>CM076575.1:1544992953-1545592953 GCA_034641835.2 Pinus albicaulis
TGTTGGTGTACATGCACCTAGATTAGCTTTAGTTAACTTACTGCTTGCATGTAATGTGCACTTGCTTAGTTAAGTTAACTTAATGCTTGCATGTGGTACATGTGCACATTAGCAGAACATAAAGCACACTTAGCTTCAGTTAGCTTTAACTACTCATAGTTATTGCATGTACAACTAAGCTTAACTTAATTGCTTTATATATTGATTCTCAACCTAATATTGATGAATCAATTTCTTTCTCAATTCTAATTGTTTTTCTTTTTCAACTTGGCAAATTTGTGCAATTATTCTTCAACTAGATCCATATTTGTGCTCTAATAATTTTACGTGGTATCAGAGCTACAAGGGTTTGGAGAAGTTGCATGAACAACTTTTTTGCACGTTTGAAGAGCATAGAATTGGAAATTGTTCGAAGATTTGATTTGCAAATCCAAATATTAAAGAATTTGTCGCAATGGAGTTCTCATCTTCAACGATTCTGACTCCATACAATTACCATGAATGGAAGCCAATGATTTTGCTTCATCTTAGGAGCAAAGGCTTGTACCAAATAGTCATGGGAATTGAGACAGAACCAATCTCAGAGGATGAGAAGTCAGATTGGCTTAATAGATCTGACATGGCTTATGGAAGATTGTGTCTATCTGTGTCTCGTGATATTCTTTATGAGATCATAAATATTGAATCACCACATGAAATCTGGACTACATTGAAAGGATTATATGGTGATGAAAATGTTCTAGAAGAACACCATTTGGAGGCAAAGAGATCGACTTATTATAGAAGTCATGAAAGTGGTGAAGACTCCAAAAATGTGGAGAAATATTCTCAAGACAATGTTGAACAAGAAGATTTTGCTTTTTCTATTGTTAATGGACCTGTTGTAGATGAGAATTTTATCTTATCCAATAACGAAGACATTGCACATGAGGAAATATATTCCTCTGCTAATGATGAAGACACTACTTTCAAAATCATAGAAGAGGACTTTGATTCCTCTACTATTGACGCAGATTTGACGCGGTCTCAATTTAATGATGCCCCACATTCACTCTCAGTGGCAGAGCCATGCATGCCCATGCATGCATCTAAGGAGGCATTTATAGCACCATGTATGCACATGTATGCATCCACAAAGGCATCTCGAAGGCCACACATTCACATGCATGCATCCCTAGAGACAACCATTCTCATGCATGCATATAGGGTACATGAATTTGATCATCAAATGCATGACGAAGTTGCAGGGAATCCATATTGGCATAAAACCATGTATAAGTAAATTCAGTCTTTGATCCAAAGATGGGAGTTGATACCTCTACTTCCAAAAATGAAGCTTATTCCTCCAGATCTATGATGGGATCATCTGTCTTTAGTACTATTCGAGTTCACCAAGACTTTCACTAAGCAGAAGTTTCAATTCCTGCGAGATCATCTCAGGGTGAAGAACACAACTGCCTAGCAGTGGTCTTTTCTCTACTTTTCAATTATATTTTGAGGGGGGGGTTTCTTCCCACTGAGTTTTCCCTTTTTCCTCTTTTCATGCATTGTATATGGGTACCTAAAATGGCCATGTTGCCAGGGCTCATTCATTTTGCATCACACTCACCTAAGTTATGCTTAAGGAGGGGTGTTGGTGTACATGCACCTAGATTAGCTTTAGTTAAACTTTAGATATTGCATCTGATGTGCACTTGACTTAGTTAGTTAACTCACTGCTCGCATGCGATGTGCACTCGGCTCAGTTAATTAACTTACTGCTTGCATGTGGTGCATGTGCACATTAGCAGAACAAAAAGCGCATTTAGCTTCAGTTAGCTTTAACTATCCATAGTTATTGCATGTACAACTAAGCTAAATTTAATTGCTTTATATATTTATTCTCAACCTAATAGTGATGAATCAATTTCATTCTCAATTTTAATTGTTTTTTTCTTTTTCAACTTGGCAAGTTTGTGCAACTATTCTTCAACTAAATCCATATTTGTGCTTTAATAATTTTACAAATTAAGTTCACAGTTGAACAGAACACGACAGAGAAAGAAAAAGCATAAATAGTCAATTGGCCACTTTCTTGCGTATTGCGTCATCTATTAAACTCAAACACCGTTTATTTGATTATGTCATTCTCTCAATCATCTGCAACACATCCACCCGCTGCCACTTTCTAGGGTGTTGTGTGAGTCGTCCATTTTCTAAAAGTCCATTCTCTCAATCTCTGCATCTGCAAGGCATTATTTTTAGACTTTTTTCTTTACGAACATTAATGGGTAGAAATTCGAGATCCATTAGGACACTAGTCATGGTCATCGTTCCTCTCTTCACATCAAATCTCAATCTCCACTCGGAGCCTTGTCACTTGGGTAAATATGCGAGCTTATTGGCTTACGCTTTCTCTTGTCCCTCCACCTCATTGATAGCACGTCAAAAATAGTGGAATTTACTTTCAGTCCATTCCCTGCATCTTAATTTTGTTTTCACGTAATACATAGATGTGTGTATCATCTACAGCAAATGATAGTGGTATAAGGAGTAAAGAGGTAGTAATACATAAAGTAACATACTCTTCCAAAGCTCTAGTCTTGTCAATTTGCTTTTCATATATACCCTAGTGAGTTTGTTCATCAACTCGGCTGAACTGGACTGATGTATACGGTAGTAGGTTTAATTTTATTTTTAATTTAATAATTATTAATTATTAAATGAATGTTATATATAATATTGAGATGAATTGAAATATTAATTGACACATAAATATATTAATCACATATTAATATATAAGTATTTTAATTTAAAAAATAATTTAGCAAAATAATGCTAGCTACTTAATACATATATTAATATATAATATCTAATATATTATTAATTATGTTTTAGGTGTGGTCTATATTGAAATTGGGCTTGAGGAATTTCAAATTTTAAATTATGAATGACCAAGATTTCATAATGTGGGAATATTTTTTGTCTAATACATGATTCAACTTATCCAACTGATAATATGGAAGGTATACCAATAGATTTCAGTTTTTTTTGTACATTTTTTGGTAGTCCTATGTTTAATTCATTAAAAAAACCATTCATGCAGTAACATGGCTAGCTTTATCATTTAAATTTGATGGTTCATTTGGTACCTCTCCATTAAATTTGCTCTGGCGATTGAGTTCAGAGACAAAGATTGAACAAAACACGACATAGAGAGAAAAAGCATAGATCGTCACTTGGCCACATTCTAACATATTGTGCAAGCTATTGAACTCAAACACCATTTACCCAAGTGATGTTCGATAAAATTTACTCAAGTGATGTTCAATAAAAGAGGGTTAAGAATAAAGGAAAGGTCTATCAATTGGAAAGAAAGGATTGGTGAGATCATGAAAAGTTGAGATAAGAGATGCCAAAAGTACAATTGCACTTTCCTAGGACCACCTAGAAATATAAGAGAATTGTTATTAATTAGGGTTTGAGAGATATTCAATAATATGGCATACAATGTCATATAACAACTAGAAGAAATAACCTATAAAGCATGGATTAACAAAGGAATAAGGTTATCAATTAGGTAAGCAAGTTTTAGGGTAGGAATGTGAGTTTTTATGGCTGAAACATGCATAAAACAGCAATTAATAAGATGATGTGAATGATAATTATAGGATTTTAACATACAATTAATGCTAGACTTTGTTTTATTCAAGTTATTAAATGCAATCCCTATTAAGAGGGGAATAAACATCAAAACAAAATTGCTATTAAATATATATCCAAGAAAAACCTTGACCCTAGATACCTATAAATTAAAGAAAAGAGAGAAAAAGAGGGGACATTTCAACTCCTACTCGATTAGGGCCTTCATCTAATTGGGGATTGGAGTTATTTGGGGCAAGATCTAAGAAGAGGGATTTGATGAAGAGGGTGAGAGAGTATATCTCTACTTAGAAACCCTAGTGACTTCATTAAATGGGAGCTTATAGGTTAAAGAAATGCATATATCAAATTTCTCTTTTATAGGAAAACAATTTTACATACCATGAAGAATCAAGATTTCAAAAATAATATTGCAATTTTAACATGGCAGACATAGAAACGCTAAATCACATAGCATGCAAAATGGAAGAAGATGAATAATAAACTTACAACATTTCACAAGAATCTCTTCAATCAATCCCAAAGAAATCTCCTCATGCAAAATTCGTCCTCAAATATGAATTTTCTCCATAAAATTATATTGTGTCCAAGTAGAAAACAGACCAACAACTAATGTGCACTTCTAAGGAGAGAGGTGTGATGAATGATGATGATGAATAAGTGAATGTGAATGTCCTATATTTATATGAAGGTAACTGATTTATAAGCAAATTGTTAAAACGAGTTTAATTGAGCATTCAACTAGGTCAAAGGTCACTAGACGACCTTGAGATAGTTCTAAAACATAAAAAAATATCAAAAACAATCCACGCATGTGGGAAAAAATGCTCTCCACTATGACATCATCCTCTAAGAATGGTCAATAATGCATCAAGTGATGCAATGGTCCAATAATACTCCTCACTCCAAGAAATCTTCAAAGTGCATGTGTATTGTTATATTTTGTAGCTCGGGCAAGCGTTCTAATCTCAAGAGGTGTCAGTGAGGCTAAGAGCACAGGAGAATAAAATATCTCCAAGCCCAACAAATTTTTCTAAGGGAAAATATCTTAATTAGATTATTAACCAGTTTTTAATAATTTTCCTAAGTCTAACTTAGGAAAATAGGTTAATTAATCATAATTAATTGAGACAAGTCGATTTCTCTCTAGTGACTTCTAGAAAAGTGACTTGATAGAGTCAAGATGATATCAACCATCGATTGGGATTAGATCTTGGTCGTTGAATTCTCAATGACAGATTATAAGAGGAAATTGATGGGAATCTTGGAGATCATTGAGTTGAGACGTAGTGGTAGCATGGGGTTTGACGCCAATGAGGGTTTCAACAGTGAATGATTGAGAAGAAATTTTTCGGACCATATTCTTCATCTGAGAGTCTTCCAACTTCTAAGTTTCTGAGGGAGATTTTGCAAAGGTCGAATTATTTTGCAGAGGAATGATTTTCTCCGACTATGGGAATTACCAAAGGGAGGTCGATTTTCCAAGAGCAGTGTGAATTGCTAGAGAGAGGTTGATTTGCAGAAAGAGGTCGGATTGCTAGAGGAGACCAATTGCTAGGAAGAAGGTTGAGATGTTCCAAGAGTGCGAGTTGCTAGTGGAGGCTGAATTCCTTCAAGTTGCGCATGTCGGTCTATGAAAATTCCAAACCAAAATCCTATTGCAGGAACTGGAAAATATTCTCCTAGTTGTTAATTTAATTTAACGATTTATTTGTTATTTGCTACAGTAAATACTGAATAAATCACAGTGCAATATACACAAATAAAATTGCGGAAGAATAAAATGTTGGAAGTTGGAAATGCTAGCACACACATAAAATTAACACAATTATTTTTGGACAAAAGTCCCCAGAAAAACCCAACTTGGGAAAACCGGTGCAACAGTGAGGTTTTTTATTATTATGCAACAATGAAATTATGAGTACAATATGGATGCCTGAAACTGGAAATCCATAGCAAGAAAATATGGGAAAATTTATTGAAGGGAATTTACCCTTACTCTATAAGCAATCCCGACACAACTTGCCTACAAAAAACTCGACCTCCTAAAGCTACTACGTCACCCTCTGCGCTAGAATACGCAGTATCTATAACATCGAGCCTTCAACCAGATTTTGACAAAGTCGTTCTGCCTCCAGCTACTGAGGAAATCGTCTCTCCGTCCTACTAGACCCTTTTCCCGACCTCTAGAACTGAGATCAATTTTCTCTCAAGAAAATCGAACTACCAATCTAAATCTATTGTGAAGAGCTCTACGCTACCTCACTAGGATAACTCGACCTTCTTGCTGTTGCCTCTCCGGATCTGGAAAACCTCCTTCAGATAACTGCCCCTACCCGTCACTCACTGCTTCGATCTATGGCTCTCTCCGGCAATTGATTGTTGATACTCTGGAAATCGATCTGCCATGAAATCAAACTTCTCAATTATCTTCTCTATCACCACATCGAGCTCCAATTATAATCCTCTCTTAGAGCACCAACGACCAAGATTAAAACATAATCGATGGCTAGGATCATCTTTGGATCGATCTATGTGAGATTCTGGACTATTCTCGCCTTGAATTATTTAATATTGATTAATTAACCCGTTTTCTTAAGTTTAGACTTGGGAAACATTAAAAGAATTGGTTAATAATATAATTAATTCATTTCTAGATAAAATTTCCATAAACTATTTCTGGGTTCTGGAGATCTCATGTATTCTAGCCTCCACAAATTTTCATGGCTAAAACACATCTGATGTTGCAAAAACTAACACTCCATATTAGCGAAGAATGTTTTCTAGTGTTGTTGCACACCCTGTAGCAACAAATGTTCAACCAAGACTATGGTGTGGGGAGATGCGGGTGTGGGGAGACACACAGGGGGGACATGTGGGAGTACCCTCAAATTTTAGAGAAATTTCAAGGTTGTGGGGGACGTTAAGGTATATATATATAATTCAAGTTGATATTCATTGTTCAATAATGAAAGCATAAATATTAAATAGACTAATAGTAATACGGATCCCAATACATTGAAATTTGATTCACACCTAAAATTTAAATTCACCATTGAATTAAATAATGACATACATTGATCCATCCTCGTCATTCATTTTGATACATACATCATTCATATGACATACTCATTATTCATCAATACCATGAGATTCAATAAAAAAATTCAATAATGAAATATTCAAATACATTGATCTATATCATTCATCATTCATCATTCTACAATCTACATTGATTTAAAAATTAAATTCATCATTCATCATTCTACAATCTAAAATGAAAGAAAAACATATCAGTATATTACTATATAATATATACTGAAGTTTGAATTCATCATTCTACAACCTAAAGTGAAATAAAAACATATTACTATATTATAATATACTAGATACTAGATACTAAAGTTCGAACACTAATTTTATATAACTCAAAGTTTCAAACTCAAAAATAATTAAGAGTTAAGAGTCAAGAATCAGTCTAGGTCATCAATATCTAGTGTCACAACTCAAAAGTTAAAATAGAAAAGTAAAAATGGATAATGAGCACTCAAAATAAAATCAACATCAAGGATTCAATCTTAATGATTGGTCCTCTACATCCATCTGTTGCATGAAGTCATCAAGTGATCCGAATGAAAAGTGGCCTACACCCGTGGTATTTTTCCGTCCATGGTATTGTAAGTGACATCTATCCATGGTATTCATTCACCCATGGTATGTATCCACCCATGGTATTCATCTACACATGGAATTTACCCATGGTATTATAAGTGTTATCTACCCATGGTATTGACCCATGGTATCCACCTATGGTATCTACCCATGGTATTGTAACTAAAAAAAAAGGCTATAAATAATAAGCCTCACTTTGTAAAATGACATATTGTCCACCACAAAGTACCTTCTACAATTATTCTTCGTTTTAATAAAAAATTTCTTTGTGCTTTTATTTACTATGTGTTCTTCTCTCTTTTTTCTGGCATTGTAATTTTGAAGATCCTGTAAGATCCATTTCAATTTTCTAGATCTTTGGGGCCTTCCCCCAAGATCTAGATCGGTGGTATCAAATTCAGATTATGCCTCCATGGGAATGAGGATTTGAAGCATATTTTCAGTTTCAATGTTTTGCAGCAATCTTCAACAAGCTCCATAAAAAAAATTAGCGGCGAGTTTGCAGATCAGATCTGAAAATTTTGGTGAAAATTTACAAAAAAAAAGACCAGATCTGGATTCCTTGCGAAAAATAGCCAAATTCAAAAAAACAATCAGCCGAATTGGAGTTTGGATGAGAGATATATCGCTGATTCAAAATCAACAATGTTGCAGAAATTTTTTTGACGACAATTCGTGGATGGTGGGTCTCTTGTCATTTTTTACAGTTTTCAGTGCGAAATTTCAAAGAAATGGTTATAGATCTGAGCTCCTCTTGAAAAATCACCTAATTTCAGAAAACAAATCGGCTGAATCGGAGTCCAAATGAGGGAATTATTGCTGATTTAAAATCACCTATTTTTTTAGAAATTTTGTGACAGCGGAATAGTTCCACCGCGAATCTGAGAGTCTAGAGTCTCCAGATAGTGATTTCAAACACATGGGAAGATGCAGAATGATCATTCTATTTCAAAAAATAGGTTATAATAAATATTTTGAGTTATATTGACCGAGTTATGCCCATTTAAAATCTGGAGTAGCATTCAAAGCAGGTTCCCTTTGGACACGTGCCCTCCCACC
This sequence comes from Pinus albicaulis, assembly GCA_034641835.2. NCBI lineage: Eukaryota > Viridiplantae > Streptophyta > Pinopsida > Pinales > Pinaceae > Pinus > Pinus albicaulis. Next base: position 1,545,001,327 of record CM076575.1, read on the forward strand.
CCGTTTTAGTAGGCACCTGCTTCACATTCATGAGTTTCAGTATAGCAACATTCAGCTTGGGTTATTTGGAGATGTGCCCTCCCACCCCAAGCTATGTAGGCACCTGCTACTTCATCAACAATCAGCATCACGGTTATGGGTCAACCACACAAAATCCTTCTCATCGAAGTCCATTTTCTAGGCTGCATACTATTAGTCACACAGTTAGTCACAAGAATTATAGGGTATCTCTATCCTCGGATCTTCGTTTGTCATGGTTCTGGGTCATCCATAAACCTACACTTAATCGAAGTCCATTTGCTAGGCCACACACTGTTAGTATCACAGTTGATCACAAGCATTACAGGGTATCTCTATCCTCGGATCTTCGTTTTTCATGGTTCTGAGTCATCCACAAACCCACACTTCATTGAAGTCCATTTGCTAGGCTGCACACTGTTAGTATCATAGATATTCACAAGCATTACAGGTTATCTCTATCCTCGAATCTTCGTTCGTCACGATTATGGATTGACCACACAAAACCCTTCTCTTCAGTGGATATTCATATTCAACAAGGGTTTCTTAGGAGGGAACTTCACGCAATGGAGACCATTGCTTCTTAAGGAGGGAGGAATGATCTGAATGAAAAGTGGCCTACACCCATGGTATTGTAAGTGACATCTATCCACGATATCCATTCACCCATGGTATGTATCCACCCATGGTATTCATCCACACATGGAATTTACCCATGGTATTGTAAATGGTATCTACCCATGGTATTGACCCATGGTATCCACCTATGGTATCTACCCATGGTATTGTAACTCAAAAAAATGCTATAAATAACAAGCCTCACTTTGTAAAAGGACAAATTGTCCACCACAATGTAGTTTCTACGGTTATTCTTCGTTTTAATAAAAAGTTTCTTTGTTCTTTTATTTACTGTGTGTTCTTCTCTCTTTTTCCTGGCATTATAATTTTGTAGATCTTGTCAGATCCATTTCAATTTTTTAGATCTTGGGGGCCTCCCCCCAAGATCCGGATCATCGAGACCATCAATGGGAATGTCGTTACCTGAGTCAAAGTCACTCTCTTGAGTAACCAACGGAACTCTAACTTAACCATGTTGCAGCTCATCTGGTCCATCCCCATCATCTATTTGTGCACTATCCTCTGGATCCACATCCCATCGTGTTGTCGGTCCCCTCCAATACGCTGGTGTTTTCCTATGTGCAAGATGTAGAGAACTGTGCACTGCAACTAGCTTCTCTTCTTTCCTTTAAGGGGGGACACCCAGAGGCACCCATTTTGGGGAATCACATCTCCCACACTAGGGAAAAGCACCCCCTTGCTCTCCCCAAGACTCCCCAAAAAGGGTGCATGGGGAAACGCACCCCCAGTAGACTCCCCGTCCTGGGTGCGTGGGGTGCGAGCGGTGAGTGCACTCGACCCTAGGGGACGTGTGCCCGTGGAACACTAGTAGCAACACCCTGTCTTTGCATCATCTCTTGTCACATAATAGAAAAAATTGTTCCCACAACTCCCTCTTTTGCCTACAACTCGACTGAACAACTCACACTTCCTCCGGCAACTAGAAATTGATCTATTTCCTAACTATGCGCACTGGATAATTCACACCTCCTAGTACGACCTCATAGCAGATAAATTCGGCCTCCTTTCCTATCACTAGAATGTTTGAATCACTGTGGAGAATTTCTCCAGAAATTCTCCCCAAACTCAAACTCACACTGCAATAGGAAAATCGTTCCTGCAACTCCCTCTTCTGCCTGCAACTCGACTGAAAAACTCACACTTCCTCTGTCAACTAGAAATTGATTTGTTGTGTAGCTATGCACACTAGATAATTCACACCTCCTAGTACGACCTCTCTGCAGGTAAATTCGACCTCCTTTCCTATCACTATAATGTTGGAATCACTGTGGAGAATTTCTCTGGAAATTCTCTCCTCAATCTCCCTGCAAAAACCTCCTTGTTGGTGTCTTCCTCTGTGCCCTTTTTCTCACTGCAAATCGCACCACTGAGTTTGTCTGTTTTGTTCTCCAAAGCCCCATCGACTTGCTCTTGCAATCTCTCGTTGAGCAACCAACGACCACGATCAAATCACAATTGATGGCTAAGATCATCTTCACCCCATCGACTGACTTTTCCAAAAGTATCTAAAGCAAAATCGATTTTCCTCAATTAATCTAATTTAATTAACCAATTTTCCTAAGTTAGACTTATGAAAATAATTAATAATTGGCTACTTAATCTAATTGAGTCATTTTTCTCAGAATTATTTTATGGGCCTTGGAGATAATTATCGTATGGTATTCCTTAGCCGCTTAGACACCATAGAAACTAGAACACTTGTTTGTTGGTACCAAAAACTAACAGATATACAATTGGAGATAATGTATTCATGGGTTTCTATTCCTTGACTTGATGTTTATGTGGCACAGTTTTGTAGAAGTTTCAAGACCTATGTGATATGCCTTCATGATACATTCACATGGAGGTTTCTTGCTTGCTCTGGAGGATACTCAATTGGAGGAGGATTCAACATCTAGAAGGAAGGCATTGTGCCGTAGGTAGCATGGGACATGTTGTTGCTTGCATCAAGGATTGTACTTGAATTGAGGCTACTTGGGTTGAGAAGTGTTCAAGTAGGTGTGGTGGACACGAAGGAGAATATGGTTTAGGAGGGAGAATTGGAGCAATGGAAGCCTTTAGAGGAGAAGCCTTGTGGAGTGATCACCTTTGGCTTGATGGATGTATGTACCTTGGAGCTTAAAATGTGTTACTTAGAGTTGGAGCACCTCACATGAAAACTTATCTACTGATTAGTTAGATCATTTACATGTGGACCTCGTCTACTTTATTATTGATGGCTTACCTCACCTGTCATATAAAGAAAGAGAGGAGAGAGTCTTTTCATCCCTTCATATTGATTACATACGTGTACTAGAGATGTGAGATCTAGAGCAAACTTGCCTCTTTCACTTGTACACTCCTTCACTATGACTTGCACTTTGTTGCAGATATCAGTGATATATTGTCAATATCACAATATATGATGATTCTTTTAGCTTGGCGATATTGTCGCCTTCATTATTCTTTCAAACATGAAATGTGTCACGATAATTCAAAAAATCGTAATTCAATGGAAAAACTTCCAAATTCAACAATAGGTCACCTATAAAATCCATTTTTTACTTTTTTGAATCATTTTGAATAGTAAAAGGAAGTGTTTGAGATCAATGGAGATATCCATCATCTTCAATTGAGTTAAGGGCAAGAAATCGAGTGTTGACATTATCATTAGTGTATGGATAGTGGAGTGGGATTGATTCAATAATACAATGAGAATTAGTGGAAATTACTACCCCCGTGACCCCGAAATCAACTAAGGGAGTTGAAAGCCTTGAAATATCATAGTGCATGAATAATAGTCTAATGAAGAGGAAAATGTCATAAATTGTTTTGCTTATAGCATGTTGACTCAAATCAATGAAGAGTTAAGAAGATAGTTCTAAATGTTGTCAAATAACAAAAAAATTAATGTAAATGAGTTATGAAGTTCATTTTGGGAGAAAAAATCGCTTCAAAAAAAAAATTACCAATTTGACGAGAACTATAACCTCAGGGTGAAAAATCTAGCACTACAATCTCAATTTTGGAGTCAAAAACACCAAATCAACCTCTAAAGCACCATTATTGTAGGGTTAAAATAAGCATCTTTTGCAATGATGGCCTTAACAAATTTCTAATGTTGCCAACAAAAACTTTAAAAATCAAACCAAATCAAAAAGTAACACCAACAACATCATTTTTTTAGGGTAAAATTACAACTTCTTTGAAATGATGACCTTATCAACATAAATTATTGCAACAAAAATCTTAAAATCAACCCCATAATCAAAAAAATGGCACCCGAGTCTTCTCTCAAGGTCAAAAACTAAACATTTTTGGGAATTGAGACTCATAACCTTGACAACTTGTACCCTTACAATCAAACACTTAGAGTGAACTTTTAAATCGAAAAAACATGATATCAATATCACCCTCCTCTTTTGTTGGGCTTAAAATTGCAACATTTTTTAAAACATCCAAAAAAAAGAAAAAATATAGTAAAACAAACCAACAGAATGAGGAAAAGCATATTTATTTATAAAAATAATAATAACCATTTTCTTAAAATAAATTTGAAACAAATTAGTTGTTGCCTAGTTTCTATTAATTTTTTTAAGAAAAAATATTAAAAATGTTTATAGCTATTTTTTTTTAAGTGAAAAGAATATTTATAAAGAAATTAAAAGCCATTTTTTATTGTCTATTTTTTTTTGAAAAAACATAAAAAAAAAAAAGTTGTTTAACTCAAAAAAAAAACTGAGAAGAAAAAAAAAATTAAAAAGTAATTGAATTAAAAAAAAAAATAATAATAATAATAAGACATATTTAAAAAAAAAAACAAAACAAAACAAATCAACCAAACAAGAAGTGATGTTGGGATAACCCCTCACCCCACCTCCTTGTTTCCCCAAACTCGTGCCCCCCACCACCCTTTCTCCCCTTGCTACTCCCCTTCCACCACAATCCACAATGTAAAGAAACATATTAAAAAAATATATAAAAATAAAAAAACCAAACAAGGAGTTGGGATAACCCCTCACCCCACCTCCTTGTTTCCCCCAAACTCATGCCCCCCACCACCCTTTCTCCCCATGCTACTCCCCTTCCACCACAATCCACAATGTAAATATTAAGCACCATGTAGTACATTAATTTTTGGCTTACTAACTTTCTATCTTGTCCACTCGATGGGAATAATATATTGTTCAAGGGATATGATGAAAAAATAGTAAACCAGTGATTGGCTTACTACATTGTACTTGATGTAGGTAGATGGCCTAATGTTATCTTCAATGAAGGCGTGAGTGAAAGAAAGAAAACATGGATGAGACAAAACTACACATGGATGCAAAAATGGAATATCTACCTCAATGCTTGTCCCACAAAATAGCAAGGAGCTATATATTTTTGTTATGGAGAAATTTTGTAAACGCGTATGGGGAAAAGAGTTGGGGAGAAAGAAGTACTACATTGAGGAATTCAACCCTACATGTGATATCAAACAAAAAGAGTACATTGGAGCTAGCATTCCATGGAGGGAAAATGTTCTTATTACTCAACTAAGAACCAACTTGCATCAACTTCGGTTTGAAACAAGACGGTGGAAAATGCTGAAAGAAGCTTGGGAAGAATGGTTGTGTACATTTTGCACGTTTGGGGCAGTGGGATTAGAAAAACATTTCATTTTGGAATGTGATGTGTTCAAAGACATCAGAGAAATTTATCGGATTATGTTAGCATTGGTTCATTGGCATTTCCTTTTCAGCGAGGGGACTATTAGAAGGTTGGGCCAGCTCATCATCAATTTGAACAAGAAAAGATTGAATTGCAAAAGGCGAAAAACAGGAAATTGGTGGTCCCATAGACTATTTTTTGTCTTGTGGACGTTAAAATGTCATTTCATTTCATTAATGAATGAATGAATGATATTGTAATGTCCACGAGACTAAAAATAGTCTATGGGAGCACCAACTTTCTTGTTTTTTGCTTTCTGTAATTCAATCATTTTCTTACTCAAATTGATGATGAGCTGACCCAACCTTCTAACAATTTCATCACTGAAAAGACAATGCCACGAAATTGATGCTAACATACTGCAGTAACTGTCTCTGATGCCCCTGAAAGCATCACATTCCAAAATGAAATGTTTTTCTAATTCCACTTCCCCAGAAGTGCAAAAGGTACATATCCTTTCTTCCCAAACTTCTTTAGGTCTCTTCCACCATCCCGTTTCACATCGAAATTGATGTGAGTTAGTTCTTAATTGAGCAATGTGAGTTAGTTTTTAATAGTAGGTCGTGCTGGAAAGAGGGTAACAAGAGCTACTCCCCACGTTCACTCTTCAAAAAAATTAAAAAAAATAAATAAATATATAAAAAATTTTAAAAATAATATTTAAATATATAATAAAAAATATTTAATATATAATTAAAAAAAAATTGAAAAATATTAAAACAACTTATTTTAAACCAAAAATATAAATATTAAAAAATAATAATAATATTAAATTTTGAAAAATATTAAAACCACTTATTTTTTAAAAAGAAAAAAGAAAAAACTATAAAAGCATAATTTTATATATATATATATATATATATATATATATATATATATATTTTCAAAATAAAATATATTGAGGAAAAATATATTTATTGAAACAAAAAGGGACAACGAAGTAATATCTCGGTGATGCCCACCCCCGCTATAATAATAAAATTCCACCATGGTAACGACAATTGTCACTGAGTTCAAGACTGAACAGCGTCACACAAATTGAATACTAAATGTGACAACCATCCTTACTAATTCACACGCAAAGCTAATTAGCTAATTCTCAGTACCGTAATTCTCTCGTAATTCGCCCTTGAACATACCAGTTACTATCACATAAAAATAGCATGAATTAGCAATCTAATCATACCTGTCATCGATGGGGATACAAGAAATTGTAATATCAGCACCACTGTCTCTGTGTTTCTGCATATAGAGATAAAATGTTTTAGAAGATAGGGCTTTATATGTAACTTTCTAAGCAAAATTGAAAGCTCGTAAACAGACAACTATGTGAAAGAAATGTATCTAGAAGTTAATATATTAAACATCGGGAAACCTGAACAATATCCATGTAATCCATACGATACAAATGATCTCCAGACAGGATAAGAATGTCATCGATATCTTTGTTTTTTGCATCCTGTAAAACAAGCACACAGTCATGAAAAACAAATAATGATGTTTTTTTTGTGCATTAGATTACTTAGTACACTGATTAGAAAAAGAAGAAATAAATGTTTGCTACATTTTTTTTAATCCTTTTAGGATCTTGCCATGTAAACAACTTTTGGACATTATCACAAGTTAAGGTGCACAATACAGGGAAACTGGTAAGAGTTTCCAACACGGGTATGGATAGGAAAAGTGAGCTTCTAATTTTGGAAACTGAAACTATATATATATATAAGACATTTAAGAAATGTTATATGCAATCATAAATCATACTCGATACATTATGATTACATTGTCCAATATCATTGCATAAAATATAAGTCTATCAATTATAGACATACATGATGATAAAACATACTAACATCACATTTACTCAAATGATCACATAACAATTACTCAAATGATCACATAATTAAGTAGTGATATCCAAAAAACAATCTTGATAAACGAGGTTTATTATAAATATATATCCAAAATCAAACTTCATATATGAGGACAATACTACAACAAGAAGTATCAAACTTTGGACAATAAACACATATAGAAATAAAACATAAGCTCAATCTAGTAAACAATAAAGACTCACAGTGTTCAATCTTCATTCTCATCATCATATTCCTCGTCAAAATAGAAGAAAAAACATGCTCAACAGTCTTTTTATAACTTGAGAGAGATATAGAAACATCCACACATTATTTTAATCACCAAATTAAAAAGTTAAAAGAAAAACGATTGTATGGGCCTGACGACCCATGTTTCAGCCTCATGAAACTCGCTCGCCAAACATGTTTCAACGTTCTGTTTCTATTTCCAGGCTGAAACTCCCTCCTCGCCAGCATTCCTTTGAACATAGATCATAAGTCTTATGCTTGCATTCCTATAACATATCTCATTTTATTATGCACATACACAGAACAAAGTTGTGCACATACACAGAACAAAGTTGCATAGTGAGAGAGAGTATTACTCAATATGTAATAATAAGATGCACCGACAATGATGTCTCACGAAAGAGACAATCACCGGGGTCCTGTACAACCACCTATCATTCTGCTACGACATAACTAAGGAGTTAATTAACCTTCATAACCTAACCTTATTCATCAATATGACTTGTGACTTACTAGTGACTTGAGTATGAGTAGAGTTAGGAAGAAAACAAGGTACGCCGTAAACATATGAAGGATGTAGGATTTTGGATACCACTGTCAAGATATACCAACAAAGGGGTTATCTTTATATTGCAACAATGCATTTGAAATATACATAAACACCAATCCCACATATCTGCAGTGGACAAAACAACACCAAAAGGAAATCCTAAGGTATCTAGCAATAACCCTAGGAAAAATAAAATTCCATGCTTTAGGAATCCAGTCTGGAGGAATGTTGCAGATTTCTTCAATAACAACCAGTAAAATACATAACTTTGCAGATAAATCATTTGATGCAAAGGTGCAAAGATATCCAAATAATAATTCCAACTCAAAGTATCAACTGTACAAAGCTGTAAAGATATCCACATAATAATTCCAACTCAAAGTATCAACCGTTCGCTTAGATTTAGCTTTTTTTATATCCCAAGATAAATAATCTTGTTGTTTAGGATAAAAATATGAAAAAACAAGTAGTAAATTTCCTAAACTAAGACGAAAATAAAAAAGTTTTGAGTTTTTCGAAAAAAGTGGTGGTTGCAATTTTTATCCCGTGCCAAAATACTTCACCTCAAAGTTGCGTTGCGACACACACTCTTCTTTAAGTTGATCCTACACTTTATCAAGGAAGTGGTGTTGGTCTTTAAAATAAATCTCAGTTGTGACTTAATATTTCTTCCACCGTTTAGAGCTAACTAGGAGCACCCCTTAGCATAGCATTATCTGGCCTTTGGTTCAAGTGTGTGGCGAAGTACAATTTCCCTTCCCAATTGAATCTCCCTATTAGAATGACCCCGTGCATCAAAATGACAAAGTAGGGTTTCTTCATAGTTCCCCTCCACGATGTGGCTATGTAGCCCCTCAATGGCTCAATCCTATAGCTTTTTTGTGATCTTACTATTGAAAAATTATTATATTAAAACAAAATACACAATACATTTAGAAAATAAAAGATAATAAAATCCAAACCACACAATGCAAAAAATATTACAGAAGTTTTCAAATGAAGTTCTTTATTAATGACACTAATCTCTCAAGACAACATCAACTTTACTAGAGGAGAGGCTAGCCTTTTATAAAAAAATTCTATTGGCTAGATAACAGCTACTTGACTCTTCCTCTAGGAAAAATCATTAACTTATCATCCATATATCAGAGACTAAGTAATTATATTAAATATTACAATTGCATTCATGAATTTCCCCACTAAGGGGTCGAATTTACTCAAATTTCCCTACGAGGTCCAACGTTCCTTTTGAAAATGATCCAGAAGTTGAAGAATGGTCCAGAGATACCCCAACATTCAACTTGACTTTCCACACGACTAATTTGAAGCTATAATGGCTAGTTGACTTTTAACAACTAGTAAACTTGACCTTGCCACCATTTTTCTTGATCTCCAACACCTTAATTATTTTGCTAATTCTGACATGTGGGTTTGTTGTAACTCAACTTGACTTCATCTGGGTCTTGCTTCATTTGACCAAATTATGCCCTACATTGCCACAATATCACTACTATGTCCATGCCATCATGTCCCTATGTTGATTCTCTAACGACCTTGGGAATTTGGAGGAACTGAGACACGGGTTTTGTTCCTCTTCTGTTGTAGAGAAATGTTCACATATTGCATGTCAATTTATGTCAAGGTCTACCCTTATTATGCCACCTAGAAACTTGTAGTACATTTTTGACCACCTTTGACTAGGTAACTTGCCACTACCTTCTCTGTTGGAAAAAAAAATACATGGAATATCATCCTTCAAGTTGAACAATATGAGACCGGGTTGACTTTTTGACTTCTAAGACCACTTGCATTAGGAAACATGAACTACCTCAAGAAACGTGGAAATTTGTTTGTGTGAGATTGTCATGTATGGAAATTTTCTGAGGGATATTGCACAAGGCAAAAGCCAAATAAAAACTCAATAGATACATAACCATTTGGTAAGACATAGGTGCACCTCGCTGCGAGTTGTGAAAATTTCATCTATTGCAAAAACTGGAAATTATTCTTCTAACTGTAAATCTGATTGTGCAATTTATTTGCCATGACAAACAATGAATAAAATCACAACTACAATTTTAACTATAAAAACATTGCGCAAAATACAAAGTTGGAAACTCAGAAATTCTAGCACACCCACAGAAATTTTGACACCATTATTTTTGGACAATAGTCCCAATGTGGGAAAACTGGTGCAACATATCAGGATTTTATTATTATTATGCATCAGAAATTCCGAGTACAATAAAATGACGCCAAACTAGAATTTTTATCTAATAGAAATGCTGGAAAAAAATATCTGAGGGAATTTACCAACGTTGCACGGGTACCGCTCCCTGTCGTTGGAGGGCAAGTACCCCAAGCTCTGCCGCTCCTAGGAGCTTTGGAGCTGGTACGAAACGCTCCAAATTGGGCGGAAGCTTTGTTGGGAACGGTGGAGCTTTTCGGGAGCTTCTTTCATTAAATTTTGCCGTTTCCGGAACTCGTTTTAGGTGGAAACCTAGATCAGGACCCTGTGGGAGCTCCGATCCACACGTACCCGAAAAGCCCAGGAAAATTTTGGCGGGCAAACGTTAACTCGGATTGGCGGCAAACACTGAATTCATCCCGCTGAATTTCTATAAATATCTGCCTCCTCAATGCTCAATTCATCCCTTCTGCAGTGAGCAGTGAGTGTTGGACTCAGTGAGCAGTGAGTGTTGAATTTCTAACTTGTGTTGTTGGTAGCTGCGTGCCTTGCTACCTCTGTCGCGTGGTGAGTTGGGATAATCACCATCGCGTGCCTTGCTACCTCTGTCGCATGGCGTCCAAGTTCAAGTATAGTTTAAAAATTATAACTTTAAACTTTACTGTTTTTAAGTTTCCGATTTCGCATTACATGTTCGATTACATGTTCAGATGTTCGATTTACAATTTTACTATAAATCATTTGTTAAATTCTTTTGGTATCTGCCATTTATTTGAACTTTTTCACCTGTTAGAAAGATTTCCAGTGGATTTTTTTATACTTGGCATACCTATTTATTTCATTAGCTTCCAAGTTCGAGAATAAGAATAAGAATATGTGTTCCGACTTTCCTCCACTCATCTTTCGATTCCCTTTGTTTTCTAATTTGACAATCCTATTCATGTTATAAGGAAAAGCTCTAGCATTGGTTCATTTATATATTGTAGTTAGAAGTTGATTTTATGCACCATGCTTCTCTATAAATTCAGTTGTCTTAAAGTACTTAGTATTTTATAGAGATATTTTAATCTATTTTATTTTAGGTTATATTTCCTCATGAAAATAAAAGTTCCATCTTTATTGGGGGTCTAATGTAAATATTCCAAGTTTTATTGTGAGCTCGGTGTAGTGTGCTTGCTGGCTTTACTCTCTTGTTGCAAGGGTTTCAAGCTTTAATGGGATGCATATATAAATATTATAAGCTTAGACACTACTTTCTCTATAGTATCCCATATTTTAGAAAAATTGATTCTGGTTTAAGTTCCTTTAAACTTTAAAGGCTTTTTGGTTGACCCTATTTCTCGATAAAATTTCACCTCAAGCCTTTTTGCCAATCTCAATGACTCGTCCTATGAATTGTTTTTCATGATACTCTCCAGTTTTCTCTACATAATTTAAACTGTTGTTGGTCTACAAAGAATGTTTAGAAGGTTTTTGATTATATGATATATCCCAACTGTGCTTGTAAAGCTACATCTCTGAGGAAATCACTTGTACTTTCTCTTTGCATTTCTATTTTTTGATAGCTTGTTACATATATTATTTTACATTAAATTTTTAAGATTTATGATTTTATCGTTTTAATTTTTAAGATTTTCATTTATCGTTTTAATTTTTAAGTTCCGCATTCTAGAATCTAATGTCTTTATCATATCTACAAGTTCCGCATTCTTAACTTTTAAAGTTATCATATCTACATTTTTATTAATTAAAATTTAATAGAGATATTTTATGTTTTAAATTTTTAATTTAATTCATTCAAGTTATTAAATTTTTTTTTTTTTCTTACTCTAAGTTTTATTTATTTTAAAACATATTTTAAATTTTATTGTTCTAGTTTAATATGTAGTTTTTAGTTAGGTGTAAATTCAAAATTGGGTTGAATTTATTTAAATTTAAATTTACAGTAATTATTTTCTTTTGGTTAAATAAAAAGATGCAATAAGTGGAAGTACATTCATACTAATGCCGCATCATCATTGTTTCAAATTTCAATGTTTTGAATTAGTATTAAAAAAAAATCATTTTGATTGATAAATTAATTAGTAAATTAAATTTCAATGTATTTTTTGAATCTAAAAAAAACATTTTAAATCCATTTGTTATAACTTATAATTTATCATTATTAATTTTTATTTGTTATCATTGTCCAATGTGAAGTGAATCTAAATCTTTATTAAATTGTTATCATTAATAAGTTTTATTTGTTATCACTTATCATTGTCCAATGTCAAGTGATGAATCTAAATCTTTATTAGATATTTCAATTTAATGTTCATGGTTAGAGATATTTTATCATTTATGTTCATGGTTTGAGATGTTGATAAGAAAGTTTAGTATCATGACTACGGGAAATTTTCAAGAAGTGGTTTATTAAAAATGTAAATTCGTCAAAATGTAAATTTGCATTCCGGTTTATTATTTTAATTTTTAATTTAAATTTAATATCCATAATCATAATGGTTACCAATTATTGAAAATGGGTTTAGATGGATAAAGAATCAAGATCAATGTAAATGCAGTAAAGAAGGTTTAGTTTGGTTTGTGCATGAATTTTGATGAAAGAATTTGAAGTTTGAACTAAGTTAACTAACCCATTTAAAATTTAATTTTTAACCCATTTAAATTTTAAAGCATGGTTTCATATGTTTAAGTGGGTGTGTGTATTGTTCCTATTCAATGCACTCCCTATATGTATATCAATCACACATTAAATTATCCAAATTAGATTTTAAATTTGAGAATTTGTACTTTAAATTTTTAGTATGTTTACTAATTTGAATTTTTTATATAATGATTTAGAATTTACTAATTTGAATCTGATCATTGACTAGTTTATTAGTTTATGAGAATACGAAAATTAAAGACTAGTATTCAGAGTTTTTATTAATGATTTATGTACATTGTAAAATATATTTTTTTATTCCACTTCTAATATTCTTTTGTATTTTAATGTAAATTTGCAGTATTGATACCATGGATAGAGAGTTGGGCAATGAATGTGGTAACAACAGCAACAGAATGAGACCCCCACTACATCCACAAGTTCAACAACAAAATGCAGAGGGAACAATAGGTACCCACAAGCAATCAAGTAACATTTCCAAGAAGCCCTTAATAAATTTCATGACGAAAATAACACAAAACAAGACAAAAAATAGTGGGGGTTGTGAGGAATGGCTATGCACTTTGTGTGGCCATGTTTTTAAGGGTAGCTATACAAGAGTATGGCATCATCTTTTAGGCATACCTAGGTTAAGAGTGAAGGCTTGTACATGTAGCCTTGACCAAAGAATGGAGATGAGTAAGCTTCACATGAAAGCAAATGGAAACTATGAATGTGATAGTAGCACTGTATCTCCTAATAATAAGAGAAGTAGACATGAAGATTCATCTCAATATATGAATGAACAAAGTAATATCCAAATTGAGACTAATCAAGGGAGTTCGAGCACTAAGAAGACTAGTGTAAATGAATCCATTCAAAAAATGTACAATGTATTGCACAGGAATGAAGCAGATGATGCCATAGCAAATTTTTTTATGGCGAATGGAATTTCGTTTAATGCTATTCGTTCACCATACTATAAAGATATGGTGAGAAAAATCATAGCTACAGGGACAGGATATGCGCCCCCAGGGTACAACAAAATGAGGACTTCATTATTAGATAGAGGGGTGATAAGAATGAATGGAGTTATGGAGGATCTCAAACAATCTTGGGTTCATTCAGGTTGTTCAATTGTCATGGATGGTTGGACAGATATTCAACAAAGACCTTTGTTGAATGTTATTGTTATATCACCACAAGAGCCTTATTTTTTAAAAGCAATTGATTGTAGTGGAAAAACTAAGGATGCTACTTTCATGTTTGAAATGTTGAAGGATGCAAATGATGAGGTTGGTCCTTCAAATGTGGTACATGACATCACAGATGCAACACCTGTTTGTAGAGCAGCGGGATTGATGATCCAAAGTCGATATAGGCATATCTTTTGGACTCCATGTTGTGTACATGCCTTTAATAATCTCTTAAAAGACATTGGTAAAATACAGTGGATTGCGAAAATCATTTCAGATGCAAGGGAGGCACAAATGTTCATCTGCAACCACCATGCTTCTTTGGCAATTTACAGGATGTATTCAAAGAAGCATTTTTTAAAACCTGCAGAAACTAGATATGCCACATATTTTATTCTGCTTGACCGTATGGTTGAGGTCTGTGCATCTTTACAAGCCACTGTTGTTTCTTCAGAGTGGAATGCATGGAATGAGTCTAAGTCACCTCAAGCGAAGAAGATAAGAGAAATGCATCTTAATGATGATTGGTGGGCTGATTGTAGATATGTTGTCTCTTTCATGGCTCCAATTGTAGAGTTGATCAGGTATGCTAATTCAGATTCTCCGCCTCTTGGAGAAATATATGAATGTATTGATACCATGGTGGGAAAGGTAAAACACATCATTCGTCAAAGAAACCCTTCTTTGGAGTTTTTCCATGAAATCCACAAGTTTGTAGAGAAAAGATGGCTTAAACTCAATACCTCCCTTCACATGGCTGCATATGCCCTTAATCCAAAGTGGTATATGGAAATACCAAACATAATTCTTCCTATTGATGATGAAGAGGTAAAGCAAGGGTTTCTTGATGCTATAACTAAGATGTATACCTGTGATGAAGCAAGTGTGATACGAGAGCAATTTATTGATTTTGGTACATTAAATCCTCCTGCAATCAGCCAAGATGCAAAGAAGGACATCAAGCATTATGCTCAGAAGAAACCCCTTGGATGGTGGAGAATGTATGGGGGTCAGGTTCGAGAACTCCGAAATCTTGCTTCACGTTTGCTATCTCAGGTTGCTAGTTCCTCAACTGCTGAAAGGAATTGGTCAACTTATAGTTTCATACACTCTGTTAAGAGGAATAGACTTACCTCTAAGAGAGCAGAGAAGCTTGTTTATGTGCATAGTAGCCTTCGACTTTGTTCAAGGAAGCAACCCAAATATTTAGAAGGACCTGCTGCACGATGGGATGTGAATGCTGAAGATGCTACCCAAATTGACGATGATGATGACAATCCTTTACCAAATGCAGGATTGGTTGGCATACCTTTAGATGACATTGTTGCATCTAATGATGATGATGATGACATTGATCCAATACCCAGTGAAGCTCAAGCTTATATGGATCTCCTTGATGCTGAAGAGCATACTATTTGATCATAAGCTTTGCATTTTTGTTGCTATATTTTGGCTATTTGGCATTTTGAATTATGTACTACTTTAGGCTTTGGCATTTTTATGTCTTTTTCTAGTACGAACATCAATATGATTTGGGTGACTTTTAGTTTTGGTTTTAACTTTATGTGGTTGTCTCTTGAGGCTTGAATGATGAATCATTTAAAATTTCAATTTGGTAGGTACATTAAAAGTTAAAACTTTAACCTTTACACTATTTTAAAAAAATCATATATATTAAATTTGATTTTTTAATATATTATATCATTGCCGCTCTCAACTTGATGTTTCCTGTAAATTTGGGCAAAGCTTCTAGCCATACCAGATACTCGTTCCCACATACCCGAAGTACCCACGTACCGGAAACTCGTGCAACATAGGAATTTACCCTCTTCTCCAAGCAATCTCGGCTCAGTTTCGACTCAAAAACTGACCCCCGGAATGATCTACGTCCACCTCTGCTCAGGCCCTGTGCAACCCTTTGTATGCTCAACCCGGAACTCCCTCTGAATCAGATGTCCTACATGTCTCTGCTGCTAGAAGTCTCTAGCCAGGCCCTCTGGAAATTTTCCCGACCTCCAGTACCTGAAACAACACGCTCCACAGCCAAATCAAACTGCCCCTCCTAAGGTACTATGCAGCCGCTGCATAGCCTCCTGGAGAATAATTTCAGCCTTCTCTTCTCACTCCACGGAAACTAGAAACTCCTCCGAAAAATCTCTATGTTACCCCTCTGCCACCTGCTGCTCGATCACTGGCTCGATCTCATTGTTGAATCAACTGCTGCTGGAAAATCAAACTGCCTTGATCACTGAGTATCTGCAACTAGTGTGTTTTCCATCTACCCATCGACTTCTTATAATCTTCTGTTGGAGCACCAACGACCAAGATTAAAAGTTAAACAAGGGCCAAGATCATATCGGGATCGCTCTATGTGTGTTTCTAGTATCTCAATTAATTATAATTAATTAAACCCTTTCCCTAAGTTTAGACTTAGGAAATAATTAAAAATGGGCTAATAATCTAATTGAGACACTTCTAGCTGGAATTTCGAGAAATGATTTATGTGTTATGGAGATCCCATGTGTTTTAGCCTCTCCACAAAGTTGGGAGATTAAAACACCTCTGATGCTACGGAAACTAACACGAATTGGACTAGCCCATACACTAGTGATCAACCCCTAAGAAAACAAGCTCCCCTAGAACTATAATTCCTTAAGTAAGCCCATCCAAGGCCCTCCAAACCTATCTAGGATGAAAGGAACCAAAGATGAATCCAAAGGGACTAGCCATGGTCCTGTTATCGCTTAAACTAGCAGGGGTCCTAGGAGGGGATCCTATAGAGCAACTACTAGGTCAAGTGGCAACAACGGAGCAATAACCCACTGTCACCTCAGCTAAAATTCCCTTCTCTTTATAGACTTTCACCGATGGGAGGAGTCCCAGTATGAGAGGAATCACTAGGATAGGTGGACCAATGATAGGATGAAGAGTGATTCCTAAAGCCTACTCACAAGAGAAGATCAGATAATGGGCTTGCTATAGAAGCAAGATGGATGGCTTTCTTAGAAGGGCTAAGAGGAAAACCTAGATCTAGAGTTGAAGGGTTTTTCTTGATAAGAAGAGCCCTAGACTGAAGAATCCTAAAGGAGAAAGGGTTTCTATGCAATCCTTGTGAATTTGGAGTTGCAAGGTTGCGCGACCACAAAGAAGCCCAAGTGGACCCAAACGAGGTCAAGGGTGAGGGATGGGGCTTCCAATAGATGGACTTGACCAAGTGAGGGGGAAGAAAAGGATCAAAGTATGACTTGACTTGAAATTTGAGTGC
Organism: Pinus albicaulis; assembly: GCA_034641835.2. NCBI lineage: Eukaryota > Viridiplantae > Streptophyta > Pinopsida > Pinales > Pinaceae > Pinus > Pinus albicaulis. The sequence goes on from CM076575.1 coordinate 1,545,018,624, forward strand.
AATGATCCTAATGAAGCCACTAACAAAAGGGGACGTAGGGAGGAGAACGGTCTTCAAGCTAGGGCTTGGAATATCTTGAGATTCCACCGTGGGATCGACCTCAAATTTGGAGGACCTCTTAAGAAGACCCCAACGCAATAGTTGACCAATTTTCAAGGATTTTCACTAGCTAGAAAAGAGTTTAGATGATGCCCTAGAAACATAGTATTCAAAACCAGTCGGTTCAAACTAGTAACCGGTCAAACCGGCCAGTCAGATGCCAAACCGAGTCATACCGGCCTGAAAACCCAGTTAAGGGAGGGATTTGACCAATTTTTCTGGTTTGACCGGTGCTAACTGGTTGGTTTATGGATAAATCGGCCGGTTAGCTGCCACGGCCACAAAAGGACCCACAAACGTTGATTTCGTCGGTAATGGGTGGTTTTGGAGGGAAAAGGAGGGTTGTTTCTCTCCAAAAATACCCTCCCCAATCCTTTAAAAGAAAGGGTACCCTCTCATTTGTCTCACACATCTCATTTGGAGCTTTTGGGAGTTTGATTGAGAACTTGGAGAGTGTTGAGTTTTTGCTGGAGTAGTGGAACAACATAGAGTTTGAGCTAAGTAGTAGCCATCATGCCTCCAAAAGCCAAGGATACTGCATGGGCTCATTGTGATATGATTGATGGTATAATGATCTGCAAATATTTCCAAAAATCTATTGCAGGAGTGGGTATTTACAGGTTCAAGCAACACTTGGTTGGGATAGGAGGCCATGTAAAGCCATGTGGAGCACCAAATGAATTAATAGAGCATATTAGGGCAGAGTATCTTCAGAAGTTTGAGACTCAAGTCACTGAACCTATAGAGAAATTTGTGACTCGAGCAATTGCAAAGTTTGGGTGTCGAGACTCAACCAATTGAGTTTGACATGATGAGAAGTTTCAAGTGATAATGTTGATCACTAATATCATATATGTAGATTTGTAGTAGGCCAGTGGCCCCATAGTTTTCAGGCTTTTTCTTTGAACTCTAGAGGCCATTTAGAGACTCATTGCTTATGTATTTTGTCGATGATATGTATTGCACTCGATGCCATTTTGATATATTCACCTTTACATGCTATAGAAATGAGAAAACTTTGCATATTTTGTCTCTATTGACTTGGAATCACGGTTGAAAATCTTAAAAATAGTTTTTTTATTAAAAATTAATTATTTAATGTATTTTATTAAAAATCGGTTTGTTGAAATCTGACCAGTCCTGGTTTGACCAGTTCCGGTTCGAAACCCGGTTCATTAGGTCCATCGGTCCGATCACCAGTTCCAGTTTTTAATACTATGCCTAGAAGGCCTACTAGGTTAGGGCTTAGAAAAGAGGAAGGGAGGTGAGAAGGATATTCTTTTGTGATCACCTTAGGACTAGACTAATGCTTAGCTCAAGGTTACTTGGGAGCAGGAGCGGGGAGCGACATTTTCAAAATCTCCTGGTTTAGGAGCGAATTTTTATATAATATATATTTTTATATATTTTGATGCATCTGTGTCAACAAATGCATGTAGAATGATGAATTCGATATAAAAAGCAGTGTTGCAAACATCTCGATAACATCCCGATTTTATCTCGAAATCACGACTTTTTGGCCTAACCGATGTTTGCCGATTTTTAAAGATATTTTTATGGTATATTAGTTTTGGCGATCTTTGTCGATTACTTACCGATAATTTCCCGATTTTTACGATTTTTTGGCTTTCCAAACTGTTGCTGATTTTATCCCAGTGCTGATGTTCGCAACATTGATAAAAATCATAAAAACATAGATTGAACCATTTAACATCAATCATCTAGAAGTTATAATCTTCATCAACCAAGTCCACAAGTTGGTAACATACAACATTTCGAGTGTCATGATTCATCAATCTTAAAGTTTCAAGCTTTCAAAATTCAATACATAACATTTATCATCATTGACCACCAAAATTGTATAAAAATTCTAACATGAAATAAAATGTTATAAAATGAAATGAAACAACTTTCAACTTTCACGAAGCATCATATTCATAATTCATTACCAATGAGTTATAATTGCCATCTTCAAACTTCAAACTTAAATTGTCATATATTGTTTACAAAAAAATACCATAATAAATATGAAAGAGTCAACAGTTATAGAAACTACTAGAAACTAGAAAAGACAAGTAAATCTATTATCTATTGCTAATGCTTGGGTCTGTTACCCACCACTTCGTGGGTGATATCCCTACGAGAATTTTTTTCTCCATGTTGGGTCTATGTTGGTAGCCAGCAGCCTTCGACTAGCTCACTGTGCCATTTCTCTGCTACCTGAGCCAGCCATGTGGTCCCTCACCCATATGTATTGATCGTATGTTTGAAGGTGGGCCTCCCGAACCTAAATGTATGTCTTGTCATTCGGTAATTGAGTATTGGGTTTGTTTATCATGGACACTTTTGGGCATGGATTGATGGGGGAATTCAGTGGAAAGAGTGGGCTTAGTTTGTGTTTCTGTCCCCTTGACCTCTTTTGGAGGATACCCTTGGATTTTAGTCCCATGGGATCTCCTTTACTAACCATTTGGTTTTAGGGTGGTACTACTTAGGAAACCCCAACTTTGGTTGTGTGGTCCCGCTCCCTTATCCACATACCACTCCCCTTCCATTCACTATACCCCCTTCATCATCTCTCCCGCTTGGGTCCATATAGGGTTAGCTTCCCCATTCCCTTACCTCCATCTTGGGTCAGGCTTGAAACGATGCCCCGGAGGTTGAAGCAGCTAAAACGAAAACTAAAAGCATAAATGGCCACATTCAATAGGAAAACATACCACAAGATGCAAAAGATGGTCGGGATAAACATAATTAGCACGTGGGAAAAATCCAATACATGAGCTCTACCCCATACCCATGGCCATCACCCTGGTTCCATAGGCCCTAAATGAGCCTCCTTTATCATTCAGGAACCCATAATTGTCCCAACCCCTGGAGGGAAATGACCCGCCCTACCAAAATGGAGTAATACTACTATATCTTACACATCATGCTCTTGTCCTTTGAGCCCCAAGAAATTAATCAAAGAAAAATCATAAAAGGAAAAGGGTATATAAAGAAGGGTGGAAAAATTAAGGTCGGGGAACCTCATGTACCACGATTTCTCCCTCCTATGTTGACTTGTGGTAGCATCAAATGTGCTCTAAGTCTCAAATTTTGTGAAAAGGCTTAGACACATGTATTCTAGATAACCCAAAAATCGTTTTGGGAAAATCCAATCAGAGACAGTTTTATTTGATAAATTAATTATTTTTAATGTGACCCTAAGTCTAAACTTAGGAAATTAAAATAATTAATGAATATTAATCTAAATTGTAGGTATAACTTCTCGAAGAAGACAGGGATCAATTCATAATGATCTCATCCATTGATTAGCTTCTAATATGGGTCGTTGAATGTCAACGAGAAGATTATTTAAGAAAGCTTGAGGGTCATTTGGAAAACACACTAGTGCAGATACTTAGTTGCCCAAGTAAATCGATTTTCTCATTGGCTGAAATTCGACAAGAGAAAATCAATCCAGAGGGAGAGTTGCAAGTGGAGGAGAGACAGAGAGGGTTCAACATCAATCTGGGGTGCAAGAGCAGGTGATGCATGTTAAAATAGCTAATTAACTCCCACATGGAGATTTAACTATATATAGAGAGTCAGTTAAGTGAGCGTTGAGTCAACTAAAGTTATGTGATGGTCAAGTCGAGTTATGTGATAGATGAGTTTGGTAATTGTGTGCATCTCAAGTTATATTAGGCGAGTCGTTAGTCGAAAAGGTTAAATACCCTTCACCGGGTTCATTGTTATCAATCAAGTTTGTTTGATCAATAGAAGAGCTACAACTCATGTGTGTTTTGTGTGTAAATTATTTATGTGATTTTGTGCCTTTACTCTTCTGTCTTTCCAACAAATTGGTATCAGAGAGAGGTTACAAAGAGCCAAAGCGGATAAGCAATAATCCGTGAGTGAGCAGAGAAATTTTTTTCTCCCTTATTTAAGCTATAACGCATCTGGCAGTTATACTCATAGCGTTATAACGCTGGTGGGCTCAACTGACAACCGCATTAAAAGTGGAAAACTTACAGCGTTACTGTTGCACACAGATCCATTTGTCTTCCCGCGCATTAGGGCATTAACGCGACACAACAGTAACGTGCACAGCGTTCAGCACGCAGCCTTATTATGTTAAGCATGCGTTAGTGAACAAAAGTACGAAGGTCAACAAGTCATAAGGTTCATATGTTTTTGTTTAAAAGAATCAAAGTTTGAAATATACGATGGCTTCATGATTTAAAAGCTTGGATTTTTTAAAAAAGGTTTTTCAAAAGGGATTTTGAAAAGACTTAAAAAGTGGAGATATTATAATAAGGTTATTAAAAAAAAATGAGTTTATTATAAAAGTATTTTTTTATATAAAGAATTTTTCATAAAAGATTTTTTATATAAAATAAATTTTAGGGTTTTATTATAAGGGTTATTTTTTGGAGCTTTGCAAAGCTTACAAAATGAGAAACTTAGGGTTTCATAAGAGAAGTCAATTTTTTTTTAAGAAAGATGGCAACAAGCAATTTCCAGCTACAACTTCCTTCTTTCATAGGGAAAGATTATGATGTGTGGGCCATTAAGATGGAGACCATGTTGAAGGCACATGATGTTTAGGATCATGTAAATTTTGGGTTTGCAAAACCTCAAAATGACACAGAACAACGAGCTCTCACTAATGCAGAGAGGGAACAATGGAAAAAAGACAAAAGGAATAATGCACAAACGTTGCTTCTTATCCAGCAGGGAGTGGACCGAGCAGTGTTCCAGAAGATTATGATCACGTCTTCAGCAAAGGAAGCATGGGAAACTTTGGCGACAGGATATCAAAGTATGGCCAAAGTCAATATTGTTAAATTGGAAAATACTAGGAGAGATTTTGAAAGAATGCAGATGAAGGAGACAGAGAACATCAACTCTTTCATGAATCGAGTCATGTCTGTCGTAAATCAGTTAAAAATTTCATAGTGAAGAAATTAAAGATCGAACAGTGATTGAGAAGTTCCTTAGATTATCAAGTATGATGTTCTGGTAGCAACCATAGAAGAAGCCAAGGATTTGGAAAAACTGATAGTTGATGAGTTGATGGGATCACTTCTATTGCATGAGGCAAGGATAGACAAAAATAAGGATTCCACTTTAAAAATTACTAGTTGCAGTAACCACATGACAGGCAACAAGAGTTTGGTTGCAAATTTTGATCAATCTGTGAAGACAAAGGTAAAGTTAGGGACTGACAAGACTGTGGATGTAGATGAAAAAAGAGTGGTCAACATTCTGACCAAGCAGGGGGAGTCAAAGACAATCTCAAAGGTATATTATGTGTAAAAGTTTCAAAATAGAAACCCTACTGCAGTATCTAGATCTACTTCACCTACTTGTTTCATTAACATTAACAAGTTATTTTACTGAATTATTCAAAAAAACATTAAAGTAGACACTAACTGCAGCCTACACATCTACATAACATTTACTGAACAATACACACATGTGACAAGATTACACACGATTTTTTGGACAAATGTCCCTGGAAAAACGCAATGCGGGAAAACCGATGCAACACCTCTAAAGGGTTTATATTATTATGCAGAATCTGAATACAACATTCTGGACACCAGACATGGTTGGCCATATAGAGAAATTACATCTTAGATTGTACCTTTCACTCGGACAAAGAAGATATGGCTGTATCACACCCTCAAACGGGATTTACAGTTCACGAGCCCCTTTTGGCCCACTGGAACCCTGAGTGTTGCCTCTGCAGCCTCTGCATCAGCCCTCACTAGCCAACATCACCTTGAATGGTGTTGCGTTGCCCCGGCTGGGACTGCATCACTCGGGCTAGTGCTGCGCTGCCCCTGCACTGCGTTGGTTGGGTCTGCATCACCCTGGCTAGGATTACACGGCCTCTGCACAGTCTCTGTGTGGTGCTGCCTGGACTGCGTCCTCTTGGCTGGCTCTACGTTGACTGGTACTCACTGCCCCTCTGTCTTGTTGTATCCTCGGCCTTGGATCAGATCATCCCTCGCCAATCTCTGCCCCTCACTGCACTGCAAACTTGTTTCGAATTTCTCAGCAAAACCCCACCCCAGAAATTCGACTTAGCTTCAGTGCTCTGCCAATGTGTGTGTGTCTCCAACTGACCCCAAGCCTTTCCTTTATACTTTTCTCGTTGGAAAACCAACAACCGTGATCTAATCTCTAATCGACAGCTCAAATTAAAAGATTTCTTGATCCACGTCACTTAGAACATTTCATCACATGTGTTTAATTAATTCACTTTAATTTTTCTAATTCCCTAAATTAGACTTAGGGTCCTCACTAAAAAAATTAATGATTAGAATAACTTCAAAATCAAATGAAATTTCTCCAAACGCTTTATGGGTTTTGGAGGTATCGTATGTCTTAGCCCCTCCAAAAAATATTAGGGCTAGAGCACACTCGATGCTACTCAAAATCTAAAATCTCCCTATTAGTGAGGAGTGTTCTCTCGCAATACATCCACACCAAGTATTTCTTGATCATGGCATCAGTCTCTACGTTGTTGATGCTTGGCCTGCTGCCCTCCATCCACTGCATTGTTGCTTTCTGTATTGCAACCCATGTCACTATCACTGACACTGCTACATCCTTACTACAGCTCCCTCTCAATTTGCTCCATCACGCTGCCCATAGCACTACCTCTGCTAATTGTTGCACTGCAACTCAATTGCTGAGAAGTAAGCAATTGAATGACCCCTGCCCAATCACTGACAGACAAGTCAATCAGGATCCACCTCATCACTAAAGCTCCCTTAGTTTTTGCGCTGTGTTGCCTCCCTGAAGCCACTGCTCTACACTGGGTGAGCACTGCCCCTCTGTGTTGTTGAAGTCCCATCAAACTCTGCACTGTTGCTCCTACGTTATTGTTGCTTCTGCATTGCGCTGCTCCCATCTATAGCATCCTAGCTCTACCCTCCGCTTCACTGTGATCACTGCTCCCACTGCTCCACTTGTCCCGCTACCGTCTTAAGGCTCTCCTAGCTCATATGTTATCCAAGATTTGGGCACCTCAAGGATCCTCCCTTCTCTATCTGTAGCTGCTCTACAGATCAATATTGCCCCACTTACGTGGCTCATGAGCACTCATGGCTACGTCATCGTCACTCCCATCGTCCCCCTTTGTTGTTGCTGCCTTGGATTCAGAAGATCCCTTGTCCTTCTTAGGAAAATTGTTGGCGAAGTGTCCAAGTTTGCCACAGTTAAAGCACCGGACCTTGGATAGGTCCCTCTTCTTCTTCCCTTGTCGCCTCTGTCCCTTTGATGCAAGCGCTGCATCCTCCTCTTTCTTCACATTGACTATATTGTTGCTGCTGCTTTGCCTCTTGGTAAATCTCCTGATTTCCTCCTGACAGAGGATTTCCCATGTATCTGCCCAGGATGGTAATGTTGCCCTGCCCAATATGCTTTGGACAAATGTTTCCCATTCCTAAATGATTGCATTCACGGAAGTCCTCACCAAGAGCCCCTCATCCGGAGTCATACCCATGGAAATCAGTTGATCCTGGATAGTCTGAAGTCTAAAGAGGAAGGGATCTATTTCATCACCCTTATGAATCTGGAACAACCGCATCTGATTCTCCAGAAGAATCTTTCTTTGAACGGAGCCTCCCTGATACATCGTGTCCAAAGCTGTCCACATTTCATTTGTTGTGTTCTTCCCAACAATATGTGGCATGACATGATATTTGACTCCGTCCATGATCAAGCACTTTGCCCACGCTTGATTCTCCTTGAATTTCTTCAGACGATCTGCATCAGTAGGCACAACTAGGACATTCTCATCATGGTCCTTGATGTCGTACTCATCCAGGATTGTTCGGATCCTGGCCCTCCAGATAACGAAGTTGGACATGCCATCCAAACTGTCCTGATCTCTCAGTCCATGAGAAACCATCTCTGCTCAAATCTATCAGAACAGATACTCCTCTCCCTCTTTCTGTTGCAACACTCAACAGAAAATTGGATCTAGGTTTCTTGGTGATTAGAAACCCTATATAGTAGTTGCTCCCTCTGACAACTGATTTCCCTCCCGGAAATCCTCCGCCAAAAACAACTGAATCAATTCTCTATGATCACCCTCCTGATCGAATCTCAGATTTGTTTGTCATAGATCTGCTGAGCAACTATTCTCCTCCCGCTCTTTTCACCTTTGTTAGGCACGATTCTGCACCGACAGAACCTCTGCTACACCAACAACCTCTGAAGATCCGAAGCTCCTCTTCCAGACTACATAAAATTTGCACAACAACCTCAAAAATAGGACTTCGTCCCTCTGGCTGGCCTCTGCATGAGGAGACTGGCTCATTGCAGCGACTACGCAGTGCATGCTGCTCCTACGTCACTCTGGAAGGCTTTGCGCTACCTTTGCGTCACTTAGTTAGCTCTGCTTCAACCTCTGCATTGCCTCTACATCAGCCTGGTTGGGCTGTGTCCCTCGTGGTATTGCGTTGCCCTTCTTCAGGACCTGTTGCTTTCACTTCAGCAATATTCTTCAGCCGCGTCAGCTTGATCTGCAATCCTCTGACAACAATTAATCATCCATGGTGCTGCTTGGGTTGACATCAATGACAACCACTAATCAAAAATCTCCGCCTTTGGCATTGATGGCAACATAATTACTCCCCCTGCAATCATGACACCTCTTCCTACAGCATTCTCTCCCCCTTTGTCGTCAATGGCAAAGGATAACTCACTCTGACAAACGTCATCATGCGGACCTGTACACACCTCAACTCCCCCTGTTTTTCTTTACTTAGTTAGATAAGAGAAAGAGTCTAATGAGAACTTGAGAGAATCCCAAGCTTTAGGTGAAGATACTCAAATGCTTCACGAGGTAATGGTTTGGTAAAGATGTCAGCAATTTGTTCCTTTGTGCCAACATATTCAACCTTGATATTCTTTTCGGTGACCTGCTCTCTAACGAAATGATATTTGATCGAAATGTGATTTGTTTTGGAATGCATCACAGGATTTTTGGAGATACTGATAGCACTGGTGTTATCGAAAAATATAAGAATAGGCTCATCAAACTTGACTTGAAGATCTTGCAAAGTTTGCTTCATCTAGAGAACTTGAGTACAACAAGTTGTTGCCGCGATATATTCTGCTTCTACTGTGGATAACAAGATTGAAGACTGATTTTTACTTAACCATGAAACAAGGAAACCACCTAGATAGAATGTTGCTCCACTAGTACTCTTTCGATCATCAACACTTCCTGCCCAATCTGCATCTGTATAAGCTTGGATAACTAGATTATTTCCTTTGGGATACCATAAACCATATTATGGTGTGCCCTTAAGATATCTAAGAATTCTTTTGATAGCAATAATATGAGATTCTTTTGGTGATGCTTGGAATCTTACTACTTGTCTAACTGCCTGCATTACGTCTGGCCGAGAAGCTGTCACATATAGAAGACTGCCAATCATAGATCTATACAACCTCTGGTCCACATCCTTTGACGAATCATCTAAACTTAACTTTCAACATGTTACCATTGTGGTAAGGACAGCCTTGCAATCTTCTATCTTGAATTTCTAGAGCATTTCCTTGATGTACTTGGTTTGATATATAAATATTCCTTTATCCTGCATAGATATCTGAAGCCCTAAAAAGTATGTCAGCTCGCCAAGTAGAGACATTTCAAACTCATTTTGCATCTTTGTGGCAATTTTTTTACTTAATCTATCATCATTTCTTCCAAAAATTATATCGTCTACATATACCTCGATAATTGTTAGGTTATCTTGATCCACTTTTACATAGAGATTGTTGTCGGCACTTCCTTTCTTGAATCCTTGTTGATGTAGATATCCATCAAGACGAGCATACCAAGCTCTAGGAGCTTGCTTCATACCATATAGTGCCTTCTTTAATCTGCAGACATAGTCTTCCTTTTCAGAGAGCAGAAAACCTTCGAGTTTTGAAATTTTAGGCATTTCTCTTATTGCTTCCTTCTTGCTAATCCTGACCAAATTGTCAAAATTTATATGTCCCATTCGTTCGTTCCATAACCAACTTTCATCTTATTTCGCCAAAAAGCACCCTTTAGGTGTCTCATCCAAAATATATATATCATTTGGAGCTCTTCTTGTTGTAGCCACAATTTTACCGAACTTGCCTCTCCTAATTTCACATTTCTTAGAGTTAAATAGCATCGTGTGTCCTTTCGCACATTTGTCCAACACTGAGCAGATTGTGATTCATATTTTCAACCAACAACACATCTTTCGCTAATGCATTCTTGCTTCGAAGTGTGACTGTACCTACTCCTATGACGTGTGAAGACCCGTCATTTCCAAAAGACATTGTTACATCCTTCTGTTCCTTCAAGGATATGAACTTATTCCTATCTCCAGTCATATGAGTTGAGCAACCACTATCAACATACCAAACGTTTCTGTTGCTTTGAGCCTTGAGAGTGATAGCACGTTTTTCAGTCTTCTTTTTCCATATTTGTTCATTCTGATTTTGTGAGAATTCCTTTGAAGAACTTTCAAGTCTGTAATCTCTAGCTAGGTGTCCAAAATTGCTACATTTGTAACATTCGACATCATCTCTCAAATTATCAGATCTATTAATATTCTGCAAAGTTCCGGAATATCCATTTCTGAAAGATCTCCCGAAATTGTATTTATTCCAAACATACGTGCGACATTCTATAGCTCTATGTCCAAACCTTCCACATGAATAACAATGACCATAGAAGATAGGTTTGTTGATTTGTGATAGCATCGGATGTGCTCTAGCCTTGTAACTTTGTATATAGGCTAGGACACATGTATTCCATAATACCCAAAAATGGTTTTGGAAAATTCCACTTAGAGATGGTTTAATTAAATTAATTAATTTTTTTTTAATGTTTTCCTCAGTCTAAAATTGGGGAAACTGATTAATTAAAGTATATTAATTAAACTAAGTGTGAATCTTCTAGATAAAGTCACGGATCACCTCCAAGTTAATCTTATCCCTTGATTATGTTTTAATCTTGGTCGTTGAAGGGTCAACGGAAGAATATAAGGAGGGTGAAGGGACTATGGAAAACACATTTGAGCACATTGAGCATTTGCTATTTTTGAGTTTGTGCGAGGAGACACGGCTTTTGGTCAGAATCGAATCACTAGGGTAGGGTTTGCCAAGTGATTTTGATTCAGTGATCAGTTTCAGAGAGGGGCAGATGCAGTAATAGGTCAGGAGGACCAGGAGTAAATTTCAGAGAGAGGCAGCAATGACGCAGAAAGAGACAGCATAGTTTTCTGAAGGGGTGATGTAGTCCCTGAAGGGAATCACGTAGAAGTGACGCAGTGTCTTCCAGAGTCAGTCTGGAGATAGCTAGAGGTTGGGGTTTCTGAGCCAGGAGGGCCAAACCTCAGTCTCAGATCAGCTTGATCAGTTACAGAGGAGAGGTGACGCAATTCCTCGGCTTGCCCACGTAGGCTTACGCAGTTCCAACGTAGGCAATCATGCAGAGGCAGAGAGGGGCTTCGCCAGTGCTGTTCAGATCAGTCGAGGATTTGCAGAGTGAGGTGTACCTCATATTTTCACCTATTGTCTAGATTTCTCTGAAGGGTTTGCCAGATGTTGGCACCTTAATTGTACTCAAGATTCTACTTCTTAATAATACAAAACCCGTAGATCTGCGGCACCGGTTTTCCCGAGTTGGGTTTTTTCAGGGACTTAGTCCAAAAATATCTATGTCAAATGTGCATGTTTTTCATTGTATTTTGTTCAGTTTGTTTCAGCACTAAGATCTATTCTGCAACATTATTTGTGTAGACTGCTTTAGTAATTACTTCGATATTTTACTGTAATGAAATAATTATGAAAAATAATAGGAGAAGTAATTCAGATTTGTTGCAGTAGGAATTCAGATTTAGGATTTTTCACATGGTATCATAGGTTATTTAAGCTGAAGTGCAAGAGAAACAAGAGTGAACCAGCAGATCAGCGCTGAAGAGACTGGGATCTGCGTAAGCAGCAGCAGACCCTCCCAAAAATTACGTTTTCCAGGCCAGGAGGGCATTTTAGCGCAAAAAAGGCTCCCTCTGAAGAGAGTTGACAGAGGGGTAAGTTTTTTTCAGTTGCACAAGAGGCAAAGTACAAGACCAGCGTAGCTGAAGGATGCAGTTACTGCACAACAGTAAGAGCTGGTGCATAAGTGTCAGAAAATTTTTGAGAAACACAGTTGGGGATTTCTTGACCTCAGAGAGTTTCTTACTCAAAGAAGCTCAGTTTTGCCCATGCAACAGCAGAAGCAGTGACTTACTCCTCAAGGAGTGAGTAAGTCTAGCTGAGTAGAGGGTTAGAGGAAGATATTGGCAGTTGAGGAGATGGCCAACAATGGACTACGTGACCAAGATAGATTGGAGGGTGCCTCCAACTATGTTATCTGGAAATCAAGGATTCAGTTTCTCCTTGATGAGCATGATCTAAAAGCCCTCATTGACAACACAGTTGCAGAACCACTTGATGCAGCACATCTGAGAGCATTCAAGAAGAATATGGCAAGAGCCAAATGGTTGATGCTAGATGGTGTGAAGAATCACATCGTACCTCACATAGCAGCAAAGAACACTGCTAGAGAAATGTGGGTGGGGCTAGAAAAGTTATACCAAGGATCTTCCGAGTAGCGGAAGATGTACCTGGAGGAGAAGATGTGTAATACCAAAATGAATAAGGGAGAGCGTTTTGACGCCTTCCTCTCTAGAATTCAGGATAACCGAGACGAGCTGTTAGTAGTGGGATCAACACCCAAATACTCAGAGCTAGTAAGGCTCACTCTGAATTCCGTTTCAGAAGATTATCAGGTCTTTGTCCATAGTATTCTAGGCAAAGAAAATCTTCCAGGATGGGAAGCGATGTGGGCAGCCTTGCAGCAAGAAGAATTGAGGAGAGATCTCCTCAAAATCCATATTGAGGATGGCAGCAGCAGTTCAAAAGTCAAGAAGGAGGAAGAAGATAACAAAACCGTTGCATCAAAGGGGCAACAAAAGCATAAGAAGAAAGATCTATCTAAGATCAAGTGCTTCAAGTGTGGGGAAATGGGATATTATGCCACACAGTGTCCTCATAAGAAAAAGGATAAAGAGGAGAAGAAATATCCTCAAGCAGGAGCTGCCAAGATTGAGACAGAAGGAGATTGTGGTATGTTAGCTCACATTCCAAAAGGAGAGAAGTGGGTTGACTTGGAGTTGTAGATCCAGAATCTACCAATGGCAGGATCATTGAGTGTTTCCAAACTCTTGGATCACATGTGAACTACGATAGCCTTAAGACAGTAGCAGGATGGAAAATTGCAGCAGAAGATGAGGAGATAATGCAGTGGCTAGCAGTACTAGAGCCTAATCAACGTAGAGAGGGAGCAAGCATCAACAATTGAGCAGCAACAGCGCAGTGCACATTAGTGCAGTGCAGTGCAGTGCTCACATAGTGCAGAGTGGAAACAATGCAGTATTTTCAGAGAGCTAGTGCAGAAGTTAGCAGCAGTCAGTCTTATTTTTCTTATGTATATTTACTTGTCCAAATTTCGGATGTTTTTCTGTTGCAATTAGCAACAGTGCAACAGTAATAGTAGTTGAGCAGTAGCAGCGTAGTGCACAAGTGGTGCAGCACAGTGCAGAGAAGTGCTCACGCAGTGCAACAACATGGTTGCAGAATTTAGAGTTGTAATATAGTGGTAGTTGGCAGCAGTATGCAGAATCAGCAGTAGTACAGATGCAACATTTTTGTGCAGTGTTGGTGAGCAGCATCAACAACACAACAATAGATGTTCCAGAAGTCAGTGCAGCACATTGAGTTGTCTTGCTAGAGCACTTTCCTCGCTAAGAGGGAGTGTTGATTTATGGCAGCATCGGATGTGCTCTAGCCTTGTAACTTTGTATATAGGCTAGGACACATGTATTCCATAATACCCAGAAATGGTTTTGGAAAATTCCACTTAGATATGGTTTAATTAAATTTATTAATCGTTTTTTAATGTTTTCCTAAGTATAAACTTAGGGAAATTGATTAATTAAAGTATATTAATTAAACTAAGTGTGAATATTCTAGATAAAGTCATGGATCACGTCCAAGTTAATCTTAGCCCATGATTATGTTTTAATCTTGGCCGTTGAAGGGTCAACAGAAGAATAGAAGGAGGGTGAGGGGCCTATGGAAAACACATTTGAGCACATTGAGCATTTGGCATTTTCGAGTTTGTGTGAGGAGACATAGCTTTTGGTCAAAATCGAATCACTAGGGCAAGGCTTGCTAAGTGATTTTGATTCAATGATCAGTTTCAAAGAGGGGCAGACGCAGTAACTACTCAAGACGACCAAGAGTACATTTCAGAGAGAGGCAACAGTGACGCAAAGAGAGATAGCGCAGTTTTTTGAAGGGGTGACGTAGTCCCTAAAGGGAATCACGCAGAAGTGACGCAGTGTCTTCCAGAGTCAGTCCGGAGATAGCTAGAGGCTGGGGTTTCTGAGCTAGGAGGGCCAAAACGCAGTCTCAGATCAGCTTGATCAGTTACACAGGAGAGGTGACACAGTTCCTCAGCTTGCCCATGCAAGCTTACGCAGTTCCAGCGTAGGCAATCACACAGAGGCAGAGAAGGGCTTCACCAGCGCTGTTCAAATCAGCCGGGGATTTGCAAAGTGAGGTATACCTCATATTTTCACCTGTTATCTAGATTTCTCTGAAGGGTTTGCCAGATGTTGGCACCCTAGTTGTACTCAAGATTCTGCTTCTTAATAATACAAAACCCTCAGATCTGTAGCACCGATTTTTCCTGAGTTGGGTTTTTCTGGGGACTTAGTCCAAAAATAATTGTGTCAAATGTGGATGTTTTTCATTGTATTTTGTTCAGTTTGTTTCAGCACTCAGATCTATTCCGCAGCGTTATTTGTGTAGACTGCTTCAGTAATTACTTCGATATTTCACTGTAATGAAATAATTATGAAAAATAATAGAAGTAATTCATATTTGTTGCAGTAGGAATCCAGATTTAGGATTTTTCACAAGGTTGATACCTGGGAGGAAATACTCTTCGAGGAATTGTCTTTCGTGGTTCTTCCTGCGAGTCCTAATCTCTTGAGTTGGCTGGAAGGTCTACCTACTTGTTAGATTTTGCATATCCATATTCTTGTGTTGTCATAGAAGGATTTGGCTCCTTTTCAGATTTTTCTTTGTAACCAAGACCAATCTTGTCACAGTTGGATCGTTGATTGTTGGTGATTTCTTCCAATGCCTTGAAGCTGTTGGTGTAGTTTTGAAGAGTTTTTCCGTTTTTACTTGCTTTTAAAGTGAAACTATTTCAACTTCCAATGCTTCTCTTTCCTTGTTGCTTTCCTTTAATTCTTCCCTGAGCGATTCTTCAACTCGTTTGTATTCTTCAACCTTGATTTTAAGATTTAGGACATGTTCCCTTTCTATCTTTAATTCGCCTTCAAGAGTGTTGACATGCTTCTTCTTGACCTTGAGCTCTTTGATAACCCTGATCACTTCGTTTTGAAATTCAACCTCAGTCATCTCTTCTTCTTCGTCTCCTTCTTCGTAAGATGCTTCTTGCTTATTATGCTTGGACATAAACAATACACTTTCGTTGATTTCTTCTTCGTTATCACTGTCTTCATCAGATGAGGAGTTATCTTCTTTGGAGAAGAAACTCTTCTTAAACCATTTCTTCTTGCCTTGCTTGTTGAACTTCCTCGGACCTTTCTTTCCTTTCGTAACAACCTCATTTTTGTGAGGACACTTAGCTACAAAATGCCCAACCTCACCACAATCGAAACATATCAATCGAAGTTTACCTTTGAATTTCCCCGTACCTGTTCTCATTTTTTGCGTGAAGTAGGCAAATTCTTTATCTGAAAATTCTTCTTCATCTTCTTCCTTACAACTACAATTTTTCGCTTTCGGAGTATGCTTGTCCTTACTAGTTTTCTTGGATGTAGCGAATGTTGTTCCTAGGTAAGATGTTTCGTCCTCTTCCTCAATCCTCAAGCACTCCATGAAATTCATCTTTGCTGAGATTGGCTAGATTCGAACTATATTCCAAGACAGATACCTTTGGGTTGAATCTTGTCGCCAAGGTTCTAAGGATCTTTCAGACAACAATTTCCGTGTCGACAGGTTCTCCCAAACCTTCCAATGCATTTGTTATTTCATCAACACGCTGTAAGTATGCATCAACATTTTCCTCTTCCTTCATTTTGAGTTGCTCAAATTTTGCCTTGTAAATTTGAAGCTTTGCTTCTTTCACGTTTGAGTCACCTGCATATATATTCTCAAGCTTGCCTCATACTTCTTTAGCAGTTTTGCAACATAGTACCTTAAGATAGATAGATTCGATAAGCCCACTGATAATGAGATCTTTAGCCTTTGCATCATATACTATATTTTTCTTTCCTTGTTCATCGTGGGTCGCTGTAAAACCTTTTCCAACAATTTCCCATACTTCGTATCCTTGTGCCAGCAAATGAACTTGCATTCTTCCACTCCAAAGTGCGTAGTTATTTCCATTGAACAGAGGAACTCTATTCTTAGTATACTCCATGACCTCCTTCCAGTTGTTAGACTGCTATTGAAGGAACCATGCTCTGAAACCAATTGTTGGAAATACTGAGAGGGGGTTGAATCAGTGTTTCTTATCAATTAAAATTTTTAAATCTTTTCAGAGAATTAGTTAATCTTCAATTATTCTTGATGTTTATCCAGTAACAACAGTAAACAATAGAACACAATAGGCACATGATTTTTAGGTTGAAAACCCCCTCCGGATCAAAAACCACCGAACATTATTCTAATAAATTCTTTAATCTTCAACCCCAACTGAAATGAAAGGTACAAATTCCTAGAATTCTAGAAAATCATTCTTCTCCAACTCCCACTGGAAGGATGCCCCAACACCCTGGTTTCTTCCGTAGTCGACTAAATGGATGCCCCAACATCCTAGACCAACCTACCACCCTGAAATGTTCATAGGCTCCAACCTGTAGGTGACTTCATGCACCAACCTAGCACCTACCTGCCACCCTATAATGATCATAAATAAGACGAGTGTGGACTCCCGTACCAGGGACAATGATCCACGATACAATATGATTCACAATGATTTTCTTGAACTAGACCAATCATCCAATCACACTATGACCTGCAACCCAACCATAACATTATCCAACAATGACACTTATACCTCCCAACAATGCCTCTCCAACTCTAGCCAAATTGACTCTTTTACAATAATGACTCTTTTACAATTTTACAATGATGATTTTTACAATACTGACTTTTGACACGACCTGATACTTGACTTGATGCTCCTTCTTTGAACACAAGCAGTTGTTGAGGTATTGTTGTGCTTGCTTCAAGTAATGGTACTTTGGCATTGCATAGTCCTTCTAGTATGTGTCTAAGTTGTCCTATTGTGTCCTTCTTCCTGCACATGAATTAATGAACAAAACCCAAGCCAATATACAAAGTTCAAACAAAATACTTCAATTGTCCTGCAAACCATATGTCAGGGAAATATTCAAAATTCAAATGTAAATACGTTCAACATTTATGAACAAAACCCAATCAAACATACATACAAAATACTTACACTATCCTGCAAAAACACATGTCAAATATGATATTCAAATTAAAATTCAAACACTAATCATACATACCTTGTTGTAGCAAACTTACCTTTGACTATTGATGTGTTGTCCTTACTGCAGTGATCCTTGAATGAATACTTTTTCTTGCCTTCTAGAAGCTCGATATTGAATCTGTTGTATCTATGTAATTTCGGATCTCCAAGGTCTGAAATTGCGCCTTGTGGTAGCCCTCAGAGTCCTCTTTCCAACCCTGCAGGTATGATCAATATTGGATTCTTCAAGAATTAGTTATGCCCAATCTCCTACAATGACCTGATTATAGACTGGTTCAGTAGAGCGAACTTGTACAAAGTGCCACGTGTCACTGTTTCAACCTTTGGTCCTGAAATTGATGTCCAACAAACTAAAGTCCGTCCTCTTTCCGTCACATATTACGAAATTTGAATCCAATGCTTAGAGAGAAAGTTATGACGATTTTCTCAAGGTCTCCTATTTGACATGAAATTCGGGAGCCTACAAAAACCCTAACTTCCTCAGATCATATCTCCGAAAATATAATGAACCAAAATCTAAAATTCGGACACGCGCTTCATTAGATTTCGGCCAAATGGATTTTTTTTCAGCATCTAAAGCTTCGCAAAAAAAAATTTATAGTGAAAATGCCACGATGACCTATTTTAAGTAGCGAAATCCTTACATCACGAGGATATGAGGGTCACAATTTATATAAATGATTAGGTTGAGAGGGTCTTCAACAAGTGAATGTGGGAGGGATTTTAGGAGTTTAAAAAATTATTAATTATTGACTATTCAATGACCACAACCAATGATTAGTGTCATGCCACAACCCCATGGGGTTTTAGCCCACTAACTGTGGTGACTAACTTCAAACACGAATATCTCTCAAATCGTGAAGAATTACGTGGCGTGCCATATATCAATGGAAACATCTTGACAAGTAGAAACAATCCAAAATATCCTTGACTCAGAATAGAGTAAGTTGTCAAGTCAAAATTCCCATTAAAGATCGGGGTAGCCCCTGGTGCTACTTGAGTTGAGATCAATAACAACCACTGATCAACAAAACCCAATGTAGGAAAATCGGTGCAACATCTCTAGAGGGTTTATATTATGCAAAATCTGAATACAACATTCTAGGCACCAGACATGGTTGGCCCTACAAAGAAATTACACGACAGATTGTACCTTTCACTCGGAGGCAAAAGATATGGTTGTATCACACCCTCAAACAGGATTTACATAACAAGCCCCTTCTGGCCCACTGGAACCCTTAGTGTTGCCTCTGCAGCCTCTGCGTCAGACCTCACTGGCTAGCGTCCCCATTGCGTCACCTTGACTGGTGCTGCGTCACCCTGGCTAGTGCTGCGCTGCCCCTGCACTGCGTTGGCTGGGTCTGTGTCATCCTAGCTGGGCTTATGCAACCTCTGCACAGTCTCTACGTGGTGTTGGTTGGACTCCGTCCAGGAGGCTGGCTCTACGCTGAGATGTATTCACTGCCCCTCTGTCTTACTGTATCCTCGGGCTTGGATCAGATCATCCCTCATCGATCTCTGCCCCTCACTGCACTGCAAACTCGTTTCGAATTTCTCAGCAAAACCCTACCCCAGAAATTTGACTTAGCTTTAGTGCTCTTCCAATGTGTGTGTGTCTCCAACTGACCCTGAGCCTTTTCTTTATACTTTTCTCGTTGGAAAACCAACGGCCGTGATCTAATCTCTAATCGATGGCTCAGATTAAAAAACTGCTCGATCCACGTCACTTAGAACATTTCATCACATGTGTTTAATTAATTCACTTTAATTTTTCTAATTCCCCAAGGGTCTTTATTAAAAAAATTAATTATTATAATAACTTCAACACCAGATGAAATTTCTCCAAACGCTTTATGGGTTTTGGAGGTCTCATGTGTCTTAGCCCCTTCACAAAATCTTAGGGCTAGAGCACACCCGATGCTACTCAAAATATCAACACTCCCTCTTAGTGAGGAGTGTGCTCTAGCAATACATCCACACCAAGTATTGGCTTATCTTGGCATCGGTCTCTACGTTGCTGATGCTTGGCCTGCTGCCCTCCATCCACTGCATTGTTGCTTTCTATACTGTAGCCCATATCACTGCCACTGACACTGCTACATCCGCACTACAGCTCCCCCTCAAATTGTTGCATCATGCTGCCCATAGCACTGCCTCTACTAACTGCTGCACTGCAACTCAGTTGTTGAGAAATAAGCAACTGAAGGACCCCTACCCAATCACTAACAAACAAGTCAGTCGGATTGCACCTCATCACTGAAGCTCCCTTGGTTGTTGCACTGCGCTGTCTCCCTGAAGCCACTGTGCTACTGATGCTCTGTACTGCGTGAGCACTACCCCTCTGCATTGTTGAAGTCCCATCAGCCTCTGCGCTGCATCTCCTACGCTGTTGCTGCTTCTGCACTGTGCTACTCCCATATACAGCGTCCCAACTCTGCCCTCCGCTTCACTGTGATCTCCTGCACCCACTGCTCCACTTGTCCCACTACTTTCTTAAGGCTCTCGTAGCTCGTATGTGATCCAAGAGTTGGGAACCTCAAGGATCCTGCGTTCTCCATTTGTAGCTTCTCTACAGATCAATATTGCTCAACTTACGTGGCTCATGAGCACTCATGGCTATGTCATCGTCATTACCATCTTCCCCCTTTGATGTTGCTACCCTGGATTCAGAAGATCCCTTGTCCTTCTTCTTAGGACAAATTCTGGTGAAGTGTCCAAGTTTGCCACAGTTAAAGCACCAGACCTTGGATAGGTCCCTCTTCTTATTCCCTTGCCACCTTTGTCCCTTTGATGCAAGGGTTGCATCCTCCTCCTCCTCTTTCTTTACATTGATTGTACCGCTGTTGCTACTTTGCCTCTTGGTAAATCTCCTGATTTCCTCCTGATGGAGGATTGCCCACGTATCCGCCCAGGATGGTAACGCTGCCCTGCCCAAGATGCTTTGGACAAACGTTTCCATTCCTCGGTGACTGCATTCAGGGCAATCCTCATCAAGAGCCCCTCATTTAGAGTCGTACCTATGGCAATCAGTTGATCCCGGATAATCTGAAGTCTGAAGAGGAAGGGAACTATTTCCTCACCCTTCTGCATCTGGAACAACCGCATATGATTCTCCATAAGCATATTTCTTTGGATGGAGCCTCCCTGATACATAGTGTCCAAAGCTGTCCACATTTCATTTGTCGTTTTCGTCCCAGCAATATGTGGCACAACGTGATCTTTGGCTCCGTCCATGATCAAGCACTTTGCATGCACTTGATTCTCCTTAAATTTCTTCAGAGGATCTGCATCGATAGGCACAGCTAGGACATTCTCAGCATAGTCCTTGATGTCGTACTCATCCAGGACTGTTAGGATCCTAGCCCTCTAGATAACGAAGTTGGACATGTCGTCCAACCTGTTGTGATCTCTCAGTCCACGAGAAACCATCTCTGCTCAAATTTTTCGAAACAGATACTCCTTTCCCTCTTTCTGCTGCAACACTCAACAGAAAACTAGATCTGGGTTTCTTGGCGATTAAAAACCCTCTATAGTAGCTACTCCCTCTGACAATTGATTTCCCTCCCATAAATCCTCTGCCAAAAACAACTAAATCAGTTCTATATGATCACCCTCCTGATCGAATCTCAAATCTGTTTGGTGCATATCTGTTGAGCAACTATTCTCCTCCTGCTCTTGTCACCTTTGTTAGGCACGATTCTGCACTGACAGAACCTCTGCAACACCAGTAACCTCTGAAGATCTGAAGCTCCTCCACCAGACTATGGAAAATCTGCACAACAACCTCAAAAACTACACTGTGTCCCTCTGGCTGACCTCTGTGTGAGCAAACTAGCTCAGTGCAGCCTCTGCGCAACGACTGTGCAGTGTAGGCTGCTCCTGCGTCACTCTGGAAGGCTCTGCGCTGCCTTTGCGTCACTCAGTTGACTCTGCGTCAGCCTCTTCGTGGCCTCTGCGTCAGCCTGGTTGGGCTGTGTCCCTCTTGGAGCTGCTTTGCCCCTCTTCAAGATTTGTTGCTTTCACTGCAGCAATATTCTTCAGCCGCTCTGTTGGTGGATCAACTTGATCTGCAATCCTCTGATACCATGTGAAAGTTTCAAAACAGAAACCCTACTGCAGTATCTAGATCTACTTTACCTACTTGTTTCATTAACATTAACAAGTTATGTTACTGAATTATTCAGAAAAACATTAAAGTAGATACTAACTGCAGCCTACACATCTACTGATCATTTACTGAACAATACACACATCTGACAAGATTACACGATTTTTCGGACAAATGTCCCCAGAAAAATCCAATGCGGGAAAACCGAAGCAATAGCTCTAAAGGGTTTATATTATTATGCAGAATCTGAATACAACATTCTGGGCACCAGACATGGTTGGCCCTACAAATAAATTACACGGCAGATTGTACCTTTCACTCAGACAGAAGCTATGGCTGTATCACACCCTCAAACGGGATTTACAGATCATGAGCCCCTTCTGGCCCACTGGAACGCTCAATGCTGCCACTACAGCCTCTGCATCAGCCCTCACTGGCCAGCATCCACACTGTGTTACCCTGACTGGTGCTGCGTTGCCCCGGCTAGGACTGTGTCACCCTCGTTGGTGCTGCCCTGTGATGGTTGTGTATGTGTCACCCTGGGTGGGCTTACACAGCCTCTGCATGGCGCTGGCTAGACTACATCCTCCTGGCTTGCTCTGCATTGACTGGTACTCATTTCCCCTCTATCCTGTTATTTCCTCGGCCTTGGATTAGATCATCCCTCGCCGATATTTGCCCCTCACTGCATTGCAAACTCGTTTCGAATTTCTCAGCAAAACCCTGCCCTAGAAATTCGACTTAGCTTCAGTGGTTTGGCAATGTGTGTGTCTCCAACTGACCCCAAGGCTTTCCTTTATACTTTCTCATTGGAAAACCAACGACCGTGATCTAATCTCTAATCGACGGCTCAGATTAAAACACTGCTTAATCCACGTCTCTTAGAAAATTTCATCACATGCGTTTAATTAATTCACTTTAATTTTTCTAATTCCCTAAGTTAGCTTAGGTTCTTCATTAAAAATATTAATTATTAGAATAACATCAACACCAGATGAAATTTCTCCAAACTCTTTCTGGGTTTTGGAGGTCTCGTGTGTCTTAGCCCCTCCATAAACTCTTAGGGATAGAGCACACCCGATGCTACTCAAAATATCAACATTATTTTCCTGGTCTCAAACAAAATTTGATAAGTGTTGGTCAATTGACACAGAAAGGATACAAAGTTATCTTTTAGGGACAAGAGTGTGTTATTTATGACAAACCCCAAGCAAGCAGCTGATAGCAAAGGTGCAGATGACGAGGAACAAACTCTTTTCTCTAATCATGAATTAGAGTGATCAAGTTAGTTCTTTTATAGTTGCATGTTCTAATGATTATTGGTTATGGCACTTTCGGTTTGGACACTTGCACTTTTCTGGTTTAAGATTGTTGCAGCAGAAAGAGATGGCGAGAGGATTACCTCCCATCAAAGAACCTGCTAGTACTTTGAGTGTTGCATCTTGGGAAAGCAACATCGTGAATGTTTTCCAAAGGGAGTTGCATACAGAGCAAAGAAACCACTTGAACTGGTGCATATAGACTTGTGTGGACCTATGAGGACACAATCAATTGGTTGAAGTTGTTACTTCCACACTTTTGTTGATGATTATAGCAAAAAGACTTGGGTTTACTTCTTGAAGCAAAAGTCTGAAACTTTTGCAACGTTCAAGGAATTCAAAGCCTTAACAGAGAACCAAAGTGATCGACAGATCAAGGTATTGAGGTCAGATCGTGGTGGAGAATATGACTCAAAGGCATTCCATGAGTACTGCAAACAACATGGAATCAAAAGACAGTTTACAACTAGATACACACCGCAGTAGAATGGTGTAGTAGAGGGAAAGAATAGAACAATTATGAACATGACAAGGAGCATGTTAAAAGCAAGAAACTTGTCTAATGAGTATTGGGTAGAAGAAGATCACCTACAAAGAGTGTGATGAACAAAATACCAGAAGAAGCATGGTCAAGTATGTCATGCAGCGTATCTCATCTCAGAGTTTTTGGATGTGTAGCCTATGTACATATGCCTAAGCAGATAAGAGGAAAATTGGATGATCAAAGTGAAAAATGCATATTTATTGGTTATAGTAAGCAGTCAAAAGCTTACAAATTGTATAACCCTGTCACCAAGAAGACCATAATCAACAAAGATGTTGTGTTCAAAGAACAAGAGTCGTGGAATGGGATTGTAGACAAAACAGTTGATGCACAAGCACCATTGATGGAAAAGGATGATGTAGCAAAAAAGGAGCAGCAAGAATCAAAAGAGTAGACACCAAACAGAGTCACACCAGCAAGGACTCCAAGATTTTAAAAGCAACATGGATCTTCAAGCAAAAATTGGGTGCAAGCCATGGATGAAGAAATTGAAGCTATTGAAAAGAATGATACATGGGATTTGGTTAATTTTCCAAAGGATAAAAACCTCATTGGTGTGAAGTGGGTGTACAAGACAAAATTTGAATGAGAAAGGTGAAATTAACAAATTTAAAGCAAGACTTGTAGCAAAAGGATTCTCGCAGCAACCAAGAATAGACTTTGGAGAAAAGTTTTCTCTGGTAGCCAGATTGGATACTGTAAGAGCAGTTCTAGCTAGAGTAGCTTAGAACAAGTGGAAAGTATATCAGATGGATGTCAAATCAGCCTTCTTGAATGGAATTCTAGAAAAAGAAATTTATGTGCAGCACCCTCCAGGTTATGAAGTTGAAGGAAAAGAAGATAAAGTTTACAAGTTGAAGAAAGCGCTCTATGGACTAAAGCAAGCACCTAGAGCATGGCATAGCAGAATCGAAAGCTACATGATTAAGAATGGATTTTGCAGAAGCAACATTGAGCCTACCTTGTACACAAAGGTAAATGAGCATGGACATATTTTGATTGTTTGCTTATATGTTGATGATATGAATTTTATTGGTGATCTTGAGTTAGATGAATTTTCTTGGCATAGAAGTCAAGCAATCTGAAAATGTAATTTTTATTTTTCAAATAAATACGCTAGAGATTTGCTGAAAAAATTCACGATGGTAAATTGCAAACCTGTCCCTACACCAGTTGCAACAAGTACAAATTTAAGAAAGGATGATGAAGGATCAGATGTTAATCCAACTCTATTCAAAAGATTGGTTGGAAGCCTCATGTATCTCACAGCTACAAGACCAGATATTATGCAAGGAGCGAGTTTGATTTCCAGATTTATGGAGACTCCAAAAGACACACATTGGAGTATAGGAAAAAGAAGTCTGAGATACATAGCATGAACTAGAGATTGTGGCATAATGTATGCAAGTATAGAAAAGAAAGATTTGATTGGATTTACAGATAGTGATTTTGCAGGAAGGTTGGATGATAGGAAAAGAACTTCCGGTTATGTGTTCCATCTTCGTTCAGGTGTGATTTCATGGGCATCTAAGAAGCGGCCCATTGTGACACTATCATCAGCAGAAGCAGAATATGTAGCATCAACTTCAACAACATGTCAAGCAGTATGGTTAAGAAGAGTATTGGATGGACTCAAGCCGAAACAACAAGGATCGAAAACAATATATTGTGACAACATCTCGGCGATTGTACTATCCAAGAATAGTGTGTTTCATCAAAAGAGCAAACATATTGATACTAGATATCACTTTATTAGAGAACTGGTGAGCAATGGAGAAGTTCACTTGAAGCCCTCTAAATCTAGTGATCAACTGGATGATATATTTACAAAGCCATTAGAAAAAAATGTGTTTGAGTTTCACAAAAGAAACTTGGGTGTTGTAAGCCTAGCTGAGACATAGACCAGTAGGCATGTTTGAGTTTTCATGAGTCATGTTTTAGTTTAGCGGTCGTATCTAAGGGGGAGTGTTAAAATAGCTAATTAACTCCCGCATGGAGATTTAACTATATTTAGAGAGTCAGCTAAGTGAGCGTTGAGTCTATTTGAGTTATGTGATGGTCAAGTTGAGTTATGTGATAGATGAGTTTGGTAAGTGTGTGCATGTCAAGTTATATTAGGTAAGTCGTTAGTTGAAAAGGTTAAATACCCTTCACCAGGTTCATTGTTATCAATCAAGTTTGTTTGATCAATAGAAGAGCCGCAGCTCGTGTGTGTTTTGTGTCTGAAATATTTGTGTGATTTTGTGCCTCTACTTTTCTGCCTTTCCTACAAATACTCAATTGCCTAAGTAAAGTGATTTTCTCATTGGCTAAAGTTTGACAAGAGAAAATCGATCCAGAGGGAGAGTTGCAGGTAGAGAGACAAAGAGATTTCAACATCAATTTAGGTTGCAGGAGAAGGTGACGCAGTGACAGGAAGAGACAACGCAGAGGCAAGAAGGGCACAATGCAGAGGGGTGATGCAGTTCTTCGTAGTACCCACGCAGAGCCAGCGCAGTGGTGATGCAGGTGGCCCAGGAGGGTCCTTCTGGGGTCATTTCTCATCTGGAAATTGTGAGAGAAATTTCTCCAGTGCTATCATAGATAATTCTCTTTATTACTGCTGATTGTAAATTGTACAAGAAGATTATTTCTGAAGAATAATAGAAGCCCTCATCTACTGCACCGGTTTTCCCACATTGGGTTTTTCCAAGGACAATTGTCCAAAAATCTGTCATTTTGTGCTAGTATTTCCTTATTATTTTGCTCAATAATTGTATCGTGAAGATTGCAATTGAATTTATTTCAATATCTACTAAAGAGATTTCTATAAATAACTTATTTCTGAATAATAAGTAGGAGAAATAATATCAGATATTGCAGTAGGATTTCAAGTGTGAAATTTTAACGTGGTATCAGAGCAAGGTTGGACAAGAAAGCAGGAGGGTCTATGCTAAAGGGAACTCATGATGCTGCTCCAGCAGCAAATCTTACTCTTGAGGGCTTATGCATTCCTTTTGTAGAAGCTGCCGAGAAAAGGAAAAGCATGAAGAAGATGGAAGATCACGTTATTTCAGAGTTGGCCTCAAGGCTGGAAAGGGAATGTGCATGTTTATCTAGTTTTGAATCATCAGATAATTGGTATATTGATAGCGGGGCTTCAACCCATATGACTAGAGTAAGAGATCATTTCTCCTGCTATCAAGAGGAACGGAAGGACTTCCAAATTACTATGGGAAACCAGACAAAGTGTACCCCTATAGGAAAAGGGACCGTAGCATTTCAAACAAAAGCAAAAGACAGTCTCTGAGCCACAAATGTGTTGCATGTGCCTGGAATGGGAATGAACTTACTTTCATTGTCTCAATTGCAAGACAAGGGATATGATGTATACTTCATTGGAAGGAAAGTGTACGTCAAACATCCAAGCTGGAAGAAGAAGGCTCAGATTGGAATTCAAAGCAACAGACTATACAAGTTGCAGCTCTAGTCTCCAATGGCACTGGTAGGCAACAGTCTAAGTGGCGAAACAGATCTAAATGAGCTATGGCACAGACGAATGGGGCATCTACATCATGGAGTTCTAAGAATGCTCAGAGAAACTATTAAGGGAGTTCCAATCCTAAGCACCAAGCATGATGACGTGTGCAGAGGGTGTGTACTAGAGAAGTACGCTAAAGCAGCATATTCCAGAAGCAACAAGAGGGAAAAGAGTGTATTGGGTCTAATACATTCATAAATCTGCGGACCAATGTCCACTAAAGCTCTTGGAGGTGGCGAATACTTTGTCACCTTCATTGATGACCATTCCAGGAAGACATGGATTTACTTCTTAAAGACCAAGAATGAGGTCTTTGATCAGTTCAGAGAATTTAAAGCTCTGGTTGAGAATCTGACTGGAAAGAAGATAAAAATTATGCGCTCAGATAATGGTGGATAGTACACAGACAAGGACTTCATAGATTTTTGTGCTAGAGAAGGCATCAAAAGAGAGTGGACAACTCTGTATAATCCAGAGCAGAATGGGGTTGTAGAGCAGAAGAACAAGACCATCGTTGGTGCGGCGAAAGCCATGTTGTATGATCTGGATATGCCTAAATTCTTATGGGCTGAAGCATGCAACACAATTGTGTATATCCAGAACATGACTCCTCATAGGGCTTTGGGCAAGACAACACGAGAGTGTCTTCACTGAAAAGAAGCCAGAAGTGAGTCATTTACGGATAGTTGGAAGTGTGGCATACTGTCACATTCCAGACGAAAAACGAAGCAACTGGATCAGACCGCAGAGAAGGGATATCTTGTAGGATACAGCGAGACCTCGAAGGCATATAGGATCTACATTCCTAGGGGTAGGAATATTGTAGTCAGAAGGGATGCAAATTTCATGGAAGACGGAGCTTTCAGGAAATCTTGAGAGATGCCTCCTAGAGAGAGATCAGAGGATGTTCCCTTTGTACAGCAGCAACAGGGAGAAGATCCTGCAGATGGACAACCATCAGGGTCAAGCTCTATGACCAGTACCAGCATTTCTTCAAGAGAAGAAAATCCAGGTAGCTCATAGCAGATGGGACAGCTGGAAGAAGAATTGGTTGAGCCACCCACCACTAGTGGCAAAATTACCTGAGAAGTACGACAGACGCTGAGGAACGCAGAGGAATTTGTTGGGGCTCCTATAATCGAGAAAAGGAAACATAGACAACCTGACATATACCAAGCGTTGATTGCACAGGTTGAAGAACCCTCTAGCTTTCAGGCGGACGAACAACATCAAGTTTGGGTGGATGCTATGGTAGAGGAGTAAAACTGTCTGGGAAGTCGTACCTAGACCACAAGATAGATCTACAAGATCAAATATGTTGCAGATGGCAGTGTAGAAAAGTACAAGGCTAGGTTTGTGGCTAAGGGATATGCTAACAACTATGTATAATTATGCCTAGAAGGACAGCAAGGACAAGCATCCCAGTTGGGAAAGGGAGCCGCAATGAATTGGAGCAGAAGTAGGGATGTTGTGATGCCCTAACTAGAGCTCAGAGGTGCACAGATCCCAAGGGCAAGAGGCTAACAACGGATTGGTTGTAGATGCTCTCTTGATGATGTGATTTGCTAGTTGGATGGGTGTCCTAGAAGAGGGTAGTTTAGAGAAGTCTGTTAGCAACCATGTCGAAGGGTCTCCATTGGTGTTGGATTCCCTAACTAGGAGCATATGCTACAATAGGATTGGTCACTCGTGGTTTGTTGGAGGGCAGTGTGAGAGTGGACCAAGTGTGGATGTGGATTGGGCATTTATGGTTTGCTAGAGGACAACGCGATACTGCTCAAGTTGGAGCTCGGTTTGCACCATCTTAATGGACCTAGGTGGTTGCTAGAGTGGTAGTTAATGAGCTCAAGGGTTTGATCAGCCAGGAGCAGTTTGAGTAGCCCTAGACTTGTGTGTGGAGAAGGACTTCTACAGCAGATGATGGGTAGTCCTCCTAGCCCGTGTTCATTTTAGGAGATGAACATCTTGCAGTGATAGGTGGCAACACTCTGTGCCCTATGTTGGTCTTAATTGGAGCAGGGCAGTGGAAGATCATAGTGCGCTGATGTCCCTAAATAGCTGAGGATCAGCAGCGGGAAAATTGAGAGTTGTTCACAAGTTGAGCTACAAACAACTCAACAGGGGTCTCGATGTGTTGTGCCCTTGATGGACTAAGGTATAACTAGTGACAGATTGATAGTTGAGATTCAATGGCTAGATGGACTTGGAGCATTGATAGAGGCAGGTGTTGCAGATCGAGAGCCAAAGGACCAGGTAGGTATAGGGTACGACCAAGAGGAGCTAAGTGAGCACGCTACATTAGCCAGATGGTCAGAATATCTTACAGAGGGCAGATTGGTCGTCGATGGACTGACACCAAGCCCCAGTTTTGTATTCTTGTACTAGTGGATGTATGAGGGCCATTATTCCTAGTACGAGAGCCCTAGATTTTTGTATTATTCAGCTTGATTAATATAACGAAGTTGGGTTGAAAATTGTAAAAAAAATTCTATATTTTGTGCACTAGTAGATTTACTGTTGCTTATATTCCGTTGTGCAAAGTAGTTTCATTGTGATATTTGGGTTGGTAGCATCAGTGATTTAAGATTCTATCGTAGACACCACGGTCATGGAAAAACAACAGTTCAAATCTGCAAATTACTCTAAAATATATCATAAAACCAGATTCCATCCGTAGATCCATATAATATAAATTGGTTTATCTGAGTTGGATCTAATTGATGTTTTCTTTGGTTCGTCAATGCTATAATTTACTTGTATGAAACATGATGCATCACAGCTAAGGAGCATTTCATAAACAGTCGAATCCTTTACTTTTCAAAATTATATCTTGAATTGGGTTTAATTCACTGGTTTTATTTCATAAGTAAATATTTGCATCATACATTTATCATTATTAAAATTTACTTACTAAGTCTAAGGCTCTCAATTGAAAAATCTTCTAGACTTCGTTTTATTTCTTTATTCACATCTAGCAACACCCTCCTTTACCTTACGAGAGCTGGCCAAAAGTGAGAGGAGAACTGTACTAAGGTGACAGTAGTACTCCTCATCTTACCTCAAGGTTGCATCAGGGAGTAGGTCTTTTTCTACTTAGATACGAGTTGAAGAGGTAACAAGATACATATAGAGAATCACTCATACAATCACCAATGATTATGGTAAAACATAACAGAGAAGTTAATTAACCTTTAAATTTTCTAACCTTTATCAATATGTGTTAAATTGTTAATTAATTAGTTTAATTAACTCACTCTTAACATAAAAGTGCTATACGAAGTTTATAAAATATAAATCCTATCATCTCCAATATCAATTATACTTTTGTATTGTAATGTTCCCATTTTTGGTATCACCCGTGACAGGACTAGGAGGGACTTCCAGAGTTAGGAGTAGACAGGTCACATGTACAGATTGGCGCTATCAGTGGGCTCAGGAGCTTTTCGGAGGAGTTTTGAGGAGTTTTCATGGTGTTCGGAGGCATTGTTAGGCATTAAGCAATCTCACTCCTGTCAGCAGATTTGCGCTTTAAAATTTAAGCGATTAGTGCTTTCGGAATTTTGAGTTATTTACGGGCTTAACTCAGCCGATTATGCTCAAGGTGGCATTCTGGGAGGAATACACGATGGAACACCTTAGTGTAATAGCTGATTGGAACCGGGACGAGGAGACCTACACGATGGGACGATTGAGCATATTTGAGTGGCAGTACTTCTGTAGAGTACACACACACATTAAAGAATTTGCAGTATTTAATAAAAGGGAAAAGTGCTCCATAAATAAAATAATAATAAAATAATGCTCTAGAAGGCTCCAAGGGATCTATAAAAGAAAGGGAGGAGGCCATTGGGAGACATCTTTGGAATAGATCATTTGCTTGTATATGAGAGGTTTGAGGACGTGGTTCTCTACTTCATGCAGTAGCCCCAGGACGGAAACCCTCGGGTGATTTGTGAGTATTGGACGGAAACCCAATACTCTTGAGGAGACTTCACTTAGGAGTTTCACAGAGCTTCAGAGTTTGGTGTGAGGATCGTGGATCTGCTTGACTTTCATTTAATTGGAATTTAAAGGTGTAAATTTGTGCACACGGAGGAAGGCTCTTGTGAAGTTGAGTTGTGGCAGTAACGTTGGTAGCCTCTTACTTGGTGGCAGATTTTCTATCTAAGCTCCTTGCAGGTGAATCATGTAAACCCACTGTTGTATCTATAACAAAAGTGAGATTTTTCCTTGTTCCTATGGTATTGGATTGCAGTGTTTCTTGTCTTTTAATTTTACATGGCAATCTTTTGTTGAATGAATGATTATTTTACGGCAAATTGTGGTATTCAGTATTTTTCTGCATTTTAGTTAAAATATCCCATCTGGGATATTACAGTGGTATCGGAGCACTAATCTTGGCTCAGCTGTGGGATTGATTTGAAAAGCCAAGTTCCAGGGTTATTGCAGATAAATTTCAAAGGAAGTTTGTGACTGAAATTAACGCCGGTATTTTCCTGAAAGTTGTGTGAAATCGTCACTTAAATATTCAACAATTTCTATTTGAAATTGTTGAATCAGTTGTTCGCGAATTATTGAAGCGGGCCGACAGTTGAAATATTTCAGGCCGAATGGTTAATGTTGAAGGCCAATTATAATCAATACTGTAGAGCCACAAACTAAGAAGGGTCGAATTATCTCTAGCAAATTATTTTCAGTTGGGACTGATCAAGCGGAACCACGTCCAATTATTACACCCAGCTATTTCTGGGCAAAACGGGTTCAAAATTTTGTAGTAAAGTCGATCTTATTAACTGATGGGAATTTTGTAGCCAAGACGGAGTCTCGGCGTGTTTATGTTGCCAGGGTATCGATGCATGGAGTGCGAGCTGCTGCGGTGTTAGTTGTGGGCCACATTCGTCGAAATCGGTCCCATCTCCTTTCCAATCGGTGGTGGGCGTAAATCTTATGTGATGGGGGCCACAATACCTATGCGCTCAATAAACACATTCTGCCATAACAACTTGGTCTGACCGCCAACGTCATATTTCGTGGCTATTTTGGGAAGCTGGATCGATTTGGGTAGCGGACGAAGGATAGACGACAACGTGCATGAGAACGAGCCGCATTGTCTTTCGAAGGTTGCATTGCGTCTTCCCAGCCTCAAGTGGTTTATGGTGCAAATAGCCTGAACGAAGCATGTTTAATCCATGCACATCATGAATATGCAGTGGGACGGCAGTCTGGTGCATAGCCAATGGGTCCACGAAGAGTGATCTGTGGTGCGCATAGCTTTGACGCAGTTGTTGCATCGGGAGGGATTCATAGTTGCTACGATTGACCAATTCACAACTCTCATGCTTTGGGTCACGTCAGAGGCATCGAATTGCTGTTGCAAAGTCAACCTGCGGCAATACAACACAGATTGCACGCGAAGGTTAGGGAGGCAAGACGACACAGATTTCACGCAAGAGTTTGGAGCAGTATAGCTGTTATGACGTGTTAACAATGCTGTTATTGCATGCGGTCTAGCCTATAGTCTGAAACACGTCTCTCTAATACATATATATATGTATACCAAATTTCCCTTTACTCAGCGGAAAGATAGTTTTGTCAGGCATATCTTCAACTGTGGCTGTAACACTGTTAAATAACGGTACATTGAGTTGCTATTTGATGAAGGTTGGGCGAGATTGTAGCAGAGGACGGAATCTCTGAGCAAACCAAGAGCTGGGTTTAATGGTTGATGCACGTAGACATTAGCAGAAGCAGATTTACAAGAATTAAAGCACGCTGAAACTAGCTGGGTGCACACTGGGAGATAAGGAAAAATTATATTGTAGCAGGGTACGAGATTGGAGCCTACACTGTTAGTATTGCCTGATAAAGACTATTATTCAAAGGTCAGTTACATGAGACAATAAACCAGAGTACGCTGCTAGCACTAGTATGCCCAAAAATGTCGATTGTGCAGCTACTATCACAAATGAACAGAGTTGTTGCTGACCAGATCGACACCAGCAAAATCATGGAGGCAAGAAACCAATGGAGGCATGTCAAGTCAATTTCCAGATAGGAGACTGAGCTCACGATCTACACACTGCAGGTGGATTGACATTGCAGAATATATCTTCCACTAGTGACAGCTGCTAAAACATCAGGTTCTACACTTTGCTCGTTACTGTCCACTCATATTTTAAAACACTGTTATTGGTTATATATCAGTCATATTTCTATTTCTGAAGTTGTCATAAGGAGTATTCTTGAAGTCTATTGGTACATGTAATCCATTGAAAACATTGCCCAGAGAATATAATCTATAAAGGGCACCTACAGCAGTTTTTCATCTCACTGAGAAATTTAACAGCTCAGAAATGCAATACTGAGTTGAAACAACTCAGAATTGCATGTACAACATTGTACAAGCAATCTGTTTGCTAAAACACTTCACTGGAAAATATATGGCAAACTCAGAAAAACAGTGACCACATCATTGGTGGAACCATGGAGGAATTCCTAAGCAGCTTGAGAAGAATAAAAATTGATTCCTTGAACCACCATGGATCAGAAAACCAGAAAACAAAACAGAACAGCAGACCCTTCTCCAAAAAGGTACATAAATTGCTCCAACAAGAGCATCCGAGGAATTTACAAAAGGAGGAAGAAGTGGGAGATTGGCTGTATGCACTTGGGATGAAATTAAAGAGTGGAAGGTTAGAAAATGACTTTCCCGTGTTAGAGAAACTAGAATCATACCTTTCAAAAGTAGAGCAATCTGATTGGAGTTTAAATTGGGCTTTGAAGCCATCTATGCTTGCATTGATACAAGCCAGATTCTTGGGACATCCAAGTGAGAGAGTCCAGCTTATAGTTGCCTCTTGTTTCAGCGATATCTTGAGGATAACAGCACCCTTCCCTCCCTACAATGATGATATTATGAGAAGAATTTTCAGATTGATTGTAGAGACTTTTCAGGATTTGGACAACAACACAGGTTCTACCTTTGGGAAGAAGCTTGAGATTCTATGGAGTATGTCCACAATCAGGACTTATGTCATCATGATTGACCTTGGGTGTGATGACCTGATTTTGCAGATGTTCCGATGCTTCTTTAGCATTAGGAGACATCATCCTGATACTGTCATAGCACACATGCAGTCCATCTTGTCATCATGTATGAGAGACCATGAGACCATTGGCAGAGAGTTGCAGACCCGGTTGCTGAGCATTTGGAGGAGAGAGCAGTTGGTCTCGCCTGCTGCTTATGAGCTAGCCCAAGGGCTAGTTGAGCAGAACATTGAGTTTCTCCGGAGACAGTTGACCAGGGAGGAGCAGCTCCAGTTT
The DNA here is from genome assembly GCA_034641835.2 of Pinus albicaulis. NCBI lineage: Eukaryota > Viridiplantae > Streptophyta > Pinopsida > Pinales > Pinaceae > Pinus > Pinus albicaulis. The sequence continues at coordinate 1,545,053,193 of CM076575.1, forward strand.
GGTGGGTCAGGCAACAGAAATGAGCTGAGGAGGAAGGGACTTTGCTTCATTTGCAAAGAACCTTGGGGGCCTGATCACTCATGTTTGAGAGATGCAGATGAGGTGGCAGAGCTAGAGCAGGTAGACATTCCATTCGTATGCCAGGGTGAGGGCTCTTCTTCAGATGAGTCCATGGGATCAGTTGAGGATGCTTCTGGGGAGCGAGAGCAGCCATGCAGAGATGATGATGACAGTAGTCCAGAGCTGTGTTCTAGTGTGCAGGGTGAGCAGTCAGGGGACTGTATAGGTGATACTCTGGGTGATGAGTCACTTGTGACGATTCAGCCAGAGCAGCATATGATGGAGCCTGAGTCAGCAGAGGAGGATACTATGGACATCAGGCATGACATTTCCTTGGGTGAAATCCAGATGGGAACCCACATTGAGCCTATGATGGATATGCAGCTAACATTGGGGTCAGCCTTTGAGGAGGAGCAGTCAGATGCACAGACACCAGTTGCAGATCCATATCCTCTAGAGACGTTGGAGGTCGATGGGGTAGTTCTGCAGGGAGCTAGGGGACAGCAGGAGTTTTACGTTCCCGATGAGAGGGATGAGTTGTTGGAGATGGTGGAGCATCCATCTTTGGGCCGACACATTGATGAGGTACAGACAGATGTACATACAGTCGGCCGGGCTGCAGCACTTTCGATGAGTAGTACTCTCCAGGAGTACATCGATGGGGCTTGCAGCATGTCTTGCCCACTTTGGCCCACTATAGAGAGAGGGGCTTCCTTCTACAGGCAGTTTCCATTGGTAGATAGGGCAGAGCAGTGGGAGTTGATTACGTGCTGGCGACAACACCCTGGGCATGTTCCATGTGTAGTTGTTGCTACATTGGATTCTTCTTCCAGGATGGACTGGCGGGAGATCATGAGTTGGTACCCTCTTGATGGTACGGTATTTTTCGTGGGGAGCACATCAGAGTAGGGGCCCTTAGACATAGTAGATGTTACAGATTCCAGTTGGCAGGAGGGCACCGGTTTTCGTTACTTCAGGACTCCTTCCCGATTTCAGGAGAGTAGGATCAGCATGGGATTGAGCCAAGAGTTGGATTGGAGAGAGGTGATGAGTTGGTATGCAGTTGGTGGGGCAGCATATGCAGTTACAGGTACAGCACAGCAGGAGCCCGGGAGCATTGATACTTGTTGGTGGTCTTCACCTCTGAGAGCATCAGCTATAGCCAGAGACAGTGCGCAGCCTGAGCCGTGGGACTTGGGCAATGATTGGCCATGGTGGCATTGGGATCCGGGAGGATTGTTTGTTGACTGGGACAGAGAGAGATCAGTTTGGGATCCCGGCATTGAGGGATCTGTTCCGAGAGGTTTGACATAGGTGCATAGCAGCACCCAGAGGTTGGTATGGGATCCAGGCATTGGGTCTGAGATGCGGCGGGCCAACAGAGTGGCCCACATATTTTGATTGCTTGAGAGCAAGCAATCTTGGGGCGGGAGGTCTGTAATATTCCCATTTTTGGTATCACCCATGACAGGGCTAGGAGGGACTTCCAGTGTTAGGAGCAGACAGGTCACATCTACAGATTGGTGCTATCAATGGGCCCAGGAGCTTTTCGGAGGAGTTTTGAGGAGTTTTCATGGTGTTCGGAGGCATTCGCTTGATATACTCCATCATCCGAGCAGTTTGGCTTTCGTTCCGATGCATTCCGATAACTTTCGGAATTTTGAGTTATTTATGGGCTTAACTCAGCTAATTATGCTCAAGGTGGCATTTCGGGAGGAATATGCGATGGAACACCTTAGTGTAATAGCTCATCGGAACCGGGACGAAAAGACCTACACGATGGGACAGTTAGACAGAGATTTCAGTGACCAGAGGAGGCGTGGTAGCCGATATACCCTTTTCTGCATTAAAAAGGAATATTTTATAATATTTTAATAAAAAGGGAAAAGTGCTCCATAAATAAAATAATAAAAAAATAATGCTCTAGAAGGCTCCAAGGGATCTATAAAAGAAAGGGAGGAGGCCATTGGGAGACATCTTTGGAGTAGATCATTTGCTTGTATATGAGAGGCTTGAGGACGTGGTTCTCTACTTCATGCAGTAGCCCCAGGACGGAAACCCTCGGGTGATTTGTGAGTATTGGACGAAAACCCAATACTTTTTGAGGAGACTTCACTTAGGAGTTTCACAGAGCTTCAGAGTTTGGTGTGAGGATCATTCAGATCTTCAACTTGGGCTTCATCATTTCAGTGGGTTCAGTGTCAGCTGTTGCCGGAGGGAGAGTGCAGCAGTTCAGTTTGTGGCCAACGCCGTTCAGTAGCTTATCTTGGTGGCCAGTTTTCTATCTCAGCGCTTCTTGGGTCAGATCTATATGTAAACCCCTGTTTATTATCTATAATAAAAGCTGAGATTTTTCTTCTGTTCTATATGGTATTGGATTGCAGTGTTTATTGTCTTTTAATTTTACATGGCAATCTTTTGTTGAATGAATGATTATTTTACGGCAAATTGTGGTATTCAGTATTTTTCTGCATTTTAGTTAAAATATCCCATCCGGGATATTACATGTATCCTTTGACCATTTATGCCAAATAGGTGGAACCTTCTGATTCCCAAGTGCATGCGTATTTCTAAATACATCCCACTGTGACTGAAATCATTTACAGGCAACTTTTGATGAGATTTCCTATAGAAACTTCATAGTGATGTCATTGACAGTCCAGTCACAAGTGGATTTTCCAGCCCAATTTGAGTTTCTCTATTTCACATTTTTTTATTTGAATTCAGTCATTCAACCTTGCAATGATACAAGTCCCTGTAGTTTGTACGTTGCTACTTGGACTCAGAACCCACAATATAGACTTTATTGAAGTTAGCTCAAGTTAGAAACAAGTGACATAAACAGCCTACTGAAAAAAAAATTAATTCCAAGCCTGCGATAGCAAAGATTAACTTTTCAGAATATGAGTGCTGTGTTGAGTCCTCAACTCTTGTTGTCAAAAGGGGTTGGATTGGATCCTGGAATTAATTGTCACTCTTGATGGAATATCACTCATCATCTTTCACTTGAATTTGGCAATGTCAAACAAATTTCCGAAGGATTAATTGATTCAAGGCTTGGTACAATAAATAAATAAATAAGAAGTCTGATATTCCAAATTTGTCTCTTAATTTATTAGATGAAAATCCATATAAAAATAGTAAATCAAGTAATTAAATGGAATTTTATATTTTAAAATTATGTGTATATTGATTAGATTAAAAATCCTCCAGTATAGAAAATTATGGAAACAAAATTGATAGTCAATAGTTAAGTCAATACCTCAAAAAGCCAAGCAAATTGACGAACAGCATCAGCAGGACCTTGAAACCAATTCTTTCCCATATCTCCAGGTCTTTGAGTGGCTGCTAAAACCTTGTAGAGGGAGGAAGAAATTCTTCAATTAATTCTCATATTAGTCCAACATTAATGTTGTAACTCTTGAACTGAATTTATTCTTATAGCAAAGTGCCAGACGAAAGAAATTAGAGAAGTGGAGATCCTGCTTGCTATTAAGTTCATTGTATAAAGGAAAAAAATAAAGATGTTGATATACGTTTCACATATATGCCTTCAACGTCAACTTTATACTTCGTTCGTATAGTGACATGACAATGCATACCATTTAGTATGGCATAAACATGTATTGCATGTGCAAATGTGAATAATTTCTATTGATTGATAGCTACAACCAACTTATGAGAAACAAGAAACACAACAAAGTTCGAGTTTATGATCATGAAAGTATGAAACCAGAATAGATCCATCTTAACTCTGGATCTATCAAATACCAAGAGTGACCATATCTATCGAGATATAAATTCTTTGATTATTTAAAATGGATATAGGCTGGTTGTAGTCTCACTCAACTCCGTAGAACTCAAAGCTCACAACTTATGCAGAAATGAATATGTAAAAAAATACAATTTTTTATTATTTTTCAAATATTTATATTGACATTGTAACAATATTTCTATGTAAATATCATATCTAGTATTTCTATTTATGTCTAAAGCTGGTATCTCTCTCTTTCATGTATAGAGATATTTTTATTTCTTTTTGCATATATATTTGGCTATAGTGCTACCACAGCTGTAGAAAACAAAGAAGACCAAAACAAATGTGACATTGTAATATCCCTTTCGGGAATTTTGTGGTATTTTCCCGAGAATTTTCTCTCTAAAATTTTATGCCAGCATTTTTGCCAAAAACCCACGAAATTGCCCCAAAATGCACTAGTAAATAGCAACCCAGATATTATACAAGCACGACAAATACATTGACAATTTGCAGAAGTAAACCCAGAAACTCAAATAACATCAGAAAATGCAGCATACGAAATGACCCAACTTCATTTATTATAATATAGCATGCAAAGTACAACTGGAAATATATTGAGACAAAATAGGAAAGATGATAGTTGAGTGGACCTCCAAATATTCCACTGATACGATGATCCTGATCTCTCAAAACTCCACAACCACTGCACTCTCCCTCCAACAGTGGTGGCTACTGAATCAACTAAAGATGATGAAGCACCAATTGAGGACCTGGATGATCCTCACTCCAATATCCCTGAAGCTCTATGAAACTATTGGATGAAATCTCCTCAAAGTGAGTTGGATTTTCGCCCAACACTCACCAACATACCTGAGGGTTTCCATCCTAGGGCTACCAATGAAGTAGAGAATCGAGTTCTCAACCTCTCATACAAGAAGAAATGTCAAATCCAAGGTGTCCTCTAATTGCCTCCTCCTACTCCTCCTTTTATAGATTTGATGGACCCCTCTAGAAGCTCCTATTTTATTATTATTTTAATCATTGAGCACATTTCCCTCAATTAAAATATCTGTTTAATGTGGGAAAATGGTAAATTGGCCACCATACTCTCCCCAACCACTAAAAGTCACTTCTCAGCATGCCAACCTGTAGATTTTCTCGTTCCGGTTCCAACGAGCTATTATACTGAGGTGTTCCATCAATTAATCTTCCCGAAATACCACCTCGAGCATAATTAATTAAGGCCCAATAATAATGCAATTTTTTGAAAGTTGTCGGAATGCAACAGAACGAAAGGAAAACTATGCGGGTGATGGAATATGCCAAGTGAATGCCATCAAATCCCATTAAACTCCCCAAAACTCCCTCGAAACCCTTGATAACATAAACTCGCTCCCATGATCTGGCCATCCCATGTCCTAGAAATCCACCCTAGTTGTACTATGGAAGAAAACAAAAATGGGGATATGACAAATCCTCCCTCCCCAATATTGATTGCCCTCAAGCAATCCACACTTGTCCACTATAGAGGCATATGCAAACTAATACCAGGATCCCATATGAACCACTGGTACACGTCATGCCTCCAAGCAATCCAAACATGACTGGATCCTTCAATACTTGGATCCCATGCCCATCTCTACCTCAACCTGCTACCAATAGACCCACCTAGATCCCAATGACATCATGGGCAATCATCGCCCAAGTCCCATGGCTCAGACTATGGTCTGTCTCCGGCTATAGCTGGTGCTCCATCAAGGGAATACCAGCTCATCACCTCTCTCCAATCCAACATTTAGCATAGTTCGAGGTAAACGCCACTCTACTGATGTTGGACTAGTGCTACTGAAATATTGATGAACTCTCAGTCCACATCCCTCTTCCCACTGAAACATGTAGGAACCCTCTCATCTAAGGGCTCCTGCTATACAGTGCCTCGGACTAAGAATGACACTCCATCAATAGCATACCAACTCATGATCTCCCGCAAATCTAAGGCATGGAATTTTATGTAAGGAACAAGTCTACTATGTTGATGTTCATCCACGCTCAACTCATGTTGCTCTACCTGGTCAATCGACAATATCCATTGAGAGTATGAAAATTCTGTAGAGTAGAATTCTACTGCAGCTACTTATTATATTTCTTCTATTGCATTCTCTAATACAATTATTTAACATTTCACTGTGTTAAATAACAAAATAAAATATGCTGCAGACTTCACGATCAATAAACAACATAAAAGAAATAGCACAAGTATTCACACATAGACACCGTTATTTTGGACAGTCGTCCCCGGAAAAACCCAATGTGGTAAAACCAGTTGTAATATTCCCAATTAGCCTTGCTAATTGGAATATTTCATTTCTGTTTAATTTTGCCGCTTTAGTTAGAAATAATAAATAAAGTGAGAAATAAGAGGGGTTACCTCACTTTAGTCACCTCACTTTATTAAATAAAGTGTTTTCCTAGTTGATTAACGTTATAACTTAAAGAGGGGGCCTTGGGGGTCCACACGTATATGAGGGGAGGCCTCACGCTGACCCAAGGGTAACTGCAAGGTGAAGGACGCAGTTAAGGTGTTGGGGGGAGTTTAGCATTATAAAAGGAGGGGTTTCCACTTCATTTGGTATGCTTGATTTGATATTGATATTGAGAGCTAGACTTCTGTCTGCTTCAGCACGCCGGTTGTTTAGTCGGTCTGCAGCACTGTTTAGTGCAACCGAGTGTCTCCGTTCTGAGATCTCACCCTTAGCCTCGGGGGACTTCGAGTGCCTGCCCTGGTAAGGTTATTTTCTGGTATCACCCTTAGCTTCGGGGGACTTCGAGTGCCCGCTTCTGCACCCTTATTTTCCAGTAACACCTTTCTGGGCTTTCAAATGGCAAGTGGTAGTGGGCTTGTGCAGATTGAGAGGAAGGCTCCTTCTTGTATTTCATAGCTTCCTGGAGAAGAAGGGCATTGCTCCGAGGAAAGAGGATTGTATTCAACCTGGCTGATAGACGTCACCTGTGGAGGACGCACCCAACAGAAAGCAAGGAAAACGCTGTTCCAGGAGGAGGAAGGACGCAGATCAGCCTGAGAGTGAGAACGTTGTTCCAGCAGGAAGAGGAGGACGCAGATCTGAAGGTACACTGACAGATCCAGCCTTGGAGATTGTAGATCTGAGCATATATTTGCAGATCTGGTTCTGTAGGTGGCAGATCTGGAGAGATAGCATTAGATCCAGCTTGGGAGATTGCAGATCTGAGGAGATATTGGCAGATCCAGCCTAGATCTGAAGAGATAACATCAGATCCAGCCTTGGAGGTTGCAGATCTGGAGAGATATTGTCAGATCTAGCATAGATCTGAGGAGAGAGCAGTAGATCTGATATAGGAGGACGCAGATCTGGGAGGACAGGACACAGATCTAGATTGCAGGCTTCAGATCCAGCAGATCTGAGCATATAGGACGCTGATCCATTTGGGAGGACGCTGATCTAGTGAACAGGTTCATGTGAGCAGGGCTTGACAGCGTTTTTGGCCTTGAGGAGCTGAGCTTATCATCTGGAGAGTTTGGTGACCAGCACCACATCTGTTCCAGCGCTGTCACTAGCAGAGACAGCGTTTTCATTGGTGAGGGTTTGATCTCAGTTTTCAGCTCATGTCCCAACAGCAAGTAGCTCCAAATTTTCCACTTTCAGAGTAGTTTTCACCAACAGACGCCTCGTTTGTTGCAGCCATTATCTGTCTGAGAGGGCCTCCACTTGCCTAGGGCAAGGATAGGTGCACTTATTCTGATTTTCTTGTACTCCTCTCTATGTACTTTCAGATTAATAAAATGGCTCAGTTTTCTGGTATTCTATGTGTATTGGTTCCATGATCTGGTTCAGCATTGTATTTTCTATATCTGTCTGGCATATTTCCGTTTATTACTGGTTATTTCCCTTTGGGGATATTACAGTGGTATCAAAGCATAATTCTGGCTCAGCCTGTGGTCTATGACATCAGAAAAGAGATCATACAGAGCAATAGCAGTTGCAATACCAGAAACGCAGTTGGAAAAAGGGCCTAAAATAAAAAGGGTCAAATTTTGAAGTTTGGAATTAGGAAAAACGTTTTCTGGGTTTTTCTGGGTTTTGGACAAGGATCACCTTCCAAAATTCCTAGAATTTTCTGAATAGTTTTCAGTGGGTAAATCGGAGGTCGAAGTTAAGCAGCAGTATGGTTTTGCAGCAGCCGTGCAGTTTCTGAGGAGCCTGTAGGCACCTAGCAGAAAATGCCAATGGCAGGAGATGTGAGTCCAGCTCGATATGCAGCCGTTTTTGCAGAGTGGCAGAGCCTAGGTCAGGCATTCATGGATGCTTTCCCCTTAGATCGCTATTTCCAGTTCCGATGTGGCGGCAAAGCCCATGAGCAGGAGCAGCACCAACACAAGGGACGTGGATCCCACCGTGATAGTCACCGTGCAGCGAGTAGATTTCATTTGCCCAGGTTTGATGGCTCATCAAACAGTTCGGCAAAGTCCTGGGTGGAGAAGCTGGACATCTATTTCCAGCTTAATCAGATGCCAGAGACAGAGGCCATTAAGATGGCTACATTACATTTAGAGGGTAAGGCTCAGGATTGGTGGTTTCATGGATTGGCGACACGAGGACATTCCACACTGACGACATATGCCGAGTTTACCAGGAGGGTGGTAGAGCGCTTTGACAGGAGGGATCCGGAGCAGCATTTTGGTGAGCTGACCAAGCTCAAACAGACTGGGAGTGCAGAGACATACATTTCAGACTTCTTGAGGATTTCGGGGATGGTACCTAATTTATCGGCAGCTCGGATGGTTTGCATGTTTGTGGGGGGGCTGTCAGAGCCACTTCGTAGCCTAGTCCTGTCGAACAGACCGGCTACCCTTCAGGATGCCATCAGCAGGATTCGGGACTTACAGGATGTCTTACCCAGAACTCGGACACCTTATCCCCAGAGACAGGCCTTCCAGCCTAAGGGTAAGGACACGAGGGCTCCGCCTCCCAAGGCGAATCCTGGACGAGGGCAGTTTGATGATGAGGCCAGGAGAGAGCTGAGGAGGAAGCGGGTGTGCTTCACTTGCCGGGAACCATGGGCACCGGGACACAGGTGTGCGGCAGGGAAGGCACACTTCATTAAGGTCTTCTCCGAGAGCAGTGGAGAAGAGGATGAGGGAGCACAGGATTGCAGGGAGTTCGAGGATACACCTAGTGAGACACAGGACTCACCATCATTAGAGACCTCCTTGACCGTGCCGGTTGATATCGTAGTGGAGGAGGTAGAGCCTACCCCGGTAGAGCCATCCACTGAGGTGATGACTGGAGCCATGTCCGAGTCTTCGGGTGGTAGCAGCACACAACAGATGGGCGAGGTATCAGGAGATATATCCACTATCGATGAGGCACTAGGAGATACAGAGGTATTGGATGATGGTCGCAGACAGCAGTATCATCGGCTTCGGACGGACCTTCGAGTTTTGAGAGAGAAGGCCGCGTCAGTACGGGAGACCCTTTTGTTGCAGGACCAGGAGCTGGAGGGTATGAGAGTGACTTGTGCCAAGTCGGCAGCCAAGTTGGTCAGCATTGGGGAACAACTGGATTCCCTGATGGTACAACCAGAGGGCACATTGGAGCGTCAGATCATTCCCCTTCAGGTATGCATGGATGGGACTGGCGGTGCTGTTGAGTCATCTCTTTCCGTTGGAGAGAGAGAGGCAGAGCCACCTAGTCAGATCTCATATGTTGACTTGGGTAGCGGTATGAGACGATCAGAGTTGTACAGGGTACAGCATCCATATGTTGAGATTGGATGGAGAGAGATTTTGAGTTGGTACTCGGTGGAGCGGGCTATGGAACACAATGATTTGGTTCCCTTCTCACAAGAGCAGATAGAAGATGGAGGACATCTTCAGATGGATAACATCTCTCATGCTTGTGTTGGACATCCCTTGAGCCATACACATCATGATGGGAGGTTTTTGCCTACCACCTATTTGATTCTTGATAGGGTCTCGTTGATCCTTGAGAAGTTTATATTTCAAGATCCCATGGAGTGCAAATTCAGAAACTTGATTTGGGAGGATGGTAGCCCTCATGGGAGGAATACCAGGATGAGGAGAAGAAGAAGGCATCCACAAGTGATTGAGTGGACGCGGTTGATGAGCAAGGAGCTAGGGGGCTACTTGCAGAGCTATGACACAAGGCAGCAGGAGGCTTGGCTGCGCTGGTTACTCTTGAAAGAGTTTGGCCATCACTTGGCAAACACTCTTCTTAAGAGTAGGAGGATGGGGAAAAGATGTATGGATACTTGCATCATTGAGCAGCGTAGAGTATGGATGCATGGAGTTGATGTGTTACTCCTATCATTCATTGTGTCTTCATCACATGAGTTGTATGATGAAGGAAGAGGGGATGGCACTATCTCTTTGATCCTTGAGGATGGCTTGGAAGCACTTCCATCTTGGGAAGTATTCCGCACTTGTTGTAGCATTATTGGAGAAGCCTTTGACAAGGGGCATGTCAAAGAACAGAGTCTTGTATTGACAGGAACTTATTTGCATGAGCTCACAGCGTTGTCACCTTGGAACAGGACATTATGGATGAAGTGTGCGCAGCAGAGATATGGTGGATCTATAACCCATAAGTCCCAGGATCACTTCATATTTGTTGCACTTGATGAACAAAGAGGAGGTAATGATGATAGAGACATTTATCACTATGGTATATTCTTCTTAACTTGGATTTCCAAGCATAAGGAGGATTATCTTCCTGTAGCACATGGTTCATTCTTCTTCATAGCATGCCAGAACAATAGGGAGGACTCATTTATGGATCCATGTACCATCTTACTTCCAGCATATGGTGAGGGTTTTGTCTATACATTCATTGATTTGCACACTTTTGCCATTCCTATGCAGTGCATTGCTTCACAAGAGGGCAAGCTTGTCACATTGCTCCATGAGTTGTATTGGGCCAATCTACATGATGGAGGCAACCATCTCTTTTATGGCCTTGGGCAAATGTTTTATCATCACATGTATGTTCATTTGCAGCACTTTATCATGTATCATATGAAGACATGCATGGGTAACATAAACATTTTGCCTTGTACTCTTATCAAGCAGCAACTTGTAAAACTGCGCTGTACTTGTTGGGGAAGCTGTTGGTACCTCTTTTCATCACATTTAACCTTCAGCGTTTCCTTCATTTTGCTGCTGATCATGTCTTCATTTGCTGATATATGTCAGACTTGTATGGGAGGCTTGATTATGAGGGAGACACGTGAGCTGGATGTGTCCGTGAGTGGGAAAAATTCTCACAATTTCAGCACTACATGTTCTAATGGGAGCATGGAAGGAGGCATGGCCACCACTACTATGTATGCGTTCTCTTTTGATGTGGGCCATGAGATTGATATTCATCCATTGTACAGCCAGGGGCAAGTGTTTGGCCCTATGTTGTTGTCATATTCAGCCATTTACTATCCATTAGTAGATGTGATGGATCTTGTACATTGCTTGCCATGTGATCTTCTGAAGTTGCAGTGGATGAGACTGCGTTGTATCCTTGTGAGGGATTGTTTGCATTATGTATCCTCATGTAACACCTTCAGCAAACATCTCATTAGGATGATCCATGAAGCACATGTCCTATTCTTCATGGATGAATTGTTTTGGGCCAGCTTGTTCTTCGTTGTTGGAGGGACCTTCCTGGGAGGATTGTTCTTCACTTTGCCATTGGAGGGCAATGATTTTGCAGCCCAAGATCAGACTTTCAGCCCGCCTTCATTACCGGAGCTTGAGGTGGAAGGAGATTTTCAGGAGTTGCCTTGTCGGGAGGTGGCTCATTTGGTTTGGATGATTGCTTGGGGATGGAGGATCCACATGAGAGAGATGTTCCTCACTTCATGCCTTGAGTGGAGAGAGATGATGAGCTGGTACCCAGTCGATGGGACAACTTACACATTCATAGATGCAGGGCAGCAGCAGTCATGGTCTTTAGTCATAGCCAGAGGCAGTGAGCAGTCCGAGTCATGGGACTTGGGCGATTATTGGCCAAAGTGGCGATGGGATCCGGGAGGACTATTGATTGGCTGGTACCATGAGAGGCCAGTTTGGGATCCTGGCATTGAGATATCCCTTCATATCAGGATGATGCAGGAGACAGAGAGGTTTCAGTGGGACCCAGGCACATTTTGCAGTATTGGCAGGGAGCATCAGCTAGAGAGTAGGCTTGTTCAAGCATTGCTTGAGAACAAGCAATTTTTGCCGGATGAGGATGCCACTTGGGAGAGCGAGCAGACTTTACAGCATCCATCACTTCAGCTGCTTGAGGACAAGCAACGTTTTGCCGGGGGAGACTGTAATATTCCCAATTAGCCTTGCTAATTGGAATATTTCATTTTTGTTTAATTTTGCCGCTTTAGTTAGAAATAATAAATAAAGTGAGAAATAAGAGGGGTCACCTCACTTTAGTCACCTCACTTTAGTCACCTCACTTTATAAAATAAAGTGTTTTCCTAGTTGATTAACGTTATAACTTAAAAGAGGGGCCTTGGGGGTCAACACGTATATGATGGGAGGCCTCACGCTGACCCAAGGGTAACTGCAAGGTGAAGGACGCAGTTAAGTTTTGGAGGGAGTTTGGCATTATAAAAGGAGGGGTTCTCACTTCATTTGGTATGCATATTTTGATATTGATATTGAGAGCTAGACTTTTGTCTGCTTTAGCACGCCGGTTGTTTAGTCGGTCTGCAGCACTGTTTAGTGCACGAGTGTCTCCGGTCGGAGATCTCACCCTTAGCCTCGGGGGACTTCGAGTGCCTGCCCTGGTAAGGTTATTTCTGGTTTCACCCTTAGCTTCGGGGGACTTCGAGTGCCCGCCCTAGTAAGGTTATTTTCTGAGTAACACCTTTCAGTTTCAGTGGCAAGTGGTAGCAGTTTCTGGTGCAGGATTGGAGAGGAAGAAGCCCTTCTTGTGGCTGCGCAGTTCTGAGAAGAAGGGACGCTGTTCCAAGGGAAAGAGGACGCAGATTCAACCTTAGAAGGAGGACGCTGTTCCAGGGAGGACGCAGTCCAGTTCAGAGCAAGGAAAACGCTGTTCCAGGAGGAGGAAGGACGCAGATCAGCCTGAGAGTGAGAACGTTGTTCCAGCAGGAAGAGGAGGACGCAGATCTGAAGGTACACTGACAGATCCAGCCTTGGAGATTGTAGATCTGAGCATATATTTGCAGATCTGGTTCTGTAGGTGGCAGATCTGGAGAGATAGCATTAGATCCAGCTTGGGAGATTGCAGATCTGAGGAGATATTGGCAGATCCAGCCTAGATCTGAAGAGATAACATCAGATCCAGCCTTGGAGGTTGCAGATCTGGAGAGATATTGTCAGATCTAGCATAGATCTGAGGAGAGAGCAGTAGATCTGATATAGGAGGACGCAGATCTGGGAGGACAGGACACAGATCTAGATTGCAGGCTTCAGATCCAGCAGATCTGAGCATATAGGACGCTGATCCATTTGGGAGGACGCTGATCTAGTGAACAGGTTCATGTGAGCAGGGCTTGACAGCGTTTTTGGCCTTGAGGAGCTGAGCTTATCATCTGGAGAGTTTGGTGACCAGCACCACATTTCATTGCTTGGCCTTACTGTAGGACTGTCATTGGTGAGGGTTTGAGCTGGGGCTTTTCAGCTCATAGTTCCAAAATTCAGCCTTCTGGGCCTGTGAGTAGTTAAATGGGGCTACAGACGTCGTCTCCATGGGCACTATTATTTGTCCGAGAGGGCTTCCACTGCCTAGACAAGAGATAGGCACTATTCCAGGTTCTTACTCCTCTCTATGTACTTTCGCATTAATAAAGAATGCACTTTTCCGGTATTCTATGGTTCCAATGATCTCACTACAAAGATTGTATTTTCTATATCTGTCTGGCATATTTCCGTTTATTACTGGTTATTTCCCTTTGGGGATATTACACCAGTGCAGCAGATCTCAGGGTTTTATATTATTAAGCAAAAGAATCTTTAGTACAACTCGAGTGCCAATATCCGGCTCACCCTTCAGAGAAATCTAGACAACTAATGAAATTGTGAGATATACCTCACTCTACAAATCCCCAGCTAATCTGAACAGCGTTGGTGAAGCCCCTCTCTGCCTCTGCGTGATGCCTACGCTGGAACTGCGTAAGCCTGCATGGGAAAACTCTGGGACTGCGTCACCTCTGCTCAACAACTGAACCAGGCTTATCCAGAACAGGATTTTGGCCCTCTTGGCTCAGAAACCCCAGCTCCCAGCTATCTCCGGACTTAATCAAAGAGGCACTGCGTCACCTCTGCATGGGTTCCTTCAGGAACTACGTCACCCCTTCAGAAAATTGCGTTGTCTCTCTCCATGTCTCTGCTATCCCTCTCTGAAATGCACTCCTGGTCCTCCTGTAATATCCCCAATAGGAAATAGACAGCAATACAAGCATACGACAATATAGAAAATGCCGGAAATAGAACATAAAGCAAATACACATAAAAATGCCGGAAATGCTAAGCCATTTTATTAATCTGAGAATATAATGAGATACAATGAATAATCAGAATAAATGCACCTATCCTTGCTCAAGGCAAGTGAAGAACCCTCTCAGAAAAACAGGAAATGGCTGCTACAAGAAACTGCATCCCAGCTGCTGGAAGAAACTGCCGTAAACTGCTGCTGTTGGAATGAACTGAAGCTAGGGGCTGATTCCCTTGCCGGAATGCGCTGAAAATCGGCAGACCACCTGAACTCACCACCCCGGACAAAACCCAGAAACCATATACAAAACGGCCCACCTCCGAAAATCACCCCCAGAAACCCTCCTCCTAGAAAAACGTTGTCCCTCCAAGAACTGCGCAGACACCAACTGAAATAGACTGAAATGGGGCCACAACTCCTCAGGAAACTCACCAAATGATAAACGCTGAACCTCCACACCAGAATAGGCCTGAATCTCCTGCAGAAATCTCTACCACTGAACAGCTCCAACTCAAACTGCGTCCTCCCTCCAAGGACTGCGCAGTCACCCAATGAAGCTCAGCTCCTCAGCAAAACTCCCAAACAAAACACCTGCAAATCTCCTGCTAAAGACTGAAGAAAAACCTTGCCCGAGCAGGCACTCGAAGTCCCCTGGGGCCAAGGGTGAGATCTCCGACCGGAGACACTCAGTCGCACTAAACAGTGCTGCAGACCGACTAAACAGCCAACGTGCTCAAGTAGACAGAAGTCTAGCTCAATATCATCAACAATATCAATAATGCCCAAATGAGATAGCTCTCCTTCCTTTTATAACGCTGGCCCTCCTCAAAACCCTACGTGGTCCCTCTCTCTCCCACGTGCTCCTCATGGGCCTGCGCAGAAGCTTCTAGAGGCTACGTGAGCCTCCTCTCATACGTGGTGTGGACCCCCAAGGCTCCCCCTTAAGTTATAATGTTGCATCTACTAGCGAAACACTTTATTTTATTTAAGTGAGTTAGACCCCTTTTCTCACTTTTATTTATTAATTAACTATAGTCGGCAAAACTATACAAAAATCAAATATTCCAATTAGCGGTGCTAATTAGGAATATTACAGTCTCCCCCGGCAAAATGTTGCTTGTCCTCAAGCAACTGAAGTGATGGATGCTGTAAAATCCTCTCATCCTCCCAAGGGGCATCCTCATCCGGCAAAAATTGCTTGTCCTCAAGCAACGCTTGAACAAGCCTACTCTCTAGCTGATGCTCCCCACCGATACTGCAAAATGTGCCTGGGTCCCACTGAAACCTCTCTGTCTCCTGCATCACCCTGATACGAAGGGATATCTCAATGCCAGGATCCCAAACTGGCCTCTCATAGTACCAGTCAACCAATAATCCCCCCGGATCCCATCGCCACCATGTCCAATAATCGCCCAAGTCCCACGGCTCAGACTGTGCACTACCTCTGGCTATGACTAATGCTCTAAGAGGTGAAGACCACCAATAAGCACAAATGCTCCTGGGCTCCTGCTGCGTTGTACCTGTAGCTACATATGCTACCCCTCCAACTGCATACCGACTCATCACCTCTCTCCAATCCAAGTTATGACTCAATCCCATGCTGATCCTGCTCTCCTGAAATTGGGAAGGAGTCCTGAAGTAAGGACAACTGGTGCCCTCCTGCCGACTGGGATCTGTAACATCTACTATGTCCAAGGGCCCCTGCTCCACTGTGCTCCCTACGAAGAATACCGTACCATCAAGAGGGTACCAACTCATGATCTCCCGCCAGTCCATCTTGGAGGAAGCATCCGATGTAGCAACAACAACTGCATGTGGAACATGCCTGGAAGGTTGCCGCCAACCCGTAATCATCTCCCACTACCAAACTATCACATCTACCTCCAACATCTCCAGAGGATATGGATCTGTAGTTGCTGTCACGGTACTCAGTGTCTGTGCATCTGGCTGCTCCACCTCAAAGGATGACCCCAATGCTAGCCACATATCCATCATAGGCTCAATGTGGGCACCCATCTGGACCTCACCCAAGGAAATGTCATGCCTGATGTCCATAGTATCCTCCTCTGCTGACTCAGGCTCCATCATGTGCTGCTCTAGCCGAAGCGTCACAAGTGACTCATCACCCAGAGTATCTCCTATACAGTCCCCTGACTGCTCACCCTGCACACTGTAATACGGCTGCAATCTACTGTCATCATACCTGCATGACTGCTCTTGCTCCACAGAAGCAACCTCAACTGATCCTATGGACTCATATGAAAGAGAGTCCTCACCTTGGCATACAGAAGGAATGCCCTCCTGTTCTACCTCCGCCACCTCATCTGCATTGAATATGCCATCCACCCTCTCGATGAAGTGTCAATACAATGTCTGGAGTCCAGACGCATGCTGGGATGCTACCTCTACCGAACCCAATATCCTCTGCTCATGCATGATCTCAACATGCCCTGAGGGAAAAATGATGCATGTCTCCCTCATGACCTGCTCCCCAAGCGTAGGCTCAGCAATGACTAATGTGCCACCACTGCAGAGGATCATCTCATCCCCTAAACTGTGGCTGTCAACTAGCGTACTGACCCAGTGCCACAGCTGAGAAGTCTCTCTCCTAGTGTGCTGAGGGCCATCCAAATATCTTGGGTGTGCCTCACGGACCCTGCTGCTCATGCCCAAAGTGCCAAAGGACAACAACAAAATCAGTTGTGCCCATGAGTGATGTAGAAGAGTGTCGGATGTGTGAGTCCCCACAAATATCATCAAGTATCGCTCCTCTGTCTCCTCATCGATCCTGGGTGAAATACCCCCAAAGGTAAGCCCAGTGTCCCTGTCTGTGAGTCTCCCTGGATGCAATACTCTAAGACCCTGCTGTGCTGCGCCGTACGCCCTCGCAAGCCACCGGTCATCCATGTACTCCTCAACATGCCACTGCACACTAAGGCATACCCCTGAATACTACTGGATACCCCATGCTACTGCTGTACCACCCTGTACCGTCTCGTGCCCTGACTGTGTCCAGGAATCTGTCACTCCTCGCGTGCTCTCAATGTGGTGTAGGGCACTCCTACTCCACAATGCAGTCCCACACACTACGGTACACCACCATGTAGCTCCATGTCCACCAGTAGTCCACTGATCACTGCTAGAGGCTCCCACACATCCATGGATGTGATGTCCTAGAGCCGTGCCTCTACATATCGGACTACCACCAATCGGTATCGTCATGTCCACCGTCGCATCACTATACCCGCCGACAAATGGATCATCACTGTAAATCCTCCTCGAGGGGTCCGAGAAGTGAATCTCCCGATGGGTCAGTAGTGTTACCACCACTGCTCGGCTCCGCTGCGTCCTCTGTGCCCCACACAAAGGTGAAGAATCCTTGGCCCCATACAAGGTGCCATCTGGTGGCCCGCCAATGCCACCTCCTCCGACAAGCTCCTGCCAAGGTGTGCTGACCACCCCGTGATCTTGTGTATGAATGTCATGCCAAGACAACCTAGGGAGTCTGCCCATAAACTGGTTGGCCACTGGAGCTGACCGAGACTGCACATGCTCTAATACTAGGCCAACTGTACTCTCCAAGACATAGTCAGCCGACCTGCCTGGGAAACGATAGGTGATCCCACCTGGATCCCAATGCCAATCTGGGGTTCCTGTATTCCCCATGCATAGAAAATCCTGCTGAGCTACACTCGGATCCTTCACTATCTCCATAGCCCGCTCCACCGAGTACCAACTCAGAATCTCTCGCCATCCAACCTCAACACGTGGATGTTGTACCCTGTGCAACTCTGATCGTCTCATACCGCCATCCAAGTCAACATATGAGATCTGACTAGGTGGCTCTGTCTCTCTCTCTCCAATGGGAAGAGATGACCCAACAACACTGCTAGTCCCATCCATGCATGCCTGAAGGGGAATGATCTGATGCTCCAACGTGCCCTCTGATGGTACCATCAGGGAATCTAGTCGTTCCCCAATGCGGACCAACTTGGCCGCTGACTTGGCACAAGTCACTCTCATACCCTCCAGCTCCTGGTCCTGCAACAAAATGGCCTCCCGTACTGACGTGGCCTTCTCTCTCAAAACTCGAAGGTCCGTCCGAAGCCGATGATACCGCTGTCTGCGACCATCATCCAATACCTCGGTACCTGCTAGTGCCTCATCGAAGGTGGATACATCTCCTGACACTGCACCCATCTGTGTGCTGCTACCACCCGAAGACTCGGACGCGACTCCGGTCATCACCTCAATGGATGGCTCTACTTGGGTAGGCTCTACCTTCTCCACTACCACATCAACCGACACGGCCAAGGAGGTCTCCAATGAGGGTGAATCCTGTGTCACACTAGGTGTAACCTCGGACTCCCTGCAACCCTGTGTTCCCTCATCCTCCAAGTGCGAGGTAACCATCTTAATGGTTTTCCTCTCCGGTACTCGGTCAAGCTGGAAAGAGGTATCCAACTTCTCCACCCAAGCTTCCTCTGAGCGCCTGGATGATCCGTCAAATGTCGGTAGATGGAATCTGCCCACTGTGCGCTGCAAGCCTCGGTCATGTGAGTGTCTATTCCCGCTATGAAAGTTGCGGGGTCTGCTATCCCGCTAGAGCTGGACAAAGTCTCTGAACGAGAGAGCCTCCATGAACTCCTGCCCGTATGCCTGGTACTCTGCAAAATAGTCACCCATGTGGCCCGGCTCCAGCTCTCGCTGTGCTGCTACCCCTGCATCCTCTGCTAGGAAGGTAGGCATGGTGGATCGCGTGGGTGCTGGAATATCCCTCTGTGCTCCCCTCTGTGCTAAGAATGTGGGCATAGTGGATCGCGTGGGTGCATGCGATGCCATGATGGGGATAGCATCACGCACCGGCACATGATGGGACGTACCCGATCCCTCGCTGATCTAAAAACTAGCCTCCAACGCAGTGAGTCTCTATGACACATCCTGCATGTGTTGGAGGAGCGTATCTCTAAATCTCCTCGCATCATCACCATCTGCCATTGGCACTTTCTGCTATGTGCCTACAGGCTCCTCAGAAACTGCACGGCTGCTGCAAAACCATACTACTACTTGACTTCGACCTCTGATTTACCCACTGAAAACTACTCAGAAAATTCTAGGAATTTGGGAAGGTGATCCTTACCCAAAACCCAGAAAAACCCAGAAAACGTTTCTCCTAATTCCAACCTTCAAAATTTGACCCTTTATATTTTGGCCCTTTTTCCAATTTCGTTTTTGGTACTGCAACTGTTAGTGCTCCAAAATTCCAGAAAACCTCTGTACGATCTCTTTCCCGATGTCATAGACCACAGGCTGAGCCAGAACTATGCTCTGATACCACTATAATATCCTCAATAGGAAATAGACAACAATACAAGCATACGACAATATAGAAAATGTCGGAAATAGAACATAAAGCAAATACACATAAAAATGCCGGAAATGCTAAGCCATTTTATTAATCTGAGAATATAATGAGATACAATGGATAATCAGAATAAATGCACCTATCCTTGCTCAAGGCAAGTGAAGAACCCTCTCAGAAAAACGGGAAATGGCTGCTACAAGAAACTGCATCCCAGCTGCTGGAAGGAACTATCGTAAACTGCTGCTGCGGGAATGAACTGAAGCTAGGGGCTGATCCCCTTGCCAGAATGAGATGAAAATCGGCAGACCACCTGAACTCACCACCCCGGACAAAACTCAGAAACCATATACAAAATGGACCACCTCCGAAAATCACCCCAGAAACCCTCCTCCTAGAAAAACGTTGTCCCTCCAGGACCAGCGCAAACACCAATTGAAATAGACTGAAATGGGGCCACAACTCCTCAGGAAACTCACCAAATGATAAACGCTGAACCTCCACACCGGAATAGGCCTGAATCTCCTGCAGAAATCTCTACCACTGAACAGCTCCAACTCAAACTGCGTCCTCCCTCCAAGGACTGCGCAGTCACCCAATGAAGCTCAGCTCCTCAGCAAAACTCCCAAACAAAACACCTGCAAATCTCCTGCTAAAGACTGAAGGAAAACCTTGCCCAAGCAGGCACTCGAAGTCCCCCGGGGCCAAGGGTGAGATCTCCGACCGGAGACACTCAGTCGCACTAAACAGTACTGCAGATCGACTAAACAGCCAGCGTGCTCAAGTAGACAAAAGTCTAGCTCAATATCATCAACAATATCAATAATGCCCAAATGAGATAGCTCTCCCTCCTTTTATAACGCTGGCCCTCCTCAAAACCCTACGTGGTCCCTCTCTCTCCCACGTGCTCCTCATGGGCCTGCGCAGAAGCTTCTAGAGGCTACGTGAGCCTCCTCTCATGTGTGGTGTGGACCCCCAAGGCTCCCTCTTAAGTTACAACGTTGCCTCTACTAGGGAAACACTTTATTTTATTTAAGTGAGTTAGACCCCTTTTCTCACTTTTATTTATTAATTAACTATAGTCGGCAAAACTATACAAAAATCAAATATTCCAATTAGCGGTGCTAATTAGGAATATTACACCTCCTGACCAATTACTGCTTCTGTCCCTCTTGAAACTGATCACTAAATCAAAGTCACTTAGAAAACCCTGCCCTAGTGATTCGATTCTGATCAAAATCTATGTCTCCTCACACAAACTCGAAAATGCCAAATGCTCAATGTGCTCAATGTGTTTTCCATAGGCCCCTCACCCTCCTTATATTCTTCTGTTGACCCTTCAACGGCCAAGATTAAAACATAATCTAGGGCTAATATTAACTTGGAGGTGATCCATGACTTTATCACACTTAATTTAATTAATACCCTTTAATTAATCGGTTTCCCTAAGTTTAGACTTAGGAAAACATTAAAAAACGATTAATTAATTTAATTAAATAATCTCTAAGTGGAATTTTCCAAAACCATTTCTGGGTATTGTGGAATACATGTGTCCTAGCCTATATACAAAGTTACAAGGCTAGAGCACATATGATGCTACCATAAATCAACACTCCCTCTTAGCGAGGAAAGTGCTCTAGAAAGACATTCATTGCATTGCTCTGACTCCTATAACACCTACTACTGTGTTGTTGATGCTGCTCACCAATACTACACAAATGTTGCAACTGTACTGCTGTCGAATCTACATGTTGCTGCCAACTGCTACTGTACTACAACTCCCTCCTTCAACTGCGCTGAAGATCCATTGACTATTGAAATGGATTTGTAGTCATACCCAACTGTTCCCTGAACTGAGTGAAATTAATCCTCCCCAGAGCTTTAGTGAGTATATCTGCTGTCTATTCTCCTGTGGGAATGTACTGGAGTTGTACTACCCCACGCTAAACAGAGTCTCTGATAAAATGACACCTGATGTCAATATGTTTGGACCGATCATGAAATACTAAATTTTCAGAGATTTTGATACAACTCTAATTGTCATAGTAAACACCAATCGGCTCCATCCTACTCCTGAATAGGCTCACAAGAAGTTTCCGAAGTCAGATGGCTTTGCATGTAGCTATACCAGCTGCCATGTACTCTGCTTCGGCTGTGCTCAATGCTACTAACTTCTATTTCCTGCTGCACCAGGACACCATCCCTGATCCAACGCTGAAACAGTACCCAGAGGTACTTTTCCTGTCTACTGAGCTTCCTGTCCAATCTGCATCTGTGAATCCACCGAGTCTGACATCCTCTCCTCAGCCATACCTTATACCAAATCTGATTGTTCCTTGTACATACCTCAGGACATGCCTTGCTGCTGCCCAGTGCACTCTTTTGGGTTACACCATGAATTGACTAAGAGTGTTGATAGCAAATAAAATGTCTGGTTTGGTGTTTACCAAATACATCAATGACCCGATGAGCTGTCTGTATAAGGTGGGGTCTACTTCTGTGTCTTCTGATGCATCTATCTTTTTCCAACTTGTGATCATGGGTGTTTCCATGGGCCTGCACTCCTGCATTCTGAACCTCTTCAGAATTTCAAAGGCATACCTCTCCTGCCCCATGAAGATATATTTATTCTTCTGACAGACTTCCAATCCTAGGAAGTAATGCATCAACCCCAAATCCTTCATGTCGATTTCAACCACTAGATTTTGTTTGCAATACTTGATGAGCCTAGATGATCCAGTGACAAACAAATCATTTACATATAGTACTAATACTAATGGCTCATTTTCTACCAATAAATAGTAGAGATTGGGATCTGTGTCACTCTTGACAAACCCCATTTTTTGCAAATAGCTATAGATTCGACCATACCATGCTCTCGGAGCCTGCTTGAGCCCGTACAGAGCCTTCTTCAATCGGCATACATGAGACTTCCTCTCATGAGTCTCAAAACCCTCTGGCTATTCGATATATATCTCTTCCTCAATCTCCCCATTCAAGAACGTTGTCTTGACATCCATTTGATGAATCTCCCATCCCATCTGCGCTGCTAACGATACAACAGTCTAGATGGAGGTATATCTAGCAACTGGTGCGAAGGTCTCTTCATAGTCAATGCCTTCCTTCTGAGCATACCCTTTTGCCACGAACCTTGCCTTGTACTTCTCTATGCTACCATATGCGGCGTATTTGATCTTGTAGATCCATCGTGATCCAACAACTGATCTGCTCTGAGGTCTGGGCACAACTTCCCAGACATCATTTGTCATGATAGAGGCATACTCCTCTATCATGGCATCTACCCATACCTGATGCTGAACATCTTTCTGAAAGTTGGAGGGTTCTTCTACTTGAGCAACTAAAGCCTAGTACCGGTCAGGGGGTCTACGCTGCCTCTTCCCATTCCTGGGAGTCCCAATAAATTTTTTTTTGTCCCTCAGTATCTGCTGAGCTTCCCTGCTGATCCGACCACTGGTGGAAGGCTGCTCTCTCAACTCTTCCTCTTGATCTGGTTGTTCCTCAAATCGAGCATCCTCCTGGTCTTCTTCTACGAAAACTTTAGTACTTGTACTGGGTACCAAAGTCTTTCTTTCTATTTGTTCTTCCTGGTGCCGCTGCTTCTCTTGGACCAAGGAAACTTCTGCAGTTTGATCCTCTGTCGGCATATCACATGATTTCTGAAAAGCTCTATCCTCCATGAACTTAACATCACGTCTTATCACAACTTTCTTGCTGCTAGGAATATATATTTTGTATGCCTTGGAGACTTCACTGTATCCTACAAGAAACCCCCTTTCTGCAGTTTGATCAAGCTTGCTTCTCTTCTCACTTGGTACATGACAGTATTCCATGCTTCCAAATACCTGAAGATGCCCTACCTCCGGTTTATTCCCTGTGAAAACTTCTTTAGGAGTCTTCTTCCTCAATGCTCTATGAGGAGTCATGTTCTGGATGTACACTGTCGTATTGCAGGCTTCATCCCATAAATATTTGGGTAAATCAAGGTTGAATAACGTGACCTTGGTTGCACCTACAATAGCCCTGTTTTTATGTTCTGCCACACCATTCAGTTTGGGATTGTATGGAGCAGTCCACTCTCTCTTGATGCCCTCCATTGCACAGAAATCTGTGAAGTATCCATCTATGTATTCTCCACCATTATCTGAACGCAATGTCTTGATTTTCTTCCCCATCATATTTTCAACAAGAGCCTTGAATTCTTTGAACTTTTCAAAGACTTCATCTTTTGTCTTCAGGAAGTAGATCCAAGTTTTCCTGGAGTGATCATCAATGAATGTGACAAAATATTTGCCACCCTTGAGAGCGTTAGTGGACATTGGTCCACAGACATCTGAGTGCATCAATCCTAATATGCTTCTTGCCCTGTTTTCACTTCTGGGAAAGGTTGCCTTAACATACTTCCCTAGTACACATCCTCGACATACATCATCCTGCTTCATGCTGAGAACAGGTGCCCCGTCAACTATTTCTCTAAGCATCTTCAATGCACCATGGTGCAAGTGCCCCATTCTTCTATGCCAAAGTTCATTCAACCCTTTCTTGTCTTCAAGATTACTACGGATTAGTGCCATCGGAGTTTCGAGTTGCAATCTGTATAGTTTGTTGCTTCTAACTCCGATCTGCCTTGTTTGCTTCCAACTACGATGCTTGACATATACTTTCTTCCCGATAAAGTGTATGTCATACCCTTTGTCTTGCAACTAGGATACTGAGATTAGATTCATCCCAAACCTTGGTAGATGTAGTACATCTATGACCTTGACACTGGTTTCGGCTTCCATCTGAAACACTACGGCTCCTCTCCCAACTAGAGTGCATTTCGTGCTATTCCCCATAGTGATTTGGAAGTTCATCTGCTCTTCCCTATGGCTCGAGAAATATTCTTGTACTCCAGTCATATGAGTTGAAGCCCCGCTATCAATATACCAGATTCCTGCAGATGCTGAACTTGACAAACATGCACAATCCTCTTTTAACCTAGAGGATAAAACATCTAAGTCTGCCATACTTATCTCTGCTTTCTTTTCTTTGTCGTCCCTTCTGAAGCTTCTGGATTACGCAGTATCTTCTTTGACCCTGCTTCCTTTGGATCTGTCTTCTCTGATACCATGTGAAAATTCTGTAGAGTAGAATTCTACTGCAGCTACTTATTATATTTCTTCTATTGCATTCTCAAATACGATTATTTAACATTTCACTGTGTTAAATAACAAAATAAAATATGTTGCATACTTCACGATCAATAAACAACATAAAATAAATAGCACAAGTATTCACACATAGACACCGTTATTTTGAACAATTGTCCTCGGAAAAACCCAATGCGGGAAAACCGGCGCAATAGATCTCAGCAAAATCTCGAGTACAACTTGGGTGCCAATATCTGGCTCACCCTTCAAAGAAATCTAGACAACTGATGAAATTGTGAGATATACCTCACTCTACAAATCTCCGGTTGATCTGAACAACGCTGGTGAAGCCCCTCTCTGCCTCTGCGTGATGCCTATGCTGGAACTGCGTAAGCCTGCGTGGGCAAACTCTGGGACTGCATCACCTCTGCTCAACAACTGATCTAGGCTGATCCGCAACAGGATTTTGGCCCTCTTGGCTCAGAAACCCTAGCTCCCAGCTATCTCCGGACTGAATCAAAGAGGCATTGCGTCACTTCTGCATGGGTTCCTTCAGGAACTGCATCACCCCTTCAGAAAAATGCGTTGTCTCTCTCTGCGTCTTTGCTATCTCTCTCTGAAATGCACTCCTGGTCCTCCTGACCAATTACTTCTTCTGCCCCTCTCTGAAACTGATCACTAAATCAAAATCACTTAGCAAACCCTACCCTAGTGATTCGATTCTGATCAAAAGCTGTGCCTCCTCACACAAACTCAAAAATGCCAAATGTGTGGAAATTTCTGAATCTTTACACTTTATGCAGAAATTATTTACTGTTAATCTTGTTATGCTCCTCCTACTTAGACAAGTTATTAACTGAATAAATTCAAGTTAAAATCGAAGCAAAACACATAACAGATCTCCACCAATCCAGATCTAGAACAAGTTCATGCAACATAGACAAAGTGACATAGTTATTTCTGGACAAATAGTCCCCGGAAAAACCCAATGTAGGAAAATCAATCTCTAGATGCAGGAGGGTTTTATTATTAAGAATTTTCTGAATACAAACAGCCTAGGTTCCAGATTTGGAAAACCTGATAGAGAAATAATAAATCTATAGCTCATTGGCTAATCTAGGGCCAAAATAATGACAGATCCACACCCTCAAACAGGATTTACAGAACTTAGCCAATATTAGGGCCTAGAAATCCTAGTGCTGCCCCTGAAAGCCTTTGCGTCAGCCTCTGAAGCCCCTCTGACCCTCAACGATGCTCCAGAAGGGACTGCACTACCCTAGATTGGGTGACGCAGTCTCTACACTACCCCATTAGGGTCTCTGCGTAACCCCTGAGAGCTTCCTACTGAAAATCACACTGCCCTTGAGGGACTGCATTGTCCTTGCTACTGCTGCTGCTCTCCTGCTTCTGCACTGCCTCTCTGAGCTGATCTTTGCCTCTTGTTGATTCTAGACCCCGGGATCAGATCATCCCCTTGGCCTAAATTCCCCTTTCTACTGCTGAAACACTTCTGAGAATTCTTAGCAAACCCGCCCTAGAATCTCAGCTTAGCTTCAGTGCTCTGCCTCTGTGTGTCTTTAAAAATGACCAGAAGCCTTTCCTTTATACTTTTCTCGTTGGAAAACCAACGACCATGATCAAATCTTAAATCAATGGCTAAGAATAAAAGAAAGCTTGATCCGTGAGACTTGAGACAATTTCATCACATGTTTAATTAAACTCACTTTAATTATTTAAGTTCCCTAAGTTTTAACTTAGGAAATACATTAAAATAATTATTAATTTAATATCTCCTAAACCAGATGAAATTTCCCAAATCAATTTCTGGGTCTTGTAGATCAAGTGTACTCTAGTCCCTCCACAAAATTTGGGAGCTAAAGCACAACTGATGCTACCCCAAATACACAAAATATCAACACTCCCTCTTAGTATCAAGGGTGTCCTCTAGCAATACATCACACTATGCATTACATGACTTTGAGTACTGGTTCTGTGTTGTTGAAGCTTGGCCTGCTGCCACTCAACTCTGCACTGATGCTGCCATTCTGTATTGCTGCCCATGACTCTGCCACTACCACTGCAACATCTGTACTGCAACTCCCTCTCAATATGTTGCATTTGTGTTGCTCATAGCATTGCCATTGTTGATCTGTTGCACTGTAACTTGAGTTGTTGAGAGAAACAATTGAATCTCCTGCCCAATATTTGACAGACAAGTCAGATGGGCTGCATCCTCATCACGGAAGCTCCATAGGCTACAGATCTGTGTTGCCATCTGAAGGATGACGCACAGCTACAGCTCTGCCTGCATAAGCAGACTACCTCTGCACTACTAAAGTCACATCAGCCCCTTGTGCTGAAATCTCTCACGCTGCTGCTGTACTGCGCTGTCCCTCGGAAGCCTTCTGCATTGTTGTAGCTCTGCACTGCGTAAGCAGCTCTGCTCTGTGCTGCAAAAGTCACATCAGCATCTACGCTGCTACTGCTTCTACGCTGCTGCTGCCTTGCTCTGCACTACTCCTTCCAGTCCTCAGATCTGCCTCTGCTTTTGCTTCATCTGTGATCTATGCACCCACTGCTCCACTTGTCCCGCTACTATCCTAAGGTTGTCATAGCTCGCATGTGATCCAACAGATGAGTTGCTCAAGGATCTCGCCTTTGTTCTATGTAGCTCCTCTACATATCCATGTCACCCCACCTCCGTGGTTTATGAGCACTCATGGCAACATCATCTTTCGACCCATCATCTGCCACAGCTGCTTTGGAAGAAGATGCTTCCTTGTCCTTTTTCTTCTGAGGACAATTGCTGGAAAAATGTCCCATTTCACCACACTGGAAGCACTTGATCTTCGAGAGATCCTTCTTCATCTTTGGCTGCTTCTTTGATGCCAAGGCTGCATCTTCCTCATCTTCCTTCTTCACTTTGCATGATCCCGAGCTATACTTCTTCTTGGTGAATCTGCGGAGTTCTTCTTGACGCAGAATTGACCACAAGTTGCCCCAATCTGGGAGGTTTGCTTTGCCCAAGATACTTTGGACAAAGGTTTCCCACTCATCCGTGACTGCATTGAGAGCAATTTTCACCATCACATTGTCCTCCACCTTTGCACCAGTTGCAGTCAACTGATCTTTGATCGACTGCAGTTTGAAGAGGAAATGCTCCATATCTTCTCCCTTGGCCATCATGAATGACCTCATCTGTGTCTCCAACAACATCTTTTTTTGGACAGATTTCCCTCATATAGGGTGATCAAGGCCTTCCACATCTCAGTAGTTGTCTTCTTCTCAGCTAAGTATGGTACAATATGGTCCTTGCTTCCATCCATAATCAGCCGCTTGGCATGCCCAACAGCCTCCTTATCCTTCCAAAGGAGATCCGGATCTGTCGATGTGGCCATAGTTTGCTCTGCATGGTCTCTAAGATTGTATGCCTCAAGGACTATCAGGATCCTTGCCTTCCAAACTAAAAAGTTTGAGAGGCCATCCAGCCTGTCCTGATCACGCAGTCCCTGAGGGGCCATCTGCTCAAAATGTGTCAGAACTTCCTCTTCTCTTTGCTAGAGAAATGGATCTAAGGCCCTTGGTGAAACATGCACCTTCTGCTCCCTCTGACAATTGATTTCCCTCCTTGGAAATCTACCAAATCAACTATGATTCAACTCTTCTTTGATCTTCTGATCAAACTGCAAGTTTCCTTTGGCTAGAAACTCTCTGACAAGCTGATCTCCTCCCACTCTTTGTCACTTGTGCTAAGGCTAAAAATCTGAAAACTTCAGAAATTTATCCCCACCAACACCTTCTGAATTTCTGCAACTTTTCTGCAGTCTTTTCTGGATCTGACAGATTCAGATCTAAATCAGATTGGCTGGATTTAGACCAATCCAACGTTGTTTCTGAGCTGCCTCTGCACAGTAATTGCGTGGGCTTGCTAGGAGACAGCGTTTGATAGCGTCACCCTTCCCTCTGCGTGAATCCACCTCTGAAAACTGCGTTGTCCCTTTAGATCTACGTTTCTACTACTTTTCCAGCTGCTTCCTGCAGCTAGAACATTCGGTCTCTTGCTGGTGACCCTCCTAGATCTGCAATTGTTCTGATACCATGTGGAAATTTCTGAATCTTTACACTTTATGCAAAAATTATTTACTGTTAATCTGGTTATGCTCCTCCTACTTAGACAAGTTATTAACTGAATAAATTCAAGTTAAAATCGAAGCAAAACACATAACAGATCTCCACCAATCCAGATCTAGAACAAGTTCATGCACACATAGATAAAGTGACACAGTTATTTCTGGACAAATAGTCCCCGGAAAAACCCAATGCAGGAAAACCGGTCTCTGGCTGCTGGAGGGTTTTATTATTAAGAATTTTATGAATAGAACAAGCTTGGGTTCCAGATCTGTAAAACCTGACACTGAAATAATAGATCTACAGCTCATTGGCTGATCTAGGGCCAAAATAATGATTGATCGACACCCTCAAACGATATTTATAGAACTCAACCAATATTTGGGCCTAGAAACGCTAGCGCTGCCCCTGAAATCCTTTGCGTCAGCCTCTAAAGCCCCTCTGACCCTCGCACTGCTCCGGAAGCGACTGTGTTACCCCAGACTGGGTGATGCAGTCTCTACGCTGCCGCTTAGGGTCTCTGCGTAACCCCTGAGGGCTTCCTGTTGAAAATCACACTGTCCTTGAGGGACTGCACTGTACTTGCTACTGCTACTGCTCTCCTACTTCTGCGCTGCCTCTCTGAGCTGATCTTTGCCTCTTGTTGATTCTAGACCCTGGGATCAGATCATCCCCTTGGCCTAAATTCCCCTCTCTGCAGCTAAAACACTTCTGAGAATTCTTAGCAAACCCGCCCTAGAATCTCAGCTTAGCTTCAATGCTTTGCCTCTGTGTGTCTTTACAAATAACCCCAAGCCTTTCCTTTATACTTTTCTTGTTGGAAAACCAACGGCCATGATCAGATCTTGAATCAATGGCTAAGATTAAAATAAAGCTTGATCTGTGTGACTTAAGACAATTTCATCACATGTTTAATTAAATTCACTTTAATTATTTAAGTTCCCCAAATTTTAATTTAGGAAATACATTAAAATAATTAATTAATTTAATATCTCCTAAACCAGATGAAATTTCCCAAATCAATTTCTGGGTCTTGTAGATCAAGTGTACTCTAGTTCCTCCACAAAATTTGGGAGCTAGAGCACAATTGATGCTACCCCAAATACACAAAACCTCAACAAAATGCTCAATGTGCTCAATGTGTTTTCCATAGGCCCCTCACCCTCCCTATATTCTTCCGTTGACCCTTCAACGACCAAGATTAAAACATAATCAAGGGCTAATATTAACTTGGAGGTGATCCATGACTTTATCACACTTAATTTAATTAATACCCTTCAATTAATAAGTTTCCCTAAATTTAGACTTAGGAAAACATTAAAAAAGGATTAATTAATTAAATTAAATCATCTCTATGTGGAATTTTCCAAAAGCATTTCTGGGTATTATGGAATTCATGTGTCCTAGCCTATATACAAAGTTACAAGGCTACAACAGTGCAGAGTTAGCCAGTTTGTTTCCAAAGGAGCCATGTTTCAGTTGCTAGTTGTTAAATCAGAGTCCCAGAGGCAGAGCCAATGGGTTTTACAAGCAGAGGGAGGCTAGAAGTCTCACCTGGAGGCATTTTCGAGGCTTTACGAATTTATTAAGCCAGGTGGTGCGCATTTTTAGGTTGCAGTACAAGTGTCCAGGGATAGTGTGAGTAGGCTAGGAGAGGCCAGATCAATTACAGAGGGAAAAAAGGGTGCCTTGTAGTTTATTTTTCTAGTTGTATATTGCTGCAGATTTTCCGGATTGCTAGGCAGATCATTGTACTCTTCAACTGCTGAAGAATAATAATAAAACCCTCGTCTACTACATTGGTTTTCCTTCAAGGTTCTTCCAGGGACAATTGTCCAAAAACAACAGTGTTATATTTTGTGTGTGCATCTATCTCTCAGTTCCAAATTTTATATTTCCGCAATGTTTTTATTGTGAAGAATGCAATAGTAAATTTATCCTTAAGTACAACAGGTCAAAAGATGTCGTTAAGAAATTGGTTATTTAGAATGAAGAAGTCAAAGGATGAGGATGTGGCATCCTTCCTCATGAGAATCTCTCAACTAAGAGACAATCTATAAGGACTCGTGGAACTTATTATTGATTCAGAAGTAACCATCTGTGTATTAAATGCATTGCCACCAGAATGGAGCAGCTTTGCAACAAGCATCTACTCCAAGAAGGATTCAACTCCCTTTGAAGAGTTGTGGGCACAATGCATAATGTAAGAATCAAGAATCAAGGTCAAGGATGATATTGGATTATATAGGCAATCTCAAGCCTTTCTAGCCCGAGTCAAGAAGCTGAATAAGGGGAAAGTTTGGAAATTCTAAGAAGAAAGACATGTCCAAAGTGCAAAGTTTTGGATGCAATGAATTTGGACAATTTAAGAGGGACTGTCCAAACAAGCAGAACAATAAGAGAAAGGAAAGGAGTGAATCTCATGTAGCCGAAGCAGTGGGAGAACCTAAGAAGAAGGCCTTATAAGGAAGAAGTGAAGGATGTTTACTACTAAAGAAGGTTCACTAACTGTCAAGTTCTCTAAGAATATTAATCTTTCTTTTAGAATAGTATGTTTTGCATAGCATCACAAAAAGAAGCAAATGATGGTATCATATCTACTATCTAGTATTTACATGATTAAGTTGCTTTGTAGATATCATCTAGATAGATGGATAGATAGACCATTTTGCATAGTGTTCATTCAGACATTATCTTACATTATGTTAGAGGTATTCATCTTGCTATCATCATGATCCTAGAAGAACCATCGTTATGAAAGGTTCTTGGTAGAAGCACTATGACAAAAGTTAGTAGACATTCCATGTAATGTGGAATCAATACTTGTAAATGGATGAAAGAATGCAATGGGTCCAGATATAGGATCTTTATGAGATATATGAATAATTATATGATCAAATGAAAGTATAGGAATGCATGAT
The DNA here is from genome assembly GCA_034641835.2 of Pinus albicaulis. Taxonomy (NCBI): domain Eukaryota; kingdom Viridiplantae; phylum Streptophyta; class Pinopsida; order Pinales; family Pinaceae; genus Pinus; species Pinus albicaulis. The sequence continues at coordinate 1,545,085,076 of CM076575.1, forward strand.
GGATATAAAACTTTGGATAAGATTCATGTGTATAGAATCTTGTGAAAGAAAGTTGGTCATAAAATATGCTTAGTTATATGGATATATGATGCTTGATTTGACTTAGGGGCGTATAAAGAATTTAAGACTTTTTCTAGAATATGTAATATAAAGATTAATATCCAGTATAGTCTCTGGAAGAAAAAGTAGTAACTTGGTAATCAAGTTCAGTCCTTGGGAACTCTGATGCATGAAGGAAGTTTCAAGTGGAGATGGTCGATGAGGATGTTGATGAGAAGGTAATCATCGTGAGGTAAGTCTAATTCGTTTATGATTTTCTTATCTGGTTAACATATTATTTATCTACCTCGAAGAATGTTGCAGGAATATATGATGGCAATTGAGGCAAGTTCAACTGTATTGATGAAGGATATTGAGGGAAGCTCGATATCTGGTACCTGACAACTCTAAAGTCAAGATATGGACATCTTGGGATTAAAAGGTAGCAATGCAGATAACCTGGAGGTCAAAGGAAGACCACTTTCTAGGAGAAGATATGATCACCTTGAAGTTTGGGAAGGCTCAATGTAATGACTTCATATCAAAGAAGAAAGTGATGAGAAAGAAAATTGGCTTGGAACCTATCACAAGATCAAAGAGAGAAGGTGGCTCCATGATACCTTGAAAGAAAGAAAGCTCGATGATGCGGAGGAAAGAGGGAGTCGGATAGATATGAAGAACTAGTAGCTAATACTCTATGGAAACAGGTTGTAAGGCTTGTGATGATGACTTCCCAAATAAAAAGGAAGTCTAGAACTCCTCTGATTTTGAGAGGGAGTAAAGGAGTCTCCTTGTATAGGAGCAAGGTTATATTCTCAAGATTAAAGGAGAATAAGGATATCCTCTCTAGTTAAGAGGAAGTGATGTTGGACACCACATGTGCATTCTCTTCTTCAGAAGATGAAGAGAAAATGACGGAGGATTGGATAAGCATATGTGGTTTCCTTGAGGATAAAACATCCAAGAAAGGAAAGGTACAAACACTCTTTGAGGATGTGACAGGTATCCAAGAGAAGATTGGTCGAAGAGGATCGATATTATTTGACGACTCACGATTGGAGATCCAAGATTAGAATAGTTCTAAAAGGACATACCTTGTAGACATATGGATGGGGTATGTACCTTATAGAGGTAGTGTGGTATCACACGTAACACCTCCCAGCATAATGCTCTTGATTAAAGTAGAGCTTGTTCAGTTAGGCCTCAGGGACAATGTTGGTAATGATGATGATGCTTACAATATGGCTTATCAATCCAACTCTTCTTGTGAGAACTCTTCAATTTGAGATAATATGTTGTACTAGTTGTGCAATTATGAATATATCCCTAGCTAAGAGGGAGTGTTGAGAAATGTAACTAGTTTTGGTCTTCATAATTGTTGTACTCATTTCAATATGTGAAAATTTCTGAACACAAAAACCCTACTGCTAAATATTGATTTACTTCTCCTACTTGTTTTATTATACAAGTTATTTAACTGAAAATATTCAGAAAAAACTTCGAAGTAAACACAACTAGCAACCTACACAAATACAGATCATTTACTGAACATCACGCACATATGACAAAGGACACATATTTTTCGGACAAATGTCCTCGGAAAAACCCAATGCAGTAAAATCGGTGCAGCAGATATGAAAGTTAATTATTATTAAGCAGCAGTGTAATATTCCCAATTAGCAGCAGCGAATTGGAAATATTAATTTTGTTCATATGGGACCCATAACCCACACTTACGAGAGAATAACTCCCTAAAGTCACTTAGGAAAATTCATATTGCAGCATGGGGCCCAGGGGAGCCAAGTGACAGTGCAGGGAGAGGGACAGCGTGGGCCCAGTAGTGCAGTAACAACGTGGGCCAGGACAACGTAGTTGGTAGGGACAGCGTGGCCAAGGAGGGGCAGCGCAACTGAGTGGGGCCCAAGGAAGAGCTAAGCTCTCGAGCATAAAAGGGAGAGGAGGCTAACCATTCATTCATTCTATTATGCATATTTTGAGTTTGTCTTTCAGACATTGAGCACGCTTACGATGTTTAACAAAGTCTGCAAGTGTTGTTTAGCATGAGGATGTATCCGAGCGGAGATCCCAACCTCAACCTCGGGCGACTTCGAGTGCCCGCTCAAGTGAGGAGATCCACCATTGTTTGCCAGAGAAGAGAACACAACACTCTTCAACCAGGAGCACGTAGACACTAAGGCAGCGCAGTCACACTCAGGGATTACGCAGTCTTGGGAGGAGGCAACACCGGGATAGAAGGAAGGTCAGGGATTTCAGCACGGGAGTATTGTGACGGGATCAACCCTTCACAAATCATCTTTTGCAGTAGGAGGAGGCCATCATTTGCAGTCTATTAGTTCAGGGCCAACGTACTCACCTGGAGTGCGTTATTTTCCAAGGGAGGTCAAATTTTGGGGTTAGCCATTCCGGAATTCCTTCCTGAGTTTTTTCTGGTTATTGGAGGAGAGCTTATATCCAGAGTTTCATAATTTTCTAAGCAGGGGAACAACCCCAAAGAGCATCTCCATCCCAGCAGTAGCAGCAGTTTTGGCAGCAACAGCAGCAGCATCAGGAGTTACGCAGTCACAAAGAGAGTAGCCATTCACTTGGAGATTATGAGATTATTTTCAGCTTGCCTTGAGCAAGCCAAGGTGCCATCATTCTGATCACCTTTGTATCTATTGTTATCTTTCAAATTATAATAAAATGGCTCATCGTTACTCCATGTTTGCAGTGTTTTTATGATGTCTCCCTATTTGTTGTAGTTATTTTTTATGTTGCTTTATATTGCTGTGTATTTTCCTATTCGGAATATTACAGTGGTATCAGAGCTCATAGGCTTGGCTCAGCTTGTGGAGCGGATCAGTCTATGACACTGGGAGGAAAACCATATATCACTTACCAAGGAAGGAGGTACAGGAGCCGAGAGCGGAGACTCGAGGCCAGTTTTGGAGAAGGGAACTGTGTCCCAATAGTGAATGCAAAGGAGGAAGAACCTATGGCAAAGGAGAGAGATGAAGGGAAGGAGTTCGGGCAACTCCTCCTAAAATCTGTGCAGGAGCTCTCGAGAAGGATAGAAGAGATGGGGTAGAAGTTTACTGCGGACAATAGACAGCGTGAAACCCCAAGGGGTTTTCACATCGATGAGGGATCCGGCACTTCCCATCACATACAGGAGAAAATCACAGCGCAGCAAGCAGTACCACTCACTCCCCCACGTTCTATGATGCCCATATTCCTGACTATAGGCATCAGGATGGGAGGACCTCAGGAGTCGGAGAAGATTCATTTGGGGGATTATTTTGCAGAGTATCAGCCCTATGGGCGAGAGTTTGGTGAAGCTCTCACTTTCCACATTTTTGTCAGCTCAAGAAGGACAACAGATCTCGCAACCAAAACAGAGGTGGTGGGTACATGCAAGGAGGTGAGCTGCAACGTACAGTGGGCAGGTTTTTCTTGCCAACGTTTGACGGGTCCTCTAAATGTTCAGTGAAAGCTTGGGTGGAGAAGTTGGACATTTATTTCCAACTTAATCAGATGGCAGAGGGAGAGGCCATTAAGGTGGCAGCGTTGCACCTTGAGGGAGAGGCCCATGACTGGTGGTTCCATGGGATGGCCACGCTGGGTCACTCAGCAGTGACAGCGTATCCGAAGTTTACACGGAGATTGGTGGAGCGGTTTGACCGAAAGGATCCAGAAGAGCATTTTGTTGAGCTAACCAAGCTCAAGCAAACGGGGAACCCGAAAACTTACATTTCCAAGTTCTTGAAGCTTTCACTGATGGTACCCGACTTGTCCTCAGCTAGGAGGATTTACATGTTCATTGACGAGTTGGCAAAACCTCTGCGTGAACTAGTCAGATCCACGAGGCCACTACACTTCAGGATGCAGTCGGGAGGACTAGAGATTTGCAAGATGCTTTGCCTAGGACCAGAGCTCCTTTCCCCCAGAGACCGACATTTCAGCCAAAGGGGAGGGACACAAGAGTTCCACCTCCGAAGGGGAACAAAGGTCGGGGACCTTTGGACGATGATATCCGGAGAGACTTGAGACGGAGGAAGCTATGCTTCACATGCCAGGAGCCGTGAGCAGTGGGTCATCGATGTGCCGCAGGGAAGGCACATTACATAGAGGTCTTCTCCGACAGTGAGGGGGAAGAAGATGCCTATGAGGGGATAGAGACAGAGGCCAGCACTGTAGTGTAGAGAGGGGATCATCCACCACCTCCTTCCCCAAGAGCAGGAGGAGCAACATTTGCACCCACAGGAGGAGTCCTTGCATCTTTGCGAGGGGTTCCAGAGTAATTGACACTGCATGTTCGGAGCACCATTCAGGGACAACGTGTTTCAGTTCTAGTCGATAGTGGGGCCACTCACAACTTTATTGATGCCCAGCTGGTAGAGAGGAGGGGCATACAGACAAAGAGCCTTGATGGCTTCGCAGTACTGGTACCAGGTGCCAGAACTATGCAGTGTGCCAGATACGTTCCGCCATTAGCCGTGACCATGGGGACTTATACGATGACAGATCATTTTTTTGTGGTCAACATTCTTGACACCAATGTGGTGCTGGGAGTGCAGTGGTTAATCACGCAAGGGAAGGTCACCACAGATTGGAAGACCTTGGAGATGGAGTGGATGGACAAGAAGAGCGGTAAGCATGTGATGATCAGAGGCATGCACACGTATCCTCCAGAGGTAGTTTCAGCACATCGGATGGAGGCAGACATAGAGTGGACAGTGAAGCTGCGTATTTCGAAGGCAGGGACCACAGGGTAGGCAGTTCACCCAGATGTGCAGTCGACTTTGGACAGGTATTCTACGGTTTTTGGGGATATACCTCCAGGACAGCCACCGGACCGGGGATTTGAGCATACCATTGAGCTTGAGCAGGGTATTCAGGCTATGGTCACCACACCCTATATGCATCCCAAAGCCTACATAGATGAGATTGAGAGAGCCATTCATGAGCTCCTAGAACTGGGACACATCCGGCCCACATCCTTCTGTTGTATTGGTGAAGAAGAAGGATGGCACACTGAGGATGTGCACCGATTATCGAGCTCTCAACAAGAAGACGATGAAGAATCGATACCCCATTTTGTAGATTGATGAGCTGATGGATGAGCTAAGGGGATCGAAATTCTTCTCCAAGATCGATCTAAGGTTGGGATACCATCAGATCTGGGTGAGGGACAAGGATGTCCCCAAGACTGCTTTCAGATGCCATTATGGCCATTTCGAGTTTTTGGTGATGCCCTTTGGGCTAACTAATGCACTTGCCACTTTTTAGTCTTGTATGAACGACATCTTTCATGGTCAGTTGAGGAAGTTCGTGCTGGTGTTCTTCGATGATATCCTTATATACAACAGCACTTGGGAGGAGCACCTACAGCACATTGAGAATGTACTTCGTATTTTGGAGGAGCAGCATTTTTATGCTAAGCTCTCCAAGTGCGAGTTTGGGTTGACAGATATGCTCTATTTGGGGCATATCATTGGTGTGGACGGAGTGAGGGTCCACGAGGACAAGATCCGGGCCATCCGAGAATGGTCGGAGCCGAAGAATGTGACAGAACTTTGGGGATTTGTAGGCATCTGCACCTACTACCAGAAGTTTGTCAAGGGATTTTCCTAGCTTGTTGCACCTCTCACAGACCTCACCTAGTTTGTGAGGATAGCCTTGCATGGTTTTCCCAAGACTTGGGAGAGTTTTGTAGATGGCATTGTTGCACGGGAGAACCTTCATGGATGGGAAGGGTTGTGGGATGATTGCATTTAGAATGAGATCAGGAAGAACCATCTAGGGGCAGCCAAACAGGGGGAGGAGGATGACAATGTGGCATTGTTGGCAAGAGGCATGAAAGGCAAATCAAAGAAGGGAGCTTCCACCAGTGGAGGCAAAGGAAAAGGTAAAGGCAAGCAGTAGAGTAAAGAAAATGACTATTCCAAACTCAAATGTTGGAATCGTCAAAAGATGGGACACTATGTTGTTGTGTGTCCAAAGAAGAAAAATAAGAAAGGGAAAGAGAAAACCATGGCAGCTTCTGCAAAGATAGAGGGCTTCTCAGAGAGCTTTGATCGAGAGTTTGGATTCAAATCTTGTGAGTCCTCCAGAGCAGTATCACCTACCATACAGGTTCAAAGGGAGTGTGCACTCACCTCTACTAGCAGAGCATCTTCTAGTGTTTGTTATGTTGACAGTGGAGGTTCTTGCCATATGACAGGAGTCACGGAACACTTCTCAGAGCTATCAGAGAGTGATACTAATATTAAGCTAGTACTTGGCGATGACAGCATTGTTAGAGCAGACAGTGTTGGAACATTAACATTTGATAGGGAACCCAAACCTCCCTTGAAAGTGTCAGATGTTCTATATGTGCATGGAATGAAGAAGAACTTGATATCCGTTTCAGCACTTGAGGACAGAGGGTATGAGGTGTTGTTCAGGAATGGGCAGGTGCTCGTATATCCTAAGGGAACTCCAGCTGCTTCAGCTAGAGTGATTGGAGTGCACCATGCTAAGGTGTACAAGTTCTCATTCCAGCCACTGATGGCATTGAGTAGCAGTACCAGGGACAAGACCAACAACAGTTCTAGCAGTTCAGAGTTGTGTCAGATTTGGCATCGCAAGATGGGTCACATGTATCATGGGGCCTTGAGTAAATTGTGAGAAATCACCATTGGTGTGCCAGATTTCAATTCTGATCACCTTGATGTATGCAGAGGATGTGCTACAGGGAAGTTTGCAAAATCCCCTTTTCCCAGCAGTGACAGCAAGACGATAGGGATCCTTGACTTGATTCATTAAGATGTGAGTGGTCAAATGTCTCATGTGTCCTTGAGTGGCTTTGAGTATTATGTCTTATTCATTGATGACCACTCCAGGAAGACCTGGATCTATTTCTTGAAGACCAAGGGTGAGGTCTTTAAGTGGTTTCAAGAGTTCAAAGCTCTTGTGGAAAACCAAACAGGCAGAAAGATCAAGGTACCCAGGTCGGACAATGGAGGTGAGTATACTCTTGGTGAGTTTGTGGATTTTTGTGCCAAGGCAGGCATTAAGAGGGATTTCACGGTTCCTTACAACCCCTAGCAAAATGGGGTGTCAGAGAGGAAGAATAGATCCATTGTAGGGGTTGCCAAAGCCATGCTTCACGAACAAGGGTTACCTTTATTTTTGTGGGCAGAGGCCTGCAACACTATTGTTTACTTAGAGAACAGGAGTCCACATCGTGCCTTGGGGAATGTGACTCCTGAGGATGCTTTTACAGGGAAGAAGCCTGATGTTGGGCACTTTCATATCTTTGGGTGCCTTGCATATTCTTATGTCCCCAAGGAGAGCAGGACCAAGCTAGAACCTACTGCAGACAAGGGCATCTTTGTGGGTTATAGCGAGACCTCGAAAGCCTACCGGATTTACATTCCTGCAAAGAGGAAAGTGGTTGTTAGGAGGGATGTAAAGTTCAAGGAGGAGAGAGCTTTCAGGAGGTCACGGGAGTTACATTATATAGAGTCACCAGACACTTAGCAGCAACTGAGTCAGTCACAGGGATCCAATGCATAGGGTACAAGAGGTTAGTGATCGGGAAGTACATCTATTACAGTCTCAGTTCCATCAGTGAGCATTGGCACTCAAAGTCAAGTGAGAGGATCTTCGGGCAGCTTACAGGGTAGTCTGTAGAACAATTCACCGTATAGTCCACTAATGGATAGCTCGTATGGTACTTCATCTTCTACAGGCACAGGTACAGGTATGGGGTTAGTTGGCAGGCCTTCAGGAGTTCAGGCTTCTGATGATTATGAGAATTCTTTCACTCCGATGGAAGAAGTAGGTGTTGGGTTTGTTTACTGGGCAAACTAACACAAGTATTTTATTATCAATCCGGGTTTGTAGAACTTAGAAGCATCTCCAAAATATATGGATTTCAACTACAGTCAAGTTTAGAAGATGAATTATTGTATTTAAAGGAAATGCATATTACAAATATAAAACTTAACTAATAATTTCTAATTCAATATGTAATAAGCAGGAGAAGAAACTCCTAACTTAAGAGAACTTGGTTGACCTTCTCTACAATACTACTTCATGAACAGAAATCAAAATCACTAATGAAAAATAGCTCAAGATGCATAAAAGAATAATAGAAGAGGCTCCTAACTAAGGAGGTCCTTGTTGTCCTTCATTATAAATTCATTCATCATTAATGCCATTGTTAGAGAACTGGAAATTCAGAAAATCACTTAAAAGCAAGAAAGATGAATTCTAGTTTCTAGTCTCTGATCAGATAGAAGGAGAGTTTAACTTGAACATTGGTTTGACCCTTCATATGCAGATTAGAAATTAGATTAATATTCATTAGCAATCATAACTTATCATTATACATCTAATTAATTGATTAAACATGAAACAAAACTAGTTCAGGAAATTGCAACTAAATTAACCAGAAAGTGCACTTAGCTCGATGTGGGGGCCCTTCACCCTTGCCTCGCACACTGAAAGTCCTTCTCAGCTACTAAAACTCAATCAAGCATTCACCATATAGAACAACAGAAAATAAGATAGAACCGGTTCTTCAATTAGCTTTCCAAAGTTCAGAAATATCAAAGTGAAATTATACAAATTCTACATATTCATGCCTTCAATGTCTTTGGCTTGAATAGAGAAATATGAAACAAACTTAACTAAAACGTCTCTAACAACCTTGTCTATCCTTATCCTATCTTTCTGGTTGAGCTCATCCATCTAATCTCTCAAAATCTAGAAAATCCCATAAAATGCTAAATTTGGCCTATTTACTAGGGATTTCCAGAATAACAGGTCCTGTTTGACCAGCTTTGACCGGGGCTGTTTAAGTTCGGTTTGATCAAACCAATAGGTGCACATCCATTCTTAATTCCCAAGATTTCTAGAAATGTGCTCAGCTCGAGCCCAGGTGTCCTGCAAGTATGACATCAATGAAGCCATTTCGAGAATTTTTAGTCCTGTCCAAAAATGCACTTAAAATTCATTTTTTGTAAAAACATCTAAAAATTGTGAAACTTAATTTATATACCTGGATATGCATAAATTGGTCAAAATAGAGTGATCATGGATGGTATATGGATGGATAGCATGGAACTTAAGTGTATTCAATTAAACAAAATTGGATAGAAAATGAGGGCCAACAATAAATTCAAGGAAGAGGAAACCCAAGTGGCTTCAAGACACCTTGTGCGAGGCCACATCAGTAGCTCGTCCAAAGAGACAGGTCAAAGAGAGTAGACCACCTAAGCGGTTCTGTAGTTACATGGCATTGGTAACAAGCATTGTTGACACCGAGCCTTCTAGTTATGAGGAGGCAACCAACGAGCAGGTCTGGAGAGAGGCCATGATGGAGGAATATTCTTGTATTATGAAGAACGATGTTTGGGAGGTAGTGCCTAGGCCTGAAGGTAAATCAGTTGTTACTTCCAAATAGCTCTACAAGATAAAGCATGCTGCAGATCGCAGCATAGAGAATTTCAAGGCTCGGTTTGTGGCCGGAGGGTTCTCACATGTACAGGTAGTTGCTATGAGGAGACCTTCGCTCTCATAGTTCAGTATACATCTATTTGCTCCATTATATCTATTGCAATAGAAATGGGTTGGAAGATCCACCAGATGGATGTGAAGACTGCCTTTCTCAATGGCTTCATTCTGGAGGAAGTTTATATTGAGCAGCCGCAGGGCTTTAAGGTGCTTGGGCCGGAGATCCATGTATACAGGTTGAAAAAGGCACTCTATGGCTTGAAGCAAGCTCCTAGAGCTTGGTACTCTCAGATTGATACATACTTGCAGCAGTTGGGTTTCACTAAGAGTGAGGCTGATCCGAACCTATACTTCATTGTGGTAGGCAAGGAGCCTCTCATTTTGGTGTTGTATGTTGATGACTTGGTCATCAGTGGAGCGGAGAGACTCATTGAGGGCTGCAAGAGAGATCTTGCTTCAGAGTTTGAGATGAAAGATATCGGCTTGATGCATTATTTTATGGGATTGGAGGTGTGGCAGGAAGAGGGGCATATCTTCCTGGGATAGGGGAAGTACACAGTGGATATTCTTAGCAGATTTCACATGGAGGACTGCAAACCCATGTCTACACCCATGATCACTAACTGGAAGAAGCTTCACGCTTCCGATTCCAAGTTGGTGGATCCTACACTATACAGGCAGCTGATTGGATCATTGATGTATTTGGTCAACACTCGACCAGATATATGTTTTGCAGTTAACACTATAAGTCAGTTCATGTGTGAGCCCAGGAGAGTGCACTGGGTGGCTGCAAAACACATTCTTCGTTACTTGCAGGATACTATGGATTATGGTCTGGACTATAAACAAGATGATGGAGTGAGACGGGAAAGATACACAGATTCAGATTGGGCAGGTTGTGCTTCAAACAAGGAGAGTACTTCAGGTTGTTGTTTGGGTTGGGTTCGGTAGTTGTGTCGTGGTTCAGCTGGAAACAAAAGTCAGTTGCATTGAGCTCAACTGAGGCAGAGTATATGGCTGCTAGTTTGGCTAGTTGTGAGGCCATATGGCTTCGTAGGATGCTGTTTGGTCTATTTGGTCAGGCACTAGGACCTTCTGTGATTTACTGCGATAATCAGAGTTAAATAAGACTCATGAAGAATCCAGTTTTTCATGACAAGTCAAAACATATTGGAATCAAGTATCACTTCATTCGAGACTATGTCCAAAAGGGAGCAGTCAAGCTTGAGTACAACTCCAAAAATGAGCAGGTAGCAGACATCGTCACCAAAGCCTTACCATGGGGCAAACATGTCTACTTCAGAGACAAGATGGGAGCGGTGAGGAACACTTTCCTCGGTAAGAGGGAGTGTTAAATTTTGGGTACCAAGGACAAGTGGTTCCCTATGGCTTTGATCTTTTGCCTAGGGAAAAGTGTCCACTCTATTGTACTTCTTCTCCTAAAAATGACTTTATAAGTGGTAAAATCAGTCTAATTTAAAAATGACTTTATAAATGATAAAGTTACATTCTAATTTAAAAGTGACTTTATTAAAGTCAATGCAGAATTAGAAAGTGAAAAAGTAACTATGGAAATAAAGGCTAAGTGGGTCTTTATTGAAGTGGGTGAGTGATTAAATAGAAAAAGTGAAAATAATGTGCATTTATTTTCAGCCCTTGATCTAAAGCTTTCTAAGCCATTGGATTAAGGGATCACCCAAAAGTCACTTAGGTTAGGGTGAAAGGAGAGAAGAAGAAGAAAAGATGAACATTATTCTTTCATGAGCATTTGAGAGAAAGCAAGAGAGAGCAAGGAGAAATTTCTGAGCAGAGAGGAGGTGAAGGAGAGCAACAAATCTTTGCCACATCCCAAGGAGGGAATTTATAGCATATCTATACAACAGCGATTTGGCATGCATTCCAAGGAGGGTACAACACAGATTTCGAGGAGAAATATCAACAGACTGAAGGCACGAAAATCGAGGCAACTGGGCGCGATTTTCGAGGCAGCTGGGCACAATTTTTGAGGAGAAATTTTATTGTACATTTCCGTAGAGGTCATAAGCTACAATCTGGGCACATTTCCCAAGGATTTTCGTACAACATTTATTGCTATGATTTTCTGTTGAACTGATTTACCTATTGGCATGGTTTTCGAGGTGGAGTTTGTGCATGGAAATCGAGATATGTCTGTATTTTGTAAATGCTGGAATATTTCTTGTGTATTTCATTTTCTCTGTAAAAGATTTTCAGAAATAAAGAAGAGCTCTCAAACTGTTTTCCCCAAGAGTTGTAGGGGGTTTTTCCAGGGTCACATTGACCAAAAATCACTGTGTTATTTTCTGTGTGGTTGTTATAATTTTTTTGCGCATTTTTCAGCAGTAGTAAAATCTCCAAATTTGTATTTTCAGAATTAAATGTCATTTCCAGATTTTAGTGTTTTAATCATGCTTGGATTTAACATTAAATGAATGGAGCGAAAAAGAAAAACTGATAATCGAAGTGGGGACTGAAATTTTATAAAGGACTGAAGAAAACCCTTCTTGAGTGGCACTCGAAGTCCACTAGAGAAGGGGTGAGCTTCTCTCCTTGGGAAGCTCATGTGCTAAACAACACAATGTTTGGCTCAGCTAAACAACTAAGGCAATTCGAAAATCAGAATATGCAAATGGTGCCTAAGCCTTCCCCAAACTTTCCTTTTATAATTGCTCGCCGTGCAAAATCGTGAGTCCCTCCATGCATTTCGATTTACCCAAGGGAAATTGATTTACTTTCTTCCCCAATATGCTATCCTTGTGGGCCCCAACTTCCACTAGCAACTTACTTTATTATTTTCCTTCTTTATTTCCTATATTAGCTGCAAAAAGGTACTTTATTTTATTTAATTCAAAATTGACAAAAATGTATTTTCCAAGCATTAGGAAAATTTAGGAAGGGACATTACAAAATGAAAATTTATGGTCGAGAATTTTAGTACACTCGGAATTCAAGTCATTTTTAAAGCTTCTTAAAATCAAAGAAGCTATATATTTTCTAATCCAACTTTTAATCAGAACGAGTTAATTGCACAAGATAACAAAGTTTTACCAAAATCGAGTTAAAATAGTTCTGTAACACCTTTTAGTTGTGTTTCAGATGACGAAACACTTTAAGAACAAAAAATTCTTGAGTGTTTTGAAACTAAACTTGAGGAAAAAAAATGTTGGAAGTTGTGTTCTATGTCAAATTGGTTGCATAGCAATCATATCACATCATATCTCCACTTAGAAAATATGTATTACACATATCATATTGAGTCATATCTTGCTGTTTCCAGTAGTTCGTAACTGTTATGGAAAACAGTTTAATGCTGTGAATGTTACAATATGGATGGGAAACTAAAAGGAAAACAATAAAGCTGGACTATATTAGATGATTAAGTCCTGGACATGATGACTGAACAAATATAATTGCAGAAGTCAACCTCCAGAAAACACTGTAAAAGAGTACATGGTAAAAGAATGAAGCTTAATATTATAAAAGTCATCCAAAGAGGAAATTGAGGTCCAGAGGGACACTCTTCAAAGTTGTCGGCCTTGGTGTTTTATACACTCTAATTTTCACATTACATTTTCTATCAGATAGGAAAATAGAACAATATTATGCCAAAAGTTTAAAGCTTTACCTCCACAAAGCCATCTCCAAAGTTTACTCCATTGCCAAAATTGTAGGCCCGTCCAAGGTGTCGATTGAGGGAAGTTGAATTAAACTGTGTAAGAATATAAACCTTATTGATCCCACTGTTGATACAATTGCTCATTGGTACATCAATTAAACGGTATGCACCCCCAATAGGAACCTGCGAGACAAAACTCCATGTAACAACTGTGCCTGGATCTTTACAAATTACAGTGATGTGATTTATTTATCTTCAAGAAAAAAAAAAAAAAAAATTGTAATTGAACACTAACTTTACTTGTAATGATTAAGCTTTTTTGTACAAGGATTAACAGTGCTCAAAAGTGAATTGAAAACAAGCATACCAACTACAAAATGATGCCTGATGGTATAACAGCACAGGAGCATTTAAAAAAGCATAAGAAACAATTCTAAGCTACTTTGATGACAGAACTCCTGAGGTAGTGACCCTCTTTTGTGTATTCTTTGACTGTATTTTTAGGGATACCAAATAATTTCTCCATTTCTTCTTGAATGTTCTTCTGAAGTGATTGGGCCACCATCAAGAAGAGGAAAGAATATTTACTCCAGCTAGTTGAAGTGCTGCACAATAATCTTTGATAGGATGGACGTAAGAGTCCTTCCTAATTCAGCCATCGAGAGTCAGGACAAAGGCTTCAAGATATTCCAAGTGGGATATCATCATTAACAAGTTTTTGGCCACTCAAATTATCACACTAGTTCCGCAGGGATTTTTGGCTTAGTGAAGGTAGGACACTATTATTTCTCCCACCAGGTTTCAAGTCTCCCCGCGACATGTTTGGCTCCCATGAGCATGCTTTCCCTTGTGCTTGTGCAGTGTGCTTGTGATTGCAGTTGGGGCCAACTGCAATTCCAGAGTGAATTTGGAAGAACAGATACCCCAACTCGCAGCTTCATAGCTGAAAAAATCTGATTGGTGGTGTAGGCCGGCCTTGCTCATTGTAAACACTCCCAGGTTGGGGAAAAGGCACACTTCCCACATTGTGATAAGAGGAAGCAGTTGAAACACCTTTAATGATTACTTTTCTTCTACATTATACATAAAAGGTTATATATTGGTGAAGAACTCCCTCCATTGGCCGTTAACTTGTTTGTCTCCATGAATTTTAAAGGACGCATCTTTACTATATAATACTCTTCATGCAACAAAGCATCCAAAGCTACACAGTGGCATAAGAAAAAGGCACTTGCATGTTTTCTTGCCTCTATGCAGCCATCTTGGCACTATACAAGGCACTAAGACCAGATTAACAAAAATATTATGTTTAAAACACTTGGTATTGGAGAACAATGTCCTTTCTTCATGTGAATTTATTCCTGCTAAATTGGTACAAGAGGATTTTGATGAGCAAGATTAAGTTTCAAATTTCATTCAGTTAAGAATATACAATGAACCTTGAGGGATCGAGAGTAAATTTAATAGAAAGATTATATACAACCCAATTAATGAGCTACAAAAGTTTTAAAGGGAACCATTGTCCTATGGGTGCTGCAGAATAATTATAAGGAAAGTGATTACGCCCTTTATGCATACTCAACTTTGAACTAATCATGTCAGCCAACATTCTTTATCAAAGGAGAAAAATAATATAGGGATTAGAATAATGCAGATTTAATGCCTACCTACTTTCTGTGTATGAGGATTTCATGCACAAAACAAGGGAATGGATGGAAATGTAAACGTAGTAGCAAAAGAAGAACTTGTTATAGATATTGTTGCCATCAAAACTAGATGTTCTTTTTTGTATCAAGCTTGTCACTTGTATAAATAATAATTCAACAAGAACAAATCAGATCATTAGCTTAAGCTAATAAATATGCAGAGATGTGAATTCCAAGAAGAAAGCATTTCTGTAGCATAAGAAAGTGCATATTTCTTGCAATGGGAACAATAAGGGGTGTATGCATAATTTGAAACAACCAACCAACAAACAAATATTTAACGACATGTAAGAGGACTCGACACCCTTTAAGGGACTTAGAAACAATGCACATGTTTCTCTAAGGCAAGGAGATTGAGTATGCTCTTTGCCTAATATGGGTGTTGTAGAATAATTGCAAGGAGAGTGATTATATCCTTTGCACATACTCAAGTTTCAAATACACAAAGATGATAACGAATCATGTCACATCAAATTCTTTATGAAAGGACCTGTTGTCGCTCGGATTGTACAGGCACCGCGACAACCGCTCAAGGCGGGGGTTGTCACTTTGATCCTCGCCCACTCCGTTCTAGTTGTCTCCCAACCGCAGGCTATGGGGGGCAGCCCCTATGGAATGAAGTGAAAGAAAACAAGTTGGGAACCAACTTGTTTTGGAGACACGGATGAGTGGCCTAGCTACTTGGTTAAATTTAGCAAGATTAATGATTAGATTAGTTTTTAAGTATGAGACCAGTGCCTTATGGAGTCACAATTTTTGCTTAATGTAAATTAATGCCAAGTAACCGGATGGGCACCCGCTGCTTAATATGATAGACTATCCTATATGGGATGGAATTCCTAAGAACTAGGTGCGATGCAATAATGGTGGTAAATTTTAGATTAAATGCCTAATCTAGATTTGACCTCTCCCTTAACTATTTTGAGAAACAGAGTTCAGAGTAGGTTGTGGGATGGAAGCCAATGGGAAGCAGGAAATGGCATGATTAACGATACCTCCCCCTGTGTTCCAACCACCCAGTGCCTTCAGCGCCGTAGAGACTATGGCTCTGACGATTGCAAGGTCATTGTGTTAACCACTAAGAATGGTTGAATCCCTCAAACTAATTGGAAAAGGGTTTCCCTATGAGTCTATCAACCTAGTTTATGCTAGGAGGTAAGTTTTTAGTGCAAGCTAGATCCTAGAATGCTCGTGCAAAGATGATGAGTGAAATTACTTGAGTTAAGATTTTTTAAGTGTTTAAGTACCTAAGTTGAGATTACACTTTATGACGACAGTACTTAACAACAACTAGAGGACAATCTTAATACAAGACAAGTGCTTAAGGATACAAGTGCCAACGAATCAATCCACAAGATACTTAGAATAAATTATCCAATTTGTCAATTAGCCAATGATTACATAATGTCAATAAAATTTACTCAAGATGTTCTTATCACAATGCCAATTAAATTCTAAGTGCCAAAGCCACTTATATCAACCACAAGATAAAAAATTTAGAGTAAGTGTATGAGTGTTTTAAGTGTAAAATTCATTAACTCTTGTAACTTAGAGCAAGAAAAACAATTGTTAGATCTCAAATATCCAAATCAGCAGTAATACTTCAGAAAATTCCAACACAGAAAATCACTTTAGATCATGGAATTTACCAAACATATGCAACATAAAAAAATTCAATGATTAGCAGATGTAAATTTATGAATTTAGCCCACTTTAAGATGAAGTATAAGTGATATATCAGATCTTAAGTAACTTATTAAAGAAAAAAACAAATCATCAGATCAGCAAATTAATGATGCTACAACAAGTGCCCAATATGCCCAAAACTAGGAAAAATTTACCAAAACTGAAAAAACTTGTTACAAAAGTGAGGAAATCAGAAAACCAGTGAGCTATAAATGCTTGAACAAATGCCAAAAAAATGCCCAGAACTTGGAAAATTTTGTCAAAACTAAAAATTTGAAATTTTGAGCCTTTGAGGTGAATTACTTAGAAAAGTTCAGATCTGATATATTCATTTATGCATTGAAATTCCAGCGAGAAAAAAATCAAATCTAGGCTAGATAACCAATTTCCAAGTGGTCAAAATTTAGGAAAATTAAAATTTATTTTGAGTTATTTTCACCGATTTAAATGAGATTTTAGGGCTTATATATCATTGTTGTAAACTGAAAATTACAGCAGTGATAAAACAGTGAGAAACTGTGTTTAGATAGAAAAGCAAGAGGCCTTGGAGCCTTGTAGATGGCTAGGAATACTTTCAATGAAGATGACCGCCTGAAACACAATGTTAACTCCAAAATAGCTACAAAACAAATTGTTAGAGATAAAATGCTAGTCCCTTGAAGAAAATATGTTTGCAATGAGATCTAGCCCTTATAGGGCTTATGGCCTTCTTAATGCTTGTAAAATAGGTCCCAAACACTAGCCTTTTAGGTTGGGTAAGGGATAGGGCCTTCAGAAAACGGGTTTCTTCCCCGATTTGAAAATAAGCAACTTGCAAAAATAGCTTGAAAACC
Source organism: Pinus albicaulis (assembly GCA_034641835.2). Classification (NCBI taxonomy): domain Eukaryota; kingdom Viridiplantae; phylum Streptophyta; class Pinopsida; order Pinales; family Pinaceae; genus Pinus; species Pinus albicaulis. Next base: position 1,545,102,478 of record CM076575.1, read on the forward strand.
CTAGTTATCTAGGGTTTCTTAGGTCTCCAATGCCAATTTCTTCCTCAATCCTGAAACAAATTTAGAATAGAAACCCAAATACCCAATATAAAAAAAATTCAAAACCCCAAATATATACAAAACCTGTGATATTCCCAATTAGCAATAGCTAATTGGTAATATTAATTTTTGGCCAATTTAATTTATAAAGTTAAAGTCAGTTAATAAAGTGGGTTAGGAGACATTCAACCTACACTTTGGGAAATAAAACACTTCCTAAAGTCACTTGAGCACCTTTAATTAACATCGTGGGGCCCAAGGGGTCGAAGTGACTGCGTGGAAATAGTGGCAACGTGGGCAACGTGGGTCCAAGGCAGCGCGGAGGTGGATGGACAGCGTGGCCAAGAGGGACAACGCAGTTTTGGTGGGGCCTAGGGGAGAGAAAGGCACTCCAAGCATAAAAAGGGAGAGAGGCCCTTCATTTGCTAATTCGATTATGCATCTTTGTTGTGTCTATTGACATTGAGCACACTTTTGCTGTTGAGCAAAGTCTGCAAGTGTTGTTTAGCACACCGGGTGTCTCCAAGCGGAGATCCCAACCTCAGCCCCAGCGAACTTCGAGTGTCTGCTCGAGTGAGGAGTTCTACCATTAGATTTTCAGTTTGGAGCTATAGCATCTACAGCAGGGATTACGCACTTGCTTGGGCAGCACAGACTTCAGGAGAGACCACGTAGTTCTTGGAGGAGGTAGCGCCGGGAGCTGAGATTTATCATGGGATTCAGCCCGGAATAGTGAGAAGGGATCAGCCCTTACACTAGTAGAAAATGATGAAATTAGTGACTAGGTGACTAAAAAATTTAGTCACCGCAATTATTTCAATTGAATTATTACTAAATTTGAGAAATTTTAAGTGACCGAACTAAAAATGACTAATTTAAACGACTAATTTAGTTTAGGGATAAAATATATGACTATATAATAAGTGACCAAACTAAAAGCGACTAACTAAAATGACTAATTTAGTCTAGGACTAAAATATATGACTAGATAATAAGTGACCAAACTAAAAACGACTAACTAAAATGACTAATTTAATCTAGGACTAAAATATATGACCAAATAATAAGTACAACAAGTATATGAATTAGTCATTTATGTTAGTAATTGTTAATTGTGTCACTCTAGAAATGAAATATTGCAATTTTGATACTGAAGTGTGATTTGGCCGAATTTTATTGTTTGCAGTGTATTTTGGTGGCCCAATGGGAAGCTTCCATGTGGCCCAACTAGAGGCCACCACGTGGTGCCTCCACATTGGCTAAAAAATCGTTAAAGGTTGAAAGGCCTTGGCAGGAATCAAACCGATGACGTGCCATAACAAACTCCAAAGCCTTACCATCTCACCTATAGGTGGTTTTCAACCATAATGTCTGCCACTTATATTTGAACGACATGTATGGGCGCGTTGGGAGGAGGGGTCGAGCAGTGAGCCTTGACCCCTAGTCGTATCACACCCACGGGGCCTGTCGCGGAGGCGGACTGAGTAAAGGAGCATGGACCAACCCTAACTCCTAGTCATTTTCATAGCCCATGTTCACTTAGTCATGTTCACAAACCCACATATTTTAAGTATAAGAAACTTTTTATTATTAATATTATCTCTCTCTCTCTCTCTCTCTCTCTCTCTCTCTCTCTCTCTCTATATATATATATATATATATATATATATAATATACGTGGATATGGTTGCAATATTCATGCATGATTTCAAAATATATTTTCACTAATATTTTATTCTTAAGATTTGTAGGAAAATTATCTAAAAATAAAATCTTTGAAGATAGCTTATACTCTAGTTAATAACATATTTACCATAGTTTAATTTCCAGTATAATTTGAGTAAATCTTTGCATAAAAAATGGATATGAATACTTAACTAGGGTTACTTCCATAATTATTTATGTGTTCCTTAACACTTATGTAAAAGTAAAACTATAAATGTGTAGTTTTACTAGTGTTTACTACCCATGAAGTAAATAATTTGTCCACTTCACTTCTCATTTTTTTTTAAATTTCCAAAACAAATATATATAGAACTGTAAACATATCTATATAAAATTATATTTTACTATTGAGTGTTATTAATTTAAAATATACGTAAATAATTATAAATATTCAATTTCCTAACTATCCAATTTTATAACTATCTAAAAAAAACCTAAACCTGCCAATCAATATAAAATTATATTTTCCAATTAAGTATTTTCAATTTAATTTATATAGGATTCTATTTTCCAATTAAATATTATTAATTTAAAATAAAATATATGTAAATAATAATAAATATTCAATTTGGTAATTAACTGAAAATAAAATTAGCCTTCAAATCTATGTAGGATTCTATTTTCCTTGTTGAATGTTATTAATTTAAAATATTTTTAAATAATAATAAATATTCAAATTTGTAACTATCATAAAAAAAAAGGGCGCCATAATGAATATCCGATCAATTGTGTAACTATATGAAAATAAAAAGGGCGCCATAGTGAATATAATTTCAGAAAAACAGTGTTGTCCGCCCCGTTCGACCTCTTCAATCATCTAGGGCAAATAGTGATGAAAACCAATCATCTAGGGCAAACAGTGATGAAAACCGCAAGCAAGATGTTGGATCACGCCGGAGGAAAAGGAAAATTTACAGCAAAAGGAAGCAGAGTACTCATCCAAAGAACTGGGCAATGATGAAAACCCCAAGAAAGATGTTGGATCACGCCGGAGGAAAAGGAAAATTTACAGCAAAAGAAGGAAGCAGAGTACTCATCCAGAGAACTGGGCACCACTACAAATACATGATTGGAACCTAACATAAGTGGCGAAGGACTAGCAGCTCGTGAGGGGCACAATGCTGCAATCATTGATCGCCGTATATTTATATTTGGAGGTTTTCGAAAAGCTCAAGATGAATCTGAAGAGATATATTACAGACACAGGTAATCCACTCTGTTGTTAGTCTCCTCTATTATTTATGTAGGGTTATGAAATTTAGTCGGTTGTTGAAAATTTCATTTCATAAATTGATTTGTGGATGCATGTTTATGTTCCCTTCGGTGGTTTATTTTTGGATTATTTTACATTTATGCTGGTTTGCTACCATAGAAATGGCATAGCACGCATTGAAATTTAATTACATTGTTGGAAAATCTATTTTTGTATTGGTAGGATGTATGTCTTTTTATATTTTTTCCTCTTTATTATGTTCTTTTCTTCTTTTAAGATTATGCAATTTTTTAAAAAAATTTTAACAATCTCTTTCCCAGTTTTTGGATGTTTTTGGCATTAGGGCTTCTTTATCATTTTCTATGTGGAGATAGGGCCAATTTAATAACTGGCTGTTGATATCTCAAAGAGTTTTTAGATTTATGGTGAACACTTCAACAAACCCTAATCTAGCCAAACAAAAAGCTTAACAACAATTTAATAATGATCACACTGGAGATGAACCTATCCCATGAGCTTTAAAAACTTAAAAAGAAATTCAACACAAGATTGAAAAGTTCACTGTACAATTACAAGTGCTTAAGAAGATCATAAGGATTTTTAAGATTTACAATAAACACTTCAACACAACCTAATGCAGCCAAACAAAAAAAAATTAACACTTTAATAATGATCACACTACAGATCCTTGGATGTAGGTGAATAGACAGGCCTTGTTGGAAGGCCACATGGCCTCTTTGCTATAATGTAGCTGGCCTCACCACGAGGCGGCACCTGCTTCAGGTGTGAGTGCCTTAAATAACCTCAGCTAGTTGACGACCTCATTCATTTCTAGGCATTCACTCTGGTGTACTGAGAATTCAATTCTACCTCGATCGCTTCGCTGCATTCATTGGCCTTTTATGGGCAATGGCGCCATCTCCCCCCTGCATTCTTCACGCACCTCCATCCGGTTCTCTCTCAAGCTTGCTTTGCAAGTTCTTGTTCTTTGTTATGCTTGTCCCCACTGTGCATCTGCTGCTCATGCCGCCATCCATTAGCCCTCCGCTCATCCGTTTCACGTTGTTGCGTATCCGTCCCCTGCTCATTAGTCTCTTTCCGCTCATTGTGTCCCTCCCTTTCATCCCCAACACTCCACAGAAATCATGCCTCGCCACCATCGTATGTGTTTCCACAGTGGTGGTGGTCGTGGTGGTCCCTCTCGCCCTCCAATTCCCCTCTTGGCAGAGCGCATTGTGGCTTTCTCGATGGCCTTGGATGCACATAAGGTTTCTGACCCCAAGATTCTTTAAGCCCATCTCTCAATTCGAATTCCAAAAATTCAACAAGACAATTCCAGCTCTAGTTCGAGGAAGAGGTCAAGAAAATCCACACTCTCTCTCTCTTCTTCCCCAATTCCCAGAAAAATGGTGGCCCTACCTGTCAAAACCCTGGAGGAAACCTCTTACAGCATGGGCAACAGCTCTGTTGAAGGTGTCAGGCAACCTGACAATGCAGAAGACATAGGCGCTCGCTCCACCTCCATGTCGGAGCTGGCTCCTCAACTCTCCAAGAAGGAGGAAGCTCTCTCTGATGATGGGTGCTACATTGTGGAAGAACCTCCGCATATGCAACAACAGGACGCAAAGGACCAACTTCAGTAGTGCCATTGCTCCTTTGTCTCTAATATTTTCAGGCCTTGCTACAGTTTCTTTGCTTACTTTTCTTATGCACAATAATCTTAGTTTTATGACTACTCTGTCAACAACTGGTTTCCCCATCTGGGGCAGCTTCTCCTATGTTTTATGGTACTCTCTATGAGTTGGTTTCCCCCCTGGGGCAGCTCCATTTCTGATTTTTTGAACTATCTCTGCGAGCTGGTTTCCCTCCAAGGGGCAACATGACTGTACTTTTTTGTACTATATAATAGAAATTAGTATTATTCAGAAGAAAAAAATGATCACACTACAGATGAACCCATAGCATCAGCTTGAGAAAGAAATCGAACATAAGAGAAAAGATCACCATCCAAACACAAGAACTCAAGAAGAGAGTGCTATAGGTAAGCTGCACCGAGGATTTTTTCAATTAAACAACTTGAATAAATGATTTACTGTTGAAAATGTAGCGAGCAAGGTATTTTGGCTTGTGCCTTAGCCAGTGAAGACCTTTAATTTTCCTCATGAGTTAGACTTCAGTTAGGATGAGTTATTTCTAGTTTACTGGAATAATCATCAATTTAGCATGCGTGGAGTTCGAGCTTCAGTTATAAGAGGAGTTTTCATCAGTTTAACTACATGATTGGGTGGCAGTTATGAGTTCAGTTAGAACGTGTTCGAGCTTCAGTCTTGATTGAAGGACGAATGAGTTAAGAACTCCAGTGTTGATTGGAGGGAGAAAGAGTGACACTCTCAGTTAACTCATCAATCAAAAACTCGAGTTCTAAATCTGAAATAGCCTAATTTACTATTTAGCATGGATCAAATTTATAAAGAGAGGAAAAATACACGAGGAAAGGACAATTGTTTTATGCACAAAGGTTTGTGTGACAATACAACTCACAAGTTTGTGAGAGGAGCCTTGATTGTGGAGAGTGCAAGAATTGGGTCCTAAGAAATAGGAGGAACAAGAGCGCTAGGGAATAAGAGATTGATTGTGTGCGGAGCTTGTGTCCCAAGCAGTAGTAAGTCACAAGTGTGTAAGATTAAGGAGAAGAGAGCAGAGTTTGCAGAGCAAATCAAGGCGGCAACAGAGGATGAATTGTGTGCAGGAACCGAGATCAAGTTGTGATCAAGGAAAGCCAAGATCAATTATATTAGCTGAGATTTTTGTGAGAAGAAGAACACTTTATCAAGAGAGAAAGACTGCGCTTTGTAATAGATCCAAGTGCTCAATAACAATCAATAAAATAGCCACATCAAGGAGGAAGATTTTCCCTGTTGGGTTTCCTGAAAAAAATAAAAAAGTGTCTCTTTTGTGTGATTGTCTTTGTTGAGAAATTCTGAGTTTAACCTTGGCCAGATGTTGCATATAGTGTTTTAGTTGCCTTTCCTAATCACACACATTCCAATATACCAGGACAAAGTAAATATATCAACTTACTTCACCAAGCAGCGTCCAAGATCTACCATAAGAATCCATGAAAAGAGACCACACAATTTTCAATTGCACCCAAGAAAAAAAGTCACTCAACTCTTCCATCCATAGCCAAATTGTAAGAGAGAAAAATCACAGAAATTTTAGATCTTCTAAGAGATTTCTCCCCCAAATCCAACCATGATAAAATGAAAGGAAAGCACCTATATTTATAGAGGAGGCGCTCAATTTTCCTTGCAGTGAAATATTATTTTACTAAGCTAAAATCCCCAATTCTAGCTTAAGAAGGTGCAAAGTCCCTCTTGTACATTAATTAACGAAAATTACATGAATTTAGGGGAATTCATGCCACATGTACAATGATGAAGGGGAATGAGCCATCACAAAGTGCCCATCTCCATAAATGAAGGGGATGAAGGGCTTGTTGGCATGGCATCCAGCCTCCCAAGGCCCATCAACAACATAGCTTATCTAAGAAGTCTTTAAATCTTCCCACCAAAAGCCTCTAAAGTGGGCAGACAACCCCAAAAATTCTCCTCCAAGGTGGGTACAAGGGCTCCCAATGCCATTGAATAAGTGGGAGAGGGGGACCTTCAAGTTCCTCCACAGCTGTGACAAATCCTCCACTAAACAAGGGATTTCCACCTCCAAATGTCTTTCAAAGTGGGCACTAAACCCTGTTTCTCTGATATAGGCTCATGTACCTCCAATAAATGACCCTTCAAAGGGTGTATAGACCTTTAAAATATTTATTATAAGGGTCACAAAACCGTTATGAAGTGAGCACATGGCTCACAAAGCAAGGCAAAGGAATGACCAAAGGGAAAGCTACGCCTCCCAGATTCCTCCAAGTGTAGAGTGCTTCAAAGTGAACTCATATGGCTCCTTTAAAGGTGGGAAAACTCATCCTCTGGGTCCTCATAAGCTGGGTTGAGCACCCCATTTCTTCCATGTGTCTGTTGTGCAAAGAAATGGGCTCTTCAATAGGAAATCCCCCATAGGATGAGAAAATTACTCCTAGCAATGGTCACAAGACTTTACACGCACAGGTAAGCCCATCATAAATTTCATTTCACATGTGTACAAATCACCTTAAATAAAGGTTGGTTCCAACAACAAAATTTGATTTTGGCTCAAATTTAGGTTGTCCTCCCCCCCTCCTTTAATTTTCTTTTTTAATTCCAGTGCACATACCTATATATATTATACACAGGAGAGATACCTTACACCAATTAATTCTCTTGGGCAACTTTTGCTATGAAATTAGGCACTGTTCTCTGTATTCTTTTCCTCCCTTCAGGTTCCAATATATGAGTCCATGGAGTCACAATATAATCCTAGCCGACCTAACAATAATAATGTAAGGGCACAATAATAACAATATGGGGGTTACAACAACATTGCCTTTCCCTTTCCCGAATGCGGGTGACTCTTAGATTGCGCAACGTGGACGCTCCTCTGCGGGGCACATGGCTGCGCATGGCTCAAGTGCGGGAGCTAATAAAGGCTACAGCTACTCCTCCGGCGCCTTAACTGATCCACCTACTCCAAGCATTAACACCCGTCCTTGCAGCTGCTCTTCACAGTATTTCATGGCCTCTAGCGACAACATTCCTGCTGCCTCCTCTTGCCGCCTATTTGTTCAAGTGGCTGGTCACTGTGTTATGCATTCTAGTCTTCATTCCTTGCCCCCTCTGCAGCTCGAGGCCTCCTGTCATATCTCCACTCGCAAGCCCGTCACCCATCTCGCCTCACCTGAGCTTTCTAGCGGCTCCATGCCTCATCGCCACAGGATGAGATGTCATCGGGGCCGAGGTCGAAGCCAATCTTCTCACCCTCCCATCCCCCTCCGCGATGAGTGTCGAGGTCGAAGCCATTCCCCCCTCCGTGAGGACCGACCTATGAGTTCAAGCTCAATGTGGACTCTACAGAAGCCCTAGACCAACATAGTGTCTCTGCCCTCTTTTCTTTGCGTCTTCCAGAGGTCCCTTCTAGTTCTGCTGGCTCTGGCTCACGGAAACGCTTAAGAAAATCCACCATGACTCAGTCTTACCTCCAGCATTGCAGAAAATCGGTGGCCCTGCCAACTGAATCTGCAACGCACTCCTCAGACATGTTGTAGCTGCAAGTGCATGCTTTGCCTCCACACCAGAGCCGACTTCCCAGCTGTCGAAGAAGGACGATGACTCCTCAGATGATTACGGCTGCATCATTGTTGAAGAGCCACCTCCTGAAGACTTGAAGAATGACTCGCCGCGGAAGGATTAGCGCTAAGAGGTCTCTTACCTCTGCTAGTTTCAATTCCACTGCAGTTTTTTTGTTTCACTTGTTCTTGCACAGTTCGTTAAATTTTTGGACAATTATGTTTCATGCTGGTTTCCCCATCTGGGGCAACAATCCTTTGGTGAACTGGTTCAATTTCTGGGCTGGTTTCCTCAACTAGGGCAGTCCCAATTTTGTTTTTTTGAACACCCTCCTTGTCGAAATTGGCTAGCATAGTAGCTCCAGCGAGAATGTTTCGAATTTTATTTCCTTTGTACTATATAATAGAATTAGACTTACCAGAAAAGAAAAAAACATTGCCTTTCCCTTGATTGATCGGCCAACGCCCCCCCCATGGATTCCTAGGGTTTCTGCAACCCTACAATGGAAGTCGTCTGGGCTCCTCCTCTCTCTTACGGCAGCAATACTCAGCTCGTTGGGATCAACAGTCTTAGCTCTCATTTTCGCTGGTAATGGCGACTCCAGAAGGGGGGGTAGGCGCACCCCCCCCCACCCGAAGGTTTAGCTAAAAATAGAGAAAACGCACCCCTCAATGCTCAGACTGTGCCCTCTGCACCTGCAAGTTCACCAGAAGACTTGACAGCAGAACAAAAGGACAAAACGGAACAGAAGAAGGTCTCTTCCTCTACTTGTATTTCGATTGTTGCAGAACGGCCCAAAATCTACCTTCTTGCCCACCGTATCAACGCCAGAATACAATACATGAAGGACCATGCCCTCATTGGAAAATTTATCAGCTTCTGGCCCACTGAGAAAGCACTCCAAGGGTGGATCGTCTCCAAATGGAAGCCCAAAGGGCACGTCACCCTTCAGCTAGGACCAAAAGGCTTCTTCAACACCATATTCAACTGCATTGAGGACAAAAATCACATCATGGATGGCTGACCTTACTTCTTCAACTCCGCAAGCCTGTTCTTAAGGGACTGGGTTGAAAGGTTCAATCCAGACAAGGAGGACTTCAACTGGGCTCCTATCTGGATCCAAATGTATTCTCTTCCGCAAGTTTACTAGGATGAGGAATCCCTAAAAGACATAGGCAACAACCTCGAATAATTTATCAAGGTAGCAGAAGAAACCAAGCTCAACCGATACACTGCTTATGCCAGAATCTGCGTCTATATGCACCTAGCCAAAGCTCTCTCGGATTCAGTAAGTCTTTTCCATGATGATTTTGAATAGGTCCAAACTATTGATTATGAACATGTGCCTTTTCGTTGTCGCTGATGCCATGAGCATGGACATCTCTTCAGAGACTACCCGCTCAACCAACTTCCAAAACCTCACCCTGGCTCAAATAACACAAATCCCAAAGGCTTCACCAAAGTTCCCACTCGCAAGAGGCATGCCCGCAAACTACCTCTACCCCCAAAGCTTCTCGCCCCTCAACCAGCAATAATTTCGATATCCTTGCGAGCCAATCGATCCTGGAAGGTGAAACTTCTCTTCAAACCCCTAAATCCTCCAAAGTGGCCATCCTTGAGCAAAACTAGAACTCACCTCTCATTATCTCCTCCCCACTCCCTCAGGGACTAAATCAATCCCAAGATCATTAGAAAGGTCAATCCAGCAAAGATGAAGTGACAGATCTCGGGATCTCATCACTCATGGATGTAGACAACAAACAACCCCAAGAAGCACAGGATGAAGGCACCAAAGCAGATGTGGATCAACCCTTCCATATGGATGAAGAACCTAAAAGAATTGATCTCGGTGATATGGACATCCTGGGACTGGAGGTCGCATGCAAAAACAGAGAATACCACAGCCTGGAACTAGCCCTCTCCAGAGCACAGCGAATCCCTTCCCTGGGTATACAGGCAGGAAGCCCGTTGGACGCCAGAAAGATCTTGAAGAAGTCGCGAAAAAGAGGGCGACGCACAGATCTACAACGAACCATCATTCTTGGAGAATTGTTAGTTGAATTGGGGCAATACCCTAAGCTGACCAAGTTCTATCGGACAATCCCTCATGGTTCTCAATGAAGCTCACCTCATGGAATATTCTAGGGCTCAATAGCCCCGCCAAGCACCGAATGATCAAAAACAGAATCATGTAGGACAAACCTACCATTTTCTTCATGCAAGAAACCAAATGTACTAGTACCACTCTGAACTCTATCATTACCAAGCTCTGACAAGGATGCAATACCATTGCGGTCGATGCTACAGGAGCCTCAAGAGGATTACCATTGCCTGGAACCCCCTCCTCATCTCCTTGACTAACATCCATGCCTCTCATAACTTCATTCAAGCCTCCTTCCATCTTATAGGCACCAACATCCATGGCCAATTTACCAATGTTTACTTTCCTCAACCCTCTGCCCAGAAAATTGATATTCTAAATTCCATTGAGATCCTAAATTCCCATCGTCTCCACCCCCTTTGGATCATTGGAGGTGACTTTAATATGATCACTAAACTAGAAGAAAAAAGAGGAGGACGTCCTAGACTAGAGGCTGACAGCATAAGCTTCAAAGAATTCATTCAGAGAAACTAGCTGATCGATCTGCCATCTTCCAAAAGTATTCACACTTGGAACAATCATAGAAGAGGTTCTCAACAGATAGCTTCTAGGTTGGACAGATTCCTCATTTCGGATAATGAAATTCATCTTGGAGGAGACATCTACACATCCATCCTACCTGCCTCAGGCTCTGATCACTGGCCTGTCCAACTACAATGGTCTCACCCTGGGGTTGCGAGCAACATGCCTTTTCGCTTTGAGCAATTCTGGCTCTCTCACTCGAGATTCAAAGAAATGGTCACTTCTTAGTGGAGCAGTTTCATACCACCAACAAGATCCAAGATGTACCAATTCCAACAGAAGCTAAAGTATCTTAAAAACTCTCTTAAAAGATGGAACCACTCCTCCTTTGGCAATATCTTTCAGAATCAGAATGAACTGGAACAACAAATGGTTGAACTGAAGTTGCGCATCATTCAAGAAGGCAAATCGGAGGACCTTGTGCTCCAAGAACAAGATCTTATGACCCGCCTGGACGATCACAAACTTCAAGAAGAGATTCTCTGGAAGCAAAAGTCCAGAATACGTTGGCTCAAAGAGGGTGAGAAGAACACCAAACTCTTCCACCACTCCACTATTCAGTAGCACATGCACAACTGAATCGCCATCCTCAATAATAGCCAAGGGGACAAGCTTGAGGACCATGAAGACATAGAAAAAGAGCTCCTCAACCACTTCAAGGACATCCTCCAGGAGCCTCATGGCGATCGGCAACCTGCAATTAACAGAATCACACAGCACATCCCTAAGCTAATCACCGAGGAGCACAATCAAATTTTACTCAAACCAGTATTGCTACAAGAAGTAGAGCAGGCCATGGGACAAATCAAAGACGGTAAAGCTCCCAGTCTGGATGGATTCACCTCTAATTTTTTCCACTTCTTTTGGGAAAACATCAAATTGGAAGTCTGAGAATTGGTTAAGGAGTTGAGAAGCATGCACTGGATCCTTCCAGCCCTCAATGCTACCTTTCTAGCTCTCGTTCCCAAAGAAGAGCACGTTGTCACTCCCAACAAGTACAGACCGATTGCCCTCTGCAATGTCATCTACAAGCTCATCTCCAAAGTGATCGCCAACAGACTTAAACCCCTCCTCCCTCTGCTCATCTCCCCAGAACAAACTAGATATGTGGAGGGTCGTCAAATTTTGGACGGGGTCATCCTCACGCATGAAGTTGCCCATTCTCTGAAAACGTTGAAAAAGGCAGGTATGCTCCTCAAAATTGATATCTCAAAAGCTTTTGATAAACTCGGTTGGGACTAGATTAATCAAAAGCTCTTAGCTTTTGGCTTCAGCCCAACTTGGACCTGATGGATCTGGAGTCTCATCTCCTCCCCCTTTTTCTCCATTCTTGTCAATGGTGCCCCCTCCCCCCCCCCTTCTCTCCCTCCAGAGGAATTCGCTAGGGTGACCCTCTTTCGCCCTTCCTGTTTGTCCTCATGGTAGAAGGCTTAGGGCGTCTTATCCAGCATGCTACCAACACCCGTACTATCAAAGGGTTGATCATTCACAACAACCACACCATAACTCATCAGCAATTTGTTGATGACAACATGTTGTTTGGTCACCCCTCTGTTCAAGAAGCCAACACCTTCAAATCTTTGCTTGACTGCTTTTCGGAAGCCTCTATCACTTAGTGCAACATTGCCAGAATCCTAGGTTTCTCCATTGCCTCTATTCCTTCCAAGTACCTTGGAGATCCGCTCATTGATTCATCCATAAAGCACTCCTCCTGGAAAGAACTCCTAGACAAACTTGAAGCCAGACTGTCATCTTGGACGCACAGAACTCTCAATATTGTTGGTCGTCTTTTTCTGATCAAATTTTTCCTTCAATCTATGCCCCTTTATCTTTTCTCTGTGCTCGCCGCCCCCAAATGGGTCCTCAAAAGCATCAGAAATCTGCAAAGGAACTTTCTCTGGGGCAACAAAGGAGAAAACAGAAAATGGAGCCTTGTGAAATGGACTGAGGTCTGCACGCCCAGGATGGCTGGGGGCTTGGGGCTGAGGGATCCGAGCCACAGTAATGTCGTAATGGGAGCTCGTATCTGGTGGAAATGGGTCTCTAAGCCCAACACCCCTTGGGGAATACTTTGGGTTTCCAAATATGTTGATAACTGGACTCAGGAGGATCTAATTAGATTTAATTCCGAGGAAAAGGACTCTCTAATATGGAATGCCACCAAGCAGCATCGAACCATAATCCAAGAGCGCAACTTCTGGGAAGTACGCTCAGGGGCCCACGCCCGTTTCTGGGAGGATTTGTGGCAACAATTGCCCAAATTGGTCGCGCTCTTTAAAAAACCCAGATGGCAAGCAACCCTCAACACAAGGGACAATAATCAGGTAAAGCATTTCTGGACGCCCACCCCTAACATCGGTTACCGTCAATGGCTTCCTGCTTCACAGTGGCAAGAGAATTGGTATGAGGAACGTCATGAAGATATTGATGAGGAATTAAATAAGAGGAAAATCAGATACACAAAAGATCCGAACATCCTCTACCGTGGATACACTATGAAGGGCATCTTCACCACTCGGGAAGCATACCAACTGCTATACCCTAATGCTCAGAATCCACCGGATGATATATGGGTGCAGATATGGAGACCTGGTATTTGGCCCAAAATCTCCATGTTCCTTTGGCTTCTCAGCAAACGTAGGATCCTAACTTGGGACAACCTTCTCAAAAGAGGATTCATATGCCCCTCACGATGTCCAAATTGTTTACAGCAGGTTGAAACCATCAATCACCTTTTGGACACCTGCCCTCTCGCCAACACTTTGTGGGACAATATGGCCATTCGTTGCATAAGAACCAGCAGAATTAAAGGAGACATCACAAGATCCATCCACCACTTGCAGGTTGATCCCTTCAGTAGTAAGCTCATCAATTCTCTCTGGACCCTTCTTCCAGGGCTCATCCTCTGGATGATCTGGAAAGAAAGGAACAGACGCATCTTCAAAGATCAAACTACTCCTCAAGAAATCATCAAGACCAATATGTGCAATAATCTAAAGGAGACCCTTGCCCTGTACCACTGGCAAGACGTTGATATCCCTGATCATCCACCGAAAAGCATAATATGGGCCAATTGGAACCTCACTGTCCCCTTTCATCTTGTGGATAATCCACCCCCCTTCCCGTCCTCTTGACTCGACCTGCACTTGGAGCCCCCATCCCCATGGCATACACAAGCTGAACTTTGATGGCGCCTCCAAGGGCAATCCAGGGGAAGCAGGCTTCGGAGGGATTTTCAGAGATTCTGAAGGGACACCCCTCATCATATACTTTGGTTCCATTGGATGGGATACCAATAACTCTGCAGAATTGGAAGGTCTTGTTCAAGGTTTTCATTTGGCCCAGGATCACAACTTCTTCCCATTAGAAGTTGAAGTTGATTCTCAATTCATAATCAACACTGCTCATCACCTTCTCTCTGGAGCCTCAACTTCCAAACTCTCCAAAATTTGGCGACTAGCAGCTCACTTTGAGCACATTGAGCGTTGGCTGCAGATACATAAAGCCATCATCTTCAAGCATGTTCGACGTTCAGCCAACAAGGCGACAGATCTTCTAACCAACAAAGGGGTTGACCACAACTCTCCCCTCTTCTCGGGCCTTCTCTCTAACATCGAATATGAATCCCTCCTATCTGCTTGCACTCAGTTGGTGCACCAAGACGCTCATCTCCCGAATGCGGGTGTCTTTTCAACTGCATCTCTTGGCTGCCCCTCTGCGCGGCAACTGGCATGGCCACATGGCCGCGCATGGCTCACGCAAGGGAGCTATTAAGGCCTGCAGACAACTCTCCGACGCCATTACTCTACCAACCGTCCTCGCTCATGGCTTTTCAAATTGTCCTTGCAGCTGCGATCTTCACTATTTCATGGCCTCTAGCGATTTCCATCCCTCTGCTTCATCCTGTCGTCTTTCTGTTCAAATGGCTAGCCATTGTTCTGTGAATTTGGCCCTTCATCCCTCCATTCGGCCTTCCATTCAGCTTGAGGCATCCTGCCTTTTCTCCATCTGCAAGTTTGCCTGCTGTCCCTCCTTGCCTGATCAGTCTGACGCCTCCATGCCGCGTCGTCACAGAATTCGGTGCCGCAGAGGTCGGGGACACAACCAACCCTCTCGCCCTCCTCTCCCCCTCCGCGATGACAGCTCTGTCTCCCTCCGTGATGACAGCTTTGGCCTTGTTGAGCTCACATTGAACGTGAATTCAATAGAGGCTCTGGACCTGCAACAAGTCTCTGCCCTCTTTTCGCTGCGCCTCCTAGATGTCCCTTCCAGTACCACTGGCTCAGGCTCTTGGAAACGCATGAGGAAATCCACCATGACGCTTGCCTATTCTCAGCAACCCAGAAAATCGGTGGCTCTCCCCACAAAATCTGTTGAGTACTCATCGGACAGTGACTGTGGCGATAGCTCAGCCAAGGATGAAAATGCTGCAGCTCCAGGAACACACTCTGCCTCCACGCCAGAGCCGACTACCCAGATGTCAAAGCAGGATGATGACTCCTCAAAAGCAATGTTGCGAACATCGAAATCAGGATAAAATCAGCAAGGGTCCGGAAAACCAAAAAATCGTAAAAATCGGGAAAATATCGGTAAAAATCGGCAAACATCGGCAAAATTAAGATACCATAAAAATATCTTTAAAAATCGGCAAACATCGGCTAGGCCGAAAAATCGTGATTTCAAGATAAAATAGGGATGTTATCGATATGTTCGCAACACTGCTCAGAAAACTACGGTTGCTTCATTGTGGAAGAGCCACCTCCTGAAGAAATGAAGAATGACAAGCCGCGGAAGGAATAGCACCATGGGGCCTCTCATCTCTGCTAATAACATTTCCAATGTTGTTTTTTTGCTTTCCTCTTTCCTACACAGTTTGTTTAAATTTTGGTTGACTAAGTTTTGTGCTAGTTTCCCCATCTGGGGCAGCACTTCTACTCAAAACTGTTTAATTTCGAGACTGGTTTCCCCAACAAGGGTAGTCCCAATTTTGCTACTTTGAACACTCTCCTCGCCGAAATTGGCTAGTACTGCAGTTTCGGCGAGAACGTCTTGAAATATTTTTTTTTTCATACCATATAATAGAATTAGACTTATTTAGAAAGAAAAAAACAATATGGGGGTTACAGGGGTACAACAATAACAATAAGGGGGCTACACTAACAACAATAAGGGACTACACTAGTAATATAGGGACCTAACACTGCAACCTTCACAAAATAAACTACAGAAAATTACAAGTGCGAAAACAAAACTGAACAAGAAGAAATCATTAACACATGTGACACAATTGTTTTTGGACTAATGTCCCCGGAAAAACCCAATGTGGGAAAACCGGTGCAACAGTTGAGGATTTGTTTATTATGCAGTAATTTTTCTGAATAAAAATTGTGATACCTTGCTGGCTATCCTCATAGAAGCTGGTGAGATTGCCTCACACCCTGACACTGCAAGCCCAACTGGAAAAAACCACAGATGGCAAGCCCTCTACTACCTCTGCGCAGAGACCTGCACAGACTCTGTATCACTCTATGTGGGGACTAAGTGGCTTCTGCGTTCTGGCTCTTCTGTTGGCTGGATCTGACCCTCTGGCCTGTTCCGTTCTCACACCCCATCTCTCTGGCACTGGATCTGACTGATCCTCAGGTGAATAACGGACCTCCTCAAGGTTGCAGCACTGCCTTTGCGTAGCTTCTATGCTGCCTCCACTGGTACTGCTTTCTGTCTTCTCTATGGTGTATTCTTCGGCTCAGGAAAATCTCCAACCATACATTACTTCTGCCCCTCTCTGCATAGAATCTCTAGATCGATATTTCCTCTGAGAACTGCTCACTTCAGAAATTTGATTTCTTGATCCTTTCTTCGTCTCATGTATTTTCCAAATGACGCTTCAAGCCCTCCTTATAATCTTCTCGTTGAACCTTCAACAACCGAGATTATATCTAATCAACGACTAAGACTAACTTTTGACTTGATCCGCTTTTTCTAGAACAGTCACACCCATATTCTATTAATTCACTTTAATTATGTTAGATCTAAGACTTTTGTGATCCATAAAGTAGATAAATGTCTTTCGGATTAATCACATCATGATTAATCTGAAAGACATTTATCTAATTCACTTTAATTATTTTATTTTCCGTAGTTTAGACTTAGGGTCCCTTTAAAATAATTAATTTTTTCAATAAAATACAATTTGGGTGGAATTTCCCAAAACGATTTCTAAGTTATCTAGAATACATGTATCTAAGCCTCTCCGCAAATTTTGAGACTTAGAGCACATTCGATGCTACCAGAAATCAACACTCCCTCTTAGCGAGGAATGTGCTCTAGCAATACACCCTACTGAGTACTGCCCTAATTCTGCAACATCTCCCTCTGCACTGCTCATGCCTGACACCGTTGCCCACCAACTGCGCAAACGCTGCATCTGTACTACTGTTGATACTTCCATTATCAACACTGCATTTGTACTGCAACTCCCTCTAATTCTCCATCCATGCTGCTGCTGACACTACCACTGCAAACGGTTACTGCACTACAATACCGTTGCTTCTTGCAACAGATAAACATCCAATACTGAACACGTGTTCAACATGATGCATCTCGGCACTGAAGATCTGATTGTTGTTAGCTTCTACGTTGTCCCTCTGAAGCTGCTGCGTTGCTGCTAACTCTGCACTGCTGCCAACTCTGCTCTGTGTTGCTTAGGTTCTGGTGCTGCTAACCACTGCATTGTCACTTTTGTACTCCTCTGCACCAACTGGCACTCGTCCATCCTACTACATCTGATTTGGGCTCCCATAGCAAGGTATTGATCTGAGAGGTGGACTCCTCAAAGATCCTGCCTAGTCTGTAGATCTCTAGGTTTACAGCTCCAAGTCAACCCACTTCCCTCTTGGATGTATATGAGCTATCATGGCGAACTCTTGCTCATCAATCCTGGCAAGTGCTCCTTGCAGATCATGCTTCTCGTCCTTGTCCTTCTTCTTGAGAGGACACTATGTCACATAATGACCCATTTCACCACACCGAAAGCATTTGATCTTGGAAAGATCCTTCTTCCTTTTGCGCTACTCCTGCTACCCCTTTGATGCAAGGGCCACATTATCCTCCTCTTTCGACTTCTTCGCACTATTGTTGTTGCCCTCAAGTTGACACTTGAGTAAGTCTCTCATCATCTCTTCTTGCTGAAGAACAACCCACATTGACTCCCAGTCTAGCAAATTCTCTCTGCCCACTATGCTCTGGGCAAAGACATGATAGTCTTCAGACACTGAGTTGAGGGACAATCTGACCATCTCAGTGGCCTGAGGAGTTGATCCCACAGCTGATAGTTGATCTCGGTTCTCCTAAAGTCTAGATAGGAATGGATCAATGCGCTCACCTTTCTTCATCCTAGTAGTTTGCATCTTCTCCTCCAAATACATCTTGCGCTACTCGGAAGATTCTTGATACAACTTCTCCAAGGCCTTCCACATTTCTCTAGCAGTCCCTTTGCTAGCTATGTGACATACGACATGATCCCTGACTCCATCAAGGATCAAGCGCTTTGCCTTCACCATATTCTTCTTGTATTCCTTCAGAGGATCTGCATCTATTGGAACAGCCACTGTAACTTCGACGAAGAGCTTGAGATCATTCTCATCCAGCAGGCATTTGATCCTTGCCTGCCAGATCACATAGTTAGAGGCTCCCTCCAACCTGTCTTCATCTCTCAGCCTACTTGTTGCCATTTCTGCCGATTGAAAATGTCGAATATAGCTCCCTCTCTTTCTCCTTTGCGCAACACTGGACTGGCTTATGCACTCCTTACTGGAGATGGTAGATCTGCCACCCAAAACTACTGCTCAACTCTCAAAAAATAGAATTCCCCGGCTAGGAATTCCCTGAGGAAGAAAATTCCCTCAAAATGTATCCAAATCTCTCTTATGTTGCTTATGCACCCACAATCACTATTGTGCATAAAACTGCGTCCCTCCGGCTTCTGATCTGCATTGATCGGCTGCGCTGCTCCCTCTACCTCGGAAAAACTATGATCCGAAAAATCCTACCTCTCTGTCGACTCACTCAGAGAGAGATTTTCCTTGCTTGTTTTGGCCCTCCTGGCTTGGACTGCACAATCTGCTGGGAGATCGATCTGCTACTTGCATAGCTCTTTGATCTCAGCTTCACCAACGCTGGATCTACAGATCTGTTCTTCTGTTCCTCCTACACTCAGCTATACATGCTCTGACACCATGTGAAAATTCCTAGATTTGGAATCCTATTGCAGCTACTGGTATTAATTCTTCTAACTGATAAATTAATTATTCAATTTATTGCTATTGCAACATCGAATTAAACGCACTGCAACCTTCACTAAATAAACTGTGGAAATTACAAGTGCGGAAACAAAATTGAATAACAAGAAATCATAAACACATGTGACACAATTGTTTTTGGACTAATGTCCCCGGAAAAACCCAATGTGGGAAAACTGGTGCAGCAGCTGAGGGTTTGTTTATTATGCAGTAATTTTTCTGAATACAAACTGGGATGCCTTGCTAGCTATTCTCACAGAGAATCTAACAGACAAAAAATTTGGTGATATTACCTCACACCCTGACACTGGAAGCCCAACTAGTCAAAACCCTGAAAGGCAAGCCCTCTACTACATCTGTGCAAAGACTTGCACAGTCTCTGCGTCACTCTGCGTGGGGACTACGTGGCTTCTGCATTTTGGCTCTTCTTTTGGCTCGATCTGACCCTCTGGCCCCTTTCGGTCTCACACCTCGGCTCTCTAGCGCTAGATCTTACTGATCCTCAGCTGAATAACAGACCTCCTCAAGGCTACAACGCAAGCTCTGCGTAGCTGCTACGCTACCTCTACTGATACTGCTTTCTGTCTTCTCTACTATGTATTCTCCGGCTCAGGAAAATCTCCAACCGGACATTACTTCTGCCCCTCTCTACGTAGAGTCTCTAGATCGATATTTCCTCTGAGCACTGCTCACTTCAGAAATTTGATCTCTTGATCCTTTCTCTATCTCGTGTATTTTCCAAATGACCCTTCAAGCCCTTCTTATAATCTTCTCGTTGAACCTTCAACAGTCGAGATTAAATCTCTAATCAACGGCTAAGATTAACTTTTGACTTGATTCGCTTTTTCTAGAACATTCACACCCATATTCTATTAATTCACTTTAATTATTTTATTTTCCTGAGTTTAGACCAAGGAAAATTTTAAGGATGGAAAATTATCTCGAAGTTTAAAAAATTGACGAATGTCACTAATCCCTAATATGAAAACTATAAAATATTTATTGATATATTTGTAAAATTATTAAAATTTATAATGTTTTTATATATAGCCTTTATATAATGTTGGTGATTTTTAAGGTAAAATAATTTTATATTGTATAATTTGGGCGAACAATTTTTTAAAAAAATGGAAATTGACGAAACCTTTTTTTTGGAAAAACCATGGAAAATTAGCCCACCTGCAAATATTAGCCCCTAAAATTTTCCATGGTTTAGACTTAGGGTCCCTTTACAATAATTAATTTTTTCAATAAAATACAATCCCGGTGGAATTTCCCAAAACGATTTGTGGGTTATCAGGAATACATGTGTCTAAGCCTCCCTGCAAATTTTGAGACTTAGAACACATACAATGCTACCAGAAATCAACAGAACTGTCTACAAAGGACAACACAAGCAGAGGAAGGAAAACATTATAGAGAATCGGACTGCATAGAAAACTAGTGTAAAACTGCCACAGAAGCATCCCTGTTATCACAACATAGAGATTCTTCTGGCCAACTTGCAATTGATTCAAATGCAAACAACTTCTCCAAGAGTGCTCCATCATTCCAAAAATGGTCTCCAAGGTGTAACTACCTCCTCAAAATGTACCAATGGTCATCTCCAAGAAGTGAGGGGTCAAAGCCCTCCTCAAACAAGCTCCCCATCCAAGTTAGAACCCAATGGCATCATGAAGAAGAGAACAATTCTTTGAAAGGGATGACAAATGCCTTTGAATATGTACCAAATGAGAGAGTACTCAAATGGGGATTATGAGTCATCCTTTCATGGTCCATCATGGATGTAAAGTAGCCCTTGATAAGGATAAGCATTCTAGGGAGAGCCCCTCCATTGTCTAACCGCATAAAAATATGTGGAAGGGGGAGAGTAATCCGCATGAAGGTGTTTCAATCTTTCAAATGATATCAAGTGCCAAATACATATCAAATAAACCAAAGTGCTAGGGAAATAATCACCAAGGCCAAAGTGTGACATACATATATGGACCCACGCTTAAGCTAAAAAGAGAAGTGTGTTTTAGATAGGTATAGAACCTTTATAATAATATAGCAAAACTCTTACAAAAGGTAAAATGAAAATACTTAGGGGAACTCTAGATCATGTTTCTCAGTAGATCCATTTCAAGACTCGTGCACACTCGCCTCAACCATGATGATCTTTATAAGATGGTCAAAACAAGCCATAAGTGCAAGAGTAGCCTTGAAATGGAACCTAGAAGGATATGTCATGACCAACCACAAGGTTCTAAAGAAACCACCCGAGTAAAAAAGACACTTGACATAGATCAATAAGCATGGTTTAGTGAAAATACAAATGTTACATCGTCACAACTTTTAGCTCATCGTGATATGTCACAAAGGTTCTCGTGAAGGCACAACTAAATCATGAAACACTGGGCTTAAACATCAACTCAAAAATGTGTGCAAAAACAACTAAGTTGTTGGGACAATTTGGATTTTGTCAAACTTCAACTCTTTTAGCCATATTTAACATCCCATAAGAGTTTTCTTCATATGTAACCGTCTTGGTTCAATATGTGAATCTGGCCACACAAACAGTTTAATAAAATCCTATATATCTATCTCTCACTTGGTGGGGAGGAAGAGGGCTTTTTTTTCAATTTTTAGGTTAGGTTAGTCTCTTTTTCTTTTTCTTTTTTAATCATTATTTACCATGCTCAGTTACAATGGGCACACACTTGGCCAACTAGTCACCAAAATATGCCTATTCTGGCGGCTTTTTGGTCCCGCCATATTTGGGGATGCGGACACACACTTGGCCAACTTGTCACCAAAATATGTCTTTTTTGACTTTTTGGTCCCACCATGTTTGGGGATGCCCATACGTCCCAGATTTATCAAGGGTGTAAGAAAGAAAGAAAGAAAGTATTTTTAACGTCCACGAGGTTAAAAATAGCCTATGGGACAGATTGCTTTTCCATCTGGCTCTTGTATTCGGCCCTTTTCCTGTGAAGTTTTACAATAACCGCTCCCAGCTTCTCAACAAACTCTTCACTGAATAGATTATCCCAAGAACTAGCTGCCAGAATACCTACATAATTTTCCCTGTTGTCTTTGAAGGCCTCGCATTTTAAAATGAAATGTTTTTCTGTTTCCAATTTTCCGAAAGAGAAAAAAATACACTCTTTCCTCCCACATTTCTTTTGGCCTTTTCCAGCGCCCTATTTCACAACGGAGTTGATGAGAATTAGTCCTTAATTGAGCAATAAGAATTTTAGATCTCCAAGAAATATTGGCCGCTATGTACGCGTTTTGCTGATGGTTATGGGTGGGGTTAAACTCTTCAATGTAGTTCTTCTTCTTTCTCCCTAGCTCTTTCTCCCAAGTACGTTTGTGGAACTTAACCATAACAAAAAATTTTAACTCTTCACTGTTTGTAGGACACATGCTCAAGAAAATGCCCCATTTACTAAACCATCTATTATTTTTCTGCATCCAAGTCTTCTTTCTTTTGCACAATCTGTCACTAAACACAACCTTAGGCCATCTACCCTCTTCCATTTGCTCAATTTTTTTCAAATACCTTATGACTCGCACCATAGCAATTTCTTCAATAGGAGCAACCCATGTTTCACTAAATAGGATAGCATAAGAAACTGCACTTTTAATTTTGAATTTGTTTGTAATCAAATGCTTCTGAATTTTCTCAATTTGTTTCCACTGCATCTCGGTTGTGTTGCCGGCCCATAGTTCACAACCATAGAGAATCACCGGAATCACTAGAAGCCAAAAAAGAGTTAAAGTGGTTTTCCAGTCCCACAGCTCTGCATCTATACACCTGTTTTGAAGAGCATAAAATGCTTTCCAACCCCCTAACGTTATTTTCTTTCTACAACCATCCCAACTTAAATTTCTGTTGAAGTCAATTCCGAGGTATTTGTAGTCTGCAACTTCTTCCAGAATGTTGCCTTCAAAGTAGAACTTATGCTGGTTATGCTTTCTTTTGTTAGAGAAAACCACTACTTTCATTTTACTAATATTGACTTGCATCCCCACCCTTCTACAAAAATGCTCAAGGGAACGTAAGTGCTCTTGCAAACCAAGAGCCGATTTAGCAATCAATATAAGGTCATCTACGTACAAAAGAAGCCTTATAACGAACTTGCCCAAATGGATACCGTCACCCCCTTGCGAATTTAGCCACTCTTCAAGCTTGTCAATATATAACCCAAAAAGGGTAGGAGACAATGGGCAACCTTGCTTGACCCCAATATTGCTTCTAAAACTTTCAGAAATGCCTGCTGAAGTTCTAATTTTGACTTTCACATCTTCATACAGCCTATGCACAGCTGCTCTCAAATGCCTAGGAACCCCGAGTTCCTCCATTCTGCCCCAAAGCTTATCCCTAGGAACCGTGTCAAAGGCTTTTCTGAAATCAACAAAGCAACAAAAAACTTCTTCCTTTTTTTCCCAAACTTTTTCAATGATGTGCCTTAAAGTTATACAATGATCGACTGTGGAATGTTTAGGTCTAAAACCTGCTTGCCCTTTAGCATGTTTATCTCTTTCTTCTGCCCACTTGCTAATTTTCTTTTCTAACATGCTTCCAAATAACTTTGCAAATAAGGGGTTTATCATTATGGTTCTATAATTGGAGGGATTATTGATGTCACCACTCTTGAAAAGAGGTATTGCCATACTAGTAGTCCAATCTGTGGGGAACCCCTGCTATATGATGTTGTTGAAAATTTTTGTGATCTGAGGTGAAAGAATTTTTAAGCCCCACTTTAGATACTCTGTTTGGAGTTCATCTAAGTCTTTTGCTTTTCCAGCACCCAACTTCTTGATACCCATCTATACCTCTTGCACCGTGAAGAGTTTTGTGTCTGTGTTGACCAAGGGAGGAGGGTCAACCTTGGGATCTTGCTCATAAAGTTGCCTTGCATAGTTGAACCATTTAGAAGCTGTAATGTTGTTTTCAGTTTGCACCTATTTCTGTTGGAGCTCCTTCCAAAATAGTTTGCGGGTATTTTTCCCAAGGAATATTAGTTCTTCTCTCCTCGAAACCATGAAATCAGCCTTTTTCTTTCTTACTATCTATTTGTAAGCTTTGAGCTTTATGTTATCCTTGTCTGATTCCTTCCACCTTCTCCTTGCCTTTTTGCATTCCTCGTCAAACCAAGCATTAACCGAAAAGCAATTTGTTTCAGACTTCTTAATTTTTTCTCTTTTTTCACTCAGCAAGTGCACTTTGAATTAAATGTGTTAATATGTGACTGTGAAGGCCATGAAAAGAGATTTCCTCCTTCTCGAAGAGCCTCTCTAGCGTTTTTTTGAAGGTATTACAATTCTCTGGAGTCAAAAGAATTCTGCCCTTTGGGGGATTTTTTTGAACACATTGAGTTTTTTACCCTAATTGCTTCTTTCCGGTCCAAGAGAAACTTCAATAAATTGGCTTGTGATCTGATTTTAAGTCCCAAATTTGATCTTCAATTAGCACTTCCTCCATTTTCTCACACAAACTATGCGAGCAAATTACATAATCTACTACACTTGCTCCATTGTAAGTATTGCAAGTGAAATTACCGGACCCTTCCCATCTAATCAAACCATTACAAATGACTAAATCGAAAGCCCCACATAGCGTAAGCAATTGTTCTCCAAAGAGATTGCAGCCTTTATCCTCTGAAATTCGTTCCCATTGATGATTACTCTCTTCTATAAGCCAAATAGGGTCAGTCTTCTTTACAACAAAGAATGCTAGCTTGTTCACCTGCAGTTCTAGCATTGAAATCCCCCACTATAAGGATTTCACCAAGCTGAGAATATATTGAAATATATGTTTTTAGGGCTGCAAAGGGATCTTTGTGGTCAAGCCCTCTACTTTTGTAGATTTTTGAAACTTGCAGCACAAAATAGCATGCTGCAATTCTGATGTGATTTCCATTTTCTGATATTTTAAGCTAGAAAAATTTCTTATTTGGGTCTTCTTTTTCTAGCTGAATGAAATGACCTTTTTCTCTTACTAATACCATGATACCCCCGTGCCCTTTGCCATTCCCTGTTGCCTTCTTCCACACTGCTATCTTCCAATACCCTTCAAACAAAAGTGTCTTGCACCCTTCATGCTCATGTGTTTCTATGAGGCAAATTATGTCTCTACCTTCCGCAATAGGCCCTAACCCAGGGCCTTGTCTCCATGGGTAACCCCTGCAGTTCCAACAAACTAATCTTAAGGAAACCTGGGTACGACTTGATTGCTATTTGTTTTGACATGCAAGACTCACAGTTGAGTCTTTGTCCCTACTTGCCCATATTGACATTGCTTCCTCATTTCTTGCTGAAGAGTTTGTTGCCTCTTCTTTGTTATCGTTTTGCTACCTTGTTTTGGAAGAAGGTCCAAATTGCGCTATCACAGCTTTACCTTTATGAATCCATGCTCTTTTTCCCTCATCTCTTGCTGCCCTAACTTTTGTCATTCCGTCCCTCCTTTCCTCTTGTTGTATTACAGTTAAGTCTTCTTCTAGAAAAAACCGAGAACCCCTCAAGAGCTGCTTCTTGCTTAGAATGGTATCTTTATCACGCAAGTTGGGCATGATAACTTTTATGGGCTTAGCTCTCTCACCGTTAGGCTTACCTACTCTCCATGCTTGACATATTTGTCCTTGCCATTGGAGCTTGTCTTTCAAGAAGTCTCTTCCAAGGTCAAGAGTACATTCATTTTTCCCATAATTTTTCACCCCTTTAATAATTATTTTTGTTACTCTATCCTGTCTTTCCTTGCTTTCTCTATCTTGCATGTTGTCAACCTGAATGTTTGTTTCTCCTTCCCTCTTAGCAGAATTGCTAATAACTTGAGCCCAGGTTTTGGAGAGTTTTGTGGAATCTCCTTTCCTCTCTTCTCTTGATGTCTCTTCATTGTTGTCTATTTGGGCAACTACTTTCCCCTTATCCTGGGATGGTTTCGCATTCATCACCTCTGTATTCTCCACTACAAATTTCTTCATGTTTTGCACCTCCGCTTTCATGCGTTGCCATTCTGTTTTCCCTATTCGGAGAGCTTCCTGTAGCAATGACACTTGCTCCTTCAGAACTTTGTTACTTTCTGCTAAAGCCTAGTTTTCAGCTGTTATTATATGGAATGTACAATCTCTTTCCAGCTCTTTAGCTTCTACTACTTCCAACCTCTCTTTTACATTTAACAGTTCTTTCACATAAAGATCAGATGACCAAGTGAGAGGTGTGGATGTGGGACTATATAAGGCATAATCATCAATGACTTTTCTTTTTCCTTTGGACTTGTTGCCACATGCTTGCAAAGAGGACTTGTTTGAATGTTTTTTCTTGCGAAGGACCCGAGTACTTTCCCTTTGAGACCTTTTTTTCCTTGTCTGCTCCCATTTTAGACGAGCTAGTCTCCGTTTTAAAATGCCCCTATATTGTTTGTCATTAACCCAAACCCACTTCCCAGTTTTCGCGAATGGGGCAATTTTCACTTGCCCTATATCATTTGTTTCCACGGGTTCTAAAGTTTCTTGTCCCATTATCATGATGATATTAAGGGAAATCAAAGTCTCTGCCCAAAACTGACCCTTTGTTTTATGCTTAACCCTTCAATATCTATTGGTCTGACCACTGAAAACTTGTTGCTCTGTCCTTGCTGCTCTACCCATTGTCCCTGTCCTCTGTTAGCCCACTGTCCCTGTCCTCTGTTTCCCTAATTTCACATACTTATTCATTGTTGCCAATGCAGGAAAATGCCACCAATTTGGGATGTTGATAACCTTATTTCTACGTCGGTCATAGACAGGTAGAAGATACAGTTCAACTTTGAATCCTGAGGAAGTTCCGAGTTGCATTCACCAATCCATGGGAGTCGAACTTAAAAAGAAGTGCAGCCTGAATTTGTGGCTAGATTCTTGAACAATTAATTATCCTTTTGACAGCTTTTTGGTCCCACCATGTTTGGGTGCTTGCACACACTTGGCCAACTACTCTCCAAAATATGCCTATTTTGACTTTTTGGTCCCGCCATGTTTGGGGATGCCCATACATCCCAGATTTATCAAGGGTGTATGGGACATCCGTTGGGCATCCCTGATTTTGGGCGGGAACATCCCCATGGATCTTCGCCAACATCCCCAGACCACTGCAGACGTTTCCAACTTGTCTCAGGTCCTTTGCAGCAAGCAACTCGAAGGACAGGTCCCCAAGGTGTCGGGCCGCATATCCATGTAACTATGAAATTTACACATATGAATGAATGAATGAAATTTTAACGTTTTACGAGACTAAAAATAGTCTACGGAACCACCAACTTCCTTGTTTTTTGCCTTTTGTAATTCAATCCTTTTCTTACTCAAATTGATGATGAGCTGACCCAACCTTCTAACAGTTCCACCACTGAAAAGACAATGCCACGGAATTGATGCTAACATACTGCGGTAACCACCCCTGATGTCTCTGAAAGCGTCACATTCCAAAATGAAATGTTTTTTCTGATTCCAATGCCCCAGAGGTGCAAAAAGTACATACCCTTTCTTCCCAAGCTTCTTTAGGTCTCTTCCACCATCCCGTTTCACACTGAAGTTGATGTGAGTTAGTTCTTAATTGAGCAATAAGAATCTTTGCTCTCCACAGAATGCTAGCTCCAATGTATTCTTTTTGTTGGAGATCACAAGTGGGGTTGAATTCCTAAACATAATACTTCTTCTTTCTACCCAACTCTTTTCTCCATATACCCTTACGGAACTTCTCCAACACAAAATTCTTTAACTCCTTGCTATTTGTGGGACATGCATTCAGGTAAATATTCCATTTTTGCATCCATTTGTTGTTTTGTCTCATCCATGATTTCTTTCTTTCACTCATACCTTCATTGAAGATAACTTTCGGCCATCTACCTCCTCTCATTTGCTCAATTCTTTTTAGATACCTTATAAGACGCACCATGGAAATTGCTTTGATGGGAGCTGCCCCTGTTTCACTCAACATTATTTCATAGGGAACCGAACTTTTTATTTTGAACTTGCTCATGATCAAGCGTTTTTGAATTTTTTCAATTTGTTTCCATTTTGAAACAGGGATGCTGCTAGCCCACAATTCACACCCATATAATATCACTGGACAAACTAGGAGTCCAAAAGGTACTTTGATCGTGTTCCAATCCCATAACTCTGCCTCTCTGCATGTATTTTGAAGTGCATATAATGCTTTCCACTGTCCTAAAATTCTTTTCTTTCTGCAATCCTCCCAATTAAGCTTGTTGTTGAAATCGATCCCGAGGTACTTGTATTCATTTACTTCTTCAAGAATGTTGCATTCAAAGAAGAACGTATGCTGGCTTTGCTTCCTTTTATTAGGGAAAATCATTATTTTGGTCTTACTGGTATTGACTTGCATCCCCACCGCTTTACAAAAATGCTCAAGGGCATATAGGTGCATCTGCAATCCATGGGCCTATTTAGCAACCAGCACAAGATCATCGGCATATAAAAGAAGCTTTATCACAAACTCCCCTAGTCAAACACCATCCCCACCTTGCAAATTTAGCCACTCTTCCAGTTTGTCAATATATAAACCAAAAAGGGTAGGGGATAAAGGGAAACCTTGCTTGACTTCGATGTCACTTCTAAAACTTTCTAAAATGCCTACTGAAGTTCTAATTTTGACTTTCACCTCTTCATAAAGCCTATGGACGGCAGCTCTATATTGTAAAGGAATTTCAAGTTCTTCCATTCTATGCCACAACTTATCTCTAGGGACCGTGTCAAATGCCTTTTTGAAGTCAACAAAGCAGCAAAATACTTCTTCTTTGCTCCCCCAAACCTTTTCAACAATGTTTCTCAGTGTGATCCCATGATCTACTGTAGAATGCTTCGGCCCAAAACCTGCTTGCCCTTTTGCCCTCTTTTCTTTTACTTCTGCCCACTTACTGATTCTATTTTCTACCATGCCACTGAAAATATTTGCAAACAAAGGATTGAACATAATGGTTCTATAGTTGGAAGGATTATTAATGTCTCCGCTTTTAAAAAGGCGAATTGCTAGACTAGTTGTCCAATCCCTTGGGAATCCTTGCTGAATGACGTTGTTGAATATTTCCATGATGTGGGGTGCCAAAAGGTTCATTCTCCACTTTAGATATTTTTCTTGAAGTTCAACCAAGTCCTTTGCCTTCCCTGCTTTCAACTTTTTAATTCCTACCTCCACCTCCTGTACTGTGAAAAGTTTTGTAGATGTGATGATCCTGGTAGAAGGCTCAACCTCTAATTCTTTTTCATAGAGTTGCCTTGCATAGTCAAACCACTGATTGGCTGTAATATTATTTAGAAGATATGCAAACTAGCTATCTAAAGTTTCAGTATGGCCAACCCCCGCCCCTTTTCTTCAAGGAGATGACAGGAATACTATTTGACAAGAAAGTCCAGAAAAATCAATTTATTTACTTTGGGTTCAAATTTCATGCAAAAATACTGATTCTACTAGATAATTGTCCAATCTTGGTAAATGTTCCAATAAGAAGTTAGTTGACTTCGAATGCAAAAGATCCAAGAATGACATATTCGTATCCTACATACAACACTGGTTAAGGTCTTAATGACATATTCGTATCCTACATACAACAGTGGTTAAGGTCTTAAGCCCAACTAGAAAAGGCGGTATCTTGGTGAATGTTTTAATAATAAATTAGCTGGCTTTGCCTTCAAAGATCACAATGACATTTTTTAACCTACATACAATGTTGTTTTATGTTTTGGCGTCAACAAGAAAAGGAGGGATGAGGATTTGTCTTTTTTAGTGTTACTATTCATAGTTGTTAAATACTTCAGGAGTAAAATATCGTATAAAATAAATGACAAGCGTTCATCAATGCATCAGCAGTTATGATATTTTACAAAAGATAACTTACAGCTGGTTTGGCTCTTCTTTTTGTAAGTGGAAAAAGTCTAGTGCCAGCACCACCTCCCAGGATAACAGATACAACCGTTCTAGAGTCTGCCTTTGAGCTCTCAACTGTTTGCAACTGCAAAACCAGCACAACATAGATTAGTCCAAAGAATATTGATGTCCAACAGAATGAAGTTATCCATATTTATATTTTATCATAGAATTATGCTCCCTAGTTTGTGGGACATAGCTAGTGTTAAGTACCCCTGGGAAGTGTCATAATGAAACCTTCTGACAGCTGTCTGGGATCTTGAATGACAGGTTCCTGCTCGGAACCTTGCAAATGTGCAAAATTCAGAGCAAGAATTTGTCCTTTCAGGATTATGGATATTTGCAAGACTCCGGGCAAGAATCTATCGCTTTTAGGATTATGGATTTTTGCTAGGTTCCGGGCAAGAATTTATCACTTTAGGATTTTGAGCAGGCCTTTAGAGCCCTTCCCATGGTTGCTTGGCACTGGCGGTTGGACATTTCCTGGTTTCAATTTCAATTTGTGAATCACATTGATATAAGATATAAGAGATTTAACATATTATTTCTATTAGAAAGATCTATAGTTTTATATTTCTATTAAAAAGATCTATAGTTTTGTTGGTTGGATTTTAAGCTAATGCTATTTTTCCAGGTTGGTAAAGTGCTTCCCAAATAAGCATTTAAAATATCGACTCTTTAGTGTTTTAAAATAAAAATATCGACTCTTTAGTATTATATTTATGTTAATAGAAGGTTAGAATCTTTTTATTAGATTTTTAAAAGGTTGGATCAGCCAATCATCATATTATTTTGAATAAAAAAAAGTTGAATTGTAAAAAACAAAAATTATTTATTTGCTATAAATTTGTTTTTGGCATTTTTTCAATGCTAAGTAAGTTAATAGTTATGGCTAAAATTGACAGTTGACATGTTTTAGGTTCTAAGTAAATCTTATTTCTCTGTATGAAATTTCGGTATGATTTTAAGAAAATTTAGCAATTTTTTTTTTTAAATCTAGGTTACAATTGCCAAATTTTAGAATTTTGGATGTCTTATGGTTGTTGATAGTGTCCAATCCATTTCAGCCATATAAAAAAAAAAACTATTTAAACACTCCCACAATCTAATTTTTTAAAATTGTAACTTCATTAGACTATTTATATAAATATATTAATCATTTAACAAAATTGTATAATTTCAAATCAAACAAAATATTCTCTTTATGCACAATAGTCAACTAAAATGCTCATCCAAGTTTAGAAGTTACCACAAATAGAATTATAATAGTAAAAAGATATAATAAAAAATGATTAGAAAAAAAAAATGATAATTGTAAAAAGATTGATACAAATTTTAATTATATGATATAGAATGAATGAATGATATTTTAACGTTCATGAGAGTAAAAATAATTTATAGGATCAAGAATAAAATGGTCTCCCAAGTGCAATGGAGGTGGTCTTTCTAGGCCATCTGCTTCATTCCACTGTGAGTATCATAAAGCTATTTTCATTGAGCCATTTTATTAGCACATATTAAAATGGTTTTTTTTTTTTTAATATATTTTTAAGTATAGGTCAATATTAATTCATATTAAAATATTTTATTAATAACCCACATTCGATATTTTATTCTATATAACTTACAATTTTTTCTTTTAATATTTTTTTGATATATAGATATATATATATAAATTGATATCAAGTGTTAAAATATTTTTGAAAATTATAAGGTTTAAACATTTTATTCACATATTTTTTGAAATTATATTAGGTTATATGGACAACTAATTAAACATGCATATCTTATATATTTTTCTCTTTTTTATATTTAGAAAATATTTTATTTTTATTTTAAGAAACACGTAACAACTCTAAAGACATACTTACACATCATCTTTACATTTGACTATAAAATAAATATCTCAACTCAACAAGTAAAATTGTAATAATAAAAAAATTAATACAAATTTTAATAATATATGGCATAAAATTGTACTTATCTTATAAAGAAAGTTATTCTTAATTTTAAGCAAATAAACGCTATTCTTATTTTTATGCAATTAAATGCTATTGACAAAATCCAATACTCTAAACCCTGTAAACCTGTAGTAAATTAGGTTTGAGTTAATTAAATTAAAAATAAAGATAAGAAAATGAGGCGAAAATTAAAATGTGATTTTGAAATAAAAATGATTTGGGTATTGACGATAATTATATGAATGTTGATTTTACTCATGAGAAAATCCAATACTAATAATTAGGTGAATTAGGTGTATTAGGTTTGAGTTAATTAAATTAAAAATAAAAATAAGGAAATGAGGTGAAAATTATAATCTGATTTTGAAATAAAATGATTTTGAGTATTTAGGATAATTCATATTTTTATATGAATGTTGATTTTACTTTTGTGGATATAGACTTGTATTGTTTTTTAATTGAAAGCGCTCTGTATTTTTTTAATATGATTTTTTTTTTTCTATAAATAATTGATTGGATTAGTGTGGATATGAATTTATATTTAAATTATTTTATTATAGGGTTGAAAAGATATGAAAAATATAAAAAATAAAATTTATTATTTTATAAATATTATTGAATTAAAATAATTTTAAATTAAAAAATAAATAAAGTGACACTTATAATATATTAATAGAATATATGTATATTTAATTGTGATTTAACATCATGTTGCAATCTTGTTATGAGGATGATTTAAGTTATAATTTTGATAGAGAATGTTTAGTAAAAAAATTTATATTTTAATATCATCAAGCAAAAGTCTTATGATGTGTGAATATAAAGTTTTATGAAATAATTTTATATGTAAATGTTATTATTTAATTTTTTCTATATTAAAAAAAACTAAGGGAACATATTTAAAAAAAAATAACTTCGTATTATTATAATCTTGTCAGTAATATAAGGGTTGGTGTGGCCGAGGCCGGGTGCGATCCCCGAGTAATTTTGATGGCTTAGATACCCCTTAGTCGCAATTTCTCAAACCATAGGTTTGGCGTGAAGTCATCTGAGGACCCACACTACCAAGAAAACAAACTAAAAAACATGTTAAATATCAATATGCCACTTATAAATACATCTTGAAAAAAATGGTACATGCTTAATTTTGATGGGGATGTCAAAAATAATCCAAATAGGTATGAAGGGTGATTTAAACTAATGGATGTATTCTTCCATCTACTAGATTCAAATAAGTAGGACAATAAAAAAATGAACCAGGTTAATTGATTTAACATATGGAATTATTATGTATATTGATCTCAAAATATTCATAGTAATAATTAAGTATAAGCAGTAACTTTTTTATTATATCAAATTTTATTACACATATAAAAGTGATAGGAGATTGGAAAGTATAAGACACTTTACATAACAACAATTTAGAAGTCTCTAAAATGCTCCATAACCATGTAGAAATTTGAAGATTTGGCTTCTAATGTGGAATCATAAATTTCACCTTGACCTTGACGTTTTCCGAACCTAGTTCTTGTGAACATTCACAATCGGCGTTAAGGATAAATAAGAAATATTTATTTACAACAGAAAATACTTCACTTCTCTTCAACCCAATTTGCAAGGCAACCTATAAATTTTCAAAACAACCCATGAAAATAAATACCAAACAAGTGTACAATGCAACAAATACATTATGGCGCACTTCTTTAGTATATAACACATCTGCATATATTTTATTATATCAATAAATCCACTCCTTTATCTTTTGCCTATGTATTAAATCAATCAACAAATAAATTGTAATGTGATGTCAAATTAACATGCATAACGAACTCTAGAATCTAGTAAACCATGAAAATAACATAAGTTGAAATTTAAATATGTAAGTACACAAAATTTGGAAAGATGGAACACTTTACACACACAGAAGATTAAATACATGTAATACCAACATCTCAATACAAACTCATACAGCGTAGCACTCCAAATCCTAGCTAGGGAAACCTTAAGAATGTTATTTTTTGTAGCATCGTATGTATTCTAGCCACAAAATTTGGCAGAGAAGCTATAATATATGAGATCTTCAAAACCCATAAATCGTTGCTCGAAATTCCACCTAGAAGTGTCTCAATTAGATTATTAACTAATTTTTAAATATTTCATAAGTCTAAACTTAGGGAATATGGTTAATGAATTAGTATTAATTGGGATAAGGTGAATATAGTCTAGAAACTCACACGGATCGATCTAGAAATGATCCTAGCAATTGATTAAGTTTTAATATTGGTCATTGGTGCTCCAACAGTGGATTATAAGAGGAGATCGATGTGGTGATGGAGAATGCACAGAGTCACTTGGAGAATTCGATTTTCCAAAGTAGTAGCATCCAATTGCTGGATAATTCGAGTTTCAATGAGGCAGGGCAGAGGATTGTGTAGTTGCTTCAGATTGGAAGTTCGATTTTGCTAAGGAAAAAATCGTTCTCGGTTCCAAAGGTCGAGAAAAGGTTCCATAGTGTCAAAGAGACGATTTGCTACTGCTGGAATGAAAAGCTGATTTGGGTTTGTTCCCCTCCTTGGAAAACTATGAAACTCTGGAAATGGCCTCTCCACACAAAACCCAGAAAATCCCAGAGAGCTTTCTGCAAATGGTTGACCCTCAAAAATACCTCCCTTGAGGCACTACGCTATCCCCAAAGGAGAAACGCTGCCCCTGAGTGCTCTGATGCAAATGATGGCCTCTAACTCTGTGAAGATGCTAGAATATGGAAGGGTTGATCCCTCTCCAACTCCTTCGGGCAAAATCCCGTGATAAACCCTCAATCCGGAACTCCCTCTATCCAAGACTGCATCCTCCCTCTCACTGATTGCGCTGTCTCTTCCAAAGAATGCTCCCAACTGTGGATGCTGCTACCCTTTCCGGCAAAACAAGGTGGAACTCCTCACTCCAGCAAGCACTTGAAGTCTCCCGGGGCTAAGGTTGGGATCTCCGAATGGAGACACCCGATGTACTAAACAGTACATGCAGACTTTGCTAAACAGCAAGCATGCTCAATGTCAAAAGACAAATCTCAAAGATGCATAATCAAAATGAATGAGAATGAGGAGACCCTCCCTCATTTTATGCTTGGTGAGCCTTTCCCTCACCTAAGCCCCACCAATCTCTGCGTTGTCCCATTGAGCCACATTGTCTATCTCTCTCTGCGATGGCTTGGCCCCACGTTGTCTACGTTGCCCCTTTTCCCACGCTGCCACTTGACCACTAGGCCCCACTTTGCCAAATAGACATGTCTCTTAAGTGACTTTAGGAAATAATTTTTATCCCAAGTGTGAGCTAAGTGTCCTCTTCACCCACTTTATTTATAATTTAACTTTATAAAGGCAAAGTAGTCAAAATTAATATTTCCAATTAGCTATTGCTAATTGGGAATATTACATCAGCAGCGTGACAGGAGATGATACAGAGACAGGGTGTTGTGACAGGGTGTGCAAAACTAGAACACAGTCCTCTCTAAGAGGGAGTGTTAGTTTTTGTAGCATTGGATGTGTTATAGCAATGAAATTTGGTGGAGAGGCTATAATACATGATATCTCCAAAACCCAGAAATCGTTTATGGAAATTCCACCTATAAGTGTCTCAATTAGAATATTAACCAATTTTTAAATATTTCTTAAGTCTAAACTTAGGGAATATGGTTAATTTATCAATATTAATTGGGATAAGGTGATAATAGTCTAGAAACTCACACAAATCTATCCATAAATGATCCTAGCCATTGATTAAGTTGTAATCTTGGTCGTTGGTGCTCCAACCGTGGATTATAAGAGGAGATCGATGTGGTAATGGAGAATGCACCAAAGAAAATTGAAGAATTCAATTTTCTAAAGTAGCAACAGTCAGTTTCCGGAGAATTCGAGCTTAAGTGAGGCAGCAAAGATAGTGACTGGAAAGGACAACGATCCGAAGGAAGTTTTCCAGATCCGGAGAGGGAGCAGCAAGAGGGACGAGTTATTCCCAGTGACGCAACACAAAGGACGATGCAATTGCTTCAGATTGGCAGCTTGATTTAGCTGAGGAAAAAATTGTTCTCAGTTCTAGAGACCGGGCAAAGGTTCCAGAGTGTTAGAGAGATGATTTCCTCAGCAGTGGCAAGCATAATGCTTCATCAGAGACTGATTGGAGGTTTGACGTCATAAGGTATGTGTAGAGCAATGCAGAGGCTAATGGAGAGGGTCCAGGAGGCCGAGTTTTCTTAAGGGAGGTTGTGTCAGGATTGCTCGTGGAGGAAGGGCAATTCCCTTCAATAATTTTTCCCAGACTTTTCTTGTTGTGGATTGTCAGTTTCAGGAATCCATTTTGTATTCATATTTTCATTGTTGCATAATAATAAAAATCCTCACTACTTCACTGGTTTTCCCAAGTTGGGTTTTTTCCCAGGGACATTTGTCCAAAAATAACAGTGTCATTTTTATGTGTGTGCGCGCGCTACTATTTATTTCCGCAATTTTATTTGTGAAGGTTGCAGTGTGTTTATTTCGATGTTGTCGTAGCAATGAACCGAATAATTAATTTATCAGTTAGAAGAAATAATACTAGTTGCCGCAATAGGGTTTTAGTTTTGAAATTTTCACATGGTATAAGAGTGTGAGTGATCAGTTGGGAAGCTCAGAAGCGAAGAGGAAAATTTTGCTGCTCATAAGGAGCAGCAGGCCGAATTTTTCAGAGGCAGCGCAGTTCATTGACAGGCAGGTTGAATTACTGGGGCAGCAGCTCGATTTTCAGTTTTTGGGTTGCAGAAAAATTGAGTTTCCCAAATTAGTGATTCCAGTAGTCAGAGGGAGCAGATGCAACCCAGATTTTCGCTAAGCAGATTTCTTAGTTGGGCACAAAGGGTTTTGCAACAATTTCTAGAGCAGAATCTGTGTCGGGTGGAAGAGGAAGGTACACACAATAGAGGGAAAATTTCTCTCAAGGGACCTCGAGATTTAGAAATCTAATTTTTCCAGTTGCAGATTGGCAGTAGTTGTGAGCAGATCTTCTCACTCCATAAGTAGCAGCCAATTGAAAAAACATCTAAATTCCTATTCAATTCTAAAAACATGTAAATAAAAAGAGTTTGATTTTATTCACTATTTAACTTACTCTAATAATGATTCATAGTTCAATCTCATAAACAATTTGATAACTAAACTATGAGAAAAGGTAGTTATTTAACAATATTATAAGCACTACAACATAGGCTAACCAATCTTATCCATAATTTCGATGGGATCTGCTAATTGATATGGGGGAATAAATCTGCAAAATGCGCAATAGGGATGTGCGCAACAGTGAAATTGTGGGAATAAAGTCTGCAGAGGTCGATTTGTTCACAAAGGAGATAAGCCAGTTGCAGCCATGAGGAAGGCACACTGACTCTCCTCAAATCTGCGTTGCATGAAAAGGAACCAAACGAAAACAATCCATTGCAGAAATGCCCAAACAGCAAGAAAAGAATGAGAGGCAAAGCCTGTCTTTGGTAAACAACTCTTAAAATATTTATTAGATTGATGTCCCTTTTATCAGCAAAGGGAAACCTTATTACACAGGACACTTATGAAAACATTGCAGAAATAGAATGCGCAGAAGTAGGTATGCATGTCTGTGCCTTTGACTTAGGCGTTAGGTATGCAGGCATGCACCTATGCCAGCGAAATTAAGGGATAGCAGGCATGCAATAAAATTAGATCGTGCACCTTCTCCCAGTTGGCCCACAATCACATAAAAAGAATACAATCAAGAAGTCTTACAATGACACACTCCATTGTGCTTTAGCCAAGAATCTGCGAATTCTAAAAATGCAACTCTTATACTACAATATTGAAAAAGTCTGTAGTCTCCAACAATGACATTATTATTTGTGATACAATGTAAACCCTTTGGTGCATCCCTATACCTATTTAACAAATATTTTGGCCCATCTAAGTATTGAACATGTTTCAAGCATTGAAGTTGTCATTCACATGCACTATTATTGAGTTCCTTATCAATATCATGATGTGTCATTATCATGATGAAACTAAATAAGATGATGACCACCAAGTGGAATACACAAAAAATTGTTATGTATCTAACACAAAATTATGTTGATATACAATTTGTAAATATATGAAACACATGTCGTTAATGGAATGGTTCAAAAGAGGGGAGATTGGCATGCAAACTGGTTCATATATATGGATGAGTTTTC
Organism: Pinus albicaulis; assembly: GCA_034641835.2. Classification (NCBI taxonomy): domain Eukaryota; kingdom Viridiplantae; phylum Streptophyta; class Pinopsida; order Pinales; family Pinaceae; genus Pinus; species Pinus albicaulis. Next base: position 1,545,140,749 of record CM076575.1, read on the forward strand.
GTAAATTTAAAAAATGGCTCCTAACTTTTCTACAGTGGTCATTTGGCAAAGGGGATAAGATCTTGATTGGCATTGATTCTATTATTGGGGTTAGTCCTACTCCCTGCTTTCATGTCTGTTTAACTGAAGACAATCATGCCAGGGGCCTCTTCTTTCTTGACCATGTCATTGATCACTGGAGTGACTCCTACCCTATCTAGAAGAACACGGTGGAGATTGGTTTACGGGGCGAAAATGTGACTTACTGGCAGCGCTTCACTTAGAGACTCCACTTGGCTCGTCTGAGTCAGAAGGCTTGTGTCGATTCTCTAAAATGGTTTGGGACCATTCAAAAAGGATCAATTGTGGTCTCATACATTTATAGGTACATTCTTTCCAAGTATTATTCCTTAACTCTGATATTAGTTGGTTCCAAAAAATTTGGAGATGGGAGGTGCCTTTGAAGATCGTCATCTTTTGTTGGTTAGTTTGGAAAAATAAAGTACTCACATGAGACAATCTATGCAAATGGGCTTCCACGCCCTCGGTTGGTGCCCTTTTTGCATGTGGTCACAGGAATTTGTACTTATCTCTTCTTGCAGTGTTCTTTGTCCTTGCAGGTTTGGACTCAAGTTCTATTTGTTCTACAACTTCCCCCTCTGAGACAATTCTCCACACTAGAATCGTGCCTCAGATGGTTCGAATCGAAAAGAGGGAAGCACAAGTCAGTCCCTATGTATACCATTTGGGAGATCTGGCGAGCGAGGAATTTATTGATCTTTGAAGGAAAATAGGTAAACATCTCTAGGATCTATTCCAACATCCTGGCCTGCCTAGAATCGAGGATGGGGAAACAACACTTGGAGTCAATGCCCAGATTTAGATCTAGTCTCTTGCAGGTCCATTTCCTGGTTAGCTTATTTGATGGAGCCACTCAAGGTGGCAATTACGGGTGCGGAGCTTGGCTGAGATCTAACCCTTGGACTTGTTTCCTTCTCTACTGGCATGAAGGATTTGGTACAAATACTAGAGCCGAGATCTTCGCTCTCTAGGGGTTGTTGTAGTTTGGCAAGAAACAACAGATGGAAAGCATCACCATTTATGGGGACTCTAAATCTCTCGTTAACGGGATCACTAGTCGGACCAATTTTGCACCTCCCTTTTTGTTTAGTTGGATGGAGTGAATTGAGCATCTGAGGAAGGCTTTCGTGGACATTTCGTTCATGCACGTTTATAGAGAATCAAACACGATGGTTGATGGCTTATCAAAGAAAGGTCTTCTAGTAGCTCAATGACTTCTTTCCTATAGATTGGTTTCTTAAGATATGGTTGTCGAGGAGGGCGAGTTGACCCTCATTTAAATGGTCGTGCCTACTTGCATTTTAATGTTTCATTTTAGGCTATTATTTTGTGGTATGATACAGATATATTATTGGTATTGGTTTTGATTCGAACGCCCGGTATTTGGTGCTTTAGAATGGACCATTATGACCTATCTCTGCTTGTTTTTTATGGGGATGGGGAGACTTTTCATATAATTTTTACAATATGGGGAGACATTTGGATAACATGAACTGGTTTTTATTTTATGATACAAAGAAAATGTTTTTTTCCTCAAAAAAAAAGTCCAAGTATTTATGGTAAATAGAGCTCTAAGAATGGTCATTAAGATTGCCCACACATATAGATCAAGTCATGGTGAAACTAAATACGATGGTGACCACCAAATGGAGTACACAAAAAATTTCATGCATCTAATAACAATTTATGCTGATATGCAATTTATAATTCCAAGTACTCTTGGTAAATAGAGTTCTAATAAGGCTCATATATATCGCTTACACATATGGATCAAAGCCTCCCAACTTGACAACGTATGTTGTTGTGGAGTTTGGTACTTACACCAATCCACCATGGGACTAAACCCAATATACATATAAAAAAAAAAGTATTGATTCCACTCATAAAGCATGGCAAAAGAAAAAATTCCAATCAAAATGGCATGGATTCCAATGATTGGCATTAACCAAGGTAGCTCTTGATATTGAAAACTCTAAATATCAAGGTTTAACCCTCAATGATTTAATCCATTACCTCTTTACCAAGATTGTGAACAATCATACACCTTATCCATAAAACATTGTGCAAAAATGAAAGATATTGCATACAGACATTGCAACTCTTCTCATATCAATATGTTTTTCCTTATATCATTTCTATTTAACTTTGTGAATTTCTTAATATCATTTCTATAACTTTGTTAATGCATACGTCACATGGATTTCTATTGTTTCTTACTATGCCTAGAGTTTCTCTTGTTTCTTACTATGCCTAGAGTGATGCCCTCACAACTTATTTTGTAAGATTTTTAGAAAAAATTAATATGCTCTACATTTCTAAAGCATTGTGCTTCATTTCACATGCACTTGTAAAAATGACGTAGTAAGATTTGGTGTTTGGAGACCATTTTAACAATTGAAACAATCACTAAAGATCATAATTCAAATTATTGAGTACTTGATATAAACACTTACTACTAGAATTTTTTTTTCTTATTTCAGTATCAAATATAACTAGTAAAAAATTATATAACTATTTTTATCACATATACCTTTATATATATAGTATGTTTTTTGGAAACCTTACCATAAGAATTATTATTTTTACATTTAGTAGTTTTGTGAAATATTTGTGGATGTCTATCCTACCATAACATTCACTATTTCACATCATTATTCTTTCACACTTAATACTTTTAACATTAGGTATGCTAATATATATAAACTTTTGATGGTTAATTTTTTATTAAATTTATGCATTCTTTTATTGTGTTTGAGAAATGATAGTATATAAATTTGGGGTGATCAAAATTTTATAACACTATTTTATATAAGCATTGAATTTATAAATATAAATACATGGGTACACGTTTTTTTGATGAATATGTTTATCTCACACTTTTTTACATTTTCAAGATTCAAGAATTTAATGACACATTTCTTAGCCTCCTTTTTTTTCACATTTTCAAAGTTAAGAAATTTAATGAGACATTTCTGTGCATCCTCCATAAAAATACTCCTCATACATTCATCAAAATATTTAGTAAGACATTTTCCTTATATTCTTCTTTTGATATTTTCAAAGTTAAAAAAAAAATCTCTGTATTCCTCTTTTCATATTTTCAAAAGCAAGAAATTACATTTCTCTACTTTTCATATTTTCAATAAAACATTTCTTTATAAAATTTCAAAATCAAAAAATTTAGTGGATATTTCCGACATCTCATTTTTTCAAAAAAAATAAAAAAATAAAAAAATAATACATTAAATATTACTTTTGTGAAAAAATTGTAGAAATCTATACCCTATTTACTCAATGTTTTTTAAATAAAAACCATACTAAAATAAAAAATAAACACTTAAAAATAATAAAATATTAATATTAATAACATGCTTTAGTCTGTTGATGTTTGTGAATCTTGCACTCACACAGTTTCGATCGTTTTTTCGACACATATTCACTCAGTCTTTTAACTTCTTTAAAGGATGTTGCACTATATTCAGAGTCTCTTAATTTCTTTGAAGGATGTTGCCCTCACAGAGTTTGGTGTAACATTCAATTGATCATACATAGTTTCAGCCACCTCTCATTGACCCGATGATACCAAATAATTCATTTCAAAATAGCAGAGAGCATTAATAATTCATTTCAAAATAGCAGAGAGCATTAATAGAATTAATTCATTTTAAAATAGCAGAGAGCATTAATAATTCATTTCAAAATAGCAGAGAGCATTTATAGAATTACGAAAGGGAGGTCCAAGGATCGATTCCACTCACTGTGCTTTCCTTCGCAACTTCAGTCAGAAATGACATTGAAACAGCCGATCTGCGACAACGGTCGTGCGCTCCTTGCCCTCCTATCCACAAACCCGGACTGTAAGCGGAGCCCACCTGCTGTCCGAAGAAGGCCGTCTTACTTTCATTACAAGAAGCCAGCGCACTATTTCCCTTATTAATATGATTTTGCCTCCAATGGCAATACTGCCCTGTTGTTGCTGCTGCTAACGCCATTGTGCCCAACCTCCTGTACAATAAAAGGGAACTTACATTAAATCTTCCCTTGAAGACTTGAAAATGCAGAGGTAACACAAAGAAACAAGTTAAAATTTGACATTGCCTGCAGAAAGGGGCAGAGATACTGAATTTAGAGAAAAATTGGATGGTTATCTCTGCTGCTGCAGGGGAAAATGAATGCTGAATTTAGATTGGTATGGTGGATGGTGAATGAAAACAAATTTTATTATGAGTTGGACATTTCAATTTTGTCTGTCTGCTGTGTCGCAGAGAAAGGATGGGATATAGGCTTTACCAAATCTCCGCCGCATGCTCTACTGTGAAGGAGAACCGTCCATTGACTCCAGTGGACGGGCCTTAACACTTCAAACGTGAACATTTGCCGCTCTATTCGATTTTGCAAGAGCGGACATTAGACAATGGAGTCTTCGTTTAAACCATAGTTGAAATATGTGGTGGAGAGAATTGCATATTTTATACCAGCGACATGTTATCCTTCTCATATTTTGTTTTACTATCTCGGCAATATTTTATTTTATCAAACAATTGCTTGTTAAATTGAAAGTTAGAAAGAGACACGTGAATAATGTCAAGTTTTAAGAAAAATGTTAAATTATAAGAAAAGACAAAATTTTTAAGAAAAATGTTAAATTATAAGAAAAGACAAAAGTTGGTTTGAAAGAAAAAATCAATTTCGAGTTAATAATGGTGTAGTCAATGAAATGGCTTTTTTAAGAGTATATTTTCTAGTTAATTTTAATTAAAAAAAAATTAAATATTTGAGTTTAAGTTATTTTATGTGAAGAATTTAAGCACTCAATTCATATTAAGTTTTAAGAAAAATATTAAGTTTTAAGAAAAGATAAAAATTATTATTGGTTTAAAAGAAAAAATCAATTTCAGATTAATAATGGTGCAGTCAATGAAATGTTTTTTTTCAGAGTATATTTTGTAATTAATTTTAATTAAAAGTTTTTTAAAAACTTTAAGTTTAAGTTTAAGTTGTTTTATGTGTAGAATTTAAGTATTCAATGTTTTTTAAGTGTTAAATTCATTTACATTCATAAGTGTATTTTAAATAACAAGAAATCATAATCTTGCTTGAAATAGTATCTTCATAAGAAAAATCATTTCATTTATAAATTTAGACAATTAATAATTAGAATTTATATTCTTATATATTAAATGTATATATCTTAGCCATTACATTTTACAAATAAATAAATAAAAACAAATAAATTATTTGATGTAAAATGTAAATCAAACTTTGATTATTCATTTTTAATATATATAATTTGTTTTCATGAGTATAAAAAATAAGAGTATATACTATTAGAATCTAGGATTTTTTTATTGTAAATTTCTTTCATTGGATACATGAATGGGACATAATTGTGATGAGATTGACCAAGATCGCATTTACATTGATCATATAGCTTGGACATATAGGAATTGATTTTGTCTAGTTTAATCATTTAGATTCATATTATGTAGATGGTTATGGAATATGGTCTCATAAATTTGGGTTTCAATTAATTATGTGTGTGGGGAGGACGGGGGGAGGGGTTTCGATTATATAAATAAAAGACTTTATAAATCAGCTTATCATCTTTGAAGACATGTTTATTGTGCTTAAGTGCTAAAGAGTGTTTATAGCATACATTCATGAGAGAAAGTGTATAGTATATAGTAAAAGGAGACGTCTTTCATAATTTTTCCTTGTATATGGATTTTCTAATATTTCATCATATACCCATAGTCAAATCCAGTTCTCATGTAGCATCAGATTTTTCTCCTCATCTTTCTCTAGAGCACATTCCAATCAAATATTGATGCACTTACCTCTCTCTTTTCTAATTTTTTTGAGGTGTTCTTGTATTAAACATCTTCTTTCCCTACCTAATTTTGTCACTCTATAAGTGTTAACATCAGAATGAAACTTGGGGGTTTCATCATATACTCCAAGAGAAATAGATCGTCTTTCTTGCATGGGGGCTAGGTATTGTGTCAAATACTAAAGTGGAAGCACTAGTAGCTTAGTATCTCATCGTTCTAAGTTACTTCACTCAATCAACCATCTATGTTCTATGGGACTCTCTAATTATCATCAAATCGCATAATGTTCATAATTCCATCTCCACTCCCTCCATCTCTCACATCATCCATAGCACTAAACTCCTCCTCAAGAAATTCCATGAAGCATACCACTTCCATGTCCTTTGGGATAACAATTCCTATGAAAATGAAAAGGCAAACCAAGAAGCCTTTCTTGGTGAAGGAATTCTTCTTACAAACATAGGTGGTATAGTCCACCACACCTATACTTTCTATCCAAGACCAAACACAATAAAAAATGCATTACTCCACACATGCTTGTGAGCTCCCCACATCCTTGTGCATGCAAATGGTTGAAGTTATGGCTAGTTGTGCATCCTCACCATTTTAAGGTGATGAAATCCTCTTCCATACTCCCGCCCTACTCTCCTCATATCTCTCTCAAGTTTTATTTGTTACCTTGTCTATGCATTCTTCCATGGCCTCCACTCACTCAAGGTGCCCCTATTTCCTAGTTGAAGGAATCTAATCCCTTCATGCTATGGTAAATAAGTATGAAATAATATTAGACGACACTTAAGAGGCAACACCACATGCTAACTTCACCATCATCAACTATAGAGTAACATTAAATGTCATAGAATCTAAGGATGGAAATGTGCCTTTTCACTTCATGGGGATATACAGTGTCGCATTTGATATCTTCAAGCTTGGGAAGCTAGCACTCAATTGGACCTTTTAACCCTGCAATGTTTGGTAAAAGGGCACATCACAACATTTAAGATGGTCCTCCAATATATTGAATACCTAAAGACCTAAATAGTCTTTCCTCTATAATTTTTCCCATAATTAAATAAACCCTTGCATGGTTAGATAATATAACCTCAATGCTTTTACTTAGAACTTTAATTATTTAGTGTTTTATATTATTTATAAGTTTTTCCATTTTATGTTCATATTGGAATAGTTCTATAGGCCATACACTTATTGAACTGAATAAGTACTCTTCATTTGTAATCCTAATATGCACTTTTCTTGAAATTTTGAAAGTATTGTATGACAATAAACTCCAAATAACCATTTTATACTATGTTGATGGGATCTAAATTCTAGGTTGATGGGATCTAATGTTGATTGGATCTAAATTCTATGTTGATGGGATCTAAATTATAACCTTTTGATACCAAATTTTTAAAATTGAATCAAAACGAAATTACACCTACCATTATGCTAAAAATTGGTACAACATATATCTATATATATAAAGAGGTTGAATGTTTGCATTATTGTGATCCTATAGTTTTTGTTTATATGTGTGTGTTTATGGTGAATAATGCATTTCTAACTTTATCTATTTGTTGTTTCGTAGTCTTATAGTTTTTTAACATGATATTGAAGCTCACATGGGTCTAAATGATTTCGCTTTCATTAGAGATGTATGTGATAATGGGGGTTCCATGGAGCATAATTATTTGTAGGTGTATTAGTTTTTCATTTCCTTTACCATAGTTTTATTTGTTGTTTAATAATTGAAATATATGCAATGAATGAAGCATGTTGATGAAGTATTTCATGTAGATAAATTGGCAACATTATTTTGGTGCAATGTTGGAAAAATTTATTTCTTTATTGTGTAGATTACTTATTACTTAGGTGCATAATCTACATGTTCTCATGTTTCTCAAGCATGATGGTATTTTTTAGAGGAGTTATGCATTGCTTTGGTTATTTACATTATTATTGGTGCTTCATTAACTAAATGCATTGTTGCCTTTGCTCAATCAACCAAATACGTAAATTTCATATTTCTTTGTTGATAGCTAAATTCTAGCTATAATAAACCCACATAAGTGATGTGCAGTTTTCCATGTGATATGGAGAGAATAATGAAGAGGTGAATAAAGAATTGGGGATACATATTTGGAAGGTCACTTTGGTAGATCTAAAGTATTAAGGACAATTTCAAATGCTTTAAGTTTTTTTTAAACAAGCTTTTCATTTATGGTCAATCCATATATACTTGCTTCCACTTGTGAAAGAGATAATGAGCTTATTTCAAAGTACATGCGGAGGTTATAGATAGAAAAAAAATGTAAATGAATGAGGATTTTTTTATGTGATACGGAGGGAACTAGTGATATACGTTTAGAAAGGTCAATTTGGTCTGCCTAAAGTATCAAGAACCATTTTATATGCCTTGAGGTTTTGCTCAAAATAATTTTTCATTTATGATCAATCTATAAATATTTGCTTCCAATTGTGGAAGGGATAATGACATTATTGCAAAGTACATGTGGATATGCTAGCTAAAAAATCAAATAAATATATACAAATATTGATCATGTTGAAAAATTTCAATAATCATGATGATATTTTTATCACTAATTAATTAATAATATCAATATTATGAAAAAAATTATTTAAATTTTTACATAATTTGATATTTATTCTTAAAAAATTTAAATATTAACTATAAAAACAACATTATATATATATATATATATATATATATATATATATATATATATATATATATATATATATATATATATATATCAATCAACTCAAAGATAACCTCGAGGGTTAGCTTAATTGGTCGAGTCCTCGTTGTTAAAGCATCTTTATTATTGAGAGGTCACGGGTTCAGTTCTCTCGACACTCTTGGGGTCAGGCTCCATGGTTGAGTTGGAAAGAAGTAATCCCTTCAGATGGATATGCATAATACAGATATTCCACAAACATAACGAGCATTGATCTCTTAAGTCCATAAACCACATAGAAAAAATTTTCTACTCAAAATATTATTTCAAGAATTACACACACACACACACACATATATAATTCTCAACTCTTCTCGTCCATACAAGCCACGAATCATGTGGTCTTCTATTAATTTTATGTGCTTGGAATCTTATTCAAATATCTTAAAAAAATTATATACCATGTAGAATTATATTTGATTCATTTCTATAACTTCGAGTACAAAAATGGTCCCATTAAGAATGATACTCTTATTAATTTTATCGTGCCCACCCCACGTATACTAGTTTATACCCCATTATCAAATTGTATTTATATAACTTCCATTACAAAAAGTGGTCCCTTCCTAAGAGTACTACTCTTCATTTAATTTCATCCACACACACACATATATATAAACTTGTATTATATTATATGGTTCACATTTTAACTTTTATTTAAAAGTGACATTTCTTTAAAAAATGTACTTTAAATTTTATCCATATACCCTTTTTTATAATAAAAATAATTATATTTTCTCATAATTGTTTTTTTATTACCATTTTTTTTAATTACTGTTTTATATTATATGGAAAAAATTACATAAATGAAAAATGAATTCTTATATTGAAATCGTATTCCACTTAATATGCTTATTTTTTGCTTATATCTAAAAACATATAATAAGTTTTAAAAAATGTTGATTTTTTCTATTTATATTATAACCTTTACTATATATTCTCAACATTCTACTAATTTGAAATGCGTAAATTATCCATGTAAGTTAAATAATCAATTGCATATCATATGAAACAAAGGAACATATAATGTCATATGAAACAAAGGAAGGTATAATGTTAATGTTTGCACCCCTTATCAGATGAGGTGTGAATTGTGCATGTGTCTTGGAAGAAGCGGATCAAGCCCACATATGATCTAGCAAGAATGGGAACTATGGAGGATGAACAACTTGTTGAATATGAACCAGAGGAGACTAGGCATGGGTTAATTTGGGTAACTACAACAAGGTTCTTGTAAAAATCAGTTGTGTCAGCTATGTGGACATTGAGGGTTCTTTTTCAGTTTCTCAATCCTTACCTACAACACCTGACATGGCAAAGGCTTGGGGTTTAGTTGGAGGGTTGGTTGCTAAAGCATTCTTTGTAGAAGATCCCAACCTGGGGTTTCTTCAAGCTTCAGTCTCAGAAGCTGAGGTTCGGGCCCAAACGCCTTTAGGATTTTCATGGGGCCTCACCTCGACTTCTCCTGCTTGTCTCTCATATTTTCTGTAGTTTTCTCCCAATTATTCTCTGCAAAGTCAATTTAGATTTTTTTTTCATGGGGTTTCATAGGGTTATTATACATTTCCAAGTCCTTTATTTCAGTATGATGGTTTTACGGTTCAAGGTCTTCCTCACTCAACTAGTTCAACTGACCTCTAGGTCTTCGCTGCAAAAGGGGGAGAGGGATAGAACTTGGTCGACATCAGAGATAAGGTATCCAAAAAATAAGGAAATAAAGGTGTTGTAGGAGATTCCATCTCTTTAAGAGAAAATTAAGTTGGTTCAAAGCAGAGGAAGATTCATTTCCTGAAGAAAAAATGTAATCGGACGAAGTTGAAGGTGGTTTTGGGGGAAGACATTATGATGAGAAATGTTGTAGAGTTGGTGGAAAAATCCATAGTGAGTGGAGCTTGAGGCTAGAATTTTGATATCAACATTATTCAAGCTTGGGCAGAAAAAGAACTGAATCCTCAAGTAAAATCCCCCCCCTCCCCCCCAATATTACAATGCTTTCCAAAGGTTGGATTCAACTCAATTTTCAAGATCATGTTGAAGCTCTATGGACATCTCAAAAGGTTTGGAAAATTGGATTTACCCCGGTTCTCTTTAAAATTTTGACCCCTCTTTTTTATGTGAGTATGAAAAGGATGGATGTAGTCCCTATTTGGGTATGTTTTCCTGACCTTCCATCAAATTATTGGGACAAGTTTATTTTCAAAGATCTGGGTAATTCTCTTGGCACATTTTTGGACCATGACTCTTCATATGAACATTCTAAGGATAGGTCTATGGCTAGAATTCTTGTGAATATAGATCTTTGTGAAGGGATGGTAAAAATGATGGATATTGGAGTAGGTGAGGAAATATGGTTGATTCTTGACTACGAATGGGTCCCCTTCATATGTAGGAGATGTCACAAGTATGGTCATGTATTCAATGATTGCAAGATCCCTCTATATAAGAAGGAACATGATTTCAAGATGAATAAATCAAAGAATATAGCCTTAAATTTACTAGACTCAAGTGGAGAGGTGCAGTCAAATGAGGCTCTTGAACAAGTTTAGAGTGAAGGAATAGTTGAAGCATCTTCCTTGTATATTATGGCTACTATTCCTCAAGATATGGTGGTTCCTGAAGGGGTCTCGACATAGGTGATAAAGGAAGTTATTGATCCGTCTTTGATTTCTATTATTTATTCTTTTCATGTTATATTGTGGTAAATTATCTCTTAGAAAAAGGGTAGTTTTTGGGTTCATTTTCCACAATTATTAATTCATCAATGTCTTTCTCGTTAGTCTCACTCCCCTCTCCCTTAGTGGCCACCTACCTATGTCCTAGTGTTGATATCAGTTTCTCTTACCCTATGGTCTTTTTTTTGAAGAATCTATCTAACAAGTCAATGGAGGAGGACATCCTATATAATCTCTTCTCTCGGATGGTTTTCACATGTACAAAAGGTATCTATGGGGTGCTTGGGGAAACTCTCTATTTTGACTCAAGGGGAAGGAAGTCACATTTTTCAAAAGCCAAAGAAAAGGCATGAGAGGACCTTGTTGTAGGTAAACAACAATCCATTCATGGGACACTTAGAGAAATGATAGCCCTTGCAGGAGTTACATATGAAATTTCTCTCCTTTAGTTACAAGGGTTTAGCATGTCCCTCAAAAAAATGTGCTTTTCGAAGATTAGTTGACTTGAATAAACCATAAATCATTATGCTCCAAGAAACACTAGGAGATGGTATCTCAATTTCATCTCTTTTGGAATCTTTTTTCGGTGGATGGAATTTTATTTCCCTTTATGTGGGGGGTCTTTTGGGAGGATTTGATGTTGGGTGACCCTCCATAAATGTCAAAGTCTCAAATTTATAGAGTATTTATTCGAGACGATGCATAGATTTTTTTCTCTAAATATCTTGGAACTTCCTTGACTCTCATCAATTTGTACGGAGCCTATCTAAATAGGATTGAATTTTGGGACAATATTTTTGCAAAATTTATTGTGAACTCGAATTCATTTATAATCGATGGGGACCTAAATTTTTCCCTTGGGGCTTAAATGTGTGGTTCCCAAGGGCCATGCTAGATCCATTAGCTAAATACTTCACCCAAAAACTTGAAAACTCTAAACAAATGGATATTGAACCTATTAAGCTCAAATAAACTTGGAGAAATCATCGAGTTGGAGAAGAGTGTATTGCAAAAAGACTAGATTGTGTCTTGATTTCTAAGGCTCTTATAGATCATTTTAATATGATCAAACAATGTGTTGGAAATGGGGGATTTCAATCACTCTATGATGGAATTCAAAGAGCCTAAATATAAGCTTCCCATCCCCTTCAAAATGATTTTTTCTTGGTTAAAAGATTAAGAATTCTCTTCCTTAGTAAAACAACACTGGATACATTTTGATCCTCATACGGGCGTCTTTGTAGATAGTCATTTTAAGGCAAATCTTAAGCTCATAAAAGGCATCATTAATGGTTGGGCCTTCAAGAAGAGACAAGTTGAGGATCAAAAACTTAAAGAGGTGGATAAGGATTTAATTTGTTTCTAAATGTTGGAGGGGAAGGTTTTGTGGATGTTGGTTCAAGGGAGGCCCTGATCCACTTGGAATCCAAATAAAAACCCTATTGGAAGCAAAGGAAACAACTTGGAGACTTAAAAGTAGGGCTACATGGTTGTAATGTAGGGATGGAAACATAAATTATTATTTTTCAGGCATACGTCAAGGGTCACAAAAGTGTAATACTATTTGGAATCTTGTGGATATGGATGAAAGAGAGCTCTCAATTTTTAATGATTTGGTAGAAGTGTTTCCATTATAGAAATCATTCAAGTGGATCAATACTTCCCTATTTTTGTTGAGGAGGAGGACAATAGGACCATCATGGAGGAATTATTATAGGAAGAACTCAAAGTTTTCCTTCATTATTTTAAAAGGGATAAAAGTTAGGGTTCAAATGGATAGCTAATGGAATTTTGTTGGGGTCTTTATGATACAATTAAGAACAATATATTAAGAGTTATTGAAGAACAAAGGAGGGAAGGAAAAACTCTTCTAGAATTCAATTATATCTTCATTTCCCTCATTCCAAAAGTGGATAATCCTTTGTCCTTCAATGATTTTCGTACTACTTCTATGTGTAATTGCATCTGCAAGGTTATTGAAAAAGTGATCACCAAGAGAATAAATCCCATTTTATGGAAGTCCATTTCAAAAGAACAATTTGGTTTTCTTGAAGGTAGATAGAATCATGAAGTTATTGGTGTGGCTCAGGAAGGTTTACGCAACATTAAAGTGCACAAGTTGAAAGGGGCTATCCTTAATATTAATATCTATAAAGCTTATGTTTAAGTTAATTGGCTCTATATTAGGTTATTATTAACTCATATAGGCTTTAAATCAACCTCTATAGTCTAGATTATGAGCTCCCTTAAGATTGTCTTTCACAGTTCTATTCAATGGTTCAATGGAACATCCATGGTGAAAACTCCATGTAATAAAGTTAAAAAAATAACCACGGTTGATGGGACACGTATTCCAAGCTGAATGGTGGGAAACCATCCTAGTGGGTGTTCATTTCGGTTATTATGGCTAAAGGAAATTAACAAAGGCAAAGGTAAAGGCTTTGTAAAGGCATGAGGCATTAATTGGAATTTTATTTATGAAAATAATGGAAATTAGGAGAAAAGGAAGGTGAAAGGTCACAGGTTGCACGTGAGGAGGAAAATGATGGAAAATGAAGAAAATAGAGAACTCATTAATAAAAGGGCTTATGAGGATCAATTTGTAACCTTTTGTCAGTTCATTTTTGGAGCTCTCTCATTATTCTCTCTCTCTCTCTCTCTCTCTCTCTCTCTCTCTCTCATGGATACTTAGAGTTTTCTTTGCAGGTATTTATTTGCATATGTTATTTCCTTGCTATATCTAGCATACATGGTATTGCATGTAGTTCTTTTTGTCGTGGCATGGGTTCTACTAGGTGTGACCGTGTTTTTAGCCTAGCCTTGTCATTTCTGTATAGCTTTGACGAGATGGGTTTCTCATATTTCGATTGAGCTGAATTGTCGGATTGATTCGAAGCTGAGTGGGGTGGATCTCCGAAATGACAAACACATGGCCTAGTGGTCCCTGAACTAGACTGTGGATCATGGTAAAGCCACTAGCCTAGTAATCCTCGAGCCAGACTATGGGTTGCGGTAAAGACATATTGTGTGTGCTTCAGTGGGCCTAGGAATCCTTGCTGGTGAATGACAGAATATATGGTAAATCCAAGAGGTGGATTGCTCTCCGTTGGGCCTAGTAGTCCCGGGATGATATGTACGGTAAATCCTGGAGAGTATGTCTCGGTGTAGGGCCTAGTGATCCGTGATTTAGATTGTGGATTACCGTAAATCCTAAGAGACTAGGACACACCCAAATTCCTTATGGTGTAGGCGGAGAACCTTGGTAGCATTCATGCTTGGAATATGGCACGAGGGTCATTGGCTGAAGATATATTTGGCTCAAACAATTTATGGTCGGGTGGAACATGGAAGTCCCATCTCTGGTTGGTTTTTACATTTAGTAATGAAGATATCATTCCTTTGGTATTCGGTATGCAAATGCATTGGTTATTATGTGGATTCTATTGCTATTGTATCCATGGTATTTTTGTTGTTATTATGTTGGTTATATGCATGTATTCAATCAGTGATAATGTATGGCTTTATCCATGTTTTTAACTGTAAATGAATACACAATGTATCTATGGTAAAATAGACTATATTATAGCTTATGGTGTAGGGGAGAAATGATTCTTAGAGATTATCAGATAAGTAAGAGACCCCCATGTTTAAAATTGTTGTTTATACCTATAGATGCAATTTTTGTGGCATGTTTGATGAAATTCCTGTCATGGCTAGGAGGGATCCAGATGAGTTATTGATAATGTGATTACTTTCGCACCTTTGTTTTAATGTTATTCATCATCCCCTACAGTTTCATGAAGTTCTACGCAATGACATGGGATCTAGGGCTAAAAAGGTGGTACAAATCCTGGAGTTTCATGCACAAAACTTACCAAACCGGGCCCTGGCTGCTACCTTGCCTTGGAATGCCCACATCTATAGGCTTTTAGCTGCTACCTTGCCTCTGCATGCCCGCGGACAAGGCTCAAATTAGTCAAAAAGTCAGTCTTCCTCAGGGTTCAGGGGCATAGAAGGTTGGGTTACCTCCTGAGCATGTTTTTGATGTTGTTTTAGGTGTGTTTGTCTTGTTTCTGTTGGCTCCACTTCCTTAAGGTCATCTAGGAGGTTGAATCTCATATTAGTAGCCTCTCGTCGCATTTTTACCCTGGTTGGTTGGTTACTTAGGTAGATGTGGGAAGAGGGTATTACATTCAACTTCTCCTTTATTTCATGCTCAAAGGGGTTTGTGGCAAGGGTTCTAGTTATCTCTTTTCCTTTTCATGTTGATGGCGAAAGGATTTAGAAGAATGTTGGTTGAAGCAAAGAGAAGAGGTTAGTTTCTAGGAACTATTATTTCTCATTCATTATCTATTACTCATATATTTTTTGTAGATGATGTCCTTATTTTATGTAATGTCTCCAAAAGATATCTATATAAACCTCTTGAAATTCTAACCCTCTTTGGGAAAGCTACAAGGATGCTTATAAATTATAGGAAATCTTCTATTTCTTTTCATAACTTGGAATATAAAGAGATTCGACATCTGAGAGGCATATTTCCTTTTGAGTTAAAAACTCGGGATGAGGGGCTAAAATATCTGGGATTCCATCTCAACCTAACAACTTTGTAAAAAATGGAGAAAATGTTAAAAATATAGAGTCAGTAATGGCTATCTATGGAAAGTAGATTGGTACTAGTAAAATCTGTACTTGAGGAAATTCCAATATATTGGATGTCATTGGCATGGATTCCAAAATGTATTTTCGAAAAGGCTATACGAATATAATTTAAGTTTCTTTGGGCAAGACATCAATACCAATCTATCCTTCCTTTGGTAGAATGGGATCGTATTGCAGTACCAAAAATTCTTGGAGGTTGGGGATTATAAAATGTTTTTCTTTTCTCCAAATCGTTGGCTGAAAAATGTGGATGGAGGACCCTATCTACTCAAAGCCTCTGAACCATGGTCATCTATCAAAAGTATATTTCACATAGTTCGCTTGAGGATTGGATAAAAAGATAGGACAATCCTAGGTCAAATATTTCAGTTATTTGGAGGGTGGTTTTGAACTCATTTGAAGTTATTGGTTCGGGCCTTGCCTAGTACATAGTTAATGAAATCAAGGTGAGGATAAGAGCTTATCCTTTGGCAAAAAGTGGGGAGAATCAGCTCCTTCCTCAAATTCTCATTAACTTCCATCGAGATAGATGAATCTCCCAAATTTATCATTAGGAAAATACAACAAAATCCATGATCTGGAGTCAGGGATGGAAATGAGTAGTTGATTTAGGGTTGGAGACTAAATTTATGGAAGTTTGGAATATATATTTGGATGCGCTCAAAGAAGGCCATATTATATTATCAGACAAAGGATATGAACTAGTATGGACCTTCTCTCCTTTCAATAATTACACTCCTAAAATTGGGTATATCCATATGAATATGTTTAGAGCAAGTGAAGAACCAAAATGGTGGTGGAAATTCGTCTCACGATCCATATTTCTAGAAGAAACCCACATTTTTTATGTGTTGTATTTTAGAAAATAAAGCCCTCATTTGTGATGTAATGCAACAAATATTCAATATAGGTCCAGGATGGTGTGCACTTTTCAAAATGAATGGGGAATCAATTACTCACCCCTTTACAAGTTTCCCTTTTACTCTCTAGGTGTGGAACTATTTCCAGTCAGCTTTAGTATAGTCTTTTGTTTGGAATGGAATTTGTGTGGAATATTCTTGGAGGAATTGGATTTCTTCTCACTTAACAAGATCTTTTAGATATATACCTTTAATAATATGTTGGGTAGGTTGGCTAGCTCAAAATATTACAAATTTTTAGGACTCTTCCTCTTATCCTAATCATGTTGTTGCATAAGGACTAGCTATTTTGGATCACTTTCCTCAATCCAAAGACACTCCTCCTCCATGATTGCATAAGACCCCGATGTATCAAAGTTGTGGGAATATTTTGACATGGATTCACAAGAAGATAATTATAACAATGAGGGTGGTTTCATTCTTCATCTTTCATAGTCTTATTATTTTCATATTAAAATGTGTTTTGGAAGTGGATCAAACAACCAAGCTAAGGACTTGACCTGTAAAATTATGTTGGTTTTTTCTAAGAAAAATGATGTGAACAAATTCAAGTTTTTGGTGACTCCCTTCTAGTGATAAATTGGATCAATGGGTTTCAACAATGTATAAATATTTTGATTGTTCCAATTTTGGATGAGATTATATGAGTAAATATATATTTTTAGAGAATTTCATGTTGACATATTTACAAGGAGAGGAAAACACAAGATGATAATGTTTCCAAAGAAGGCATAAATCTTGAGTGGGACTTATGGCATATTTACGAGCAACGAGATGACGCCTTTCATGAATTCTATCACATGCCTTTCATTCAATGATACAAACCATCCAATCCTCCTTGACAAAGATCTATTTTTTCTTCTTTTTTATTTTCTATTTTTCAATATGTTATATGGTTGTGGCACACTACTTTTTTGACAATGGACTCTTGAAGTGAAGCTTTCTTCACTTCGTTACAAGTAAAATGTAAATTTTTACATATGTAATGGTTGTTATAGCATCATTTATCACCTTTATATACTTGATGATCTATGTATTAGCCTTGGGCACCCTTTCCATTAAGACTTGTTCCTTTACCTAAAAAATGATATTTTGAATTCCATACGCGACTCTGCCCTCTCAAAAGCACGTGCAGACGCGGGTCCACTCATATCCTACCCGCGTATATAATTTAAAATATGAAAAAAATATAAAATTCCCTATTATTTGGGTTGGGTTTACGAGTTACACCAAACGCCTACCTACAGGAGCCCATGGCCAAACTGTTTCCCAATTGAAAAAATTGTTTTGAGGAAGTATAAATACACCTCATGGGAAAGCCTAAATGGAGGAGAGAGATAGGTATTGATACTATAGCATGTTAGTCCTAGATCAAGTCTAATTATTCGTGTATCTCCTACACTTCCCAGGTTTAGGAAACCCTTGTTTCCCTCTTTGATATGTTCACCTCCTTTATGTGACATCCTTGTGCACCTTTATGGAAGAAGATTGTTGAGGCTTGGGCTGGACGGATCCAGAGGAAGGTTTTTCTTGGAGCCGTGATTGAACCGAGTGGTATTCCTCCACATATTTTACATAAATCAATAAATAAGCTTTGTCCCATTCCTGATGTCGTGATCTTTAACTTTTATACCTGTTAATGATCTAGTTATAGTTGATTTCATGTTATTTTCTATAAGCTTATATGATCTAACCACTGACATCTAGGACATATATGCTTTTACAACTAGTCTATGTGATTTTATTGAATGCGTTGTAGGTTTTGAAGCATGTGGAGAAGCAGAAGGTTTGAGCCCTGCGGGATTGACCTCAAACATAGGACATACGTGTCACCTCTCCCAAGTTTGCTAGTTTAAGCATTAGGACCATTAGTTTGCTTGCTTCTTGTTGTTGTATGCTTTCCGCTATGTTGGGGTCCTCAACCCAGACCCTAGGGTATTTTCTCCCATAAAAAAATTGGTGACTCCACTGGGGATTACATCCATGTAATTCCTAGTTTGGGTTGTTTCTCTCTGGAATTGGGCTCCCTGATTGGTCTGATCACTTTTCCAGTCTTATTGGTTCTTTATCCATCCAGGCAAAAGTCTTGATCTTCTGGATCAAGCTTGGATTTTTTATTTTTTATTTACTGCCTATTTTATATGCACTTTTTAGTTTACACATTCGTGTATATATGCATTTTGGTCCAAAGAAACACACGTATACTTGGGTTTCCTTGTACACAATCGCGTATGCATGCTGGTTGTTCACTTCCAAGCTGCGTATGGTCAATTTCAAATGAAAATTTGATTTTAGAAATCTTGTAAGATTTTTTTGCCTATTCTTGGCCATTGTCGTGGAACATTTGATGTGTCTGGATAGTGTTTTTGTCTACTGTGTATCAATTTCTCTCTTTCTTGATTAAAAACCTATTCAACCTAGGGTTTACCTTGCTTTGTGAAGTTCTAGTTTTGGCCTTTGCACCAGGGCTTCTTTTTGAGGTTCTTGGTTGTTTTGAAATTTCAGGACAGTGAGTTTGTGTCGTTTTTCTCATGCTTATCCTTCTCATTTCTTCACTTTCTACTTTTTGGCTTGTTGGCCTTGGTTTTTTTGGTTTCTTGAGAATAGCTTTTCTCACAAATCTTGAATTGTCTTCTTTATTTTCTTGAAGTTTCTTTGATTGCTGGAGTTTTATATTGTTGTTCAGGTCATTTGCTTGAGTTAGTTATCTCATTCAGTTTGTTGAGTCCTATCATGAAAGTGACATTGTTGGCTTAAGAAATTTGAGGTCTCTTGTTTTCTCAACCTGGTGATTTGGAGTCTTCTCAAAGAGATTTTTTTGCTTCCTTAAAAAGAAAAAGGCTTAAAAAACATTGTTGTTTTCCTTTGGTTTTTTTTTTAAGGGTTTTTATCGTTTTTGGAGCAAGTGTGTAGTTTGTCATTTTGGTCTGAATTTTCTTGGTTTTGAGAGAATTTCTTCATTGAATTTGTCTCTTCTTGTATCAAGTTGTTTTTTACATTTTTGTTGAGGGAAGTTCTTTTTTTGGACTTGTCTTTGCTTTTTGTGTCAAGTGTTCAGACCTCTGTGTTGAGAAACTCATTTTCTTGTTTGTTTAGAGTAGTCCTAGAATCGTGCATTTGGAATTGGTAGTTTTTGCATTAATGTAGTTGCAGTGTTAAGCATTTATTCTTTTGTTATATTTTGAGTGTGTGAGCGCGAATCTTGAAAATAAAAGAAAATCTTCTAGCTTTCATTAGTTTTTCGTAGAACCTATGTATAAATCTCTTTCATTGAGGAAAAAGTTGCATATGCATGTAGCAAGTTTCTATTGATTTCTCTTTTGAGTCCAAAACATCACAAGTTGCATCTCTGTTTACCCCTGACTTAAAAGAACAACTCTTAAATTCAAACACATAATTTAAAATGAACTAGAACTTTTTGAATTGTCATTAATATACATCAACTAGTCTAGGTTATTAGGGCCTTGGAATAGGTGATTGGAGAGTTAACTCTCCAAGGCCACTCAAAATTTAAAAATTAGAAGTTGATTAATGAGTGAAATCCAACCTTGTCAAGTTTTCCGGGAAATATCTACTCTAGAGAGTCAAGCGCGAGGGCGAGTGAAAGCAGAGAAGAGAGATACCCCCTCTCCTATTTGCCGAATCCCTACCAAATACCATTCCGCCTGACTTCCGACACGAACTGGTGACCATAGTTGCTATTCCTAGGTATCACATATGTGACTGCGGGGGGTAATACCCGTGGTACCTGAGGTAGACATTGCATCACATCCATTAGTACTTATGGAGGGTGCCCTTGCGAAGCTTGGGTACTTGCATCGGCAAAGAATTTTGTTTGGAGGTCAGTGTAACTGTTTCTGTTACCTTCGCTAGTAGGCATGGGGCATAATTACCCCAGACTATTTTCGGAAGGTCCTTATTTTCTCTTTCTTGTATTTTGGTGTCTGGTCCTAATAACCCGGAGCGGAAATACCTGAGAGCTGCTTGATTGTTGAATCTTAGGGACATTTTGTAGAGAGTTATCTTTGCTCCTAGACTGCCACAACTTTGTAATTTTTTGAGTCTGTATAATTTCTCATAATTAAAAGTGGATGACCAATTAGTAGCAACAAACACATCAGAGAGTGATCCTCTACTTGAGGTTATTATTTTTGAGGGTAGTCCTAGTGCTAGTCATGATTTAGAGAGGAGTACTCCACTCCTTTCTCGGGTCCTTTTTCTGGTGGAAGAAGTTGAGGTTGAAGAAATTCTTGAACCTCCAGTTACTCCTTCCTCTCCTCTTCCTGCTAGTTTTCCAGAAATTTTATTATACGTTGGGCCTTTGTCTCACAGACCGGCTAGCCCTCATATTTCTTTGTCTTTTCTTTTGATGGCCACTGCTGGGAACACAACATCGACTATGAGTACTTTGAGTGTGTATACTCCTCTTTTAGCAGAAGGAGGAGGTACCATTGATATATGGACCATCACTCTTAGTACTGCAATTTTTGGCTCTACCTCCATTCTGTCTATGACTGGGGGCACCCAAGATTTTTCTTCCCATACTGGTCACTTTTCATTTGGGATGCCTTCTAGTGAAATTCCCTCAATTTCTTTCATTATTTCATCTTCTGTATCCACACCCATGTATTCTATGGCTAGTGGGTTAGCTTCTTTTCAGTTTTTTCCCTCCAGAAGTGGTCATATTCCTCATTCTAACCCTTCGTTAGGTTCTTTGCCTTTCTACGCACAAATTCAAGGTTTTAATCCTTTTCTAGGAGGTCAAAGTTCTAATGCTTTTCAAGGCTGGAACCCTGCTTTCAGTGGTTTAGGAATTGGGAATCATTTCATGTATGGTCAATATGGGAATTTTCCTTTCTCCTCTGTAGGTGCTTCTCAAGGTTTCTCTCCTTTCGCTAATGCATGGAACCATTACCAAGGGGTATCATCTTCGTTTAATACTTCGATTGGGGGGAGTGTTCCTATTTATGGTAACCCTGTGGTGGGAGGAGGTCCTACTCCGAGTTTCTCTGGGCCACAAGGTTTTTCTTATGGTCCAACTTCTTTTACGAACAATTCGTGGCAGCCTAGTGCCGCAGAAAATCCAGGTTATTCTTTTCAGAATGTTGGGAATACTTCCCCTAGTGGATGGAACTCTTAGGGTCCTCCACACTTACCATTCCTGGCAACCATAAATTTTTCAGATCTATCAAATTTGACTAATTATCCTATCCGATATAGCCCCAGTTAGGCTCCAGTTCCTACCAAACTTACATTCGATATTCCAAAATTTGAAGGGAGGACTGGTGAGGATCCAATCGACCATGTTACCACTTTCCATTTATGGTGCTCATCGAACTCCCTTATTGTTGATTCAATTATATTGAGATTATTTCAGCACACTTGACTGGAAACACTGCTAAATGGTACATTGAGCTTACTGGAAACACTTTTTCTTCGTTTGGCGAGTTGGATACCATGTTTTTGAATCATTTTTAGTTGCCCGTTCATTATGATGTTGGGACTAAGATTTTGGCCTAAATCCAGCAAGATAAGGCAACACACATTTCTGACCATATTCAAGAATGGAGGAGAATGAAGAGGCTCCTTAAAGCATATATTCCCAATGAATTCCTTCTCGAATGGTTCCTCAAATATTTACAACTAGAAATCTCAAAAGATGTATCTCTTTCTGGGGTATTCACTGAGGAGCAAGCTATCTTTAGAGCCCAACAAATGGAAAGTATCTATTCTCAGTCCGGGATTATTAACAAGATCTTGCATGATGCTCCTCATTCCAAGATATATTTAGCCAAACTAAAGCCAGTTCTCCATGCTGATGGGATTGTTGGTTCGATCGATAGTAATACGGCTAACCTTTTGAATCAATTGCAACATTATTTTCTACAATTTTCTACTTCTATTCAGGCTATGCTGTCAATGTCTACTCCTTCCCAGCCCTTAATGATTAATGTTTTCCAATCCTCTAACCTCAAAGTAAATCAACAATCCGATGGGAAGAAGAAGGGATGGATTAAGAAGAAATTTAAGGATGGGAAGGTTAATGCAAACAAATCCAATGATAATGTTGGAGAGGGAAAGATAGAGTCAAAGAAGAAAGTTAATTTTCCTTGCAAGTTATGCACTGGAGACCATCCCACTCATATCTGCTCTAAGATTCAGGATGCTCAATGCTTGTTAGCTCAGCATGGTTCCTCTAGTTCCCAAGATATCCTGACTAACCCTTTTCCCCAAGAGCAGCAGATGATTGCTGGCGTTAATGAAAATACTGAAGCTCCCACAGGGGGTAACCAGGAGGGGGGAAATTATTCAAATGTATACATGGTTAGTGCGCACGTTGATGTCGCCATGAGATCATGTGATTATGGTGAATCTAAATCTTCGAAGGCTAAGTTCGCTCCTGATACTTCTGAGCCACTCCATATCGAGAGGCTCACAGTTGATCCTATACCTCGCATGTCAAAAAATTCTGCTAAACATTCGACAATAAACCCTAATGCCAAGGAAGCTCAAAACTACTCCATTGTAGAAGATTTGGCTCAGAATCCTTGTGTTATGTCATCATATGTATTTTCAAATCAAATCTACGTATTAGAAAATCAATATTTTTCGAACGGTAGTCAATGAAGGAGCTTCCACATGTGTCATGTCTATCTCATGGTGGAAATCTATTGTATATCCTCAAGTCGTTCCTTCACCTACTCTCTTGACTGCATTTGATGGTCATTCTCACAAGCCACATGGAATCGTTCTGGCTTTTCCCATCTGTGTTGGGGGGAAAGTTGTCAATATTGAAGTAGAAATAGTTGATGCAAATTTGGACTACAGCCTTCTATTGGGACGGAATTAGATTTATGAGATGGATGCCATTACTTCATCATTATTTCACATCCTATGTTTTCCCATGAAGGGAGAATTGTTACTATTGATCAAATGGACTATTCTCCGATATATCCTAATGCATCCTCTGACTATATAGTTACCTTGGTGAATGATGCCAAGAAACCTATGGATATTCTAGGAGTCGGTATGTATACCTCGTTGATGGGTACCTCTGATCTTCTGCCTCCTTTTGTTCATATCAATGTTATTTCATCCTGCAAGGCTCCTACTCGAAGAGAGTTATTTCGAACTCATTATTTTCATATCCTTGGACCTTACCTTCTCCTACCACCACATTAGAAGTAGGTAAAGTGGGTGGAATGGCATATCCTATATTTGTAGCAAAAATTTCTTATCAGTCTATTGTTGATTCTGTAGATTCTGATCCAGTTTCTCTTTCACTAGAGGATTTGGATGGAGATGTGGCTCTAACTTGGACACTTAAATCATCTTCTTCTTTGGACTACCTCGATACTGTTCTACCATATGAGGAGACAATCCTAGAGGCAATGACAGGTGTGGAAATACCGTGGGATGATTTTCATCATCGATTATATTTTATACTAGATGTGCGTGAGGTGGAGTCAATATTGTCTAGCCCTGTGCCAACTGGTCCTGTTCACTCGATCTTGAACCCTTTGGCTCCAACACATATTTTTGCTGAAGGTAAAATGGCTGTCATTTTAGAAACCATTTCGATGAATATTTCCAGGAATCTCAATGTTATAGAGAATGTTTTCATCGGATCTGATTGTTCCCCTGAAGAGATTAATATCTATATTGAACTCTATAAATATTTTCATGATGTGTTTGCTTTGTCTTATGAGAAAATACCTAGAATTGATCCATATATTTTCCAGCATGAGATAAAGAATTATGAGAATGCTAAGCCTATAAGGGAAAAGCTGGTCAATCCTAGGAAATTTGTAGCTATTAAGGTCGCGGTTGAGAAGCTGATTAAGGAGGGTTTCATACACCTCGTTCCTTTGACTAAATGGGTTTCGAACCCATTTCATGTAGAGAAGAAATAAGGAAAGTTATGTTTCTACATTGACTTCAGAGATCTGAATAAGGCATGTCCGAAATATAATTACCCCACACCATTGATTGATCAGATTATTGATGAGTGTGCGGGGAATGAGATTTTCTCCTTCATGGACGGTTTCTCAGGATATAATCAGATTATCATCCATCCTGAAGATCAACATAAGACTGCTTTTATTTTCCCCTGGGGTACGTTTGCATACAAGAAGATGCCTTTTGGTCTTGAAAATGCTAGAGCTACTTTCCAGCGGGCCATGTCTTATGCTTTCCACGATATCAAGCATATCATCGAAGCTTATTTGGATGATTTAGCTACTCTTTCTCGAAAGAGAATTGATAATCCTTCTCATCTTCGACAAATTTTCGAAATATGTTGTCATTATAAAATCCAGTTGAATCTGAATAAGTGCATTTTCGCCCTCACATCCAGTCGGTTGTTGGGATTCATTGTGTCTATTGAAGGGATTCATGTAGATCCTTTCAAGGTTGATGCAATACTTCAGTTGCCTCCCCCGTCTTCTATTTGTCAACTTCAAAGTATTAAAGGAAAAGCCAATTTCTTGAGGAGATTCATTGTTAAATATGCTGAGATTATGAAAGGTTTTATGAGATTGTTTAAGAAAGGAATTCCATTCATGTGGGATGAATTCGCTCAGCGCTCGTTCAATGCCTTGAAAAAGGCATTGACCTCTGCTCCTTTGTCGAGTCCACCTAATTATAGTAGAGATTTCCTTTTGTACCTTGTCACGACAGAATCTAATATACGTATGGTTCTGGTTCAGGAGGATGATGCTATGTGTGAGCATGTTATTTATTATCTAAGTCGAGGCTTGGTAGTTCCTGAATTGCGATATTCTCCCATTGAGAATTTATCTTTGGCAGTCATCCATGTTGTCCAACGACTTATGAATTACATTTTTCTTTGCAAAACTTATGTTTTGGTAGTCGTAAATCTGTTTCAATTCGTTCTTAGTAGGTGAGTGATTGGGGGAAAATACAATAGATGGGTTGTCATTTTACAAGAATTCGATCTCGAGTTCCTGTCTACCAAATCCAAGAAATCATTGGTATTTGCAGAGTTAATCTCTAAGTTGCCTTGTGGAGAAGATATTATTTATGAGGAATCGTTCCATGATGAACATATTTTCCTCATTTCTTCACAAGATCCTTGGTATGTAAATATTGTTGCATATCTATAGACTTCGAAGTTTGCCCTCACTTTTTCGAAGGATGAGCGTAGAAAATTCCGTCACTTGGAGAAAAGCTATCTTATCATCGGTGACACTTTATATCGTCGCGGGGTTGATTCAATCCTTAGACGTTGCTTAACCCTAGAAGAAGCTGAGGTTGTGCTGAATGATTGCCACAGTGGAGCTCGTGGTGATTATTTATCAGGGCTTGCAACACTCAAAAAAATTTGCGTGTCGGATATTTTTGGCCCTCGATTTTCAAGGATTGTGTTGAAGCAGTCAAAAAATTTCATCCTTGTTAAGTTTATACTCGGAAGATGCGCTCTCATCCAGCTCCGCTCTTTCTTGTTATCACTGTTGCTCTGTTCACTAAGTGGGGAATTGATTTTACTACTTGTAACCCGCCTTTGATGAAGGGTCATAAGTACATTATTGTAGCAGTGGACTACTTCACGAAGTGGGCCGAGGCTATGCCTACATTCTTGAACGATGGTGAAAAAACAACCCTATTTCTATTCAACCAAGTCATTTCTCGCTTTGGTATTCCTAAAGAGATTGTCACTGACCATGGCAGTCATTTTCAGAAATCCATGATGGATGAATCCGCTCTTAAATTAGGTTTCCTACAGGAGAATTAATCTCCTTATTATCCTCAGGCCAATGGGCAAGTGAAAGCCATGAATAAATCCTTGAAGGTTATCCTACAAAGGATGATCAATACAGCTAGATCCAATTGGCATGTCATGTTGTATCCTATGATTTTGGCATACCAGATGTCAGTTAAGACTGAAAGTGGTTTCACTCCTTTCCAACTAGTTTACAGATTGGAATCAATCTTCTCTGTTGAGTGTGAGATTCCTTCCCTTAAGCTAGTTGTTGAGCTTCTTCTAGACACTTCAAGTCTCGTAGAACACCTTGCTTATCTGGAACATCTTGATGAGCAGCGTCGAGATGAAGCTGTGGTTAATGAGGCTTATAAGAAAATAGTGAAGGTTCAATATGATAAGGCTGTAAAACCTATGGTTTTCTCTGAAGGCGACCTCGTCCTGGTCTATGACCAAGACAAGGATGCCTTGGGGACAGGGAAATTTAAATCCATGTGGTACAATCCTCTCATTGTCAAAATATTCCTTAAAAAGGAAGCTTATGATTTGGTTAAATTTGACGGAAATGAGCTGGCAAAGCCCAGAAATGAGCTCTATCTTAAGAAGTATTATGCCTAGGATTCTACCTAGTATTTTATTTGATTTGTACATATTGTATTTTTTGTGGATATCTGTCTATTGATTTCGTTGTGACGTTGATATTTTTTATCTACCTTGGCAGGTATCTATGGATGATATGGTTCATTTTGGATTTGTCGATGGTGCTAGTCAACACACCCAGAATATTGCTTCCGCGGCTTGGGTAATTTACCATCCATCCGGTCAGTTGTTAGTATCAAGGGGCATATGTATTGGTCTTGCTTCGAACAATGTTGCAGAATATACTGTTGTGGTCAATCTACTGCCTAAAGTAATATCTCTTGGTGTTAGTTCGTTAGTAGTGTACTTGGATTCACAACTGGTGGTGTTTTAGTTGAATAACATCTATCATGTCAGAGATCCATATTTATATTGCCTATTTTTGAGAGTGAGTTTATTACAAATATCATTTAATTATATTAAATATATTCATATTCCACGATTAGAAAATGAATTTGTTGATTCATCAACTAATCAAGAAATCGATTAGCATATAATTCATTCATCACATTAAATATAAAAAATCATCAATAATCATTGTATATATAATATAGTCACATCACGAAATCGATGTATATAGATCAGAGTCATATGTTCAAAAATATATAAAATTGGACAATTATGTCCTACAAAATTAGGGCTTATGCCCGATCATGTCCATCATAAAAGGATCAAGTCATCTAGTCATCCTAAAAATATATTTTTGTGGGCCCTGCCTTGGATGATCATCTCATAAGGACACTATGGGAGTAGCCACATGGCGGAATAGTCGCACCCAATCACGTAGTACACCAACCACGCATCTCTGAATAGCTTTTGAGAGGTCTTCCACTACAGCCATAGGGACCTGGCAGGTCAGACCCTCCAAGTTCCTCTGTATGGCATGGACGACTCTCTTAGGATCTGCTGTGAGATTATCCACCTCTCTTCTACGGCACTTGTGCCTTGGTAGACCCTCAGGTCTAAATGGTCCAACATCTGCATCATGATCAATAATTTTGTAAGTACTTTTTCCTATCAAAATATTTTCATCTTATATTTTTTGAAAACCCAAAAAATCAAATAATCAAAAATCATTTAAATGTGATCTAATTAATTGTTCCCCATGTAGCTCTGGGTGGTAGGGGTAGATCTGGGTCTTCCCTGAAGTCCATACCTACATAGGGGTAATCCTCTATAGTGATCACTTGTTCTCCCCACCACAGGAAGAACTCATCATTCGAGGTAGTCCTAGGGACCTTGCCGCCCCCTAGTCTCCTCATTAGATCATCCCATCGTGCTATACGTGGATCTCGTGGGCTACTTATGGTTGATATCACTTTGGGTCGAAGCCCAGGTAGTCTCTCGAAAAAGAAAGTACACAGTATAGTCCCATATCCGAAGTGTTTGGTCTTATTTTTTCTGGATTGAAGTCAATTGTTTTTTCAAATTGGTAAAAAATGAAGTGCACCAATCATACAGTGTAGTTACGAAATCAATTGACAAACTCATGGTAGCACGGGAGGCCTGGTGTAGTGAAGCCGATCCAGCTACTCGGACAATAGTGAAAACAAGGATATTCATATGTAATCCTTTTACATCTCTGATTGGGATCTAGGTCCCAACCTTCTGAGTATCTTCTAAGTAGTATAGCTGGATGTAGTCATCTACATTCAACCCTCCTAGGGCCTTCCCCTGCAAATTCACTAGCTCTCCTCTTCAATAAAGCCTAGTGATGAAGTATATATCTTCAATTTCAATTCTCAATGGAATTTGATCAATCATGAATGCATCTTCTTCGGGCTCCCAGTAACCTACAAGCATCTTAAGCAATTTGGTATTTGTTTTCATATTGGGCATTTTGAAAAAATTTAGCAATTCACATCCTCGGAGCACTTCCAAGGACAAGGCATATTCCATTACCTCATTATCAATTTCACTATGCTCCCTCTCTCTCTAACTGATTATCATCCCGGATCTATTCAATTTTTCGTCCATTAGATATTTGTTTTCAAAAATTATTCTGCACATACACGAGTTTCTTTTCCACACATTCGCGTATATACACAGCTTGGATATTTTCAACCCGCGTATACGTAGAGGGTTAATATAAAAATCTAATTCCTATGGTGAAATTGACTTAAAAATAATTGAATTGATAAAGAAAATCATAAGAAAAAGGTTTGAGAATGTTACCTGGAAGATTTGAGGTGCTTCGGCTGAGAATTTGTCTAGATTCAACTTGGGGTTTTTTTTTTCTCCAGAGCCTTTTTCTCAAATTGTGCAATGCACAAATGACAAATGTGAGTTCAATGGGTCTATTTATGCCTAAATTTCAAAAAATTTCAAAACCCACTTGTATAAAGTTTGTTTTTAATTTTTGAATTTGTCAAAGACATTATGACCTTTTGCCTTGTAAGTGTTGGGACAGGTTGTTTTCAAGACCAATTTGACGATTTAGAGACTATTTTTACCGCTGACTCATCATGGCAGGTATTGTGTTCAGAACTGGCATATAGGTTAGTGAAATTCACTTTCCGTTTCATTTGCATTCTAGCCTCCATACTGAAATCTTGCCATAGGGTCGAACCAATCATGTTATTATTATTAAACCATTTTCACTCGCTGATTTATAAAATCATGATATGATGGTAGAGCCATCCTTTACATGGGCTTCTTAGTTATATCCTTGCTAGCATATGTTGCCCATGCTGCAAAATTGTGTAGGCTCGAGAGTCCTCTTTAGTCTCTCCATGACTTGTGTGATGAAGCTTCATTTTTCTTCTTCGCTATTTTTCTGGATTTATACCCTAGAGGTTCCCTATTGTTGAGTTATTCTGCTGCATTGCATATTGACCAATTGTATATCTTGGCCTTAAGCTAACTTAATTTGGAATTGTGTATAAGCCAACCTTTCGACCATGTCCTTATGAAAAGTCAGCTTTGCAATCACTTAGCATCTGCAACTTGAAAACCCTTTGCCTGTGGACAGAAAATTCCTCTAAGTGTCATCTACCAGTTTCGCCACCTTGCATTGAGCATAGGATTGTTCCTATTTGAGGAACTAGTGCATTTGCTTCCCGACACTCGTTCTATCCACTGTATTATAGGCATTATTTTATTCTTTTTCAAGCTTTCAATATGAAAAAGAAAAAAATTTCAAATATCCAAAAAGAGTGGGAATAGGACATTACTTCTATATTTGATGGCAACTAAGAGTTAGTTGTGTTGCCCTTGAACAAAGCACAAAAAGAAAAGTCTTTTCTCCATTTGGATGGGATTTAGTTTGACTTAGGAGAGCCATAACCTTGTTATTGAGTTAGTACTCCCCTGTTGGTTATCTCTTCCAATCATATGGAGGGTTTTTTCATGTCTCCTGCATGACAAGCTTAGACAAAGTCATCATGTGTTCACATAGTCACATTTTCAATCATGCTTTTTTTCAAGGGAAGTAAACCTGATTCGACCTTTCTGTGGTGTCTCTTGACTCATTTTTTAGTTGGTCATCTTGGTATGTTAGAGTCTTGTTCTATCACATCAGATATTTGGTCCTTTGCTCGTGCTGGTTTGATAAGTTCTCCATTTACTTCTCGTTGGCGGGTTTTTTCTTATCGACTTCGACAAATTGCTCTGAGAGTAAACCTAGAGCCGCACCCTGGCCGTACTTACATCATTGATAGGTGACCTTGTGCTCAACATTTTATCAACACCATGGGTGTTTGACTGAGTGGTTTCCATTGTGTTCGACTTCAGCTTTCATTATCACACTTAGGATTTGTGCAATACCTTGGTTTCCATTTGACCCTATCGGTGGATTCCTCGCCTCTTTTTTAGCTTTTATTATTGGTTGGTTCAGAGGGTTTCTGCCATGTGCTAGCTACATTTTGTGCATGGCAGAAACATGCTTCAGGTTGGTTACTTCATATTTCTTCGTCCAATTCCTTCCAAATATTGGCTTGCGGGTTACAATTGTGCTGGATTGATGTGGGATGCCTTAATGCCTTCCTTCCAGTGGATATTTTCCCATAGACATTAACACATTTCTCTGGGAACAAGGTTTAGAGTCCTTTTGCAAGTACCTTAGGGTTTGCATTCATTAGTGGAAGACTCCTTCACTATCAATAGTGAGAATACATCAATGTCTCCTGATTGGTAGATTCTATCAAGTGTTCGACTTCAACTCATTCATTCACACTTATTAGATTGTACTGGGGTACCTTGACTCTCATCATCATTATCGATGAGTTGTCTTGCATTTGTTAACGGTATACATCAATGATAAATAATCAAAAAAATTCTCACATGGTTGACTTCAACTCATTTATTCCCATAGTGTAGAATTGTACCATGGTGATCGGTGAATACTTCAAGTTTTCATTAGCATACTTTGGTTCACTTTGAAATCTCCTTCAATTTTTTTCTAGTGATACCATCCACCTTGTATGTTGCAATTCATCACAAAAACATCCTATATGTTGGCACCTGATTTGTGCGCAGTACCTTTATTCCAACACTTATGATTTGGTACTTGGAGATTCAGTTATGACTTCAGTGATTAGATATCTTTTAGCATTATTAATTAACTCTTCTATATGTGATAATTTGACATGACTTTGACATGTACCTTTTAGGGCAGTGATCAGACGATTCACTAAGTACTTTACAGTTTCTGCTATACTTGTATACATATTGGATCCGCTCCATACTTGATATGAAAACATGCTTTAATTCCACTGAGCATGGGTATGTATGCCTTAGAGATGATCTTGATTTAGGATCTCTTCCACTAGTTTTTGGCAGGCTGAAATCTGGTGAATTCCTCTCAAGTCCTCGCAAGATTCTTTCTTATGCGCATAATACATTCCGCCATCATGTACCCCTTTTGACCTCATATATTAGGGGGGATCCTTTATAGCATAATTTATCACCTCTATATACTTGATGATCTATGTATTGGCCTTGGGAAACCATTTCCATTCAGACTTGGTCCTTTACCTAAAAAACAATATTTTGAATTCCATACGCAACTCTGCCCTCTCAAAAGTGCGTGCAGATGTGGGTCCACTCATATCCTACCCTCGTATATAATTTAAAATATGAAAAAAATATAAAAATCCCTATTATTTTGGCAGGGTTTACGGGTTACACCGCAAGCCTACCTACAGCAGCCCATGGCCAAATTGTTTCCCAACTGAAAAAAAAGAAAGAAAAAAACTGTTTTGAGGAAGTATAAATACACCTCATGGGAAGGCCTGAAGGGAGGAGAGAGATAGGTATTGATACTATAGCCCGTTAGTCCCAGATCAAGTCTGATTATCCTTGTGCCTCCTGCACTTCCCAGGTTGAGGAAACCCTTATTTCCCTCTTTGATATGTTCACCTCCTTTATGTGAGATCCTTGTGCACCTTTATGGAAGAAGATTTTTTAGGCTTGGGTTGGACAGATCCGGAGGGCGGTTTTTCTTGGAGTCATGGCTGAATCAAGTGGTATTCCTTGACATATTTACATACATCAATAAAGAAGCTTTGTATCGTTCTTGATGTCGTGATATTTAATGATTTTATACATGTTAATGATATTTCTATAGTTGATTTCATGTTATTTTCTATAAGCTTATATGATCTAACCACTCACTTCTAGGACATATATGCTTTTACAACTATTCTATGTTTTTTTCTTGAATGGGTTGCAGGTTTTTAAGCACGTGGAGAAGCAGAGGGTTTGAACCCTGCGGGAATGACCTCAAAGGTAGGACATATGGGCAAGTTCACCTTTCCCAAGTTTGCTAGTTTAAGCATCAAGGCCATTAGTTTGCTTGCTTTCTTCTGTTGTATGCCTTCCACTCTATTGGGGTCCTCAACCCAGACCCTAGGGTAGTTTCTCCCGTAACAATGGCTTATGCATGAAGAAATTTTTTCTTTTTTGACCATGTAGAAGACAATTGAATTCAAGGGATTTAAATGAATACACACAATTATGTGTCTATGTAGAAAGTAATTTTGTATCATTTTTCTAATGAGATAAAATTAAGGTTTTTTCTGAGTAAAAAAACCAATTACATATCATACAACATACTAATGGGTGTATAACATAACTTTAGAAGAATTTTAGAAATTAGTGTATATATAAAAGAATGTTTTCATAATAAGTAGTCAATTTTAAGGAAGTGTATCAAAAAATTTAAATGATTATTATTAATATCTATGTTCAATTTTTGATGTTTTGTTAAGGTTTATTTGGTTTCTAGATGTATGTGTGCCTTGTCCACCGATATCATCATTATTCCTTATCTCAACAATGTAGGTGTCCCACAATAGATTTATGTAGTTTTTCCTACCTATCGCAAGCTCATCATGGTGCTTCTAACAACATCCCTAGGCCTAAGAGTGGGGAATTGAATCCAACAAATGTTATTGGTATCCATAGAAACGCTACATTTTTTAACTATGAACTTGGTTCCATCAAAAGTCTTCCATAATATAATAAACTATCGCGTAATGAAATACCTATGGATTATGTTGCTAACTATTATAGTGTATATGACAAGCTTCAAAAGCACACATTCTTAGCATACTTCTCTCTCTAAATTCCACATGATTTCATTATGGAGGTTAATATTAAGTAAGTTTTAGAGCCACATGGGTGGCACCACTTCAACACTTAAAGCCTAACCAAAGGATTATTTTTGTTTTTATTTCAAGAAGAGTACCATTTGCACTACTATTATTGTCTCATGGTCCTTAGCTTTGTTGAAATGTCTTAGTGGGGTTATCTTCGTGGGTTGATAACTTATCAATCAAACAATCTATCCAAGGTGTTTCCCTACATAGATAGAACTCCCTGGTACATATATGTAGTTTTCAAACTTGCAAGTATACTGAAGGATTTATATGTTATGAACCTCATCAAATTTTTAACCACATGCCTAAAAATAGAGTCTATTGGAAATTCATTCTATTCAAATATCTTAAGGAATGGGTCTTCATAAGCATTGGAGACAAATTGACTAAAAAACATGCAATGTACATTAACCTCTTGAATACCTACTTAAGTGCTAAGGTCTATGTTATAAAAAAATCTAACACCTTAGTATAAAGCCTTCACAAGGTGCCAAGACTTATTGGAGCATTAAAGTGTTACCATTGTCACCTTAGCAACAACTTCCATCATTTTAGTGTCAGTGAAGAACAAATCCAAGCTAGACAGAATAAAGTCTAAGGCCCACTGAGTATCTAGCCAATTCACCACCAAAGATATGTATCAAGTGAGTTAATTATTAAGTGGCTAATAAAGGTCAATTCCCAATTTGGCTCGAGGTATTCTATGGTTGATCTAGGGGGATTACCAAGAAAAAATTTCATGTAAAATAATCTACAAACCACACAAATTTGAAAAATACCGATGGCTAATGTAAAAAATGTGTAAAAAGTAGTAAATTACAATAGTAAACAAGTTACAAAAATAATGCAATTTAGCCCTGAAAATGAGTTATAAATTAGCAGAAAAGTGGGCTAAAATAATGAATAAATCTAGGTTTTTATGAACTTTTAAACTTTGAAAATTACAAGGCATATAACAACCAACCAAAACAAGGCATCTAGTCCTAATTTTGCAGTAATATAAATAAAAAAATCAAATTTTATGTAGTAAAATAATTTTAGGTCAAACATGCAATAATACTCTAGTATTTGAAATCAATAATATGAAAGAAAGCCCTAGATTTTTAGGTTAAAAATATGTGCGAAAACCCTAGAAATAGATGGTTTTTAGATGGCTGAAAATTAAATCTAAGCTACACAAAACCCTAAAATTACCCCCAAACATAAAATAAATTTGACTTTATAAAATATGATTGACTAAAAGGGAGAAGGATAGTGCCTACTATACTTTTTTAGGGCATATGGGGTCAATCAAGGACTCCCTTTAAGAGATGCAAATAAATTTAGGGTGATATATAGGGTTTTCCACTACAAATCCTAGAAATTCAACCTATTACCTTACTCAAAACTTCAAGATGGTTTGAGGGAAGGTAATCTACTAGTAACCTTCCAATGTTTTTGAAAATAAGGTTTGTTCAAGGAAGAAAATAAGAGAATACACCACCACCAATAGAGAAGTACAATTACACTTACATTCATTTGGAAGCTAAGCCACTAGATAACAATGAGACGTCTTAAGAATATTTCCATACGTAAAAATCCTTTCAATGAGCATTTGTGAAATAGTAAAATCCATGCACAAACTATTCTCCTGAGGAAGTCAATCTAACTATCCATTTATGGACATTTTTAGAGAAAATATAAGCATAGTAGACAATTAATTATGTTTCTCCACAAGTAGCAATGATTGACAAGTGAGAAGTGCTTCTATTATTTATATTAGAGATATAGAACCCTTCTCATTATAACAATAATATTTTCCTATCTTTTATCCCAAGAAAAAATAAATTACCCTTTTCTATTTAAAAATCCTAAAGATAAGTTAAACATACATAAACTGCAAGGTGGTTATGCCACATATAAAATAATATCCATGATGCATGGGTGAATAAGTTAAAAAACCCCAATGATGCTCCCCAAATCAAGTAAACACTCCTTAAGTGTCAAGTCATCCTTTTGAACATGTGCGATCCTAAAGAGTGAAACAACCTCCTCAAAATCCTCAACCACCTTCTCCAAAAGTGTATTATGAGTGTTTAAAAATTTAGGATAATAATCTCATGAAAATTTTTAAAGGCACCATAACCATGTCAATTTATTCTCAAACTTTATTATGACCGCATTTTGAAAATCACGTGGCATTCTACATCTAATTGCGTTGATCTAGTAGACTTTTGGGTATTTTGTCAAAAGATATTTTTTTTGGAATATGGTCATCCTATAAAGAAACCATGTGAAGGAGTGCGAAGTGACCTCAAATGTGACACATTCCCTCCAAAGTGTCCAATGTTTCATATGATATGTGCAATATCTCATTGAAAAGGCGAAATCACTGTTGGGTACCTAATTTGACATCATTTTAATAATTAATTAGCCCTCTAATATACCCATTTATTCACCTTTTTTACAAAAGAACTCACCATTACCATATTATTGGCATTGGTGTCAAATGGTCATGATAAGGAAAATTATTTTCATCAAGTTGATTGATTAATATTACTGAATGTTGTTGATGTAATTGCAATGGCTGAAAGTGATGTGAAGTGAAAAGGCTATGCTAATCAATATGAAGGCTAAATATTGTCAAGCGGGACACAAAATATTAAGACAAAAGCTGTAATACACATATTTCATTGAAAAACCAATGTAAATAATACAAATCTAATTTGTCTCTTGTAATTATTACTGATTGAGTTGTTACGACACTATTTTATATTACAAATATTTTCAGAAGTGAAAGTGAAGCTAGTGAGTAGTTTTTGGAAGTCCAAGAGATAATGCTTCATTTCATATTCCTACAAAGAATACAAACAACCAAGATGGATTGCTTATAAAATATACAATGTGGAATGGAAATCTGACCTTTTTGAAGAGAAGGAATGTGTATAAGAAAGTGAATGGGAAACAATAAAAGAGAAAGAGAGTGGAAGAGAAGAAACAATTCAACAGTAAACTTGAAAAAAAAAATGTATATGAGGTAACCAACATTTGTGACTTGATGTTGTTATTGGTAAATTTATGTTCCCTTCTATGTTGCAACTTGAAAAAGAACAAGTTGTAGCCTGTTGAGGTAGGATCCTCCTGTGGGTTGTAGCCTGCAGAAAATTTGTGGGAGTTGGAGCTTCCTTTGAGGTAAGAGCCTCTTGTAGGTTGGAATCTACAAAAATCTGATGTAATAAGGATTAGCAACTTTCCTTCACATCACTTTCAGCCTAACATTCATGGTTTTCTCCCTTCGAGGTTTTGAATTATATCTAGTGTCTTCATGTGTTGTTTCTGAATATTGTGTGAATGATCTTGAATTCCTGATAAGTAAATCTACAAATTTTTCTCTTTGAAACCTACAAAAGGAATTTAATAGAGCACGAACATAAACCATTAGTTTCATAATAAAATAAAGTTGAGAAAAAGTAAATAATATTAAATTACTGATTCACCCCCCGTCTCAGTAATTTCCAATCATAAATTTCAATTGGTATTAGATCCAAGTTCTTTAGG
The DNA here is from genome assembly GCA_034641835.2 of Pinus albicaulis. NCBI lineage: Eukaryota > Viridiplantae > Streptophyta > Pinopsida > Pinales > Pinaceae > Pinus > Pinus albicaulis. The sequence continues at coordinate 1,545,178,149 of CM076575.1, forward strand.
AATAGTCTAACAACTAGAAGGAGGTCCTAAGTTACTAAAATGGCTAGTCAAGAAGGATGCTAAAAAAACAAATCTCCTCTATTCACTAGTACAAACTATGCTTTCTAGAAAGTCAGAATGAAGACATACTTAATGTCTCTTGGAATAGAAGTCTGGGTTGTTGTGATGGTATGGTATGAAGAACCGAAGGAAGAGACTAATGACAAAGATGCCAAACTGGATTTCATAGCTAATGCAAAAGCTATGAATGCACTCCTGAGTGGTCTATGTGAGTTTGAATTTATCAAAGTAATGCATTGTCAGACAACCAACAAAATATGGGACAAATTAGAAAGTATTCATGAAGGAGATAAAAAGGTAAATATGGCCAAATTGAAATTTTATAGAACACAGTTTGAGACCTTAAAATGAATGAAGATGAATATATAGCTAAATTCTAATTAAGAGTTGATGAATTTGTGAATGTCATGATAGGTCTAGGGGAAAAAATTAAAAAAAAGTCTAATAATTCAGAAAATTTTGAGGTCATTACCATCTAAATTCAATGCTAAGGTTTCGACTATAGAAGAGACAAAAAACTCGAGATTTTGAACAGAGATCAACTACTTGGTTTCTTGACAGCATATGAGATGATAATTCCAAAAGGGAAGTAAATCACTAGGGAGGTAACTTTTAAGGCAAGAAAGTGCATAGAATAAAAGGAATTTTCATGCTTAGATTATGATGAATAAGAAGCAAAATTTGTTAGAAGGTTGAAGAAAGGGAGAGGTAAGTACAAAGGGAAAATTCCATTTAAGTGTTTTAATTGTAGAAGAGTGGCTCATTATGCCTCAAAATTTCCCTATAAGATAGAAAAAAATCAACCAAAATGGAAAGAAAAGAACAAATCTAATAAAATGTAGAAAGAGAAAAAGTTTAAAAGAAAAATCTTTTATGCTCAAGAAGATAACAATGTATTTGAAAGCTCCAATGAATCCTCTACTTAAGATGGAACTAGTGAATTCATGTTGATGGCCTTGGAAGAACTTGAAAGATATTGCTTGGAATATGAAGAAGAAGAGGAAGGTGAGGTAGATCTTGAGGGGGAGTTGATTAGTGCCATGGATGAAATAGAAAGGCTTAAACTCAATAATAGAAAACAGAAAGAGAACCTATTGAAATATGTAAAAGAGGAATCAAATTCAGAAGACATTATTAAGCTAAAAGTTGAACTTGAAGAAGCAAAAAAAGTGGAAGACATTTTGATGCAGCAAATAAAAGAGAAAAATCAGGAGTGTGAAAGATTGGAAGAAGAGGTGGTAAGTCTAAAGAAGAGACTAGAAAATGAACAAACTAAATTAAACATGAATATTCAACAGATAAAAGGATCTGAACAACTAAATGAGATATTATATGCTCAAAGGTCTCCACTCGTAAAGACTAGGTTAGGCCATGAAGGAGAATTTAGTGAATCTAAGACAGAGGATTAAATGACAATCACTTTTTTAAAAGTTGTCATGGGAGACAATGATAGTTCCAATCAATCCGAGAACAAAATTTTTGGCAACATTTCAATATCAAATGAACAAATGTATAGAAACACTACCAGAAAAGTCTAGGAGATAAAAGGAATGAAAAATCAAGAAGACAAGATTTTCAAATGTCTAGATGGTTATATCCCCAAACGAAATCCACTACTAGGTACAAATATTTTTTCTATGAATATTGCTACTACTATAAAAGATGTAAAAATTTTGGACTTAAAGCCAAAGATTGTAGAGCTTATGTTAGAAGATTTGATTTTGGAAATTCTAAAAGAAGTAAGGATAACAATTGATTCACATACATCAAAACAAACATTAAACTAGATAAAAATGCATATGCTCCTCTCTGTGATATTGTTGAATGTTTCTATTGTCACAACTTTGGAAACAATTCATATGAATGTTAGCTGAAGGACAATATAATTTCATCTCAAAATAATTATAGAACAGATGGTTGCACGCTACGGAGAAAGAAGAAGGAAGAGAAAAAAGTTGATAAGTGCGACCTAGTTCTATATGATCAAGATCAAAATAGTAAATGGTATGTGGACAGTGGCTACTCAAGACATATGACAAGAGACAAAAGTAATTTGGTATCTCTGGATGAAATAAAACTTGAAATGTCAAATTCGGCAATGATGAAGTAGGACAAATTAGAGGAAAAGGCACAATCAGTCTGAATAATGGAAGAGGAAAGGATCAGGATGTATTGTTTGTAGATGGTCTAAAACATAATTTGTTGAGTGTAAGTCAGATGTGTGGCAGAGGTTTCGAGGTTCTCTTTATAGCTCAAGACTATGAAATCAGGTCAATATCTACATCAATACTCTAGTTAAAGGAGCTCGAACAAATAATAATGTATATATCTTGAAGGAAGAGAGTGAGGAATTCTACATCAACAAACATGATGAATCCTGGTTATGGCATAGGATATTGGGGAATCTCAACTTTGATCACATCATCAAACTCAACACGATGAGAGAAATTATAGAACTACCAACACTATTGAAGCCTCAAAACATTATATGTAAGTCACGCGAAATGGGTAAACAAACAAAAACATCATTCAAAGTCAAAGATAAACTATCAAGTAGTAAGCCTTTGCAGCTAGTTCACATGGATCTGTGTGGGCCTTCCAGAACATATGCAAAATGAGGAGAAAAATAGTTCAAGTTGATAATTGATGACTATTCGAGATTGACATGGGTGGAATTTCTCAGAAATAAGTCAGAAGCATTTGAAAATTTCAAAATATTCAAGGCATTGGTAGAAAAACAAACAACGTGTAAGATAAAGTGTCTAAGGTCAGAAGGTGAATTTACATCAGATGAGTTTGCAAGCCTGTGTAATGAATTTGGGATAAAACAACAATGATACTATTGTAGATACACCACGACAGATTGGATTCACTAGGAGAAAAAACAAGTATCTTTAACAAAATAGCCAGAGCCATGATGCAAGAAAGAAACATTTATCAAACCTATTGGGAAGAAGCGTGCATGCAATAATACATATTATCAATAAGGCACATCTCATACCAAACTGTGATAAGTCACCATATGAACTGTGGCATGGGAAACTAGCATTGTTGGCGAGTGATCAGGTCTCGCGGGCAAGACCCAGGTTCAGGGATTGTGGCCAACAAAGGAATCCGATGTAGTCTAGGATCACGCCGGCATTATCACCCTACTCTGGAGAGTAGAGAGTCTCACCCGAGGCGTGCCGCGACCACATGCAGAAGGGGAGTAGACCGGTGGCACGGAACAGATCCGCAACTCATTCTCATCAGTGATTAGATTGCATAGATAGAATCACACACGCAACATTATTCAGAGAACATACAGATATTAAGCAAATGAAAATTTTAAAGCATCTCAACCAACACACATGCATGTGAATCCCACAAATAGAAAGCAATCTGCAATTGTATTAAGCTCTTGGCCAACTCCCGGTTACATAGCTTTGCAATGGGCTTACAGATCTGATACATATGCCTTGCGAAACAAAGATTCTACATCAATAGACCCTAGGAACTACAGAGACCTCATCCATGCTCTGGATTCCTGCTGCAGCATGCGTTTCCTCTCCTTAGTCGCTCTCTTCTCTCTTCTGCTGTGGAATCATCCCCTCTTTCATCGGGGTGACTGCTATTTATTCACCCGCTGTCGCGACTGTTAGTTCCTCTTCTGTCCTTCTTCAGCTGCTTCTAGCTTTTCTCTGATTATCTGTGTGTTCCGCTTGCATTCTTCTGCTGTATCTTTTCCTTATCTGTACTTATGCATCTAGTTTCCTCCGCTATGTGCCTGTTCCGTCGCAACCTTGGTAGCTCCGCCGTTTGATGTGGTTGTGACTTGGTTGCGGCTGTCGTGTGTCCTCGTTCCGCAACCCCAAAATCTGGCCGTTGTTTCAAATTCAAAACATTCAAAACAAGGTTTTTCAAAACAAGGGCCCCAACAAGCATCAATCAAGCATTTTAAAGTATTTAAGAGTAAGTTTTATATCAAAAATAATGATGAAAAGCTAGGAAAGAATGATGCTCGATATGATGAAGGAATATTTTTGGGATATTCATCATAAAGTAAGGGATATAAGGGGCATATGTGCTATAATAAGAGGTTGCATATGATTGTGGAATGCCTAGATGTAAGGTTTGATGAAGAGCTATTTGATAATAACAAAAGCACAGGTTTTATTAATCCTTTAGATCAAAACCATTATGAAAATAAAGAGAATGAAGTGCAAGATGAAACATTAGAAGATACAGAGGCACACTCAAAAGTACCCTCAAGAGAAACTCAAAATAATTATCCTGAAAATCAAATAATTGGAGACAAAAGTGAAGGAGTTCAAACAAGGAGGAAACTAGCAGAACAATTTGAGCAAGTTCATATAGCTATGTTGTCACAAATAAAGCCAAAGAACTTTGATGAGGCAAGTAAAGACAAAAATTTGATAGATTCTATGAATGAAGAGTTACACCAAATTGAGAAAAACAAGACTTGGGAACTAACATGAAGGCCTATGAGAGAATGGCATTAGCACAAAATAGGTATTAAAAAATAAGATGAATGAACATGTTCAATTTGTTAGAAACAAATGCAGACTAGTGTGTAAGGGGTACTCACAAGTGGAATGTCTTGATTATGAAGAGACTTTTGCACTAGTCGTGAGAATGGAGGAAATCAAGATGATTTTGGCCTTTGCGTGCTACAATGATTTCAAGGTGTACCAAATGGATGTGAAGTCTTCCTAAATGGTGATCTTGAGGAAGAAGTCTATATGGAACAACCTGAAGGGTTTTCTTTAAAAAATAAGCCTAACTATGTTTGGAGGCTAAAGAAAGCATTCTATGGTCTTAAACAAGCACCACGAGCGTGGTACTCAAGACTGGACAAGTACCTTCAGAAACATGGCTTCAAGAGAGGAGGAGTTGATAATAATTTGTACATAAAGGATGATGGAGATAGATTATTAATTATGGTTGTATATGTGGATGATATCATGTTTGGAAGTAATAAAGACTTTCTAGCAAAAGGGTTTGCTGAAGAGATGAAGTATGAGTTAGAGATGTCAATGATTGGAGAGCTTACCTTCTACTTAGGACTTCAAATCCTATAAAAGGCTAGAGGCATATTCATTTCTCAAGAGAAATACCTAAGAGATATGTTGAAAATGTTCCAAATGGGAGAATGTAAAATTGTCTCAACCCCCATGACTATTGGATGCAAGCTATGTGCAGATGATGAGTCACCTTATGTGGATAAAAAACTTTACAGATCTATGATAGGAAGTCTGCCATACCTAACAACTTCTAGACCAGATATAATGTTGGTAGTTGGATTAGTAGCAAGATATCAATCAACACCCAAACAAAGTCATATGCTAGCAACAAAGAGGATATTCAAGTACTTGAAAGGGACTACAGACTATGAACTATGGTATCCGAAAGGTAAGGAATTTAAAATGACAACATACACAGATGCAGATTGGGCCAGTTGTGTGGATGACAGAAAAAATACAAGTGGTGGTGCATTCTACCTAGAAGAGTCCTTGGTGGCATGGATAAGCAAGAAACAAACATTAGTTTCGCTATCTACAACGGAAGTTGAATACATAGAAGTTGCAACTTGTTGTACACAAATGTTGTGGATGAAGCAGACACTTTAAGATATGAAGTTAAATTTCAGTGAAACTATCTCTATCAAATGTGACAACACTAGTGCAATAAACATTTCAAAGAATCATGTGATTCTTTCAAAGACCAAACATCACTATAAAGTACAACTTTATCAGAGAACAAGTGGCTGAAAAAAAAATGAAGATGGAGCACATACCCAAAAAAGAACAGATAGCAGACATATTTATAAATCCTCTTGATAGAGAATCATTTGAGTATGTGAGAAACAAGCTAGGGATAGTTCCTTCAAGTGCTTCTCACTAATTTGACTTCAAAAGGAGAATCTAGAACTTGAAATTTAATGACGGCTAAGGGGGAGACTACAAGAAGCATATGATTTTTGCGAGAAGTTGAAGCAGCTAAGAAGCAACAAGAACGAAGGCATCATAAAAGTATGAGTTCAAGTCATCTTCTTCACGAGCGCAAGAAACATCAATCAGGTGCACCAAAATTTAATGCAAGGTTTATAGAAAAAAGTACACATGAATATATCCTATATAAACATGTAAATAAATAAATAGACAAAGCATGTGAGCATCATTAGAATTTTCTCAAAAATCCTCCCTTCTATGATTGTTTATATGGATTACATTGATGTACATTGTAATTATCTATATATTAACTGGAAATTTATCTATGAAAACCTAAGATCCATTCAAATATATTCATGAAAGAAAAATAAAAATATTTCCATCAAGCAAGGGAGAAAATTATATTCTATTCAAATATATATATACATGCAACCATAAGCAAAGAGATTACTATGGACATTGGCTCTCAAATAGAAAGGGAAACTAGTAATTAAGCTACAATGCTACTTTCAAAACTGAGATATCTTTAGACATGTATGCTACCATCAAGCTAAGAGGAGCATATTTTATTAATCTTTGTGGAAAGTTTCTAAGAAGTCTTCATCATGAATAATCATGAGATCGACCTCTGAAACGCACTACTTGCAAGTTTAAATGAAGAATTCTAACTCACCAGAAGATCATGTACAAACTGATATAAGGGATTATTTCATGCATAGTTCCCTTTATGATTTCAAAGAGAAAATTATGAAGATGGGTCTACAATAATAAAGCCATAATGTGATTAAGGTACACTTCAATATTTCAATGCATCACTAGGATATTGCGAAATCCTTCAACATTGCAGTATAAGCGCAAAGATGGAGCTTTCATAAAAAGAAGAAATCTCTGGAAGTGCTTCAAGCAACATGATTGAACTAAATATTTTTTTGTATCTAGTGGAAATCCACATACTCATAGAGACATGAGCATACAATCAAATAAAAAATATCTCACTTCTTTGTTCAATCAAATAAAAAATTTATTGACATGAGTCTACGATCATAATGACTAATCGTTTTAATGCAGAAAAGGAAATGACAATAAATGCAGGCTAAGGCTATTCTCCAATTATCTGAAAGGATTTTTTTTGCACAATACTCTGTGCAAATACTTTGAAGAAAATGAACAAAATTAATGTAAGCCACAATTAATAAACCCAATTCAGAAAATACAAACATTGAAAGAAAAAATTCACAACATTTTCCAAGGGACATGAAGAGCCAAATGCAATATTCTACACTGGCTTGTTGCATTTGATACTTTTGTCCACAAAATAATATGGAGGAATTTGATAATCTTGAGCAGTGTCATCACTAACTGAATTCCAAAAAGCAACACTGTAAATGGAATACATCCTATTGATCTAATGAAGATCCAAAATATCATAAGGATTAGAGTATGGACATAATTCATCATGAACTTAATATTTTTCTTAAAAAAAAACCTCAAAGGTGCATTTTTTGGGTATGAATATTTGCAAAAATAATTACATCCCGTGTAGAAGTCATTCCACATATTTTTTCGAATAAAATGAGAATATATATATTCACATGGAGACTTGACTCAGATATGTGTGAACTGTACACAAGAAGACCAAAAGAGCAAGAAATCTTCATCAAAAAATTATGACGAATTCAAAGAGATTGGAGCGCTCATGTAACTCATTTCTATAATGAATTTCGGCACATAAAGGAAAGAAAAGAAGAATATAATTAATGTTGTCAGTAATATAATTATGTCTATTCAAATATTTACTGAAATGGGAATGGAAAGTCGGAGACAAAATTTCAGGTAACAAATATTGAAAGTATCAACAACCCTAGCCATGTGCTATTCTGGGAGATATTCAGAAAAAATTTCAGGTAACTAATATTGATAGTCCCAACAACCCTAGACATGTGCTATTCTGGGAGATAGTGTAAGACACACAACACACATATTGGGAACAAACTTCAACAATATATTAATGAATGTCTCAAAGAATGACATACAATGTGTACACATATAAATACATCAAGAAACTGTTGAATCAGTTCCCCAGGTTTATTGGACTCTAATAACCGATTACCTAACACAAACTAACCCAAGGATTAGTTGCCTAACATTCCCCCCTTAATCCGCAGGGATATACCAAAATCCAAGAATGAGAGCTCAGAATACAGAAATGCATCTCATCCAAGAGATGAATGTCTCTCGGAAATGGTTTTCAAGGATGACCACAAACTGAAAATGGGAAAACTCAATGTCTCACCAACACTAATTCTGGAACCTATAGAGAAATTCTCAGAACAAAAAATGTCGTTTTAAGATGACCACAAACTCCGAAACTGTCACAGCAATTCCTCGAACAATTCCAAATCTAGAAGTGCTCGCTCAGAAACAACTCAATCAACTGAGGTTGTGGCTCAGGATGTGGATCACTGACTCAGGCTTGGTTGACATCTCGAACTTGAACCTGTAGCAGACCACCCAGTTCCTCGAACAATTCCAAATTTGGAAGTGCTCACTCAAAAACAACTCAATCAATTGAGGTTGTGGCTCAGGATGTGGATCACTGACTCAGGCTCGCTTGACATCTCGAACTCGAACCTGTAGCAGACCACCCACCAACAAATCCCCCCTTATCGGATTCAAGGTGAGAAGTATTCGTCATCAGTACAAGACTCGTCACTCTCGAACAAATTCTTCGATATGATCTGTAGATATTCTTGGCTGCTTTCGTCCATTCCCAAGAAGAAATCCATCCAAAACTTAGCTTCTCTCTTGCAGTGATCTTCTTTTTGGAACATCTGTTTGACTCGTGATTTCGCTTTCCACAATGCTCACACGGGTGAAGATCAAAACACCGATCTTTTATATGTCCAATTCTGTTACATTGTTGGCATTTATCAACTTTTTCTGGAACCACACCATCTAGAAATCCCACACTTCGAAATTTTATAGGTTTAGTGAAGTCTGGAATGTGAAAAAATACATCATTGTTATAACCAAGACCTATTTTGTGTTTATTGTGTGTCATCTCTTCCCATGGTCTTATAACAAGTTTCACATAAGCACTTCTAACTGCATCCAAATTTTCACCTAAAAGAACTTCATTTCTCTAATCATTCTTCGACTGATGATCAGGCTCAAACAAATTGTTATTTTGAACAAACACCAGTTCAAAATCACATGTTTTCTTTTGAAGTTCGTCTCGCTGTAACTGCAATTCTAACTCCAAGAATTCAATTTTTCTTTTAGCATTTTTCAAGCATGATTAGATTTCATAGAGCATGTCCTTGCTGACTTGTACATTGTTATGGACACTAGATAGCATTAAATTGCTTAATAACTGTACTAAATCATTGAGTTTGGTCATTTTCTCCAGTGCAGTTTCAAAGCAAACTTGCAATTAACTCAGAAAGACAGAGTGTTGGTTACCACCGAAAATGCACCCAATACCCACTTTTCAATGAATTAACCGGGTGTTGAGTTCAACCGATCATGCACCCATCAAATATACAAACAACTTCAAAACTTTCTTCTAGTAGCAACGAGTCTACTGGAAGCAACATTAAAATCCCCTTTAAAATCTAATTTTAATTCTCATCGAATAATCTTTGTGCTTGAAAATCCACTTTAAATTCTGGTTTTAATTTTCATCAAATAATCTGACCCATGTGACGTCATGATATTTAATATACCAAAAGATGTTTTATAACCACATTTCACTTTTTTTAAAGTACAACTTCAATTTCATCACACATCTCAAATATCCATATATCTGAAACATCTTCAATATCCGAAATATTCTAATTCAAACTGGAAAAACAGTGAATAAATCTCATATCAAAAACATATTGACATGTATAATAACCTTTATGCTTTCCCACTCTTCAAATTTTCAAATTACTTAATTAAAATTTATGTACCAATGTTTCGCTGCTCTCAGTCAGCATGAATTTGATTTGTGAGGAAGATGAACAATTTTACTCCATGCCACAAAAGATCTCATGTTGATAACATATTCAACAAAGCATGAGCACACTCATTCCAATGAATAATTTTTAGTTAGATAATTATACCTCTTATGATCTCAAGAGGTGCAAGCCTGTGCCACCTCTATTTTCTTAACTTTGTACAACCAACACCCTTGCAAACTGACTTTGGAGAGGAAAAAAAAACGGTATATGTAACGACCTTTAAAAAACAAAACTTATATTTTGGGAAGTGTGTCTTTTGGGGTCGGATTTGAGTCTGAATCATTGCAATTGAATGTGCTGCTCTCCAGTCACCGGTCGTTGAACAATCAGTGCTTATTTTTATAGTGCAAAACATTACATATAAAATCACTTCGATACAAATTTTGGCAGTTATATTTCACTGTTCTTCACGCTTTCGAAATTTTAGTTTTGCAATTATATTTCCTATCAGTGTTCTTCAATAATCCAAAATGAACTGTGTATGATTAAACTTGGCTTAAAATATTTAAATGGCTTAGTTAACATACAGATCATGAAAACTAAAATAATCTGCAGTCGAAGCATTCTCCAAATATTACTTTTCAACTAAACAGAAATTGATCGTAGTCTTACCAGGTACATATGTTAATTGTCGGCTTTATCAAGCTTGCACCCTCGTTAGAAACAATTCAGCAACGTCCAACAACATAGTGACCAACGACAATCGACAAACTTCGCTCGAGAAATTCAGAAATTAGGAGAAATATGGGGTGAAGAATATGGAAATGAGAAAATTACAGTGCAACCAACACTGTTGCATCCTCCTGCCTCTGGAACCAGGCACAAACGCTCAAATAATCTCTACTCTAATACTTTGTTCACCAGAGGTTCAACACAATCGCTTCCCACGACAAACGACGGATGGTTGATCCATTCCAATTTCCTCATGAAATGCCCAAACATCAATAATAAAAAAACAGTTATAACTTTCGTAATGCTCTCAGGGTTCCAATATCATAGATCAACTTTCATTTGTTTCACTTTACCATCCTAAATTTTCTCCCAACATTAATAGTTATGCATAAGTAAATCAAAGAATATCAATGGACTATATAGTCATGAATTTTCCAAAAACAATTGACCAAGAAAATCCAACAAATGCAAGAAAGTCGAGCGTGGAAAACCTGAAATTTTTTAGGCGATTTTCAGGCATTTCCAGTTATATTCATAGCAACCATGTCTCTCATACCCCAAGGTGGATGAATAATTTTAGGGCAGTCAATTTCAGCGTCTGATCACCACCACAACAATTTCCGCGTCTAGCCACCATGTCACACTGAGTTTACACATCAAACAATCTTCTTCCTTATGCAGTCTTTTGAATTCTGGAAAAAAATTGGCCTTTCACACAGGCTAGGGTTCAGCCGTCCTTCAAGCGCAAATGTAGAAGTAGGTCCGAATGTTCAGGCTGGAATGCCAAAAACATTTTTTCAGATATTAAGCTTTCTAGACTTCAAGTTATACATAACTGGAACTCCAATTACCAGGCGGCACATTTATGAATGTTTAACTGCTTCACCAAAGTTAGAATCGACTGTTAAATCTCGAGATCTGTAGAGTTGATTCTTAAACATGCCGCATACTTACACGAGATGCAATTTCAACACTGTAAGTTTCAAAAACTACAATCCTAATTTTCGTAATTCATTTTTTTTTTTTTTTAAATTTCCTCCGTTACCACAACAGCCACAACAATCAAGTTCGTGCCAAAGTCTGAGAAAGAAGAAACTGTGGCGAATGCCCAGAATGGCCACAAAACCAGCGGCTCGAATCAATTTACAGGTGGATAAACTATCTGTCAACTTTCAATCAACATAGCATCTTACTCGCTCTTATACCACTGTAAGACACACAACACACATATATGAAACAAACTTCAACAATATATTAATGAACGTCTCAAAGATGTACAATGTATATACATATAAATACATCAAGAAATTGTTTAATCAGTTCTCTAGGGTTCTTGGACTCTAATAATAACAGATTACCTAACACAAACTAACCCAAAGATTAATTGCCTAACTTAGCAGTTGCAGCAAATGTATCAATAATTTATCTATTGCAACCATGTATACACTATAATATTCCAAAAAATCATGGATATGTAGCATATTATAAGGCAACATAATCATGGATACACGACATATGCTATATACATTGGATGCGTAGCATATGGAGGATATGGAGGATTGATGGAATCACAAAAAAAAAAAAAAAAAAATAGTCTTTTTTTTTTTCCCAATAGCCTCAAGAATGGAGCGTTGATATTGTGTTGGTAGCAGCGTTTTGAGCAACCTTGAGTTGATTCTCGTAGCAGTTTGCAAGGCAACATTGAGCCAAAATTACAAGCAACATGGTAAATACAACAACACGTTTTTTTAAGATACCTTGGTTCAATGTTTTATTCTTCCAGCAACATTGTCTCTTCCTCTAAAGATACCTTGGTTCAATGTTTTATTCTTCCATTAACATTATCTCTTCTTCTGAAAGGCATGGTTGGAATGGGTTCAATGTTTACTCCAGGGTTATTACAAATACCCCTAGCATTAAAAAAAAAAAAAAAAAAGTGTCTCCATCATTCTTTGGACCTACGCTATGCACTTGCACTACTATCATTTGACTCATTGTAAGATTGGAATTACAATTGATGTGTGCATTTCATGCGGATAGCTAGCGCTTAACGCAGGGTTTAAAAACAAAACCTCAGAGAGTCTGGACATGTGTTGTGTGATTGGAACGAGCTTCCACATACACTGTCATCATTTCTTTACATTTCCTTAACATTGGCTTTATGCATAGTTTATTAAAATTTATGAAGCCATTTGGACGTCCATCACTCTGTATGTACACACCATTGGAACATAACCCCTTTTATCACCTACCATATACATTCCTTTACCGTCACATGTTTCCAACTCACATATTTATGTGGAAATATTGTTTATGGCATTATTGGATGTGTTAGCCAATATGATCCTATGCTCTTTCCTCCATGTTAATACGTGGGAACAATGATCCCTCCTCGGGAATTTCATTGCATGGGAAGAAGACATGGAGGCAAATGCCATTAGGCCATAAAAAAAATTCAACGCAAGGTACCTATGGTGACACATCAATAGTTCTGCACAAATGGCACATTGAGTCTCCTTCGCGTACTCACCGAATGAAGATCACATTGCATATTGAATTACAGTCACTAACATTTCACAAGTCATAATGGCTGGCTTGACGAAGTTGCAGGCATGGAGACACTCTGCAAAGCTTGAGCTCTATCAAAAGTTTACAAATTCGTTGGCATTGGTAGTTGCGTTATTGGATATGAACTTTCTTATCTTCCCTTCCTTGCAACTATCTTCCAACGACATCTAGCTATCCATAATTCACTGCCCACCCCTTATCATCTCCTGTTGCTTTCCCCATCCTTCACCCACGGTCGGTCGACGAGAACAAATGCTTCCACTTAAGATCATGTTTTACCTGGAGCAATGTTGCATTTAGGGGTTTATGGCCTAAAATACGGCAGCATTAATACTAGCACAACCACATTAGTAAAAACTAATGTGGTTGATATACGCCGATAGGCGGATTAATAGTTCCACCCAGCTTCCTGTATCTTAAGAATTCTACATTGTGGCTGGGAGTCTCTGAGCAATCCATAGCCTCAAAAAAATTAAACACTGAACTAAATCAATCAGTCCACAATCTCGAAAAATTAAAAAATGCACTATATCAATCCTAAATGGTTTTGTGAACATTTTGAATAAGCCATATCGACCTCCCTTTCCTATCCAGTAGAGGGACATCTATTTGTTTGATTTACGTTCGTTCCATATAGTCAGATGGCCATTAAATTTCATTCATTTCTTCAATATAAAAAATAGACATATTGTCTTACGTAAAACAAGAACAGAGGACCTAAAACAACAGAGGAAAGAACAGAGGACCTAAAACAACAGAGGAAAGTACCAGCTTACAATCATCCATGCGTTCATAAAAATAAATGAAATATTGCAAAACTTTAACAACGTTAAATAGTTGTAAATTTAACCTAAATCTCTGGTTGAATACGGTAGCAAGATGAACTAATGCATTACAAACATTCTTAATCTGAAAGGAGACGGAGCGTTTCTCTACTTATCATAACTATAAATGAATATTGTAACAGAGAATAAACTTGGTGCCTTCACAAAACTAATCATATGACACGGTCCATTCACAACAAACTGTACGTAAATTAATCAGTGCACAGATGAGAATAATGCTTGCATTTTCGCGTATATAAAAGAAATAATGTAACGGATTGTGATTCACTTGGAAAAAAATAAATGAGTTGCAGTAGCTCTATTTAGAACCCTAGCAAATAATTTCTATTATAAAGAAATTGCTCAGGAGAATTACAAAATAAATCAGTTTGCAGCCCAACGACAACTCTGAAGTCATATAACATTTATACACTTTCAAGAAATATTGTTTCAATCTCTCTCATGAGAGAAAATCAATAGTTATAAACTGAACCTCTTCAACAAAGGGAACCAGCAGCAATGAAGTATTGTTTCTGGAAAAATGTTGATTAATAATGTAGACGACTTAGTACAAATGTAGACTGTGAGTTGATGAGAAGCTTCTTCAAAATATATGCTCTAGAATTTCTGTATTAGATCTGCATATAAGCATGTAATAAAACAAAAACCTAACAGTCAAAACTACCTGAATGCATGGGATGAATAATCAGTACATTCAACAGTTTCGTTGCTATCTACCGAGATCCTGTGGGTGCCTCTCCATTTCTCCAAAATTAGCCATGTAGAATCACATTGCACGAAGTGTAGATATCTCACAGAGAATGCTCCGAGTAGGATAAGCTACAATGGAAATGGCCTTTTCTGATTATTTTTTTTTTATCGTAGAAAATTTCAACTGACAATGTAGGCAGCGTTACTATTGCTACTACTGTTTTCCCAAACGACGCCCCACGCTCTTTGTAACCGTTGCCAACCTTCAATTCCATCCGCCTTCATCAACGAGCCACTCACCTGCTCACCTGCTTGCTCTCGCCCACGTTCGATAACACCTACGCGTGGCCCATAACACTAAACCGCAATCTTCCATTCCACCCACGTTCATCTTCCCAGTTCATGCTAATTTGATAGGTGGCGTGTTTACATTTTTTGAGAATTCAGGTTTATTTGAGAATTTGAATAATCAATTAGGTGGCAATTAAGTTTGAACCATCACTTGTTAATCTTGATAGGTGGCAGTCAACAAATAGTACAGTAAATTTTTAATTATGTTTTGTAAAAAATTAATTTAAGTATGGTTTAAACACGTGATTTAGACATGCAAGGAAGTTACTTTTTTGAATTTCATCTATTGATTTAGTGGTGACGACCAGAATATACTGGCATCTTTCAATCTAGACCATCAGATCAAAAAGATTAATTAGCCTAATCACAAAACATGCTCCTTCCAATAGGGAGTTACGCCTATCGGCCTAATAAACTTTGGAGCGGTGTTAATCCATTCTTGAAGCACGACGAAAACAAACTCTGGAGTAGTGTGAATAAAAACCTAGAGTAACGTTAATTCATTCCTGGTGGAGCAACGTTAATTTATCCATGGAGCAACGTTAACCTATTATTGCCATTATTGAATTAATAGGCAAACATATTATTATTATAATGTATTTTTATATACCAATGTTCATTGCAAATATCGAATGATATTAATTATTATAACGCGCTATTATTATTATAGCATGTTGCATTATAATAAATTGAGCATATGTTATAATATGCAAAGTGGAAAATCATATCGTGAAAAGCATTATTCTCATTATCGAGCCTGCGAAAGCATTAAAATAATTTAAGTTATTATTATGCACCTTTGGATGAGCATTATTTTTGGACGAAATTTTCAACATCATTTTTGGAGGAGCATATTGGTTTAGTGACAAAGTTATTCATTTCAACATCATTTTTGGAGAAACATACATAATTATATGTTTTAGTGCTAGTGATATTCATGTGCAATGTTATTTAATATTGGATAGTCTACAATTTGCAGTGTTCAATATACATTGGCATTGTTATCATTCCACATGATCTTTGAGGCTGAGGAAGAGACCAACAAAGGTAACCACAGACCAATCTTTTTCAAAGTAGCTAGTCCTACTAGGTAGGAGAGGGTTCTCTCCACAAGATCACAACCAAGATGACTAGATAAATGAGATTTTAGGCTAGGTATAGTAGCACTAGGGTTTGATTGATTGAATTTGAGGTGCTGATGGTGAATAGGTCAGGGAAGAACTAGATCAGGGAAAATACGGATCAAAATTACAAAGATCTGATTGGGCAAGGTAGGTAAGTACTTTAACACATTAACATATTTTGATGGTGTGGTTTAGACTACTAGGGTTTCAGAAAATAGCATTGGAAACATGAATTATTTTCACTTAGAATAAGATGAAACAAAATTGTAACTATTCCTCCAAAAGAGATCATAAGATAATTAATTATGTCTTTCTGACCTAGGAATCAATTACATTCAGAGATGGCATGAATATGAATATCACGATACATTAAAACATTTGCAAACATAAGAAGAAACAATGTCAAATCAAATTACCACAGGAATCCCATCAAAATAGCTACAACTCAATCTGTTATTTCTTGCGAAAAGTTTGATTACAACAGTGTTCAATGATCAAATTCTACAACATCCAACCCTTGAAATGAGAAAGGAAATGAAAGATATAGACCAAAAACTACTCCCACTCTCAGGGGTCGAATCCCTGACTTGTGGAGTTGATCCCCAAAGTGCTCAACTAGAATCCTAGTGATTAGGGAGGTTAGCCAACTCATTCCTATCATTGATGAAACTGATTCACTTTGACCAAAATTACATATTTACAAGATGTATCTACCCCTAGTAACTATTTATGACATTAATACATTTACATTTCACAATTACATCAATAAATTTCCTTGAAATCCATCAATCAACTGAGAAAACTTGAAAGTTCTAGAAAAATCAGTCAACTGTAAAAAGCACAACGTGCCTGGTGAAAAGCGCAGCGTGGGCCTTGAAAACCACTTTTGAGTGACTTCCCGAAGTCCAAATTGGGGCCAAGATGTCTCATTGGAAAGATCTTCCAATCTAGTTGTAAAAAATGTGCTCAAGCTCTGAAACTGGTTGAGTGAAGCTCCTAAAAAATGCAATCTCCAAAGACTACTAAAAAAATGTAGCGAAAGGTTGAAAAAGGAGGCAGAAAGGTGGTTTTTGAGTGGTTTTTTTCCATTTCCACCTATCAAAATATATGTTTCTTGAGTGCCAATAGTCAAAATTTGATGTAGAAATCAATATGAATCCAAATATGCAAAGAGTTTCTCATTTGGAGGTCTCCACAAAAAGCACAGCGTGGCCCACGTTGCGCTTTTTGCAGGCTGAATGTGCAAAATGTCTGTCAAAATTTGCAAAAATGCCTAAAAACTTGAAACCTTTCCCAAATCTCTTAAAAATTGGTAGATGAAGTTCCGATGAGGTGTCTCAAGCAATCAGGGAGGGATCAACAAGTAACTCAAGTTTGTCCTCCTCCTTTTTCTTGATTAGGGTTTGCTTGAGTTTATCTTTCAATTGCTTGATCCTGATGTTGCAAATATTGTTTCTAGTGGTGTATATATTAGCCATGTGTCTGAGAATATCATTTTCCTTTTTGGCCTTATGGAGTAGCTTCTCAAGGTGAATGTTCAGTCTGTCAAGCCACACTTCTCTGTCATCATTGATTTCCTTTGCAATTATTTCCTCAAAACTGAGTTGTTCTACCTCATGTTTCTCTTGCTCTAGTGCTCTCTTAAGATCTCTTGTTTTTTGTCTTGTCTTGGTGCTTTTGAGTCTCACCATGGTTAGACTCATCAGGTGCCATAATTTCTTTGCCTTTAGTGTTTTGCCTCTTGGCCTTCAACAACTCTAATTCCAAGAGTGTTTGTTTATCTTTCAGCTGCTTGTTTTCTTGTTCAAGGAAGGATATGACAAATTGTGCTTTGGCCATATTGTCCCAAAGATTTCTAATTATGGAATCTTTCTCTTTGATGATCATATTTGAGGCTTCATGATCATCTTGGACATCCAAGTCCACTAAGTCAAACTCTCTTTCTTCCTCATGAAGGTCTTCCTCCTCTTGAACAACTGCCTAGTTTTTCTTTTGATTTCCCTGTTTTGTTGATGAAGAAGGCAAGGCCCCTTCCACAATCTGTGGAGAAAACACTTGCCTAGGTCCCCTCTGGTAGGTTTTGAAATATTTTACCTCTTTGGTTTCTTTCATTGTAGCCTTTCTAGATAGGTTAGTATTCCTGTGAGGAACTGATGCTGGTGGTGGAATAGGTCTAGTAGGTTGACTTGGGCCTGCAGTGAAGACATCTGCCTCAATGAAAGTATCTCATGCTATGTTCAACTGATTGATGTGGTGAAGGAAATTGATTTTAATCAGAGAGTGATGGAAGAGGCTATTCATCTGAAGTTCATAATCTCTGTTTTTCACTATGTAGTCCATTTTATCAATGCTTCTGTACAAGTAGTAGGGAAGGTTGAGCAATTTCACCGTAGTGAAATGCATGAGAAACGTAATGTGATAACTATATAATCTAGAGAATCTGCCCTCACAAGTGAAGTATTTCATGATGATTTTCATCATGGGGGAAAAATTGTTCAACAACTGACCAAAAGGAAAGATCTTTTTGATGTTATCTTTGTAAGGTGCCTTGAGGTAAGGCTCATATAGCTGGGCATCGAAATCCTTAGTTTTAAACCATTTTTCACCCACATAGGGTATCCCTGTTGCTGCTGCAATGATGTCAGTGGAAATGGTGAAAGTCACCCATCCTATAGTCACTTGGTTCTTTTGGAGGTTTCTGATGAAAACCCTAGTCAAAGTAGGATGACTTTGGACTGTTTGTACCATCTCACAAAATTCAAAGCAACCTACATGCTGGAAACATTTGACAGCTAAGGGTGATGCCATTAATTCCCTAGTGTCTGATGGCTCTAATCTCAGGATTATCCCTCCTTTGTTATATGTTTTATTATCTTCTTCTGTGGCATTTCTTTCCTCCTTCATTATGTTTAGTTTGTCTTTGAAAACCCTAGGGAAGAAGGGGAAGGGAAAGGGAGTAGGATTGTAGGGTTAGGGGATTGTGATGGGTGAGGGAAAATTTGGGGGAATGTATAAAGGGATTAGGTAGCTTAGGGAATTTATGGGAGGGTGAAATATTTAGGGAAATAAGGTAGAAAATTTGTATTACAGGGAGGTATCTAGCTGCCTAGGAAATCACAACTAGGGTGGTAGGGATTAGGGAATAGGGCTTGGGAATGGGAAATGAGTAAATGTAAGGGTAGTGGGGAGTGAGTTAGGGTATATGGAAGGTAAATGGGTCAAGGGGAAAGCAATTAAATTTGAAAATTATGAAACTAGGGTTTCAATGATCAAAACATGACATAGAATGTAAGGGAGGGTATGCACCATAAATTCAACACTACAAGCTATAAGGAGGGGTTATGTAGGTTCCACTTACTTGAAAATAGAGGTAGAAACCTTGAATTGAAGCTGAGAACCTCTGCAATGAAGATTTGGGACCGTGGCTCTCTTCTGCAAAAAGCACAGTGTGTAGAGGAAAAGCGCAGCGTCCCTCCTGCAAAAAGCATAGCGCCTTTGGAAAAAGCGCATCGAATGAACCAAAATTCGATTTTCTGAAGGAAAAATCAATTTTTTTCTTGGGGAGGTTGAGAGCTCGATGATTTGAGGATGCAAATGAATGAATTATTGGCCTTTGGGAGCCTTTATACTTGGAGAAATGTCATTAGACAAACTTGGGACCCACTTTTCCTTTCTTGAAATGACTTTACATTTCTCTTTATCTTTAATTTTTGAATTAGATCATTGAAATTCATCTTTTGATGGCTTAGGAACACTGATTGAATTTTTGGAAATTTGCTTATCTTCTGATGAAAATTTGAGTGTGCAACTACTTGGAACTCCAAGAACTTATTACAAATTAGGAAAATAAAATTACATTTTTCTCTGAAATCAAATTTACAAATCAAACTTACTTATGAAATTTATTTGGCACTCCTTCATTTGCTGGAATTTATGCATGAAATGGTGATTTGATGACCTTGGAAATCCTAAGAACTATTGGAGACTATGAATAAATGAAACCATGATGAAAATGACTGAAATGATGATGAAAACTCATGATTGATGGTACACTCAGAAAAGTGGTGAAATGAGCTAGCAAGTTATAAATTTTGTAAGGAGTGAGATAAGACCTAAATCTACACCAAGTGACCAAATTTTTGCATGATGACCTAATGGAATGACAAAAATCTCAAAATGGGACCCTAACATGACATGAAATTTTTTTATTTGATCACTAGTGGAAGGATGCAAAAACTGACACTAACATTGGCTCCAACTGGGGATGACAGCTCCTTGGAGGTGTCAAGAACACCGTAGACCAAGTGTCTATCCATTGGGCATGGAGTCAAAAGCTGTAAAAAAACTAAATATAATAAATTGACTCAAGACTGATTGACTTGAATTTGACTTAAATTTTGAAAACAATAGAAAACCAATGAAACTTTATGGCCTTCACCTTGGGCTCCAAGCTCTGGTGATTCTCCACTTCACACTTTGCAGAAAGTTAAACTGATATTTACAATGGAATTGAGAAATTTGAAATCTGCATCAAAAAAGATAATGCTTAAGGAGCCTACCATTGATTGGTCCTCCTAATCATTCTTCTCCATTCATCTCCTTTAATATGAAATCATTTTGTCCAAGAAAATCTGAGATCTTGTATGGCCCTTTCCATAGGTTTTCAAAATTTCTGTGTTTCCCTTTTTCCTCATTCCTTGCATCCCACCTTAGGACTACATCTTCAAGCCTAAAATCATCCACCTTGGTCTTGCGAATATATACCTTCTTTATCTTTTCATGAAGCTTTGAGGTGTTCTGAAATACCTCCTCTCTTGTCTTCTGAAGATGGATCATCTGATTTATTCAATGTTGTACAACATTTTCCTCACTTCCTTCTTCTTGCAACGATTTCATGATTGAGACTTCAAGTGATGTAGGAAAAACAACGTGTACACCATAAACCAACTAAAAAGGGGACATTCCTATAGATTTCTTACTACTCACCATGTCCGCCCACAAAGCATTAACCAGATTTTTGTGACAATTCTTATAGTTTGCCTCAAGCATCTTCTTTATGATATTAATCAAAGACTTATTAGAAGATTCTGCTAAACCATTACCTTGTGGATAATAGGTGGTTGAGTGACCCAAATTGATGTTGTACTTGTCACAGAACTCAACCATCCTTTTTTATTTTAATCTTGCCGCATTTTCAGTAATAATCTTATGAGGACAACCAAAACGAGACAATATGTTAGTCTCCAAAAAAATGAATAATTACTAAATTTGTTGCTTGCCTTGTTGGGATCGCTTCGATCCATTTGGTGAAGTAGTCGGTGGCTGTTAAGATCCATTTATGTTGTGCAGATGATGTAGGGTGAATCTCTCCAATGAAGTCAAGGCCCCACTGCTGAAAAGGTGCATGTACTGAAATCGGTTGCAAAGGTAATGGAAGAAGTTTTCTTTTACCTTGAAACACTTGACACTCATGGAAACTCATCACTGTTTTGTACAAGTCTGCAAAAAGAGTTGGCCAATAATATCCCGCTGTCAACACTTTGTTAGCCGTGGTTTTCCAAAATAGATGGCCCCCACAATCTCCCCTATGGAAATCATTCATAACTTCTTTGGCTTCATTTTCAACTAAACAGGTCAAAAAAATACCTCCTGGATCTTTCCAATAAAGGGCGTTGTCCAAAATGCAGTATTTGGAAGCCTTCAACTTAAAAGATCTACCCTTACTCTTAGAAATGCCTGGAGGAGGATTTAAATGTTGAAGAAAATATATAATATCTAAATATCATGGAGACGAAAGAAAGATATCAAATACATGTATGAGAGTGCCATCCTCTTCTTCATCGGACAATGCTGAAATGAGGTTGATGTCTAGGACATGTAAGTTTGACTCAACCACGAGCTTGGCTAGACCTTGAAATTTGGTTAGCTTTGTGGGCTTGATCTCGAGGTCATATTCTAACATTGTTGTTATCCACTTCCCTCTTCTACCTTCTGGATATGTCTGCATAAGAACATCTTTTACTATTGCATTTGGGACATAAGACAAAATATGTGAATGTAAAATGTATACACAGATATCCTTAATTTTTTTTTACCGAAGTCAAGGCTTTATTCTCAATGATATTGTACTGAAGAGCTACATCCCTGATGGTTCTACTAAAAAATGCTATGGGCTCTCAGTCTTATCCTTCTTTTGCATCAAGACCGCATCCAGTGTATGCTCGGAGGCAAATGAGAAAATGAGAAAATCAATAGAATAATCTGGGTTGATTAAAACAGGGGTTGTGGTTAAAGAAAACTTCACTGAGTTAAAATAATCCTTGGCATCCTCATACCAATTTACCTCATTCTCTTTCTTTAACATGTGGGTCATTTCATGAAGATGCTCAACCAAATTTGGAATAAATTTGCGTAAGAAGTTCATCTTACCATTGAAAGCTTGGATTTATTTCTTGCTCCGTGGGAAGTCAATTTGTTGAATTGCCTCAACCCAAGAAGGGTCAATCCGGATTCCATCCTTGGAGATGATGTGAACGAGAAGCTTACCCTCCTTCATGGAAAAAAGGCTCTTTTTCGGATTAAGAGAAATTTTGAATTTCCTGCAATTCTGAAATACAGTCCTTAAGTGATACAAGTGTTCATCATCAGAGTTTGAGAAAACTGTCAAATCATTGAAATATACCACTAAGAAAACATATTTCTCATCTGCAAAGGCTATGTCCATCATCCGCTGAAAGTTGGCCCCTGCATTCTTGAGTCCAAATGGCATCTTAGCATACTTAAATGTGCCCCAAGGTGTCGTGAAGGAATTTTTATCTTGGTCCTTTTCATGCACTAAAATATGATTGTATCCCGAATATCCATCAAGTAGTGACATCTGAGATGCTCCAACCACTCTTTGTAGGATGTGATCCATTTTGGGAAGGGGATAATTATCCTTAAGGGACACTTTGTTCAAATTTCTAAAATCAATACAAAGCCTTATTTCTCCAGTCTTCTTTCTTACCAGAACTAGATTTGATATCCATTCAGAAAATATGATAGGAACAATGATACCTTATTTGTAAAGTTCGTTCACTTCCTTTTCAATCGATGGCAGTAACCTCAGGTTGATTATTCTTAGCTTTTTCTTGAAGGGCTTTTGGTCAGGCTTAATTGGAATGGTACGCTGGATAATATTCTGATCATAGACCTTCAATTCTGCATAATCCCAAGTGAAAACATCAGAAAATTCAGAAAGTAAATCAATGTATTTGTCTATTACCTCAAGAGATAAAGACTTGGACAGTTTGACCATCTTAAGCTTGTCCGTTGTTCTGATGTTTACATCCTCCACACCTTTCTCTGTAGGAACCAATGTTGGATTCCTCGCTACATCATCTTGATCAAACAATTATTCCAAAGGTATGAGACCTCTTGGAATATTGTTATCCTTCAACTGTAATATATCAACCCGGGTGGCTTTGATGAATCGATCATCCTTGTCATAAAATTCCTCAATGAAACAATTCTCGAATTCTCCTTCATTCTGCAGAAAATTGTTTACCTGCTTATCATCCCAAAAAACTTTCCAATACCACAAGTTGTCAGGAACAATGGGCCGATGTTTAACATGGATTTCAAACTTTCGATTGGAAAATACAGGGATCTTGAAATTACTTGCTGATGCAGCAAACGAATCTGCCATGAGATTCTGGCTTCTCGGCACTACTAACAATGTTTGTTCGAGAAACATCTTTAGGATATCAATACAAAATTCCTGTATGCTCTCATTCATGGATGCTTGGCCTGGTATTCCCCTTTTACCTATTTTATCACAAGTTCAGAGTCACCATAAACTGAAATTCTTCTTGCACCCAACTTTTTCAAGATCTTGAAGCCGATGATCAATGCCTCATATTCCGCCTCATTGTTAGAAAAAAAAAATCCAACTTGTATGAACATAACCATACATTTTTAGGAACCTCACCAGGATGATGAAGAGGGTTGCGGATCCAAATTCCGACGCTTGCCCCATCTTTCCCCAAGGCACCATCAAAATCCATGGTCCATAGACCATTTTCATCATCCAAGTGTTGGAATTCTGATTTTTGTTATGTCTAAAATTTTCAGGCCACTTCTTGATTCTATTCTGAACTTTTCTTTGCTTTATCTGATGACTACTCTGAAGAACTTGGCAGATTTTCTTTTCCTTCATCTAAAAAAGTTCTTACATAATTGGAAAATTCTGGAATATATTCTACTTCTGCAAGCTGAATATATACATCATTCAAGCCACTATCATTGAACAAAATAAATGATTCTAAATCTATACGTACAACATTAATTGGATGATTGTTAGGCTTCTCTTTGCTGGTTATCATGTACTTCATCTTCGTTTTTCGGTACAAATTTCTCAATTGTCCGAAAAATGGGACGGTGGCATAATAGAAGTCTAGTTGTAAAGTGCCTCTCAAATTCGCTCCCCAAGATCTCGACATCAACATACCAAACTGTGGTGGTATATCAGCTACCACCACATCCATCAAGACATTATTTGCTGGAATTTGTTCAAGGGAAACTACTAAATCCTTAATGAGACCCAAACAATGGACTCTACCTGAATCAAAGGAATACAAGTCATGGTAAGGACGAGTGATATCTAGGCCCAATTTCTCCATAATAACTTTCGGCGTCAAATTGTGGGAAGCTTGAGCATAGCATTTTGAAGGATATTTTGGTGAATTCTCAAACTCAAATGGAATGGGGGAACTTCACTATCCTCTAACTGACTGTCTATTACTGGACCAAATATAAGCTTAGGTTGGTCATCTTCGACATTTATTATATCAGATAAAGGATCTAAGTTTAACATTTTGGCTACATGAGACTTATATTGATTGTTCTTGACAAGTTTAGTTAAAGGTATATACACTTTCAATTTGGAAATTCGGTTTCTAAGCTAAAAGGAATGGATTTGTCTACCTCTTTAATGATGATGTCTCTTTTGTCGGCATGATCCTTTGGTGCAGCTTATTTCCTTTGACTATCCTTTTCTTTGCCCGATGTGCTTGTAGATGGCTGACTAACCTTGCTCTGATTTTTAGCTACAGGTTCTTTTACTTTATTCTGATTACTTTGAGGATTCTGCTTCGGTTGAGTATCCTTTTGTTGGGATGCCCGCTTCTGAATAGGATTTATTGGGACATATCTACCCCTTAATGAGTATTTCCCCTGCTGTGAGTTGAGTGCATTCAAGTAGCCTTGCTGATAATCATTAGATTCAACCTCCAAATCATGATCGGTAGCTAATATTCAGACTTCATCCTTGGGCACATCTATCTTCTCAACATACTCTTCATTTCTTGACAAAAATATGGGTTGGCCATCAGCTGTAAAAATGTTTTTTTCTTGAAAAATATGATTTTCTTCTTCTTCCTCAAATCCTTGAGCATAATTTTGCTGCAAGGGTGTCTGAATCTACTGTTGCTGTGTTGGTTGCTCAGGTGCCCTTTGTTCTCTTTGTTTGATTCTCAATTGAGGCTATTGTTGTTGTCCTTTAAAGTTAGGATTTATAACTTGTGGTTCCGGATGTCTTTCTATTATGGACATCTTGTCAACCATCCTTTCTACTGTTATTATCAATTTTTCCAGTTTTACATCAGAGGATGTGGATTCTTCTTCTTTGATGGTTACTCTCCTCTCACCCTTCATCTTTGAATTCTTAATGGACAAGTTAGCTTCCACATTGATTGCATTCTTCTGCATGTCTTCTAATGTAGCAGGATTCCTCTCTCGCAACTGATAGGCCATGTCTGGATCAAAACCATCCGGATAATGCAAGAGAGACAAACCTGGAGGAGGTTTGATCTCATTTGGAATGGAATTGTATACTCGGTTGAAACGAGCAGTGTAATCCTGAACCATTTCATTTGGTTCCCTTTTCAAATTATCATATTCAAAAAGGATTTGTAATGGGTTCTTATTCACCTCCCATCGAGCTATGAAGGCATCTATTAGTTGATTTGAAGTGGCTATAGAGTTTGCATTCAATGATCTAAACCATGTTTTAACATCTCCATAAAAGCTTTGAACTATGATTCTCATCTTAGCATCACCAACATCTATTTCTTCTAGGTCAATAAAGTCGGTGACTTTCAACTATGTGTTGTCTTGCGGTGATTTGAGAACTCTCATAAAAAAGAGGGAGTCTTTGGCCATAACCTTGTGGTAAGGCATTGAGTTGACCTGGTAGAATGAGGGGTGCAAATCTGGCCATGATTCCCACTGAGTGAAGTATAGGAGTGACAATGGAAGGGGTTTTGTAAATGGGTAATGAAGTAGATGGTACATATGAAGAAGCAACAATTGAATGTAATTGTGTTGGGATGGGTAACGACTCTTGCTGATATTGGATTATGGCTTTTCTGATTGGTATTGAAGTTGGTTTGCTAAGCTTTCAAGCCTATAGAATTGACTCCGGACTTTTGTGTCAAATTCTGATTCAAACTTAGTTTCTTCAAAAGATAAATTCTCTTTCATTTTCAATGAAATAAGATCTACTTTAGAGAAATATTTTACTTCTGAAAGCCTTAATAGGTCAAAAACTATATCAGACAGTGAGGTTTCAAACTTTGATCAAAATAAAGACAGCTCAAATTTCAAATCAAAAGGTATGTCTTCGAGAGATAAAAGTTTTGAAGGAAGTGAAGAAGATCTTACCAATGGAATAGGATTTGATTGAATTTTTTTGTTTTGATATCTTTGCTTCCGAACAAGCCTAGACTCTGGATCAGCTGGATGAGGATTTGGATTTGATCTGGTGTATCTCCTCGAAGCCAGAATGTTCACTGTTCAACAACTTGTTTCTCTGCAAATTTTCAGATCAACTTCAACGAAATATTAGACCTATCATCCACATGCCAAGAATTCGATGATCTAATGGTACCACCAGGGAAGATTTGTTACTTTCTTCCCCAGTATGGTCGCCAAGATGTTATCACTCCATCGGATCTCTGAGGTTGAGGAAGAGACCAACAAAGGTAACCACAAACCAATATTTTTCCAAGTAGCTAGCCATACTAGGTAGGAGAGGGCTCTCTCCACAATATCACAACTAAGATGATTGGATAAATGATATTTTAGGCTAGGTATAGTAGCACTAGGGCTTGATTGATTGAATTTGAGATGTTGGATGGCGAATAGGTCAGGGAAAATAAGGATCAGAATTGCAGAGATCTGATTGGGCAAGGTAGGTAAGCACTTTAACACATTAAGGTTTTTTGATGCAGTGGTTTAGACTTCTAGGGTTTCAGAAAATATTTTTGGAAACATGAATTCTTTTCAATTAGAAGAAGATGAAACAAAACTGTAACTATTCCTCCAAAACAGAGCATAAGCTAATGAATTCTGTCTTTCTGACTTAGGAATCAATTACATTAAGATATGGAATGAATATGAATATCACAATACATTCAAACATTTTAAAACACAAGAAGAAACAATGTCAAATCACATTACCACAGGAATCCCATCAAAATAGCTGCAACTCAGTCTATTATTTCTTGTCAAAATTCTGATTACACTAGTGTTCAATGATCAAATTCTACAACATCCAACCCTTGCAATGAGAAAGGAAATGAAATATATAGATAAAAAAATACTTCTCCCACTCTCAGTGGTCGAATCCCTGACTTGTGGAGCTGATCCCCAAAGTGCTCAGCTGTAATCCTAGTGATTAGGGAGGTTAGCCAACTCATCCCTATCATTGATGAAAATGAATCACTTTGACCAAAATTACATATTTACATGATGTATCTACCCATAGTAACTATTTATGAAATAATTACATTTAATTTTCACAATTGCATCAGTAAATTTCCTTGAAATCCATCAATCAACTGAGAAAACTTGAAAATTCTGGAAAAATCAGTCAACTGTAAAAAGTGTAGCGTGCCTAGTGAAAAGCACAGTGTGGGCCTTCAAAACCACTTTTGAGTGACTTCTCGAAGTCCAAATTGGGCCCAAGATGGCTCATTGGAAAGCTCTTCTAGTCTAGTTGTCCAAAATTTCCTTAAGATCTGAAAATGGTTGAGTCAAGCTTCTAAAAAATTCAATCTCTAAAGACTGCTCAAAAAGCTCAACGAAAGGCTGAAAAAGGATGCAGAAAGGTGGGTTTTGAGTCATTTTTTGCCATTTCCACTTGTCAAAATATCTATTTCTTGAGTGCCAATAGTCAAAAGTCGATGTAGAAATCACTCTAAATCCAAATCTGAAAATATTTTCTCATTTGGAAGCCTCCACAAAAAGCGCAATGTGGCCCACACTATGCTTTTTACAGGCTGACTGTGCAAAAAGTTTGTCAAAATATGCAAAAATGCCCAAAAACTTGAAAAATTGCCCAAAAATCTTCAAAATGGGTAGATGAAGTGCTAATTAGGTGTCTCAAGAAATCAAGGAGAAATCAACAAGCAAATCAAGTTTGTCCTCCTCCTTTTGCTTGATTAGGGTTTGCTTGAGTTTATCTTTCAATTGCTTGATCTCGATGTTGCAAATCTTGTTTCTAGTGGTGTATCTATTAGCCATGTGTCTAAGCATCTCATTTTCCTTTTTGGCCTTATGGAGGAGATTCTTAAGGTGAATTTTCACTATGTCAAGTCACACTTCTCTGTCATCATTGATTTCCTTTGCAATTCTTTCCTCAAAGCTGAGTTGTTCTGCCTCATGTTTCTCCTGCTCTAATGCTCTCTTAATACCTCTTGTTTCCGGTATTGTCTTGGTGGTTTTGAGGGTCAACATAATCAGAATCATAAGGTGCCATCACTTATTTGCCTTTATTGTATTTCCTCTTGGCATTCAGCAACTCTAATTCCAAGAGTGTTTGTTTATCTTTCAGCTGCTTGTTTTCTTGTTTAAGGAAGGATATGAAAAATTGTGCTCTGGCCATATTTTCTTGCAGCTCTCTAATTGTGGCATATTTCTCTTTGATGATCATATTTGAGGCTTCATGATCATCTTGGACATCCAAGTCCACCAAGTCAAACTCTCTTTCTTCCTCATGAAGGTATTCCTCCTCTTGAACAACTACCTCTTTTTGCTTTTGATTTCCCTGTTTTGTTGATGAGGAAGGCAAGGCCCCTTCCACAATATGTGGAGAAAAAATTTAAACCATTTTTCACCCAAATTGGGTATCCCTATTGCTGCCATAACTATGTCAGTGGAAATGGTGAAATTCACCCCTGCTATAGTCACTTGGTTCTTTTGGAGGTTGCTGATGAAAACCCTGGTTAAAGTAGGATGACTTTGGACTCTTTGT
This sequence comes from Pinus albicaulis, assembly GCA_034641835.2. Lineage (NCBI taxonomy): Eukaryota > Viridiplantae > Streptophyta > Pinopsida > Pinales > Pinaceae > Pinus > Pinus albicaulis. The sequence continues at coordinate 1,545,207,708 of CM076575.1, forward strand.
ACCATCTCACAAAATTCAAAGCAACCTGTATGCTGGAAACATTTGACAACTAAGGGTGATGCCATTAATTCCCTAGTGTCTAATGGCTCTAATCTCATAATTCTCCCTCCTTTGTTATATGTTTTCTTATCTTTTTCTGTGTGTTTCTTTCCTCCTCCATTATGTTTAGTTTGTCTTTGAAAACCATAGGGAAGAAGGGGAAGGGAAAGGAAGTAGGATTGTAGGGTTAGGGGATTGTGATGGGTGAGGGAAAATTTGGGGGAATGTATAAAGGGATTAGGGAGCTTAGGGAAGTGATGGGAGGGTGAAATATTTAGGGAAATAGGGTAGGAAATTTTTATTACAGGGAGGTATCTAATTGCATAGGGAATCAGAGCTAGGGTGGTAGGGTTTAGGGAATAGGGTGTGCGAATGGGAAATGAGTAAATGTAAGGGTAGTGGGGAATGATTTAGGGTATATGGAAGGTAAATGGGTCAAGGGGAAAGCAATTACGTTTGAAAATTATGAAACTAGGGTTTCAATGCTCAAAACATGACATAGAATGTAAGGGAGGGTATGCACCATAAATTCAACACTACAAGCTATAAGTAGGAGTTATGTAAGTGAAACTTACTTGAAAATAGATGTAGAAACCCTGAACTGAAGCTAAGAACCTCTGTAATGAATATTTGGGACAATGTCTCCCTTCCGCAAAAAGCACAACATACAGAGGAAAAGCGCAACGAGGGAATGTGAAAAGCGCAGTGTCCCTCCTACAAAAAGCGCATTGCCTTTGGAAAAAGTGTAGCGAATGACCCAAAATTCGATTTTCTGAAGGAAAAATTGTTTTTTTTCTTGGGGAGGCTGAGAGCTCGATGTTTTGAGGATGAAAATGAATGAATTCTTGGTCTTTGGGAGCCTTTATACTTGGAGAAATGTCATTAAAAAAACTTGGGACCCACTTTTCCTTTCTTGAAATTGACTTTACATTGATCTTTGTCTTTAATTTCTGAATTAGATCATTGAACTTCATCTTTTGATGGCTTAGGAACATTGATTTACTTTTTGGAATTTTGCTTATCTACTGATGGAATTTTAAGTGTGTAACTACTTGGAACTATGAGAACTTATTACAAATTAGGAAAATAAAATTACATTTGGCTTTGAAATCAAATTTACAAATCAAAATTTCTGGTGAAATTTATTTATTGACGCTCATTCCTTTGCTAGAATTTATGCATGAAATGGTGATTTGATGACCTTGGAAACACTAAGACGTAAGGGAGACTTTGGCTGAATGAAACCATGATGAAAATGACTGAAATGATGATGAAAACTCATGACTGATGGTACACTCAGCAAAGTGGTGAAATGAGCCAACAAGTTATAAATTTTGTAAGGAGTGAGATCAGACCTAAATCTACACCAAGTGACCAAATTTTTGCATGATGACCTAATGGAATGAAAATTTTTTCCAAATGGGACCCTAACATGACATGAAAAGAGTTTATTTGATCACTGGTGAAAGGATGCAAAAACTTATACTAACATGCATCATGAATTTTTATGGCCTTATAATGGCTCATATAATTTATATCAAATGGGTTCATCTTGGCTAGTATATTTCATATTCCAATGCACCCATAAATCACTTCAATATTTGGAATAACACATATTCATGGTAAAGTTGGAGTATGTATGGAATTGCATCAAAGGCATGGAACTAAAAAATGCGATGATCTCAAGAGGCAACACAGTGATCTCCATACAATGCAAGAGACAGAAAAATTATATACAATGGCATTTAAGGATCTTTTTTTTTTCAAAATTTGATGAACGCATTCATCAACCAAGAAAGCACAAATTATTTCTCATTCAAATAACCAAATTGCATTGTCATTATTTCCAGTGATAGAAAGGGCTATATCTCCAACATTTTTGTGAAAGAGGTAAGTTGCAAAGCTATTTAGAAATTTTATCAGCAATTTTTTTTTTTTTTTTTCAAAAAATTGGGCACTTGTATGAGCTCTATTGTGGGTTTTTTTTCTTTCCCCTTGCCATTAATGTCAAAGGGGGAGGTAAGAGAGGAGAGGAGAATAAGTACATGAGTATCTTTGGAAGAGGAACAACAAAGTAGCAGTGAAAGAGCAGACACATGAAGGAGAAGCACAAGAGCAACAAAGACAAAGTTGTAATGAAAGAGCAGAGGTATGAAGGAACATCACAAGAGAAGCAAAGGCAAAGCAACAATGAAAGAGAAGAGGAATGGAGGAGAAACATAAGAGAAATTGTGTTGCCATGAATTCCAAAGGGGGAGAATATTGGTAATATTGGCATTGATGTCAAATGGTCATGATAAGGAAACTTATTGTCATCAAGCTAATTGATTAATATTAATGAATGTTGTTGATGTAATTGCAAAGTTTGAAAGTGATGTGAAGTGCAAAGGCTATGCTAATCAATATGAAGGCTAAATATTATTAAGTGGGACATAAAATATTAAGACAAAAGTTGTAATACATATATTTCATTGAACACAAAATGTAGATAATAGAAATCTGTTTTGTCTCTTGTAATTATTACTGATTGATTTGTTACAACGCTATTTTATATTACAAATATTTTCAGAACTGAAAGTGACGCGAGTGAGAAGTTTTTGGAAGTCCAATAGACAATGCTTCATTTCATATTCCTGCAAAGAATACAAACAACCAAGATGGTTTGCTTATAAAATATACAACGTGGAATGGAAAAAAGACCTTTTTGAAGAGAAGGAATCTATATAAGAAAGTGGATGGGCAACAACAGAAGAGAAAGAGAGTGGAAGAGAAGAAGAATTTCAACAGTTAAATTGACAATAGAATTGTACATGAGGTAACCAACATTTGTGACTTGATGTTGTGATTGAGAAATTTAGGTTCCCTTCTATGTTTCAACTTGAAAAAGAACAGGTAGTAGCCTGTTTAGGTAGGAGCCTCCTGTGGGTTGTAGCCTGCAGAAAATTTGTGGGAGTTGGAGCTTCCTTTGAGGTAGTAGCCTCTTGTAGGTTGGAGCTTGCAAAAATATGATGTAATAAGGAGTAACAAATTTCCTTCACATCATTTTCATCCTAACATTCGTGGTTTTATCTCTTCAAGGATTCCACTTATATCTGGTGTCTTCATGTGTTGTTTCTGAATGCTATGTGAATGATCTTGAATTCTTGATAAGTAAATATGCAAATTTCTCTCTTTGACACATGCAAAAGGAATTCAATAGAGCAAGAACATAAACCATTAGTTTCATAATAAAATAAAGTTGAGCAAAAGTTAATAATATTAAATTATTGATTTAGCCCCCCCTCTCAGTAATTTCCAGGCATAAATATCAATTATTCCACATTTATACAAGATCTATTTGATCAAAAGAAGTTAAGGTAAATAGAGTTTTTTTGTGATATTTTCTTGATTTTTGATAACTTAGAAGTACTAAAGTTACCTATGAGATATTTAGTTGTTTGTGCTCCAATTATTTTGAACAATGGAGAACCATGAAAGCATATCCAACTACTCAAAGATGTCCCAAATATCACATAATTACTCTAGCAACCACAACCCCTATGGTGACAAAAATTGGTTAAATAAATATTATTACAATTATCTAATAAATAAATCATAAATAAGAACAATAATTATATTAATTTGAATTATATTCCAAATAATATTGGTAGGCTATGAAATAATATTAGTTGGGATTAGATATCGACTAATGAGATTTGAGAATGTCAATACATTTATATGTATATTTTGGTTATGTAGTTGAGTTCTATTAAGTTGGTATTATTTTCAAATAATGTGGAACTAAATACTACTTTCATTCCTTGTATTGGTGATGTAGTTATATTTAGTTGGGATTATTTCCAACTAAAATGAATCTACATCCTACTTCCGCTCTTAGATCCAATTTATTCTCCAAGTAATTAATGGAGTTTGTTGTCATATCTCTCTATAAAAGGAAAACATTTAGAATCTTATAGTATAGACTTGAAGAGGAGAAAGAGTTTCAAATTGGAGAAAATCAAATTTATTCTAGACATTCTCGATAGCAATAATTTTTTCCTTTTTTTTTTTAACTTAATGTATTTTGGTTCAATTACTTTTTATTAATGTAATTTATAAGTGAAAAGGACATGGATATCTTCTTCATATGCATCAAGGGAGGGCCCATTTGTTTTCATATAAGGAAAGATCCATATCACATTAAAGTAGAAGTAGATTAGATGCATTTTAATTCATTTTATTTATGCTATTTTCTTTATTTAAATGTGCTATTTAATTTCAGCTAATGTGTGGTGGGCATGTTTCAAATTTTATTTAAAAACTTACAAAATAAACATTCATATATTAATTTATATATTTAAATACATCAAAACCAAGTATTGTTGCAACCCTAATAATACATTATTCTAACTAATTTGTTTCTTCAACTTGGACCTCAAAAGTCCTCTTAGGATAATAATGAAGAAGGTTGAGTCCACGTGATATGAAATAACTCTTAAAACAACATCGGTTATAGCCTTGAAGACTTTAACCATATAGGTTAAGTAGTATAGTGGTTTCAATTCCTAATAAGCACACACTCTTAGCAATTGGGAAGGATATTCCAAAACCCACAAACTTGGCGATTGGGAAGGAGATTATGCACCCTTCCAATGTCTATCCTTCCCAAGGAGAGCAAAAGAAAATAGGCATAGTGTTTACCCCTCTTTCTAAAAGCTTGAGTATCCTTGAAAATCAAGAAATATTTGAATGGCCAAAGGTCCATAACATGCTTGATATTTTACAATATTTAGGATTAAAGGCACTATTCATCAAAACCCTATGAGGTGATTATTCTTCTCTATGGTGATGGTACTTAGAAAATATGGACTATATTGTTATTGATCTAGAATGAAGATAGCCTCACAAAATGTCAAGGGGATTATGTATCATCATAGAAAATATTTGGTTCATAAATGTTAGACACCTAATCTATTAGGGTTCTAGTGTATGATTAATGCATGTCCATGAAGTTGAATCCAATGGTTTGTATGTTGTATTCTTATGTACACCATCCTTAATAATAGTTGAATTAATATTCCAACGATGGTATTAGAACATTGGTTTATATGCCTTTTTTTTTTAAATAGATTGAGCCACTAATTTTGTGGCCTTCCTTTCTGGTAGTATGTCCATGGCATGCTACATAACAAGAAGCAAAATTCGAGTAGTATTGAATGCATTGTTTGTAATCTCCTAAACCGACAGTTGCTTGTGGTAAGATTTCTCTACAGAGTTGACAGGAGCGCAAGAAGAAAGCATGAGAGAATTCTAATGACAGAGGAGTTACATGACATGATATGCACTTTCTGTTATGTTCATTTATGATAATTAATTTTTCCACTTGATATATTCAATGCATGTTGATATCGCAGACAATTGTTAATGCTTCTCAATACGAATCCACCATCACTCTCACTTCTCCACTATGGCTTCTTTTAACCCAAGGCACTCCATTGACACTACTACCTCCTCTCTTTGGAAACACTTTTTCATATGCTTATTGAGGCTACTTGAATGACAACCTGGACCCCTCAAGGAATAGGTCAAAGGCTTTTTTTTTTTTTCCCTAAAAGTTGTCCATGATTTTAATAAAATAATTTGTCCATTACTGAAGATAAAAAAGGTGAGTAGAGGGTTATGGTGATCGAGCTTGATCCATGACGAAAAATCCATCGTTGAACGGTGTAAGGGGTTGGTTTTTGGCTTTCTTTGTGTTCATATTAGTTGCTTTGGTCGATCTGAATTGCAATTTAAGTTTCAGCCATGGTGAAGGATGTAACCGGTGTTTTCATGGTTATATGAAGCTTTGTTTTTCTTGATAAGCACACTAAGTCTAGTTCGATCATATTATATCATTTGTTTTCTAGAGCATGCACTCTGCATCCATGAGGCTATGCAGAAGGCGAATTTAGCTAGTGCTATTCCCATTACTAACACACATATGCTCTACAACCATTATATATACAAACAAGTCTTCCAATGTGACACAAAATTCGATCGTGAAAAGGTGGTATAAAACTCGTCCAAGGGCAAAAGGAGCTCTATCAAGAAAACATGTGATCCAGATTGAATCATTATATTGTTTTGCATCCATAATGATGCTTTTAGACTGGAAAAGGTGGAGGAACCAACTGTCAAGACCATTTTTACCAGCGGGGCCCAGTTTGGCAAGTTGGGTTCTGAAACCTTCCATGGGAATTTTGAGGCATCAAAACGAAATTTTTGGGGTAAAACTTTGTCACTTCAGTGCCACACCTTTTCTTCCTATTCTACACACAAATATATTTCCAACAAATCAGGAATTGTGTCAATTATATTTTTTATGCGAAATTTATGCCACTTTGAAGTAAACCTTCCTGTTTTCACCACCATAATTCAAGAGGATACCACATCAACCCCATTATTCATGAAACAGGGGTTAGCCACATAATTATTATTTAGAACACTCTAGAAGAGTCTACTTGAGCGAGCTTAATGGTTAAGAGCACGTGTTTCCTCCTAAGAGGTCACAGGTTCAAAACCATAGTGGGGTAGAGTGTGTATGCCTTCATAGACTTAGGAGTCAAATTGCTGCGTAGAGGTGGGTCCCTTGCCCCACAAACAAGGGGGTCTCATACACCAATTTCGTGTTCGCCTTAGTCATGACCTTAAAATTGGATAGTAACAATAATAATGTAACTCTAGTTAAGAGTTGAGAGATTCAAACCTAACCACTAGTAGGTTATCAGACTGTGTTATAATCGGGCCACTAGGATTAAAAGGGGTTCCATTATTTCGAGTACATTTGTTCCATAGTTGAGGAAAATTAACCAAGAAGGATAGGAGATAGAGTACATAGAGAGAATTTATGCATTGTAGTAGCCCACGGGCCATATGCCATACTTCTTTTTACTCACAGCTATATTTCCATTCAAAGAAAGAGAGCAGAGTGGCCTCTTCGAGTTGGGGTTTTCTCCCAAAAGGGTTTCCCATAACATATATTGTGTCAAATGTGTGTGTGTGAGATTTTATTTCATTGTTATCTATTACCTACATAGTTTTAAATTTGCATGCATGCACTATTAACAGTGAATCTACAAATCCCAAAATCTAATAAAATTGTAACAATGTATAAATTTGGATTTAAAATATAATTTTATCAGATCTATTGTGATGAATTTTCTAGTGGAACATCCACGAAATTTTATGGATCAACAAGAGTATTATGCAGAATCTACGATTGCAGACATAAGTATCTTCCCTAGACCTAGTGGCTTGGTCTAGAGCAACAGAAAGCAAAGAATATAAAGATCCTTTAAAGTACTTGAATAATGGAAAGAGGCTTACTTGGAATCCATCGCAAGATTCACTCTCATTTTGGCTTGTAAGCTCCAATCCTAGCTCTGATCACTATAATTAGAACCTGCACATATAATCAACACGAGCCAAAGATCTACGACATCTATGTAGCATAATCCAATTACTCTATTCAATGGATCAACAAAGAATTGCAATACATGAATGTAAACATAACATAACACATATAGAAAAACAATGTACTCTTTGTATTAATAGAGACTAAGAGAGTTACAACCAATAATAGTGTTGATATTGTAGAGATCTCAAGTTGACTTATCCTTCCTTGCCACAAAGAACACCTCTATGTCACGCTACATTGCATGAAGATGACGAATCTCTTAGATTTAAGGAAACAACACGAGGGCACGATCAATCTCCAAAATCTAACCACTAGCTTGTGGATGGTAGTAGATATATAAGAGAGGGGGGTAGTTTAGGAATTCTTATCCATTTACCAATCTAGGATTGAGATCCACTTAGGATGGGAGGATGAGTTCAAGGGATAAGAGGTGAAATATCCAAGGTATGATCAAATAGGATTTGAAGTTCTTATCTAAGGTAAATGGTTAAAATAACCTCTGGAAGCTTCTGGAAGAGGAAGCTTCAAGATTATTTTTAATTTCCCCGAATTTATAGAATGAGCACACCCCCAACAAGGGACAACCTGTTTTTGATCGGCGCTGAACCATAATGGAGCAACCTGCTGTTGAAAACACCTCCCTAAAGGGCCAGGGTGCGCTAGGCCTTAAAAGCATTGAAATGAGGTAGTTAAGTCTAGAAAATCAGGGTTTTGGGAGAGTCATGCTTAGGGATTTATGTAGGGATAATGACAAGGTGTTCAAGGTTGTGAATTGATTCAATTTTGAAGGCCTATTGACTAGATGCAACAAAATGGCCTATAACAAAGAGAAATGTGGACTATTGGAGATGAATCTAAATTAGGTAGAGGACATAAAAAATACTTCCAAGGAGAATTCGGTTATGAAAAATCCAAAGCTCATCGAATAATGGATATGATCCTTAGAGAATGACACTTAGGACCATTTTGCATTTTGATGCTCTCCCTACGACAAGTTTAGAGGATGGTTCTTTTGTCTCTTCAAAGATTCATCATGGTTCTCTCTAAAAACTCATGACTTATCAAGACTAGAGATGTTTATCCCTCTTCCTTCTAAATATGTTTGACCTTCATTCATTACTTGCTAGAGGATACTTTTCCAAACTAACATGCCCAAGTTAATTACCTATTGACTTCTAGCACTTTGACACCAATAGAAACAAGTCCATGGCCAACTTCCAACCTCACATCATAGAGGTACGAGGCATTGTAGGCTTCATGAGGACTAAGGCCTTGCAACCATCATACATTTATTTGTAACTTTGAATGATGGAAGTACTTCTCCAAAGTAATAGGTTTCAACCATGTAACCTCCTCCTTCTTGAGCATCTTCAATGTACTTACATCCCATTGGGTTGGTATTTTCCAATTATTTTCTTCTTCTTTTTTCCTTCTTTTAATTTTTCATTCTTATGTGCTTTCACCTTTCTCTTGCCATCTTTACATATTGTATTCCTTAGAATCCATCAATATCTATAACAAAATTTTTCATAATATCATTATTTGTCATTTAGATAAAGCATTTATATTGTTTCAAAATTTCACTCCTTTTTATGCCAAAATCATTTCTTTAGGAAGGGTATTTCCAAAAACTAATTGTCCAATTGTCCAATTGTCCAAACCACCTTGCATAGAATACCACTTGTTTTTATACAACTATCACTCTAGTTGTTTACCTCTTTAATGTCACCTATAATACATAGGCACTATATACAATGATAACACTCCAACCAATCCACCATCATAGTCCACTTACCCTCTTGTCCATCTCCCCATCAATATCATGATAGTTGTTATTCAATTTTGAAAGTCTTTTAGAAAAGGAGCATTTTTTTTTATATACAATAGCTGCTAGATTTCACTATTTACGATAAGCATCATCAACCTAGACCATCCATGTTGAATATTGATTCTACACACAATTGGTTGAGAGTTAAGACTAAATTTGTGATAGAAGACGAGTAGAAGTAAACAGAAAAAAAGTTGAAAAGCATGAGAATATGACATTGAAAAGAGATTTCCTCCATAAATTTAAAAGGACCATAATTTAAATGTAAGTATTTCAAGTCATTGTTTTCAAATCTGGACATTGATTTCTTTTTAAGGGTGTATGATGTATTTATCCTTGATTTTGAAAGAAGAAGAAAGTTGAATTGTCTGGCAATTGGCTAATCATTGCTGTCTATAAACAACGTGCATTCTAAGAAAGTTCGATTGTCTAGCAATTGCTAATTTTGCTGTCTATAAACGTCGTGTATTCTTGCTAGGGTTTCACCCCTACGACATGAAATGAAGAAGTAAAATCATGTGGTCTTCTTATGTGAGAATCGAATAGTGTTGCTCGATGTGATAGGAGGCCACGGGATAGAGATAAGATGCGTACGGCAGCCGCACTTTCTTTAGTATCGGCTTCTGTTTAGTAGAATTTTGAATGGACAGGCGGTGTCTCTGTGGTCGCCCTTCTTTCCACTTATACAGATCTGAATTGAAGTTTTTTGAACCAGACAAGCTTTAGCTGTGGCAGTCGACCAGTTTCTGCTTGTCTTTCTTCTCTTCTCATTTGGCTTCCTACACTTTTTCATTACGAGAAATCGAAGAATCGGCCATAGCAAGGTCCTGTAATATATCCTGTAATTGGTATTCCGTGGGAAATTTTCAAGAACAGCAACAGAGTTCTGGAATGGACAGCGGATGTTCTTTGCAGAATCCCTTACCACACATGTATGGAGGCCTCCGAGGCTTTGTCACTACGAATCCCTCGAATGTGGAGCATATTTTCAGAATTACCCGGAGAACACTTCGGTTTCTTTCTCCACGATTTCCTGCCCAAAGGGATCTTCAACACCAAGGGAATATGCGAGTTTCACACCGCGGAATATGCCTTGAGACACGAGTTACCATCGGTGGATATGCCCGTTGTGCTAGAATAAGCTAGTTATCATCAGTGGATATGACCGTTGTGCTAGAATACGCGAATTATCATCGGTGGATACGCAAATTATCAGCGGATTAGGTTGACAAAATACCGGAGTTATCATCGGTTGATATGCGCATCATGGCGGATACGGGAATTATCAGCGGATTATAGTGAGGGAATACGCGTCTTATCATCGATTGATATGCACATTATGGCCGGATCCGCGAATTATTCGCTGATTGCGACGTCGCAAGTGATACGCGAAATCTCATTCGTGTTTATGCGACTTATCATAGTGATACGCGGATTATCACCTTACAACTCATTGGAAACGCCAATTATCACCCCAGGAAATGTGGGCTCCGTTACTTGATATGCGAGTTGACTTTCCCATTTATGCGAGTGATTTCAATGAATATGCGACTAATCACTACCAAAAATGCGGGTTATCTCCCATTAAACTGGTTATCACCAAAGATACGCGAATTATCATCAAGTGATACGCGAGTTATCACTTAATACGCGGTTTATCACGCTATACGCGAATTATTATCCGAAAACGCGGTTTATCACAGTAGAATACGCGAATTATCGAAAACACGCGGTTTATCACGGAATGATACGCTGTTATCACATCAGATCACATGAGTTTTCGTTGAATAAGCGGCTTATCCTCGCAGTGCTGGGTTATGTCAGCCAGATATGCGACATATTTATATTAGAAGTTTCTTTCTCCACGATTTCCTGGGCAAGGGGATGGGATGGCTGCGAGCTACGAATTCAATACCAAGTCGCTCGTGGAACTTCAGTGGGAAATAAGAACCGGGTCATGGTGGTCTTCAAGAACGCATGCGAAGGGGGTGAGAAGATAGACTTGCAGGACGTTCTGATGAGGTTTGCATTAGACAATATTTGCAAGGTTGCATTCGGGGTCGATCCTGGCTGCCTCCACCCTTCTCTGACCAGGTCCCAATTTGCAGAGGCTTTTAACGATGCTACTGTCAGCGCGGGTAGGTTTTTAACCATTGTTCCCTTTCTGGGGAGAATCAAGCGAATGTTTGACATTGGTTCTGAGAGGCAGCTAAGAGTAGCGATAAATGTAGTGAACAAATTTGCCATGGACATTATTCGTTCCAGGAGAAGCACGATCTCTGAAGGGCATGTGAGGGAAGACCAGCTTTCAAGATTCATGGCGGCAGCTCTGTCCGATTCGGAGCAATTTGGGACAGAATGCAACCAAAAAGTTTCTCAGAAGATGGCCATGGCGGCCGAGAAATCGGAATTATTCTATGATCATTAGTTTTATGATGGCAGGGAAGGATACCACTTCGACTGCCTTAACTTGGTTTTTCTGGCTGATTTCGTGTCGAACCCATATCCAAGAAGCCATTCGTAGAGAAACTTTGCAGCAAAAAATCCATACAGCCGAAGATGAATGGGTCGTCTTCGACTTTGATGAACTGAAGGGCATGCAGTATCTCCATGCCCAAACGAAAATGTAACAAGCCACAATCTATTTGCTAGTTGTTTCGTCAAATAAAAAATTAATCAACATGGCTTCTAATAATGACTAGGGCATCTGCATACATTGGGATAATTAATATTTCACCATTTCCATGTAATACATTAAAACTCTGTTATTTAAAATGTTAAAAATTGATATTGAAGGAGAAATTATCGACATTCTCATACCATGCCTTATGGCCTATTCAAACCATATAAGCATTCTTTTAGTCAACATACAAGAATTCTATAATTTTTAAAATTGGCCATTTGCTCCATATAAATTTATTTAGTGAGATTAACATGTAAAAAAATACTTTACTTTAGACATCCATATGATGTAGTCCCCATCCAAAATTATTAGCAAGTGGAAGAATCAACAAGATAAAATTCATCTTATAAAATTCATTTTTGCAATTAGGGAAAATGTTCTCAATGTAGTTGATGTTTTTTTTAATGAGAAAAACCTTTCACTACTAAACAAGTTTCATGTCTTTCAACAAGTGGTGACTGTGGATAAAATGAAATATGTGCTTGTGGCCTCAATAGTAGCAAAAATAGTTCCAATGGGTGATCCACATCTTCCTAACCCCACCATTCCAAGCTTGATCCATATTTTCCTCGTGTAAAAGTAATCAATGAAAGTCAATGCATAACTTGCACTTGCTAGTGATGGTTTGTTTAGAGAGCACAAGTCACTATGGACAAGTTCTGACAACTTTCTACTCTTGAATTCTTCCTTGTCTTTGTTCCAAGCATACAACCTTCATATACTACATTAGGGGGAGAAATCTTCAGTTCTATAATAATGATGTTGTGTTTCACCATCACTTCCAATATTTGAGAATTTAAATGTATGAGTTGTTCATGCCAAAATTTATTATGGTCTTCACCCTAAGTTGTAAGTGTAGTTGGTCCTAGATATTTCATGGGAGATTTAGAGAACTTATATAGTTCGGTTCATGAAATCCCCCCATGAAAATAACAAAGTTCTTGTGCACATCCTTTATAACAAATCAATTTGGTTAAAACTCCATCTTTTTTCTAGTCTAAGTTAGTTGGGATACATACAAAAAAATTGTCTCTCGAGTTAGGCATATGATATAAATTATTAGCCACATCATTTTGACATTCAATATTTCCACAACCAACAATAGTAACTACACAATATATAGTAATTTTTTTTTGTTTTGTTTTGTTTTTTTGCCTCACCTAATGAAGAAAAGAGAGAAGTGCATATTTAGCCATATGATTGGTGCAAGTAGATTTGACTATCCATTCACTTCAACAAGTATGAAAATGCAAGGCCCGAGAAGTGCTCACATAAAAAGTATGCCTTAAATTCTGAAGTTTGGTGCTACAAGCTTTCCAATTTTCTATTCAACACATCTCATTCAAGCTTCTTCACTTTCTCCTTTGGGTTTTTAAAGTTCTGCCAACAAGATGTCTCCATATGTCCTAGTTTCTTGCAATAAGCATAAATATTATTTTTTAATACCTTTTTTGGTTAAAATGCGATCACCATGATTTTTTTTAGTATTTTAATCAATGCAATTAATTTCTTTCTCCTAATTGCATTTTCAAATTATTTCTCTATAATTTTACTGGCCTTTTCCCTTCAACAAATGGACATATTGCTTGACAAAACAATTTGTTTCATTTCCTTAACTCGTAAACCATAGAAAGACTCAAAGAACTAATGATTACCATCATCTTCTTTGGAGGTTTAGTGATCAAGGAATGTCAAATATAGCACATCATAGGGTGTCTTTAGATTCATTAGGATCAATTCTATGTGCTAACCATATTCTTGGGAAAATTATTTTTAAATTCACCCAAGTTAAAATGATGTTCATTCACAAGCAAAAAATAATCTTTAATTCCTTCAAAAGACAGAATATCCAAGGAGGTCAACTCCTCAATATTTATAACCTAACATTCATCAATTTTATCAAATAGAGTCTTCAAATTCTTCTTGAAAAAATTCAAATAGTTAATCATGTTCACTTTTATCAAAGTGAATCTCCCTAGATATGTTGTTATAAATCCTGTAATGACATGCTTCTCATTGATGAAAATTTTTCATTGGTCATCCTTCAAATCTAACACCACAACATTTGTAAATTGTTAGAGTGTTTTACTCTTCAATAAGATTTCCATAGTTTTTCTCATATTCCATAATCCTTCTTGCGTAGAACTTCAATATATTTCTTGGAACTCACAATTCCATTATGTGTATTTAATCCTAGATTTAGTCTACAAGTTGAAACCTTGGGTAAATATACCAAATATTACTAACTAATTTGAATCATGTGCAATAGATAACTTCCAAGCAACTTGATGGCAATATGATAGATCTGAAACCACTAGCTCCAATACCATCTTGGAGAGTAATGGATTAGGTGGATTAAAGATTTAGATTCTAAGGAAGAGGTGGTGTCTAAAGACTGCATCACAACACTTAATCACAACCTAGCATATCTTAACACACATAGAAGCAAAATAAACCAAAATATTTCCATACACATTACATCACTTTCCTTGCACACACAATGTTGTTAGAATAAGTTGATAATTCATTTTTTATGGAAACAATATTTAACCAACTCCTTTGAAGTGAGGAAAATTAGGTCCACATATATTGTGGAGGGAACACAAAAAACTCCTTGACTTATATCTTGTTCTGTGAACTAGTATACTACCTTGATCTATTTAACTGCCTAGTTGAATGCATAGTTAACAATCTAGTTAATCCCTTATCCAACCATTCAGTTGACTTTCCATTATTGAGTATTGAACCACTTTCTCCAAAATATATAAATGTATGATAAACATGCATAGCTTGGTATTCATACATCCTTTAATGAATGCACCAAAATGTCCTACAACTTTGGAGTTGTGAGTCTATCTTATAAGTTGTGTTCTTTCACCTCCAGGCATAGAATTGCATAGAAACTTTGTTACAACCTTATTTACCACTCCACTTTAGTGATAAAAACCCTAGTTCAACTTACCTCAGTTGTCGAGTGAAATGCATCCCTTTTCACCCTTATTTTTGCTCATATAGGTCTTACAAGAAGTTATTAGACGTTATAGGGATGAAATTAAATAATTGTGTAATTTATTATAGTTATTTCTTTACAATTTCATAATTATGAGATAATGTTAATTATTTCATAACTGAGAAGAAAGTTCATAGTGAGTTGGGAAAATCTCATAATTGAGCATGAAACTTGTGTGTGGCTTGTAATGGCTTGGTTGACATGCCACCAATTCTATCCATGAATTTAATACACCCAATTCACATGCCATCAAGCCTAACGTTTCTTGGCCTTAAGTGTCTAGATACATCCTCCCACATCTAGGAAAAGCCTGTATAACCACACTCTTTTAGGGGTGTAAGGAGAGGAGAAAGTAAACAAAATACCACATTATGTTGGAGAAATATCACTAGAGAGTATTCTCATGTTTTATGAATGAGACCCGTTTATGAGTAAGTCAAGGGAGGAAAAGGGGTAAGGGATTAGAGGATATCACTCTACACGTATAATTCTATTGTTGCATTGATACTTTATATTAAATATCAATTTGGTTTCATCCTCTACATGATGTATGTTTATGAGATCATAATGTATGTTTTGTGATTAGATCATTGTGAAACCGAACTTGCATTTATTGGAGGAAAATGCATGGTCCTTGTTTGTTTTTGTATTTGTAGGTGTTTTGATCAAGGATTCAAAACAAGATCTCTCTTTGGAGTGGGATTTCTAGATACTAGAGTGGATCTACAGCCTACATCATCATGCAAGGGTAATGAGGTATATTTCCATTGAATGAAAATAATGGATTGGATTAGGTATAGGGAAGCTTTATTGTTCATTCTATCTACTATCTGGCATATCCTAAGGTAGCATCTATGGTACAATGATCCGTTTGTCTTGTGTAAATTTTAGGATAACATAACTTGAAACTCCATTGTGGAGAAAAACCTAACGCTTCTCCTTTCTCCTTTGAATATTCTTTGATTCTATTTGTTCTTGAGTGATTATCTATTAATTTCTATGTATTCTACATTTTTTTTTTTTAATCTATTCCTACCCTTAATATTTTATATCTAAGCTTATTTAAAAATTATTAAAGAAAAAAAGAGAGGGAAAAACAAGTTGCAATTTTTAGATAAAATTATGTAACTTTATGTATAGAATTTGAATGAAAGAATTATAGACTTGAGTTTTCCTTGAAATTTTAGCCCAATTTATTTTTTTTAGATCTAAAATAGTGTATGTATCATGGAGATATGGCTGAATGAAAATAAACTATTTTTTATTTTTATTTTATTTTACGGTCGTGGAGATTTATTTTTGTAATATATTTTGATAAGGATGTATGAATTACATCAGGTGAGAAATTTCCTTAGCTTTATTCTTATGTATAATATGATATATTTCTGATAAATATTTAGTAATCTAATGTCTTTGAAAATTTCAGTTGTAATTTTTTTCTCTTTTTTTTTGCAAAATTTGGGCTTTTTGTTGAGATCTGATTTGAATTTTGATGTGTGAGACTTAGATCTATAATTTTTTACCTATGGAGTTTTATATATAATTCAAATGATGTATCTCTTCTCCCTTAATAGATTTAATTTGATCTTGCACTTTCCCTTAGTTTGTGTAAGATCTTTCCATTTATTGATTGCCTTGTTTATTGGTTATCTTCTTATTGTTTTTTAGACATTGTGAGCTTGATTTGATCTGTGTGGGAAGTGTTTGCATCTTTTTTTATATGAATAGTTTTGAATAAAACCAATTCTTATGGTTTATTAGCTCTTTCTACTTTGTGAGGGTTTGAGTTGGTTTCCTCTTGTAGAACATTGTAGGATTAGTTTGTTGGCTACCTGCATTGAATTCGAAATCCAAAATTTCTTTTTGTTAGGTTTGAGCTTACTGTTTGTTTCATTTTATAGGCCATAATTCACATACCATTATTTTAAAGCCACAATTTGATGCTTTTGAGTGTTTTTTTTTATATGTTTTTGCATTTGCATCTTAGAGTAATATAATTGTTTTGTGAGTTGATTTGGAATCGTTTCTTGTGAGAATTTTGAGTATATCAAGTGATTATTGAGAGAGGTTGTTAAGTTTCATTTTTTACTTGGAAAAATAAAATAAATCTCTACTCTTTTGTTGAAGCCTTGGAATTTCGTTGCAACAACGTGGGGGATAACCACCCGGTCTAGACCTTAAAAGCAACTCCTTTTTTGTTTAGTATAATGGCTTCGAGTGGGGATAATGGGACTAGTTTCCCAACAAAGAAATTGATATGATGATGATGGTTTTGATACAAGGTGAAATGGAAAATGATTTTAAACTAATGGGAATAATCTATTTAAGTAACAAACACATGCATCTATTTAATCTAATATTTAACTTAATATATGCCCAGGAATAATTTAACTTATACGATCTACAAATATATCTTAAAGCAAAAGATAATAAAAATAATTCAATTGCTAAAAGAGATGAAACTGTTTAACGATAATTATTTTGACTAAATAGTTAGACAAAATAATTGTGAAACTATATCGCATATATCGATTGATTTTATACTCAACAAGGAATTACAGCTGAAACATTATGCAATAGTGCTTTAATGAAAAACTATAATCCAAACCTCATACACAATAGAATATAAAGAAATTTATTGCTAAATCATAAATAGAACTCAATCATAAAGATAATAGTACCAGATATGAGAGGTTATATTCATGAAATCAACAACGTTGACCTTCTCTTATTTTCAACCAAATACGCTCTAAGAGTACATAAATGCAATTTTAGTAGAGTATGCTTAGATACTCAAGAAAATCAAGATCTTGTTACATGTATTTCATCAAAAGAATCACAAAAGTACAATAATGCAAGATTTTGCAGTGTTTTTGATAAAATCTTGGACCCTTCTCTAAATGCATGAGAGAGGTTTAAATAATATTACATATGTATCAAAAATAGAATATTACATAAAAAGCTGAGGAGGTTTCAAACAACCTTCCTTAGAATAATGAAAATAAAATATAAAAACTAAAAAGAAAGATAATGACATGCTTGATTAGGTTAAACAATCCTTTTCCAATAAGTTTTCCAGTTTGAAAATATCCAACATTGGCTTCACTTGGGATGGCTTGCCAACTTTGGATCTTAGTTGTCCCGTGAATACAACATCAGAGAGAGGTGGCACCATATTTTGAGTGGGATTAGTTAGACATTGTAAAGCCATCTACTGACTATATGGTTTTACTGGAAACTGCCAATAAGATTCATGATCAAGATTAGATAGCTTATTTACTACTTCAATTTGATTATTGGTGGTTTCCTTCCATTGTCCCTCTAATTGTTTGATATCTGGGAAAAATCCAGGCTTGCATTCTTTAATCAAATTAATATTATAAAGGTTTTCATTCACAACTTCAATTAATTTATTTTCTATATCATCTGCTCTAGATGTTTCCCTTTCTGCTTGCTTCAATTGCATATCCCAATTTTTAAATAGAATATCTCTCTGGGATTCTTCAATGTTCAACAAATCAACTTTTCTTCCTTAGATTCTTTCCATGAGATAAACTCTGAGACTTTCTTATCAACATCTTCATATTCCAATCTCTGATCAACCATTTTTTGTACTAATGTATCACTTGTTTCACAATATGGTTTAATCATTGAGATTCTTTGACATAATATTTCTTGTTGTTTTGACACTTGAATATTTAACTCAAGTGTTTCTTTGATGAATTATTCTTTCTGATGTTGATTTCTGAGTTTATCTACTTCATTATGTATTGGCTAAATCTATGTATCCTTTTCTGTAATGTTTGCTTGGTGTTGTAACTTCATTTGATCAAAATATTTCTGAAATTGTATCATCTGCAGCTATGTTTTCTTATTGACATTCTGCCTTTCCTGCTCAATTTTTTGCTATAATAATTGAATTCTTTCATATTTATCTTTAAGCAGAAGACTAACCTCTGTTGCCTTATCAATCGTAGTTGTTGCATAAGCACCTACGAATTGTGACAGTCTTGTCAAATTTTCTGATGGATCAATGGGGTTGTCTTTCCAGACAACCTCCATTGATTCATTCTCTGCAGTTTCTGCTTATGAATCAAGATTTCTTTTCTTTCTCTGTTTTCTTACCATTGCTTTGTGTGCTGGACTATAAAATATATCTAAAGGGGGTATTTGTTCAATTCTCAAAACAATTTGGGATGTTGGGTAGGCCAGGATGATTTCAACATCTGCTTCTGTATTTACAACTTGTAAGGTCTGTTTAGGAGTTTCGAAATCAGAAGTTCCTTCCATTCCTGTGTCTATTGGTGGTAGATATAGCTTTTATGTGAACTGCTCCCAGTCTTTATCCATACATCTATTATGATTGTCTCTGTTTGATCTTGTGTAGAATTATTGTTCAATTGTTCTTCAACTAAGGTTTCTTTGGCTGTTTCTCCATTCTTTCTCTCTGTAGTCTCTTCAAAACTTTCCTTAGGATCTTCTTCTTGATTTTGATATTGATGCTCAGAAATTTCTGAACCTTGACTGGATTTCTCTAGTGATTCTTGATCAGAATTGTGATCATAATTTTCTTCTAAACTTATACTGGGAGTAGGTTCTCTCGTTTCCTCAATCTGCAACAGGTCTAACAAAACCCTTGTCAATCTTTTGTTTCTGTAAATATGAAAATGATTGAGGTCGAATGGAGTAAATTTGATTGACGCAAAATGCAAGACTTGTGAAAAAGTTTCATCCTTTTCAAATAGGTCATCAAATTCATCTTTCTCATGCTTGAGTTGTCTAATTTTAACCAAAGCAGTAAAGTCTTGAGTGACTTTGTTGGGATCATATTGTCTCCATGGCATTGCAGCCAGATTCAAGCATGCAATATTCTGCACCTCTTTAACTGCGTGTCCAAAATCAAACAAGGCAAAAGAACCACATCGAATTGAAAAACTTGGCCAGATAGATTTCTTCACGTCTTTTAGGGTTTTGGTAAGACCTTCCCCTACTGTCTGGTATGCAATTTCTCTCGCCAATAACTTATCTGTAACATAATAAGGAAGAACATGGGGAGGAACAACACTTCAAAAAAATTTGATATAAGTAAAAGTTTCTTCACCAAACCATCCTTCCACTGACCAAATATCTATATTTTCTTCTTTTGAAAGCCTAGGGGATTTTGTATCAAAAATAATTTGATGGATAGGAAACATGATACTTTGACAAATATTATAAAAATGGGGAAGAAATTGAGATTCCCATAAAATATTATGATACACATGGATAGGAGTAGGGTCTCTGAGAGTCCAATTCCAACCCATATTAGGAAAATTTGTACAGAAACAGATGGCATCCATCACATAATCACTCATAAAAAATGGAGGGATGACCCGAGTAGAGAAAACTCTATACTGTTTATATTGTCTGATAGACATAGCTAAATTGTCGGATAAAATGTTACCCCAATTCATAATCATGGAGTTGACAACCGCATCAATTAATGGAATCCATTCCATATAAAACTTGGTACTATCAGCTTTCCCAAAAATCATACACATCATAATAGCTACATAACTATGTGGAGCCGATAGAGGTGCAATTGGGTACATACCAGTTTTGTCCTGTTTGATTTTGATGGAGCTGGATCTCCAAGTCTACATGGCATCTATTGGGTCTTCATTCTATTTTTTGAACTGCTCGATGAAAGCTCTATCATAAACCTTTTGAGGTTCTGGCAGATGATACATTCTATGCAAATTGTCTACAGAAAATGACCCCATGAACTCTTGTCTTAAATTCTTAAATTTCCTGTCTGAGATATCCACATTGTCGATAATCCACTTCACCATATCTGTATATGGCAAGATTTTAGGTCTTGCAGCCATTATATGTAAGAAAGAACATGCTGCTTCAAAATATGAAGCTTTAGACGAGACTTTAGCATCAGTCGTTGCTCTGAATACCAGCACCTTTGGATTTTTTTCCTCTAACAGATTATACATGGCTCCCCATGACATAGCTCCACCATCTTTGTTGCCTGTAGTATCACTAAAGAGGGGCAACATGTCTGAATCCTCAGATGTAGAAAGCTCTGCTGTATTTTTTCCTTTCTTCGTCATCTCCGAGCATTATTCCCTGAGATTGAACAATAGAGAAATCAAAATGAACGTAAAGCAGAGATAATAGCAGAGGTTTAATTAAAACAGTAAATTCGATAAGGATGGGACTTTTATTGCAAACACGAGTAAAAAGATACAAATATCCTCGAGCCTTTACAAGAGAAAATGCAGTTAATTTCTAATAATTACACATTATATCCTTCGTGTGATTCATTTCGGGTCTTTTCAAAACATCTCATCGCAAACCTGAATGAAATTTCGAAATGTTAAGATTTAAGTGAAATGTTGATTTTGCGATTGCGATAAATTGCAATATCGCAAGATCGCAACTTGTAATGGTAATATTTTGCAACATCGAAATATCGCAAGATTTGCCATATCACAATATCTCAAAATCGCAAGGTTTAGAGTTATGGTATTATGAACGTTATTTCAGACTTTGCGATTTGCGATGCGCGATGTATTCTTTGAGCGAATTTTTCTATATACGAAGCATACATTAAGCATTTCATGAATTTTTAGAAATATTTCTAGGCCTTTATAAAGAGCGCAACATAACACTTAATCTTAAAAAGGATTTTATTGATCACTTTATTGCAGATTCTGACTAATGATTATTTGTGTTACCTTTGGCTTTTGCGATCTACGATAAAGCGAAAAAGTGCTTAGTCTTAAATGGCTTAGCTTAACGCTTTAAAGGAAAAACTCTTTCTTGGTAGCTTTTTTCTTGAAAAATTTAAAAGGGTCCCCATTTATTATTATAATATTAACTATTATAAAAATAAAATAGGGGGGTTGTCGAATAGTACAAAAATTGGTGATTCACTAGAAGAATCAATTATCTCTGATAATTTTGAAATTTATAAAACTTTCAAAATAAAAATAGTTTAGAAAACAAAAATTGGATGAAAGTTTAAAATAAGTAACATTTCTCTGAATAATAAAACAAACTCTCCTAATTATAATTCATTTGATATCCTCTTAAAGATGAAAATCCCTATGCCTATATCAGTCATTACTAAAATTAAAGATAAAGTAGCAGACTTTTGTAGACTATATTTTTAAATAAATTCATTTGTCATAGGTAGAGACTCTGCTGCCAGCAGGCATCTATAGCCTCGACAGGGTTACCTTTTAACCAACAATGATTGTGTGTCCGATCCATGTAAGAATACATTTTTTAAAGATAAATCCACAATAATGTACTTTTTCTCATTTTTTACATAGCTCTTATTTTTTATTACTTAAAAGCCATTGCCTTAGTGTGGTGGCCAAATAGTGAAAATGCCATTTATTGGTTGTAATTCAACTAAATAAGCTGGCTTGTGATGAGACCCCTTGTATTTTGATTAAGATAATCTCAAGCCATTACCCTGTTTTGGTCTACAGTATTGGTAATGTCAGTCTTATTATTTCCCTATGAATATGGTAAGAAAGCTCTTGATGAGACTTCTTATCTTTTAAGCTTTAGTAAATTACTTAGGATTACACTCTAAAAAGATAAAAGTTTACTAAACAGGGAGAATCATTTCCTCCTTAAGAGTTCTGGATGACAATTTATAGAGTTAAAGATGCTTATCTACTAAGAGTATTTTACTTGGTTAAAAATATTTTTCTTGACTGATAATAGAACATAAGTCTTTTATAAAGTTGGAGTTTCTAAAAGAATGAATAAATTTGGTAGAAAAATAAAATTTTCTGAGAGACAGAAATTAATTAATTTTCAAATGTCTTAACTATTTCCTTAACAATTTTCATTTATACAAATGAAAAGACAAAATATTTCAAAATATTTTATTGCAAGGCCAACCGTTATCTCATTTAACTTTTATTTTCCTAGGAAAAGTAAAGACAATAATATACAGGGAATAGAAGAGGTTATCTCTTACGAAAAGTATTTTTTTCAAAATTTTCCCATTCACAAGAAGAGAGTCTTTCTTGCCTCATAAATCTTGCAATAAAAATGTTGAAGGGCCGATTTGTTCTGCAATTTGAAATGGTCCAAGCCAAATTTTTTGGAATTTGGTATGCTTACCTTTTCCTCATGTGATTTATCCCATTTCAGTACAAGGTCTCCAAGTTGAAATGATTTTGAACTAATAGAATTTGTATCAAAGGAATATTTAACTAACTGTTGATGATGAGCATGGGTGATTTTGGCTTTCTCCCTCACTTAATCAAGTTTGACAATTTGTGATTGTCTTAACTGCGAAGAAGAAGAAGGAGTTTCTTCAAGAAATTGAACTAAGTATAGAGAGGGAATAAATACATTTGTAGGAAGAACAACCTCCTTTCCATAGACTAGATTAAAAGGAGAAGTACCTATAGAGGCTTTATGTGTTATCCGATCTGCCCATAGAGAAAATGTTAAATATTTATGCCAATTTCTTTGACTCTAATCAATAGTTCGTTTAACGACCCTAATGAGGTTTTTATTAGTTGATTATGCTAAAACATTTCTTTAAGGATAATAGTTAGCGGAATATTTAAGTTTGAAACCTCTTTTGAGAGAAAATTATATCATAGCATTGCCTGAGAAATAAGATGCATTCTCAGACATCAAGGAAGTTGGTAATCCAAATATGGTAATGATAAATTGATCAATAAATTCGATAATGTTCTCAGAATTGGTTACCTTTAGTGGAATTGCTTCCACCCATTTAGTAAAGTAATCAGTTTCTGTAAGGATATATCTATATTGCTTTGAAGAGTGAGGAACAATTTCACCTATTATGTCCAGTCCCCATTGCTCAAATGGTTGTTCAATATTGACTGGCTGTAATGGGAATTTAGGTTTCCTTTGTCTTCCAGCAGCAGTTTGACACATTTTTCATTTATTTACATAATCGTGTGAATATTTGAACAAGGTTTTCCAGTAATAGCCAGCATGTAGTATTTTATGTGATGTTGTTTCTCCTCCAAAATGTCCACCAGCTAATCCATCATGAAGTTCCCACAACACCTTTTCTGCCTCAGATTTTTCAAGGCATCTGAGTAAAATAGAATCATAATTTTTTCTGAAAAAAACATCATCTATCACTTGCTATTGCTCCGCTTTTAGTCTCAAAGGTTTTTTTTTTTGTAATTGAGTTCCATAGGGGCATATCCATTTTTTAAATAAAAAATGAGATCAACATATTGAGATGTAGTATCGTTGAGGCTTACTTGAGATATTTTAATGTCATCACCTGAATGTGTTGAAATTTGCAACAAGAAACAATGAAATTGGCATCCATAAACAACGCACGTCACACACTGATGGGTCCTATCGATACATTAGTGTGCAATCAATTTATTAAATAAATTGGAAAATTAGTTGTAATCTTATCTCATAAGAACTTGTAATAGTTAACAAAGTGTGATAGACTTAGTTAGCTCAAGAATTTCGAGTTTAGGATCAAAGGATACAAATTTAGAGTGATTCTATTATTAACAGGGTCCAGTTGCAGTTGTAGCACTAGTGTAGTGTGAGTGGGATCAGTTAACTCACATTAATTGATCTAAAATCAGTTTAACTAGTTCTAACTATTTGATGAGATAGTGGAAGATCAAGTGAATTAAAATAGATTTAATTCACCAGTAGTGATCTAATAAGTAACTGATGATTCACTATTTATAGATGCATGCATGCTAATTCTGGTGGAGACCCAGTTGAGACAAACGTTCAAGGCAAGTAAACTATCAATTGTAATTTTAGAAAACTGCCCAGATGCAGTTATATAACCACATGAAGCCCATGATGATTTGTGCAGTCAAGGAAGGATAATTATCCTATTTAATAGGGATCAATTTCTTAGGGATTACGTGAGCAAGGCTGGGCTAAGGAAGGGCTGAGAATTGGCTAAGGGTTGGCCAATTTTGCCTAAGAATTGCTAGACAGTTTTGAGCACGATCAGAGTGAGGCAGTCAGGATAGTGCGGGTTTTTCTCGGTGTGAGGAAGCAATGTATTGTTTCATGATTATTTGACTATGTACAATATATGATAGAGGGGTTTTGAGAAGGTGCTTTCCCCAAGAACATCTTGTGTTGTGTGATTGATAATTTCCTTTCTCTTACTTGTATGTGATTGAACAATCGTGTTTTATATTCTGCAAATATTGTAGAAGGATTCAATATCTTGCTTTAGTACATTGCATGATCGGATTGAGTCCATTGATATAATTTCTGCATGGTATTATAATTGTGTTAGAGATTTTCTACATGGTATCAGAGCAGGAATTGTTTGTGCGGCAAGTTTGCAGAGAATATTTGAAAATTTTAATGCAAAATTTTCAAAAAAAATTGCATATTTGGATTCCTTGCGAAAAAAAATACCCAAATTGAAAAATAAATCTGTTGAATCAGAGCTCGAATGAGGGAGATATCGTTGATTTACAATCAAATCTTTTTTTTTTTTAGAAAATTTTGCGACAGCTAGACAATTACAATGTGCGCGAGTTAGAAAAGGAAAGAAAGCCAAGGGAAAGAACTCCCAAGACAAAGAGGGAAAGAGAGACTTGTCCAAGATTAGATGTTTTCACTGTCACGAACATGGGAACTATGCTTCGAATTGCCCACAGAAGAAGGAAAGCAAGAAGGAGCCTACAGTTGCGGCGGGTGAAGCATTGGCTTCACAGTTCGAGCTTGATTTTACTCTCATTGCATGCATGGCCAACAATGAAATGGGATGCATGTGGTATCTAGACAGTGGTGCCTCGTTCCATATGACGGGGAATAAAGATATTTTCAGTGACTTGGAGGAGAAGGACCTCTAGCAGAACATAGAGTTTGGAGATGACGGGAGGTATAGCATGGCCGGGATAGGTGCAATTACCTTTCAGAGGGAGTCTGACTCCCCTCTCAGACTAGCAGATGTTTTGTATGTTCCAGGCCTAAGGAAGAATCTTGTCTCTGTAGCAGTTTTGGAAGGCCGTGGTTATGAGGTGATGTTTAGAAAACAGAAATTTTTCCTTAAACACATAGCCACTGGATAGGTGAAGCAAATCAGTTCAAGAGTCAAGAACTTGTATGCACTCAAGGTTGAGGATGCATGCAATGTTAGGTCCCTATATTACTAGTATATTCCCTTATTGTTGTTAGTGTAACCCCCTTATTGTTATTATTGTACCCTTGTAACCCCCATATTGTTATTATTGCGCCCTTAAATTATTATTGTTAGGTCGGCTAGGATTACATTATGGCCCCATGGACTCCTATATATAGAAAGGAGGTTTTGTAGTTTGAATCATCCAAGAATTTTTCATTCATGTAATGTATTTGAGGTTTCCCCCTCGAAGTGGCTTATTTCTAAGGCATTGATATATCTTTTCTTCTCTTTTTGGAGCTAGTTTCACAACATTTGATATCAGAGCTTTGAGATTCTAGGGTTTCGCTGCTCCAAACAGGTCATCGTGGCATTTTCGCTATAAATTTTTTTCTACGAAGGTTCAGAATTTGAAATTTTTATAGTGTGAAGCCAAAATCGTGAGGAACATCTTTGCAAAATTTTAGAGCTTGGTTCACAATATTTTCGGAGATATGATCTGTGAAAGTTAGGTCATTGTGTAGGCTCCTGAATTTAACCTAAACAGGTCATCGTGGTATTTTCGTAATAACGTTTTTTCTACAAAGGTTTAGAAGCTGAAATTCTTACAGTGTGAAGCTACAATCCTAAAGAACATCATCACAAAATTTTAGATATTGGTTTGCAATATTTTCGGAGATATGATTTGTGGAAGTTAGGGCTTTTTGAGGCTTCTGAATTTCATCTCAAAGAGGTGATCGTGGGAAAATATTCATAGCTCTCTCTCTGAGCATCGGATTGGAATGCTGTAAAAAGTGGCTACAAGCACATGGACTGTATTTTTCTTTCTACAATTTCAGAGCCAAAGGAGGAAACAGTGACACATGGCAAGTCTTACAAGTTCGCTCTACTAAACTAGTCCAAAATTGGGTCATTGTGGGAGATTGGACATAACTTTGCCTTGAAGAATCCAAATCAGATCAGACCTGTGGCATTTGAAAGAAGCTTCAGAGGGCTACTACAGGGCTGAATTTTAGATATTGAGGATCCGAAATTATAGAGATAATTCAATTTCAATATCGATCTCCTCAAAGGCAAGTAAAAGGTGTGTATTTTTTTGTTTTTGTTTTCCCAATTGCATAAGTCTTGTTTGAAGAATCAAGTTGAATTGATTCCAAGGGCATATTGTAGAATAGATATCAATATTGGATTCTAAAATGGCCCCTAAAAATAATTCAACACCCATTAAGCCTTTAGAAAATGACTCTGAAGGCAGGCTGTGACCTGTGTTATATCAAAATTACAAGAGCAGTGCAACAAATTTCGCTCTGCATGAAACCAACAAAAAAGAAATGACATGGAAGTTTTGAAGAAAGGCATGGAAACTAGATGGATGATAGTTTAAAGAAGGTGTGAATCTAAGATGGATGGTTTGAAGAATGGCATGGAATCTAAGATAGATGGCATAGAATCTAAGATGGATGACATGGAAGCTAAGATCGATGAGAAAATGGAAAACATGAAGAATGATCTAAACGCAGACATGGAAGGTTTGACAAAGTTGATACAAGAAATGTTTCCTAATGGTGAAAAGATAGTAGAGGAAACTCATGATGAGAACAAAATAAATGTTAATCATGATTTCATAAAATCTAATGTTGGCGGGAAGAACCACCATATTCCAAAAATGGATATGAGGAAGTTTTATGGAAAGGATATTGTAACATGGATACTATAGATGGAGCAATATTTTGATCTCCATAATATGCAAAACACACAAAAGGTTAGCATCGCAACTTTACATTTAGAACAGAATACATTTGTATGGTATCGATGGCTTTGCTCCCGTAAAAAAATTGTCACTTGGTTAATTTTTACGGAGGAAATGATAGCACATTATGATGATACAAAGAGCAACACCTTCTTTAGCCAATTGATAAATCTTAAACAAAAGGGTTTAATGGGGGAGCACATTGAGGACTTCCAAAAATTGAATATAAGGGTAACAGATATTCCAGAGGAACACAGGATTGATCTCTTCATAGGTACTTTACAGGATAACATCCAACATGAAGTTCGCGTTTTGGAACCTGATTCATTGGAGAAGGCATTCGGGTTGGCAAGAAAAATTGAATGTAAAATTATGGCAACAAAGAAGCCTACCACTCACTTCTATAAAGAGGGAAGTGTTGCTACTCCTAGGTTTCCACAACCTACAAGGTTGACACCACAACAATTGGAAGAAAAAAGAGCAAAAGGGCTTTGCTATAGTTGTGATAGAAAATACACTAAAGGTCATAAGTGTGTTGAGAAGAAATTGTTTTACATATATTGTGAAGAGGAAGAAGAAAATGAACTAGAAGAGGATATACACCAGGAACCTACCCAAGAAGAGGAAGAAATGAGTCCGACCATATCGTGTAATGCATTGGTAGGAATTACCACTCCTCAAACTCTCAAGATAGAAGGACATATTAAGAAGAAAAAGGTAATAGTGTTGATTGATTCGGGTAGTACCCATAATTTTATTCATTGTAAGGTAGCCAAGGAATTAAATTGTTTCCTATACCCAGCACCAGAATGTCAAGTGATGGTTGCAAATGGAGGAACTATAAATTGCTCTGGAAAATGCCATAATATCAAGCTAAACATGGGGGAATATGTGTTGACTAGTCCAATGCTTTCCATTCCTATGGGAGGTGCTGATGTTGTACTAGGAGTACAATGGTTA
The DNA here is from genome assembly GCA_034641835.2 of Pinus albicaulis. Lineage (NCBI taxonomy): Eukaryota > Viridiplantae > Streptophyta > Pinopsida > Pinales > Pinaceae > Pinus > Pinus albicaulis. The sequence continues at coordinate 1,545,236,541 of CM076575.1, forward strand.
CAATCTTTGGGGACGGTAGCTTTTAATTTTCAAGAACTTTTCTTGAAATTTTTTTCAGAAGGAAAGGAAGTCAAATTACGAGGTATTGTAGGGAAGCCAGGAAAGATAATAAGCTCTAATGTCATGACAAAGCTTCTAAAGAAAGAACAACGAGGCGTAATTGCACAATTATGCTCACTAGAAGTTCCAACATCAAAATCATCTATTGCTGCAGATCTCCAACAAGTCTTGGACAATCATTCCAAGGTGTTTGAAACTCCCAAAGGACTCCCACCTATTCGTGATCATGATCATGCTATTCATTTGATTCCGGGAAGTGTTCCTCCAAACATCAGGCCTTATAGATATCCTTATGTCCAAAAGAGCGAAATTGAACGTATGATTGCAGAAATGTTAGAGGCGGGTATAATTCAACCTAGTCAAAGTTCTTTCTCTGCTCCTATAGTATTGGTACACAAGAAAGATGGATCATAGCGCATGTGTCCGGATTATAGGGAGCTCAATAAGCTCACCATTAAAGATAAATTTCCCATTCCTGTGATTGATGAATTATTGGATGAATTACATGGAGCAATTTATTTTACCAAGTTGGATCTTCGTTCAGGATATCATCGAATTAGAATGAAGACTGAAGATATTCCAAAAACAGCATTTCGAACTCATGAGGGTCATTATGAATTTTTGGTCATGCCTTTTGTCCTTACCAATGCACCTTCTACATTTCAAGGGTTGATGAATTCCATTTTCAAACCCTTCCTTAGAAAATTTGTGCTAGTATTTTTTGATGATATCCTAATCTATAGCAGGTCTTGGAAGGATCATGTTGAACATGTTGACAGGGTGCTCAAACTATTGCAGGAGAAACAATTATATGCAAAAACATCCAAATGTTTCTTTGGAGTACAAGAGGTGGAATATCCAGGTCATATTGTATCTCACGAGGGTGTTAAAGTAGACCCTAACAAAATTAAAGCCATTAAGGAATGGAAAGTCCCCACAACCATAAAGCAGTTGCGAGGATTTCTCGGGTTAACAGGGTATTATCACAACTTTGTTAAGAATTATGGGAGAATAGCAGCACCTCTAACAACATTATTGAAGAAAGATGCATTTTCATGGACTCTGGAAGCAACTAAGGCCTTTGAACATCTTAAAGAGGCAATGTGCCTAGCACCGGTCTTAGCTATGCCAGACTTCACAAAAACCTTTATTGTGGAATGTGATGCCTCAGGAAATGGAATTGGTGTTGTTTAATGCAAGAAGGAAGACCCATTGCTTTTGAAAGTCGTCCAATCAAAGGAAAGTATTTACAGAAACCTATTTATGAGAAGGAAATGTTAGCAATACTGCATGCACTAAAGAAATGGAGAACTTACCTAATGGGAAGACACTTCAAGGTAAAAACTGATCATAATAGTCTTAAACACTTTTTGGAACAAAGACTATCTTCAGAAGAGCAACAAAAATGGGTCACAAAGATGTTGGGTTATGACTTTGAAATAATCTACAAAAAAGGAAAGCTTAATGTTGTTGCAGATGCACTCTCAGAAAGAATGAAGAGGTGGAAGCATTGCTTTGTGCCATTTCTATTATCCAACCAGATTGGATAACCGAAGCAAGAGAGGAATGGAAGAAGGACAAAGATGTATGGACACTCATTCAAAAGTTGCAGCAAGATCCTAGTACATCTGATACATTTAGTTGGAAAAATGATTCCTTATGGTACAAGGATCGCTTATATCTTTGTAAGAATTCCCAACTAAAACAAAATATTCTTTTGGAATTGCACACTTCTCCTTTAGGAGGACACTCAGGATTTTTAAAAACTTACCACAGGGTGAAGAAAGAATTTTTTTGGGATGGCCTTAAATCTGATATTCAAAAGTTTGTGGCAAAATGTTTGGTTTGCCAGCAGAATAAAGTGGAAACAATTAAGACCCCAGGACTTCTACAACCTTTATCCATTCCAAGTCAACGTTGGGAGGAGATTTCAATGGATTTTATCACAGGTTTACCTAAGTCAGAAGGAAAGAGTGTCATCATGGTGGTAGTTGATAGAATTACCAAGTATGCACACTTTTGTGCATTATCTCATCCATTTAAAGCAAGTACAGTTGCTACTACATTTATGGACACAATTCAAAAGCTACATGGAGACCCAAGGGTTATTATGAGCGACAGAGATCCCATTTTTACTGGAAATTTTTGGACGGAGTTATTTTATTGTTTGGGTACTCAATTAGCTCATAGCTCATCTTATCATGCTCAATCCGATGGTCAAACTGAGATAGAAAATAAATGTTTGGAAGGATATCTTCGTTGTTTTGTATCTGATAAACAAAAATAATGGGTTAAGTGGTTACCTCTAGCTAAATGGTGGTATAACACTTCCTTCCATACTGCAGCAAAAATGACCCCATTTATGGCACTTTATGGATATCATTCACCATCCATCACATCATCTTTAAGAGAAAATTTGAAGGTTAAAGCAGTGGAAGATCACATCGAGCATCAACAAGAAGTTCTCCAGCTCTTAAAGGACAACCTGAATTTGGCACAAAATCGAATGAAACAAAAGGCAGATCAACATTGCAGCGAGAGAAGTTTTGATGTAGGAGATTGGGTATTTTTATGGCTACAACCATACAAACAAATGTCCGTTAAGCAAGCTAAGAAGGATAATAAATTATTGCCAAAGTACTATGGTCCTTATAAGGTGTTGCAAAAGATTGGTACTATGGCATACAAATTAGAACTTCCTGCTTCTTCACGAGTGCATCCAATTTTCCATGTTTCATGATTAAATAAGGTTATAGGTGAAAATCTTCCAGTTCAAACAATATCGCCAGAACTTGATGAGGAAGGAAAAATCATATCGGAACTTGAAGCGGTCACGGAAACAAGAACTCAACAGCTACGGAATCGATCAATTTCAAAGTATCTCATCAAGTGGAAGAACTTACCCACTGAAGATTCGACATGGGAGGATGAGAATTTTATACAGAAGCACCTAGAGCTACTCAAGCGTTGAGGACAACACTTTTTTGAAGGAGAGGGGCATGTTAGGTCCCAATATTACTAGTATAGTCCCTTATTGTTGTTAGTGTAACCCCCTTATTGTTATTATTGTACCCTTGTAACCCCATATTGTTATTATTGTGCCCTTAAATTATTATTGTTAGGTCGGCTAGGATTACATTGTGGCCCCATGGACTCTTATATATAGAAAGGAGGTTTTGTAATTTGAATCATCCAAGAATTTTTCATTCATGTAATGTATTGGAGGTTGCCCCCTCGAAATGGCTTATTTCTAAGGCGTTGATATCTCTTTTCTTCTTTTTTTGGAGCTGGTTTCACAACATGCAAGGATTTGAGGAGCAAAGCAGTGGTTAATGACTTGTTGGTTGAGAGGGAGAAATTATCTCTCAACATGCAGCCTCAAAAGCAGTCTCAGAAGTTTATGGAGCAGCCAAAATTGGAGAAGCAGAGAGGAGACCGAGTGGAAGAGTCCACTCACGCAGAGACCTCCAGGAGGGGAGAATTTTGAGCCAGATGGGCAGAGGGAGTACATGCAGCTATACCTCCAGGTGTGAGGTCGGGCGATGTGCATATATGATCCCAAGAATAAATTTTGGCAGGGTCCATTGAGATGGTGTGTCTCATGGATCAAATCTGGCTACGAGGAGCCCACAGTATAGCAGTAGCAGGAAGGATCAATTAGATTGATGCAGTTAGATGTCAGGAAGAAAGAAATTAGTGATAGGTGTCGGATACTGGAGCGCAGATCAGAGTTGGCAGCAGTGCAGAGTGCATGTATGCATATTTCAACAGTGCAGAGAGTCCAGTAGACGTGCAGTAGCTAGCAACAGTCAGAAGAATATGATGATAGAGGCATTATACTGATTCAGTTGTTGGATACTATTCATTTTCAGGAGAGTTGCATGTGCGAACAACACTAGGAAGTGTTGCATGCAAGAACATTCCAAAGGTACCGGATCGGGACAGATTGATTCCTTTCTTGTTGAGAGTGAATGTTGAAATTTGAAACAAGAAATAGTGAAATTGGCATCCAGAAATAACATACACACTAGTGTGGGATAACAGTTCACAGAGTGATGGGTCCTAGCGATACATTAGTGTGCAAAAAATTTATTAAATAAATTGGAAAACAAATTGTAATATTATCTCATAAAAACTTATAATAGTTAACTAAGTGTGATATACTTAGTTATCTCAAGAATTTCGAGTTGAGGGTAAAAGGATATGCATGTAGAGTTATTCTATTATCAACAGGGTCCAGTTGTAGTTGTAGCACTAGTGTAGTGTGAGTGGGATCAGTTAACTCACATTAATTGAGTTAAAATCAATTTAACTAGTTCTAACTATTTGATGAGCTAGGGGAAGATCAAGTGAATTAAAATAGATTTAATTCACCAGTAGTGATCTACCAAGTAACTGATGATTCAATATTTATAGCTGCATGCATGCTAATTCTAGTGGAGACCCAGTTGAGACAAAGGTTCAAGAAAAGTAAACTATCAATTGTATTCCTTTGCCGTAATTCTTGCAAATATTAAGAATATTTGGCATTTAACCCTGATGATGGACTCACTTAAGAAGTCCGAAACGTTGGGTTATTAAAAAAATCAGAACAGCTTATTCCTCTCTCTTTTGAAATCTATTTCACCTGTATGGACTCTCTTTTTAAAAGTATCAATTGTATTTTTAGCAAACTACCCAGATGCAGATGTATAACCACATGAAGCCCATGATGAATTGCGCAATCAAGGAAGGATAATTATCCTATTTAATAGGGATTAATTGCCTAGGGATTGCGTGAGCAAGGCTGGGCTAAGGAAGGGTTGAGAATTGGCTAAGTGTTGGTCAAATTTTCTTAAGAATTTCTAGACAATTTTGAGTAGGATCAGAGTGAGACAGTCAGGATAGTGTAGGATTTTCTCAGTGTGAGAAAGCATTGTATTGTTTCATGATCCTTTGACTATGTACAATATATAATCGAGGGGTTTTGAGTAGGTGCTTTCCACAAGAACATCTTGTGCTGTGTGATTGATAATTTCCTTTCTCTTACTTGCATGTGATTGAGAGATCGTTTTTTATATTCCACAAATATTGTGGAAGGATTCAATATCTTTCTTTAGTACATTGCATGATCAGATTGAGTCCATTGATATAATGTCTACATGGTATTATAGTTGTGTTAGAGATTTTCTACATAATTTTCTTCTTCTGGTAAGTTGGATGTGTTAACATTCTACAAAAACCTTGACCTCTAACAATTTTAGCTGGTCTAATTTCAACATCATATTATTGTAATGCAGTTACCCAGTTTGCTCTTTTTTCTCCTACTTCTCTTTGAATTAGTAATTGCCTTATTGTTGAAAATGGAACTATGATTTTAGTATGAGTTTTGAGGAGAAATGGTCTGAAATTTTTTATTGACTTGAAGACAGAAAATGCATGTTTTTCCACAACAGAGTAATTTAATTCAGCACCTTGCAAATTCAAACTAAAAAATGAAATGGGTGCTTCTATTTGTTGATCATTGAGCTGTGTTAAAATGACAACATATGATGTTTCTGATGAAAATGTGTATAAAACAAAATGATTAGAAAAATTAGGAGTTGTCAGGGATGGAACGTTAAAAAAAGCTTGTTTGATCAAATCAAAGGCTTCCTTTTCATTGTAACCCAATTTAAAAACTGAATTTTTCTTAATCATATTTTGTAAAGGTAAAAATATCTGTGAAAAGTTAGGGACAAACCTTTTTACAAATTTATTTGTTCAAGGATGTTAGAAAGTCAACAAGAAATGTGTGCCTAATTTAATAATTAAATTGGACAATAAAATGTAATCTTATCTCTTAATCACTTGTAATAGTTAATTGAATGTGATAAACTTAGTTACCTCATGAATTTCGAGTTTTGGGTGGTTGGTGAGGCATGCAGAGTGATTCTATTAGTTATTGAGTCCAAGTTGCAGTTAGTGAATTAGTTTAATGCATGACAAATCAGTTAACTCAATTAATTGAGTTAAAATCAGTTTAACTAGTTGTAACTGTTTGTTGCACTAGTGAGATGTAATATTCCTAAATTAGCATGCAGCTAATTGGAATATTAAAATCTATTTTTTCTTTCTTGTTTGATGAATAATTGGGTAGGGAGACCCATAAATCTCTTTATTAGGAATTAAACCACTTCTCATGTGAAAGTGGATCATCTTTTCAGCTTAATAAAGCACCCTAAGGTGTGAACAGGGGCTAGAGCATGTGGACTGGGTCAACTTTGACCAAATCAATAGTGTTGTCATGGAGGAGTGGCATTCAATGAGGGACAACACAATTTTAGATGGAGACATATTGCATGGAAGTAGTGTCATTAATGGATGTCGCTTAGGGTTTGGAAGCTCATTGATTATATAAGGAAGAGGATGGCAGCCATATTATTCATGTTATGATATGTTATGTTTTTTATTATATGGTCTGTTTAGACATATAAGCTCTCTTCAGCTGTTTAGCTAAGATTGTAGTGCTGTTTAGCACCGGGTGTTCTTGATCGAGAAACCAACCTCTATCCTTGAGAGGCCTCTTGGAAGAGCTTTGCACTACATTTCCACTTTCAGTTTTCTGACCAAGATTCAGTCTTGTGGTACAACACATTTTATATTGAGAGATGTGTTGAGTTGCATGGTGCAGTAGTGGAAGATCTTGTTGGGTGCTTTCTGAGCTAGTTTTGCAATGGAGGAAGGTTTCCTTCCATTGGGAGGCCAGTAAAGGAGCCCCTTGGGCTTATTTGACATATTTGGCATAAGGCCAAGTTGATTTTATCCCCTACAGTGCAGTTCCAGTCCAGATCTGCGTTATTTTAGTGAGTTGTTACAGGGGAAAGTTCAGTGCTCCATTTGGAGCGTTTGCTTTCCATTGAAGGTATCAACCCTTCATTGAGAGAGTTTTTTGGAGGAGTTATTTCAGATCTACATCAGATTCAGCCACCTCCTTCTATGTGCTTAAGTTGTAGTGCATCTTCAGCCCTAGGGCTTTAGATCCACCATTCATATTTTGTGCATTTCTGGAAACCCTTCCTGGGTTGTCTAGGAAAAGTGTATGGGAGCATAGATCTCCATTTTTGGCTTTGTATGAGCATGATATTTTCAGATCCATTTATTTATATGTCCCATATGTAGTATTAGTCATTAAAACTGCACTGTGCTTGCTTCCGTACTTTGTGTAGCAGTGTATTACTTGTTTTTGGGGTGCATTTTGGCATTGGAGGCTTCTTTTGCCTATCTTGAGGGGCTTGATCCCCAAGATCTTGTACTTATTTATTGCTGTTATACATAATACCATGGACCTATCATTTGGCTCACATGTAATGTGTTCATACTTGCTGCTATTATTATATTCATGCACTATATTCCTGCTTTTCCCATTTGGGAATATTACAATGGTATCAGAGCATAATCTTGGCTCAGCATGTGAAGACATTGCATCTATGTTATCAGAAGAAGAAGAAGGTTATCATAGAAAAGAGAAGGTTCACAGAAGAGACAAAGACAAGTCTCCATTATTTGAAGAAATAGAGGGACAGAGGTTTTCAAAACTTCTTCTCTAAACTATGCATGAGCTTAAAAGAGAAATAAAGGGTAGGAGGAGGGAAAGACATGAAGATCCCTCAAGAAGATATACACATGAAGAAATTTCCAATTCTTCATATTATGTGTGTGAGAATTCAGCCACACAATCATATCTACAATGTGGTACCATGCCTACATTCTTGGCAAGAGAAGAAGAAGAAGGAACAATACCAAAGGAGGAGACTCTTGGTGACTATCTCCAAGAATATGAATCTTAGTCTAGAAGATTCAAGGAGCATTTAAACTTCCAAGGATTTTGTCAACTCAAAGAAGAGAGGACACCCAGTAATCACAATATAAGAAGAGTGTGCATGCAACACACTTTGGATAAATTCTTTCTACCTACTTTTGATGGGTCACCTAAGAGCACAACCAAGGTTTGGGTAAAGGAGCTAGACACATATTTCCCGCTGCATCAAGTTTCAGAACAGGAAGCCATTAGAATAGTAGCGCTGCATCTTGAAGGTAAGGCTTATGCCTGGTGGTTATTCAAATCTTCTTCATTGAATAATGCAAATATAACTACTTATGCAAATTTCACTAGGAGGTTAGTGAAAAGATTTGATTTGAAACAATCTAAAACTTCTTTGGGAGAGAAAACCAAGCCCAAGAAATCAGAACCTTTGCATGAGTTGGAAGGATCCATGAAACCAACTCCATTTTATAACATTTTTGAGGGGGTTAAAGATTTGCAACATGCTTTTCCTAGGGCAAAAGCCCCACTTCAGCAAGAATTTTCTTCTCAAGAATAAGACTTGAGGATTCCTCCTTCAAGAGGAGATCAAAACCAAGGATCTCTTAATGATGAGGTATTCTCCATTGATGAGGAGAAGGAAGAGGAAGAGCTGGAAATATCCTCCAGTGCTGTGACAGTAGCAGGAGATCCTTCTATCTGGAGATGGAGATGAAGCAATTGCTTCAACGAGATGAGTTCTTTTATTTTTGCAAGAAGTCCTAAAGGATCTTAAATATGAAGATCATGAGCAACATGTGTCTACGTTGATAGGCAATGAGGCAAAACAATGGAGGAAGTATGTTCCAACATTGAATACAGTCTTAGGGACACATACTATGATAGATCATCCTTTTGTGATCATTGATCAAGACTCTTGAAACCAAGGAGATGTTGGGTGTAAATGGGGTGATTACATTTGAAGAAAACACCCTAGACTATGAGATCTTGTAGGAGGTAAGAGAAGATGAGAAGGAGGGCAAGCATCTAGTGATTGGAAACATACACACCCATCCTTTTCAAGAGGTTTATGCACAGAAACAGGAGGATGATTTGCGCAGTGAAGGCAGGGAAAAATTATTCCACTCACATATACAACTTGCTCTAGGCCTTGATGTTTCATTACATGGAGGCATTCCACTAGGGAGACTCCCTGATTGGAAGAGGATCAAAGAGTTATCTCAACATGTTGAACCACTCATAGATACAAGGGGAGTGGGAACAATGGGAGGACATTATATAGCGCTGGGAGTCTTGGGTAGGCTCAAGGAGGATGGAGACATTCTCCCAACATCATCATTACCCACTCTCATTTCAGATATTGCGCTGAGAAAGGAGCAGCAAGGGCAAGATTGCAGCATCCCGATGTATGACTTTGGCATAGGAGATGTCAAAGAAGAGAGAAGCAACATGACATAAGCTTCACATGATAGATCAGAAACACTGCCATTATTGAGTATTGACCCTTATTGGAGATCCCAACTATTGGTGGAATACTCTAAGGATCTGTTTTCATGCAGGGTGCTTGATGACCAACTATCTGATGGGAAATATGCAGTGGTAGATGGGGTCATATATTTTTAGAGTAGAGTATTCTTGACTAGAGCCTCTAAGCTCAAGAAGAAGCTAATAGATGTAGCATATGAAGGTTTTCTCTCCAAACCCACTAGTTTTATAAGAGCATACTGTACTATCCTGGAGGGATTCATTTGGGAAGGCTTCAAAGAGGAGATGCACCATCGTATGAGGATATGCATGGATTATTTGGAGGATGAGGAGAAACATGACACTTTGGTAGAGTTATCACAACCACTTCCTTTCTCATTGGGAGTGAGAGGAGGCCCATCTATGAGCCACCTTACTAGCTTTAACCAAGTACATGGTAAAGGTTGTATTTCTGTACATCATGATTCATTTACTATGTATTTCCTTAACATACATGTACAGGGCATTACTCCAAGAGGGGGCACTCTTCCTTCTAGACTTCATGGTCTACTTGAGGCCATAAGAAAAATTGATGATGGCTACTCCCTAGGAGGTCTTGGGGAGATGATATCTTATGCAGGGTATGCTCAATTTGCACCACACACCATACACCTTCTCCAAGCTTGTGAGGAGATTGAGGCAGAAAACAAGTGGTTGGGAAACTACTCATCATGCCATATTCTGATGCAGTTAGGAGTAAAAATGCGTTGGTTGCACTTGAGGGACCATTGTCCTTCTATATTACTACATATGGCAGCTAGCATGACTTTGATTGTGATCCCATATGCTGGTGATGTTCTTATTATTATTGGGGACATGACTGGAGGGATGACACATTGGTTGGATGTGTCCATTGGGAATGGAACTTCCCACATTTATTCATGCTTCAAGGGGAGCATGGGACATTATATGGCTGCTAAATTATATCACTTGTTTCCTTACGAAGGGAGCCATATTATTGACTTATGTCTTTGGGAGGAGCCTCTCACATGGGTGGAGTTTTTCTATGAATTACCATTATGGAGGGTGATTCATTTTATATGGATGATAGCTTGGAGGATGGAGCTTTGCATGGGGATGAAAGTTCCCTATATTTTGTAGATCTATCCTTGCAGTTTCTTAAGGACAAACAACATTTGGGAGGGGATAATTGTAATATTCCTAAATTAGCATGCAACTAATTGGAATATTAAAATCTAATTTTTCTTTCTTGTTTGATGAATAAGTGGGTAGGGAGACCCATAAATCTCTTTATTAGAAATAAAACCACTTCTCATGTGAAAGTGGATCAAATTTTTAGCTTAATAAAGCACCCTAAGGTGTGAACAGGGGTTAGAGCATGTGGACTGGGTCAACTTTGACCAAATCAATAGCGCTGTCATGGAGGAGTGGCATTCAATGAGGGACAATGTAGTTTTAGATGGAGACACATTGCATGGAAGTAGTGTCATTAATGGATGGGGCTTAGGGTTTGGAAGCTCATTTCTTATATAAGGAAGAGGATGGCATCCATATTATTCATGTCATGATATGTTATGTTTTTGATTATATGGTCTTTTTAGACATATAAGGTCTCTTCAGCTATTTAGCTAAGGTTGTAGTGTTGTTTAGCACCGGGTGTTCCTGATCGAGAATCCCACCTCTATCCCTGAGAGGCCTCTTGGAAGAGATTTTCACTACATTTCCACATTTAGGTTTCAGACCAAGCTTCAATCTTGTGGTACAACATAGTTTCTATTGAGAGATGTGCTGAATTGCAGGGTGCAACAGTGGAAGATCTTGTTGGGTGTTTTCTGAGCTATTTTTGTAGTGGAGGAAGGTTTCTTTCCATTGGGAGGCTAGTAAAGGAGCCCCTTGGGATTATTTTATATCTTTGGAATCATGCCAAGTTGAATTTATCCCCTACAATGTAGTTCCAGTCCAGATCTGCATTATTTTGGTGAGCTGTTGTAGGGGTAAGTTCAGTGCTCCATTTGGAGTGTTTCCTTTCCGTTGAAGGGATCCGCCCTTCATTGAGAGAGTATTTTGGAGGAGTTATTTCAGATCTACATCAGATTCAGACACCTCCTTCTATGTGCTTCAGTTGTAATGCATCTTCATCCCTAGGGCTTTAGATCCACCATTCATATTTTGTGTATTTCCAGAAACCCTTTTTGGGTTGTCTAGGAAAAGTGTATGGGAGCATAGATCTCTATTATTGGCTTTGTATGAGCATGATATTTTCAGATCCATTTATTTATATGTCCCAACTATAGTATTATTCATTAAAATTGCACTGTGCTTGCTTCAGTACTTTGTGTAGTAGTGTATTACTTGTTTTTGGGGTGCATTTTGGCATTGGAGGATTCTTTTGCCTATCTTGAGGGGCTTGATCCCCAAGATCTTGTAATTATTTATTGGTGTTATAAATAATACCATAGATCTATCAGTTGGATCACATGTAATGTGTTGATACTTGCTGCTATTTTTATATTCATGCACTATATTCCTGCTTTTCCCATTTGGGAATATTACATGAGAGGTCAAGTGAATTAAATCAAAATTAATTCACATGCAGTGATCTGTCATGTAACTGATGATTTACTATTAATAGCTGCATGCATGTCAGTTCCAGTGGAGACCCAGTTGAGACAAAGGTTAAAGGGATGTTAACTATCAGTTGTATTATTAGTAGGCTGCTTACATGAAGTAAAACACCCATAGGATTTCCCATGAAAATTGCGTAGTTTTGGAAGGATGAATTTCCTAAAGAATAGGGATTTCATTCCACATGAATTGCTCAAGAAAGGAAGGCTGAGCATAAGCTGAAAATTAGCTAAGTGTTGGTCGATTTTTTCTAGATCAGTGTGACACAGTTGTGAGAGTGCATGAGACTCTTGTAAGAAGAGTGCATTGTAATTTTTTCATGATTCTTTGGTGAATATACAATAGAAGATAGAGGGGTTTTGAGCCGCAATATTTCCCCAGGAAAACATTTGTGTTGTGGTTTGATTTTCTTCTTTCTTTACTTGTTGTGATTGGTGATCGTGTTTATTTTCCGAATTTAATTTGTAGAAGGATTCAGTATATTGCTTTAGCATATCGCATGATCAGATTGAATCCATTGATATACATATTGTTTGTATAATTTATACATGGTATTAGAGCATAGGGAATCACTATAGTGGAGAAGAAATTATGTTTTTGCAGAATAACATTTGAATTTGAAAAAGTATTCCTTGGTGCGATAGGCGGATCAAGATCAAGGTGGATTTAAATGGCTTGAGATTGGAGTATGCACTTGAGGGAAGTTCCAATTATATTGCATGGAAAGACATGATGGAGGCAGTTCTGGAGGACAACAGGTTGAAAGAAATCATTGATAATGACATTCCCAAACTTGCAACAACAGATGTCGCTCTTCTTGATGCTTGGCAAAAGAAGGTTGCAAAGGCGAGGAGGATCTTATTGGAGGGAGTACGAGGCTACATTTTCTCAAGTATCCATGGAAAAGAGATTCCATATGCAATGTGGAAGGCTTTGAAAAATTTGTTTCAGAGTAGAAGTGACCACAAAAAATTGGCACTGAAGGACAAGCTCAGGAAAATCAAAATGGAGAAAGGCGACACTATTTTGAAATATTTAACCAAGTTTTTCCAATGTTAAGATGAGCTTGGGAGTGTTGGAATTACTGTAGCGGATGATGACTTGGTGAGCTTAGCTCTTCTAGGCCTTTCCAAGAGTTGGCATAGTTATCAGGACTCTGTCAATGGGAGAGAGAAGTTCCCAGATTGGGAGGGACTTTGGTTGGATTTGGTGCAAGAAGAATTCAGGTGGAATACCGGGGATGGATATTCATCTAAGAGAGATCATGAATAAAATTTCATGTTGGTTGGTAAGGCAAAGAAGGGGAAGGGAAAGAAATCCTATTCCAAATCTGAGACTAGCAAAGAAGGCTAGAAGCGCGACATGTCCAGAGTGAAGTGTTTTCACTACTACGAGCATGGAAATTATGCCACTAATTTTCCACAAAAGAAGAAGAATAAGAAAGCTTTAGGATCTGTAGCTAGTGAGGCTTTGGACTCGTAATTTGAGTTGGAATTCTCGCACATCGCATGCATGGTGTCAAGTGCAATGGGATCAGTTTGGTACTTGGATAGTGGTGCATATTTCCACATGACGGGAGACAAAGAACTTTTCAGTAGCTTGGAGGAGAAATATCTCCAGATGCATATCAAAATGGGTGATGACGGAAGTTATAGCACTATCAGGATTGGTACAGTTATTTTCTAGAGATAGTCAGGTACATTTATTTTCTAGAGATATTCAAGTAAACCCTTCTTATTAAAATATGTAATGCATGTACTAGGCTTGAAAAATAATTTAGTTTCAATCGCAATGTTGGAGGATAGAGGTTATGATGTGGTTTTCAGTGAAGGGAAAGCTTTCCTTCGACACAAAGCCACAGGAAAAGCCAAGAAGATTGGGATTCGTGTGAAGAACCTCTACAAACGTGATGTAGATGGATGCACAACATTGATGGGTAAAGTAGACAAAGTGGTGAGCCAGGATGAGGATGAGTTATGGCACAAAATATTGGGCCATCTACACCACAGTGCCTTGAAGGTCATGAAGCAGATTTCTACGGGACTTCCTAAGGGTACTCTTGCGTTGATAGACACATGCAAGGGATGTACCATGGGGAAGTATGAAAAGGCCAATTTTCATGAGAAGGAGAACCGAGCATTGGAAATCATTGAGAGAGTTCACTTAGACGTGTGTGGACCATTCTTTACAGCTTCGACAACAAAGCACATGTATTATGTGATATTTTTTGATGATTTTTCTAGAAAGTGTTGGATCTACTTCATGTAAAAGAAAGATCAGAAGTTCTCAAAATTTTGTGAGTTCAAAGCACTGGTGGAGAAAGACATGGGGAATTATGTGAAGGCTCTTAGGAACGACAATGGTGGTGAGTACATCTCCAATGAATTCAAGAACTTCTGCAGCGAAGAAGGAATCCAGAGAGAGTTGATTGTGCCTTATAACCCACAACATAATGGCGTTGTAGAAAAAGAGAACAAAACAATTGTAGGTGCAACACGAGCGATGTTGCATGAGCAGGGCCTACCGTTTCATCTATGGGTGGAGGCATGCAACACATCGGTATTTGTGTAAAACCGTATTCCTCATTGGATACTTGGCATAAGTACACCAGAGGAGGTTTTTTCTGGTAAGAAACCTGATGTTTCATATTTTAAAATTTTTGTCTCATCTGTCTATTGCCATGTGACCAAAGATTCCAGAAAAAAGATAGAACCAACAGCTGAGATTGGGATATTTGTGGGGTACACTGATACTCCCCACAACTATCAGGTGTATTTTCCAAACAACAGGATGATTGTTGTGGGACGAGATATAAAATTTGATGAGGCGAAAGCCATGTGATTTTCCCTTGAGAGGGAGCTTTATTTGCATGCAGAGGAGGAACTCTTGGTTCCAAAGAATGAACCTCAAGATGTGGAGCAGCCACATGTGGAGGATCATGGAGTGGCAGAAAACACTCATGTAGAGCCATCGACCAGTCATGGTAGAAGGCGCACCACAAAAGCTGATAGATTGGGACTTGATGCTGCAAAACATGTAGGAGCACCTACTTCACTGTGCAAATAGAGACAATCTCCAGACATGTTTACTGGATACATGGCTCTTATGAGCAAGTATATTGTGACAGAACCATCCTCCTTTGAGGAAGCAGTGCAACAACCAATTTGGGTTTATGCCATGGTTGAGGAGTATGACTCCATTGTCAAGAACAATGCATGGGAAGTTGTCCTAAGACCAGTCGAAAAATAAGTGGTTGGATCTAGATGGATTTGTAAGGTGAATCAGGTGGCAGATGGGTGTGTGGAGAATTTTCAAGGCTAGATTTGTAGCCTGGGGATTATCACAAGTTGAGGGGATTGACTATGAGGATAATTTTGCACCAGTTGCGAGATACTCATCGATTAGATCAATCCTTGCACTCTTAGCGCAAATGGGGTGGTAGATACATCAGATGGATGTGAAGATTGTGTTTCTCAATGGATATACTAAGGAAGAAGTGTACATAGATAAGCCAGAAGGTTTTGAGACCTTTGATAGTGAGTCACATGTGTGTAGACTCAAGAGAGCACTGTATGGGCTGAAGCAAGCACCTCGTGCTTGGTACACCAGGATTGATAACTATTTCACCGGGTTTGGCTTCATGAAGAGTGAAGCGGATGTGAACCTGTACCAGATTGTGGTTGATGGTAAGCTCTTGATTTTCGTACTTTATGTTGACGATCTAATTTTGACAGGTGATAATGAGCAACTCATAATTTTTTGCAAAGGGGATCTTGCAAGAAAGTTTGAGATGAAGGACATGGGAATCCTTCACTATTTCCTTGGTTTGGAAATATGGCAGCGGGATGGTGAACTATTTGTTTCTAAAGGCAAGTATGCCAAAGAGATTCTGAGTAAGTTTCACATGGAGAGATATAAACCCTTGGAGACTCCTCTTCCAAGAAACTAGAGGAAGGAGGATGCTACTTCAGGTGAGGTAGTGGATGCTACTATTTACATGAATCTTGTGGGTTCACTGACGTACTTGGTGAAAACCAGACTAGACATTTGCTATGAACTTAACCAGCTGAGTCAAGCTATGGTTATTCTAACCAAGATCTTTTGGAAGGCGGGGAAGAATGTCTTGAGATATCTCAGGGGAACTACAGAGTGTGGATTATGGTACAGACAGACAGAGGGAGTGAAGTTTCAAGGCCTCACCGATGCAGATTGGACGGGTAGTCCATCGGACAGAAAGAGCACATCAGGAGGGATCTTCAACATAGGATTGAAAATAGTTTCTTGGTACAATAGGAAGCAGATATCTGTGGCACTCAGTTTAGCCAAGGTACATGGCAGCCAGTAAGGCTGCATGTGAGGCCATCTAGATGAGGAAGATTCTGGTTGGTTTGTTTGGTCATTAGATGGATCCTACGGTGATACATTGTGATAACTAGAGTTTCATTAAACTCTTGGTTATTCCGGTATTCCATGATAGGTCCAAGCATATAGACATTTGGTACCACCATCTCAGAGATTGTGTTCAGAGGCACATTATGTTACTTCGGTACATTTGCACGAAAGATCAGGATGTAGATATTGTGACGAAGGAAATCGCCAGGAGTAAATTCGAATACCATAGGGGCAGGATCAAGGTAGCTGATAATCCCTTTCTTGTTGAGAGGGAGTGTTGAAAAGTCAACAAGAAATGCATGTCTAATTTAATTTTCCCTTAATTAAATTGGAAAATAAAATGTAATCTTATCTCATAATCACTTGTAAAGTTAACTGAGTGTGATAAACTCAACTAGCTCATGAATTTTGAGTTGAGGGTGGTTGGTGAGGCATGCAGAGTGATTCTATTAGTTATTGAGTCCAAGTTGCAGTTAGTGCATTATTTTAATGCATAATAAATCAGTTAACTATGATTAATTGAGTTAAAATCAATTTAACAAGTTGTAACTATTTCTTGCACTAGTGAGAGGTCAAGTGAATTAAATCATATTTAATTCACATGTAGTGATCTATCACGTAACTGATGATTAAATATGAATAGCTACATGTATGTCAGCTCCAGTGGAGACCCAGTTGAGACAAAGGTTAAAGGGATGTTAACTATCAGTTGTATTATTAGTAGGCTGCCCTCATACAGTTAAAAACCCATAGGATTTCCCATGAGCATTGCGTAGTTTTTGAAGGTTGAATTTCCTAAAGAATAGGGATTGCATTCCACATGAATTGCGCAAGGTAGACAGGTTGAGCAGAGGCTGAAAATTGGCTAAGTGTTGGTCTATTTTGTCTGGACCAGTGTGAGACAGTTGTGAGAGTGCAGGAGACTCTTGTGAGAAGAGTGAATTTTAATTTTTTCATGATTCATTGGTGAATATACAATAGAAGATAGAGTGGTTTTGAGCAACAAGCTTTCCCTGGGAAAATATATATGTTGTGGTTTGATTTTCTTCTTTATTTACTGGTTGTGATTGGCGATCGTGTTTATTTTCCACAATTAATATGTAGAAGGATTCAATATCTCACTTTAGCATATTGCATGATCGAATTGAATCCATTGATATACATATTTTTTGTATAATTTCTACAAATGAAATATTGCATTGATTTCTTATTATCGGGTAAAGGTATTTTTAAAATTTCCTTAACTCTTTCTCGATCAATATAAATACCCTTTTTTGATACGATGAATCCTAAAATCTTACCTTCGCTCAAGGAAAAATATTTTTTTTTGGATTTAACGAGATCCCATATTTCATACATCATTCAAAGATATGTTTAAGGTCGTTTAAATGACTTCTTCTCTTCTTGGAATAAACAGTGATATCATCCAAGTAAATAACAACTGATTTTTTAATGAGTCCTTTAAAGGCTATATCCATAGCTCTTTGAAATGTGGCACCTGCATTAATCAAACCAAAAGGAATTTTTTGATAAGCATATGTTCCCCATTTAGTTCTGAATGTGGTTTTCAATCTATCATCTGGATAATCTAGGATTTGGTTATATCCTGAAAACCCATCATGAAAAGACATAAGCTCAGAACTAGCTACTGACCGCAGTAATTGTTCCATGGTTGGTAGTGGAAAGTTGTCTTTCTGACATGCATTATTAAAATTTCTAAAATCTATGCATATATGAATATCACCATTTTTTTTCCTAACAGGCACTAAATTGGATAGCCATTTTGAATTCCTAACAGGAAATATGATTTTGGCCTTAAGAAGTTTATTCAACTCTGATTTGATTTGATTCTAAATGTTTGGATTAATTTTCCTTAGTTTCTGTTGCACTGGTTTATCATTAGACATCATGGGTATGGTGTGTTAAATAACAGAGGTATCATAATGTTGATAATTTGTCACCGTCCTTACCATTCCCCGTCCCGCACAATGGAGGACCCATTATGTGACCTGTGAACATTGTCATGCATGCCTTGAAAATATCATCAATGCATCCCTCTGAGTATGAGCTTCATTTCCCCTTGAGACATCTCCTTGCAAAATCCATGAAAAACAGCTCTTTTTGCATTGGCGCGGGTAGACAGTTCAGTGCTCGCGCCAATCAGGGAAATCCTGTAAGGAGGTCGCGCCACTTGGCGCTCTGTCATAGAGCAGCAATCGCGCCACCCATTTTAGGGACTGTTTTTTAAATATGGATGGCGGAAGTTGAGTTCAAAACAAACTCACAACCATTGCCTATCTTGAGTTGGGAGGTTTGGCTGCGGGAGTTCTATGGAAGGGAAGTAGTTTTGCCACCTTCTATGGAACCTTCCTTGTTGATAAGGCCAATCCCATAATAATAGGGATCCCAACTCCCTCCTTCCCCATCTATAAAAGCTTGCTCAGATCCATGGCAAGCTAGTCTTGAAGTGCTGAAGCTTTGCATCTCCCTATTCCCAAGTGCCTTTGTGTTGTAAAGAATCCCTTCTTTCCCTTAAGGCCCATTCAAGCGAGGAGACCATTGTTACGAGACTCTGGAGAGGTTTCCCTTTCCTTGGCGAACTTTGCGAGACGTGGACAACCGGAGACCCGTCCGAAGGAAGCTGCGACGTCAGAACTTGGTTGTAACTTCTATTCGTTTATCACTTTAATAGATGACTATGATTATGGTTCCACTCCTTTTGCAATCATGTTAATGCGAGTAATATCTTTTCTGACCGATATTTAGTTATGTATGCTGGTTCCTATGCATGTATCTGTTCGTCTCTTCTGTGTGCAGGTGTTCGTCCACGGAGATCGTGGAAGAATTGTGATCTGCCAGGGCTGAAGGACGGGGGCATCTTCTTCTTCAGATCTAGCGTTGGAATCCAGGTAGGCTCTTATCCCAAGTCTTTCATTTCGTAACTAGGAGCTTGCGTCATAGCATTGGTTGTTTGTTGCTAGACCCCTGCTGGGCTAGTAGGGATCGCCTCTGTCCGCAGAGGGGATTTACCTCCTCAACAAATTGGCGACTCCGCTGGGGATCGTCCGGTTTTCCTTGTCCCATTTATGATTGGTTCGCTTTGATTGTTCCTCCTTGCTTGATGAACCTTCTGGGTTGGATTCTTTCATTATTTTAGCCTCTTGGTTTGCTTAGCTTGTATTGGTCTGCTTTCAGATTAGCTTGTTTTTTAATTTTTATTGAAGAACTCGACTGGCGCGGGTTTTAACCCGACAGTCGCGCCACTTGGCGCTTGTTGCATTTGTCTGTATCGCGCCAATCGGCCTCTGGCGCCAGTTTCAAGGCCACAGTCGCGCCACCCCTGTGACTTTTTTGAGTTTCTTCATTTTTTGGCTTTCTGAGCTTGACCAGTACTTTTCTTCTTGATTTCCTGATTGTCTGAGTGTGTTGGAGTCTTGTTTGACTGGAATTCACCACTATCCCTTGGTTGTTTGCCTCTGTCTATCGATTTCACGATTTGAGCCCTAGGGCACCTAGTGGCATAGTGAATCGAGCCCTCCTTGGGAGTTTTGGTGTCTTGATTGTCTTGTCAACTTGTTGATTGATTCTCCACGCTCTCTTAACAGTCTTTGGTTGTTTTTCTGCGTCTTTTGAGTGATTGTTCATTCTTTCATTCAGAATTCGTTTGCCCTTGCTTTGGACCTAGATCACACGGTCCATTGGGTGTTTTCGAGTCTTTCTTCGATTTGAGAGACTTTGGGTCGATTTAGAGATTTGGTTGCTTGCTTTGTTGAGTGAATGTTGTTTGCTTCGCTCTCTTAGATATCATTTCTCAAATTGTTCCTTTTGTTTTCAGTGCACATTAGCCATTAAACATTGAAAATAAAAAAAATAATCTCTTTTGCTTTTGTTAAATTAGTGCAAATTGTGATCTTTTCCATATTGCTAGTGATTAGTGTTTGGATGAAAAGTGTGCAAGTGCATTAGTTGCATTAGAGACATTCTTGTTTGTATTCCGTTCATTTCGTTTGTATAAAAGCTCTCAACTCTCATTTAACTAGTTTTCATCGAACGAAATGTTGCATCGTGGCATATAGCTTGCATTTAGGAGACACTACATACGATAAGGCCTGGAAATTGAAACTTAATTGAAGATCAACTGTAAAATTCATTCAATTAACCTAAGGCAACATTGGAACTTAACGCAACATATTTAGAAGGTCTAGGCTAGAGACGTGTTCCGGCGTCGTTAAACCTAGCAGCTGTCGTTCGCCTATTGGCTTTAGACAGCACTAGTACGGACTTGCGCTCCCCGTACCGTCGAGTATATAAAGGGAGACCCCTATAGGTTTTCAATCCTTTATCCACAGGAAGCCGAGTCTGCCGCCTTTTACCCGTGATACACCGAACACAGCATTCGGGGAGACTACCTGCACGTACGGAAAGTCCTTGGTCGATTTCTGTTTCATTTTGAAACCAAGGTGTATATTGCGGTTCACGGCTATCTGGTACACCCTTTGTGCCTAGTTTTTTCCTGAGCAGTCATTTGGTCTTTTCTGACTCCCTAAACTTGAAAAGACCGTCAAGCGCTTGTCCTTTCACGCTTGTGTCAACTCTGAAAGAGATAGAGTCATCTTTTTATCTTTTCTCGACTCTTAAAACATGAAACGGTAGAATTTGTTTATTTTCCAATGTGGTAAAATCAATCTCCCACGATAACACACCCGTTTAGATATTGCTTGTGACTGTTTGATCGTGTGTCTTAATTCGTTTTCAGCCCGTGTGTGTGTGTGCCCTCTTCTTCTAGTCTTTTGTCACGGTGGCGGAACCCTCGGTTTCGTCTACTGGTAGTCCTTACACGGACGATTCTTCAGAGGCTTCTGAGCCTTCTGTTGAACCACAACAGCCTGTTGTCTCCGAGTTCCCTGACGGGGGACCGGTCCTCACCGAGCAACCCTTTGGAGAGCCAGTTGAGTTCCACTGGCCCTTTTCGGACCCTGTGTCTGAATTGAGATTAGGAGCTGATTTCCTTTCTCTCACATCGGGTTCACCGTTTATTGCTGCTGTTTTTCCTCCTAGTCCTCGCCGTCTTCTGCGTGATTTAGCGGCAGGATCAACCATGAGTGATTCTGGTGAGGAAATTCCCGGGTCTGATGACTATCAGCGCATCCCTCGTAGATTGTTCGAGGGAGACGAGTATGAGTTGGCTACCACATCGTCAGCTGGTCCTTCTTTGCCACAGGGATACAGATCTCTGGGTCAGATTATTTCAGCTGCTGCCTCTATGGGAATATCATCTCCTGCTTCGAGGCCAGCTACCACTACACCCGGGGTGTCTCCTTCGACGCCCGTCACTTCTGTTCCCGTGCGACCCACTGTTTGTGTGGCTGCCTCTTCTGCTGTTGCCTCAGCATCTGCTACTAGATCTGGGCCAACTCCAGAGGACATTTATCTAGCTACTGTTATACCGGAGAATATCTCTCCGAAGGAGTATCGGTTGTTTTTACAGCAGCCGAACGCCAGAGCTGGACAGCTCCCCCAAGATCCTTACCGGTCTTTCTTTTCGCACTATGCACAAGACGGCACTCCCGTGTATGGTTTTCCGGGTCAGCTTGACGAGCATGGGGACATTTTGCGTCTCCCTGCTCCCGAGGCCTATCTTTATGTTCAAGGTTTACCGTACAACCAGGCTCAGAACTTGCAGGCACAACCTTTCCAAGGTCAACCTGCAGGCCAACCTGGCTATCAGTACGACCCACAGGGACAGCCCAATCAAGGCTACTCTGCGGGCCAGCAAGGGCCATTCTGTAATCCGCAAGGACCATATTATAACCCTGCTGGTCAACCTGCTCAGCCTCAGCCGGGGTATCAACAGGGACCGACCTATGGACCTGGGGGGCAAATCCAGCCTTCTTTACCGATGCAACCGCAGTATCCTGTTGTCTCTAACGTTGCATATCAGCCAGGACCACTTTATGGTTCTGCTTCAGGTCGAACTGGTTTCCAGCAAGCACCTGGTCCTGTTCCACCACCAGGCCAACCGGGTCATCCGGCACAACCTGGGGTCCCGCCTCCAGGCCAACCGGCTTATTCGGTGCAACCTGGGGCTCACTTACAACCAGGTCAGCCTGCGCAACCAGCGCCGCCTGTCTATCCGGGCCAACCTGTTCATTCAGGGCCGCCCCCTCATTCGGGCCAACCTGTTCATTCAGGGCCGCCCCCTCATTCGGGCCAACCTGTTCATTCAGGGCCGCCCCCTCACTCGGGTCAACCTGTTCATTCAGGGCAGCCCTCTCATTCCGTTCACTCTGCTCACCAGCCTGCTCACTCAATGCCGCAGCCGAATCAACAGCTGCGCCCTACGTACCAGGCTCCGCAGGGTTCCACTTATCAGCAGTCTACTCATCCTCAGAGTGGTTATTATCCTCATGGTCAATCTCAACCGAACTATAACCACTCTGGAGGCTCTCAGTATCATCCTCCTCCACCCGGTTCTTCTTGCTCGTGACCAAATCAGCAGCTTTGCCCATACGGGCGAACGCCTAATGGGGGCCCCGAACACGGTTATCAGCCTACAATGGTCCCCACTGCCGGCAACCAAATCTTGATAGCAGCCTATCCGAATATTATGCCCCTCACGGTCAGAATCCTACGGGACAGAACCCATGGGGGCAGGGATATTCACAACCATCGTGGAGCATGGGTACCGGACCTTATTCTGGGACTGGCATGGGAATTAACCCTCCATTGCCGTTCCTGGCTACCTTGGATCTACCGGACGTTTCAAAGTTGACCAATGATCCGATTTCTCATAATCCATATTGGCCTCCGGTTCCAACCAAGATACCAGGAGATTGTCCCAAGTTTGAGGGTAAATCTGGCGAAGACCCCCAGGCGCATGTGATGACGTATCACCTCTGGTGTTCGTCTAACTCTTGGACTGACGATTCGGTTCGTTTGCGTCTTTTCCAGCGTACGTTAACAGGAGCTGCTGCTAAGTGGTATATAGAGCTGTCCCGTGGTATTTTTCAGGATTTCAACTCGTTAGTTATGGCTTTCCTCACGCATTTCCGATTCTGGTGAGTAGAACGCAGGGACTGGACGCACCTCTCTGCAGACGGGGACTCGGCCACTCATCTCGGATCACATCCATGAGTGGCGGCCGTCGTCGGCCGTCAAGTTTCACATGCGGATCGATTTGACTCAACGATGCCTCCTTTGAATAAATCGCTCGGGATATGCTGAGTGGGGGGCATCATGTGGGAAGGAACAGCTATCGGCAGCATTACCCGATGCTTGGATCTTGTTGTCTTAATCGCACGCTTTATGACATCTGCACGATGCACACGGCCGGGAGCCAAAAGCTCAGCCCACCCCTGCGGTGGATGAGCACCAATGGACTAGTTTCTATGATGTCAGAAAGTCTCTGTTGATGGGAAGCAGAAGGATAATTCTTCCAACAATATCTCTGCTAATCCCGCCTCATCCGATTCTGGTAAAACCGCGGAGGTGAATGCCGTCCAGGCTAATCCTGCGGACAAATCCTCCAAGGGGAAAAAGAAGGGCAAAGGCAAATCAAAATCTGATGCCCCAAAACCGGAATCTAAATCTCGAACTGAGGATGGCTCACAACGTAAGCCGAAATTTCCTTGCCTCATCTGTGAAGCTGACCATTACACTAAGGATTGTCCACGACGGTCCGAGGTTAGTCAACTTCTTAAAGGCTCAAAGGGGACTCCGGCTGTTTTAAAAGAGCCATTTCCATCTCGACGGACGGATGGTTGAACGAGTTCTCGCTGCTCTCTTTCTTGTTCGAGATCTCAGAGAAACAGCAGACGGGCAATGCCTATCACTATCGCTACGAGATCGAAGGATTACAATAATCGAGCGCGGGCACACGGGAGGCGGTGGCGGATGGACCACCTGTACTCTTCCCTGAATGTGGGGAGTATTGTGAGGAAATAAAAGCTCCCAGTGCGTGGCGGCCGCCCTCCACGTGAGGGCCTGCCCGGAGGGATTCTGTCTTGCCGTGTCTTTAAATGCTCGTGCCGCTCAACATTATAGCATCGTTGAGGATCTGGCACAGGTGCCATGTGCCATGTCTGCACTTGAGGTTCTTCAAAGTTGTCTTTCACAATGGAAGGCTTTGCTGTCTGCCATCGGTGGTATTGACCCCGCCGACTCGAGCCTTCTCACCTTTGATCTGGAGAATTTTGCTCCCCGGCTTCCACATCAAATCGCTTTGGTTATTCAAGTCGGGATTAACGGTCTGAACGTTCACAGAGGCGTCGTAGATGAAGGTGCATCTACTTGTGTTATGTCCTCTGCCTGCTGGAAGGCCATCGGCTCTCCAGCTTTGTCGTCATCTCCCAATGCCCTTGAGGCATTTGATGGTCGGGAATCTAAACCCCTGGGCGTTCTCGAGAGTCTTGCGATCACATTACAGGGAAAAACTGTCAACGTAGAAGTAGAAGTGGTTGACGCTAAACTCAACTACAATATACTTCTTGGCAGCAGATGGATCCATGCCATGCTCTGCGTGCCGTCCACCGTCTTTCGATTCATTAAGTTCCCTCACGAGGGCAAGATTGTCACAGTGGATCAGTTGTCATTTTTTACCTCTAACTCTAAGAACAACATGCCATACGTGGATCAAATTCCGAATCCCCCAGACAGTGTAAGACCTGGTCTCTTCAAAGACCGGGTCCCCAAATTATTTTCCTGTGAAATAGCCACAACCGATCTGCGCTCAAGTCAACATGTTACCTGGGCCGGTGACCCACGGGCGGTTCTTACACGGCGAGGTATGAGTTTGGAGAGTCCATGCCTTTAACGCACCGGTAGAGATCGGCCTGCGGCGGGATTGTTGCGCATCGGACCCCTCCACCTCCACCCGGCTGTGCTCCGATGAGCATGGCTCTTGGCATCTACACTACCCAATCCCCACGGCAGTGGGGCGGTTCGCACGATCTCTTGAAGATTTTTCCCTCGGATGAGGCTATCATAGAAACTATGTGTCTGCAGGAGGGAAACCCCCACCCTGCCAGGCGTCCGGCGGCGCGTCATGGTCCGTTTATGCCTGCTTCCCGGGCGACAGCAGCCCTGACTCTCCGGCGCTATGCTACTCGGAGTTCCTTCCCAACCTCTTCAGAAACCTGCAGAATGCGCGCGCATGAGGTATTTTCGGAAGGAAATCTGAGTAACATTACTCAAACAGTTCCTATCAACATGTCTGTTAAACCAGGGATTGTTGAGAACATTCATGTGGGTGTGACCTGTTCTCCCGAAGAGATCCAGGTCTATACGGAACTTTTCAAAGAATTCAGAGATGTTTTTGCATGGTCCTACGAGGAAATGCCGGGAATTGATCCTAGTATTGTCGTGCACGAGATTCCAACCTACCCAGGTGCGAAACCCGTACGCCAACGCTTGCGTCCCATGGATCCTCGGAAAGCCGCCGCTATCAAGGCAGAGGTTGAAAAACTTCTGAACGTAGGGTTTATTTATCCTATCCCCCTTACAGAATGGGTGTCCAATATCGTCCATGTCGATAAAAAGCAGGGTACCATTCGAGTCTGTGTAGATTATCGCGATATCAATCGCGCCTGTCCTAAGGACAATTATCCCACTCCGTTTATCGATCAGATTATCGACGATTGCGCCAGGAGTGAGATCTATTCCTTAATGGACGGTTTCTTAGGTTACAACCAGATTAACATTGCACCTGAGGATCAACATAAGACCACATTCATCTGTCCGTGGGGCAATTTTGCATATAAAAAACTCCCGTTCGGCTTAAAGAACGCTGGCGCCACGTTTCAGTGAGCGATGTCATATGCTTTTCATGATATTCGCCATATCGTCCAGCCTTATCTGGACGACTTGCCTGCCCATTCGGGTAAGCGAGAGGATCATCCGGAACATCTTCGCCAGATATTTCTTCGTTGCAGACGCTACAATATTAGGCTCAATCCTCATAAGTGCGTCTTCTGCGTCGATTCTGGCCGTCTTTTAGGCTTTATAGTCTCGAAAGACGGAATTCGCCTCGACCCTTTGAAGGTTGAGGCCATTATAAATCTCCCGTCACCCTCCTCCCTTTATCAGTTGCAGAGTCTGCAAGGGAAAGCGAATTTTCTTAGGCGCTTCATCCCGAATTACGCCGAGGTGGCCAAAGGATTCACTCGTTTGTTAAAGCAGAATGTTCCCTTTCATTGGGACGAAATCGCTCAAGAATCCTTTGAGAAGCTGAAGACATTGCTAGTCAATGCTCCGTTGCTTCGTCCTCCGGACTACCACCGCGACTTTACTTTGTATCTAGCCGCCGCATTAAGCACCATTGCCATGGTCTTGGTGCAGGATGACGAGAATGGTGATGAACATGTTGTTTATTACCTCTCTCGGAACCTTCTCGACCCGGAAACGCGTTACGCACATGTTGAGAAGTTGGCCTTAGCAGCCGTACACGCTGTACAGCGCTTTTGCCATTACATCCTTTTGCGCACGATAACAGTGGTTTCAGACTGCAACCCCATGACATATATTCTTTCTAGACAATTGCTGGGGGGCAAGTACTCCAAATGGATCGTCATCTTGCAGGAGTTTGATTTGGAGTTCACCACTGCCAAATCAACTAAATCACTGGTCTTTGCGGATTTGATATGTTCACTCCCTACAGACTCTCTTCCTGAACACTCTGAAGATCATATTCCGGACGAAACGTTGTTTCTTATCGATACTCGCGATCCTTGGTACGGGGACATCATAGTATATCTTCAGACCGCGACATTCCGGTCTGAGTTGGATAAAGCTGCACGCCGTCGGATTCGGCACCAGTCCCAACCCTACCGCATAGTGGGAGATACCCTATATCGTATTGGAGTAGATTCGGTGCTCCGACGCTGCCTTACCTTGGACGAGGCTGAGAAAGTCTTGAATGACTGCCACAGTGGCGCCTGTGGTGGACACATGTCCGGATATGCCACTGCCCAAAAGATTCTGAGGGCAGGTTACTTCTGGCCGTCTATATTCAAGGATTGTATCACTGCAGTCCGAAAATGCCATCCGTGCCAGATTTTTCAGCGCAAGATGCGCGCGCCACCGTTGCCTTTGCATCCCGTTATTACCGTCGGCCCTTTCGCGAAATGGGGCGTAGATTTTATGACGTGTAACCCTCACTCGGCCGGGGGGCATGCGTATATCATTGTCGCCGTCGACTACTTCACTAAGTAGGCCGAGGCGATGCCTACACTTGCTGCTGACGGAAGAACGGCTGCTTCATTTTTATTCAACCATGTTATTGCACGATTCGGGGTTCCTCAAGCTATCGTCACTGATCACGGTACTCATTTCCGTGATTACATGATGGCGGAGCTTACAGCTGCGTTGGGCCTGCGTCACGACAGCTCAACGCCATACTACCCTCAAGCAAACGGTCAGGTTGAAGCGGTGAACAAGGTTTTGGTCACTATGCTTCAACGAACAGTTGGGATTCATAAATCCAGTTGGCATCTCCAACTGTTCTCAGCTCTCTGGGCATACCGAACGTCTGCTAAAAGTGCAACCGGATTCACACCATTCCAACTGGTGTACGGTCTGGAAGCTACTTTGCCGGTTGAATGCGAAATTCCTTCGCTTAAGTTAGCTGTGGAGCTTTTACCGGGTACTTCTCCTGAGGAAGAGCGTCTTCTGTATCTCGAACGGTTGGATGAAACCCGTCGTCTAGCTGCTTTGATCATCGAAGCACAAAAGAAGAGGGTCAATCTCATTTTGATCAATCTGTTTCTCCCCGTTCTTTCATTGAAGGAGACCTAGTCCTCTTGTACGATCAGGCACATGATAAGCTTGGTGCCGGTAAACTCCAGCCCATGTGGCACGGTCCCTATATAGTAAAACGTGTTTTGAAAAATGGGGCCTATGAGCTTATAGACTACGAAGGAGTTCCATTGGCGCAACCCAGAAATGGGTTGTACCTTAAGAAGTACTACGCCTGAAATGATTTCTTGGTGTGGTGTGTGTACATAGGTGTGTGATTGTCATTTGTGTGCATGGTGTGGGGTGCTTTGTAAACATCTTTCTGCTGATCGGGTCTTCTTGGTTGTGCAGATGTCTTTTCATCCATTTGTTGGTTTCGCGGACGGTGCCTCCCGCAGTACCAGGAATCTGTCTTCTGCAGCCTGGGTAATCTATGATCCTGCTGGTGAGTTGATCAACCTGCAAGGTGTGTGTTTAGGACGTACCACGAACAATATCGCGGAATATAGCGCCATGTTGGAATTATTAACCGAGGCAGTAAACCTTGGTATCCATGAATTTCTCGTGTACCTAGATTCACAGCTTGTAGTGTTGCAGCTGAACGGGCACTATTCGGTAAGAAACCCGTCCATTTTACGATTGTATTTGCGTATTCGATTACTGGAAAGGAATTTTGAATATATTACATATCATCATATACCCAGGCATTTGAATACATTAACGGATGCAGTAGCAAATTTGGTGTTAGATAGACATTTGCGCAATTTATAAATCATCATCACATGTAAAGAAGACTCATCCAGAAATAGATATGCATATATATAGATATCGAAATGTTTACATAGAAGTGTGTCACATAAAACTCAAAAAAATATACATAAGTGTCTTAATACATCCGGAGACACTGTGTCTCTCAAAAAATAGGTGTGGCTAAATCCTAGAGACTAATCAGCATGGTGCTCGTGATAGCACGTCACTGCACGCACTAGCCGCCTCAGGATTCGGTGGAGCCGGTTTGGGACTCCCACCGTATGGCGCTGGTACTCCATCGGTACATCTGACAGTCGGGCATAGTCTGGGATCCCATGAACGATCCCCTCAAGGTTCTGAACCAGTGCCCCTCCTCCGGCACCTTCCCCCTGGATCTCAGGGGCGAGCTGTGTCGTCCGGAAGATAGGAGACATCCCGGCTGGTCTCTCAGGTCCTACATATGCATGCATGTATATTTATGTTAAGACAACTGTGTATTAACAAAAAATCATATAA
Source organism: Pinus albicaulis (assembly GCA_034641835.2). Classification (NCBI taxonomy): domain Eukaryota; kingdom Viridiplantae; phylum Streptophyta; class Pinopsida; order Pinales; family Pinaceae; genus Pinus; species Pinus albicaulis. The sequence continues at coordinate 1,545,265,882 of CM076575.1, forward strand.
GCATAAAATCAAAAATATGAGGTCTTACCCAGCTCTTCGTCCCAGTGGTCTCCTTCTGGTAGCGGGAGATCCGGGTCCCCTGTAAAGTCAGTTCCCGCATAGGGCCAATCTTCCACAACGATCAGTTGGCGCCGTATCCATCTGAAGAACTCGGGCTTCCAGGACATCTGTTGCCTGCCTCCAGATCTGGGCATCAGTGCTGCCCAGCGAGCCATTCTCGGCTCTCGTGGTACCGGACTCGCCACATGGGCCTCTTGGCCCTGGAAGGTTGGTATGCGTTCCAGAATGAACGATACCAAGATGGAACCATACCCAAACTGCTTCAATTTGTTCTGTTTGCACTTTGTGAGCTGCCTTTTCATGTTGATGGTGACAGTTGTTGCCCAGTCATACAGTCGGGGACCCATGCATTCTGAGGCCAGTAAGAGTTGAGTCTTTGTAGCCTCGTGCGGTGCCTGCGATCCAGCAGCCCGCGTAATGGTGTGGAGTACAACTCTCAGTGCTAGGTCGGGGATGGTTGAGATGTATACCTTCTTACTCCCTGTTCCTGTTTGTGCCCCACGGCACACCCGCGCCATTACTTCTTCCATCTTTTCCCCTGATGGTCTGCTCCCAGTCAATACAGGGATTGGACCCCTGCGGGATAATCCAGTAACGAAATAAATATCAGTGACCTCCAATTCCAACACCTGGTCTCGTATTCTGAATACTTGGTCATTTTCATCCCAGAGGTTGATCAGATATTGGAGGAGCTCAGGCTGAGCTCGTAAGCATGGCGTGAGGAAGAACTTTTTTAAGCCACAGTCTCTTAAAGCATTCATGCAATCCTGGCTTTGCATGGCCTCTTCGTCCTCGTCTCCGTGTTCCCGTTCCTTCCATTCAATTGCCATTCTGACTATTTATCTGCATTCACATGGTTCAAAGCCCCTAATTAGATCCTTTGTGAGCTTCAAAATTCAAGAAATTTGGCATAAATAGTGGAATTTTAGGCGGAAATTTGGGTTCCGCCGCTGGCGCGGCTGTTTTGCTAACAGTCGCGCCATGTGGCGCGGGCCCTTTGGTAAAAAGAGCTCAGTGGCGCGGGTCCGTGCCCGATACCCGCGCCACTTAGCCCGGCCCTAAAATTTCAAAGGTGCCCTTACAGAGCTGATTTCTAAGGGGAAATCATTAAAAAATGCATGGAAAGAAAGAGAAAAGGAGCGCCTCCTACCTGTCACAGACGAGACGCTGAATGGTTGCCTGGATTGGTCGCAATCGCCGTCAGAAAATTCTGCTCCAAATGGACCACTGTTGCTCTCCACAAGGTAAATAGTAAAAAGTAATTTCATTTTTTACCATTGGACATATTTATAACTTTTCGACGTTAAATGAGCTTTAAAAGTTATTTTTTGTCAAATATTTGCATGTATTATGTCGAAAATGGATTTTACGCTTGTTGGGTATGTGCAGCGGCAGGTTTTTGCGACTTAAAGGGTGGAAACGAGTTGTATTTTATACTTTTTCGGACTCGGTAAATACACGAAAAAGTCACTGTGGAGTCATCTTTCAGCTCTTTTCTGACTCTCTAAATATGAAAAGATCGGCGAGGCCCTTGTCGTTTCGATCTCGTTAAAATGGACACGAATCGACATTCACCCAGTATAAGTTTAACCCTTTTTCGGGCTGGGTTGGATCAATTACGAAAAAGGAATACCCTAGCCTATCGCGACTAGGAGGTTTTTCCGGATATTGTTTTCTACCTTTTCGGATCTGGGGAACTATTTACGAAAAGGGACCTGTGGAGTTTTCTTTTCCGCTGTCTTTTCAAACTCTCTAAACATGAAAAGACGCCGAGTTCTTCCTTTGTCAGACTCGTTAAACCCTGATGACATTGGATTTCGTCGCAATGACGTTCTCCGAGTTTCTCCTTCCTAGGACTCGTTAAATGCACTAGGATGGATTCGCCCGAAGGGCGGACTTATATCACAAGCATATGCTATCCCCTTCAAGCTTGTTATCAAAAATAATTGGGGTACTCGCCAGAAATGGTGGGGAAAAAAATGGAACCATCGTCGTTGTCGTCGGCAGTATGTCGCTCTTGAACATGGCACTTGTCTGCATTCGTGTCGGGTTGGGGACATCTCATCTCGTTGTTTCACTTTGCTTCCATGGGTTTGGGTAATCTCTTTTGACCTCTCATCTGTTCATTGCCTCGTCGCCATGACCTTTGATCTGTTGATGTCAAATACTGCCAAGTCCATTGTCGTGCCGTTTATATGTTCAAGAGAAGTTGGCCTCTGCGAATATCAACCTTCCTCTGTTTCTCATATGATCTTGATTCACAACAAAACATTATGTTCCTCTGTCTCGTGTCGATGATGTGGGAATCATTATGGCCCACCTTCGATCAAGGTCACTTCCTGTCGACTTCAACTCATTATCCAGGAAGTTGGTCTAGAGACTCCTGATGGTACCTTGGAGCCTGCATGCCTTAATGGCGGGTTCGTCGCATTCGACGAGAGGTTTTCATTATTGGCCTCCGATCGGATGATTCTGCGGGTGTTCGACGTCAGCTCATTTATTCACACGCCGTAGATTGTACCTGTAGTACCTTGAGGACCATCGTCATTATTGGTGGTTTCTCTCGCGTCTGTTAACAGCTTTCATCATTGGCTGGTAATCAGACGATGTTCTTGCATGTTCGACATCGGCTCACACATTCGCATGCTAGAACTTGTACTTGTTTGGGTCGAGATGGAGCGCAAGACCCTGGATTGTGTCTGTTGTAATCCAGGCTGCGATTGTGGATTATTGTCATTATGTACATGATTCAATGATTGGATGGCTGCGACCATACCCGAGTCTATTTGTTTGATCTTAGTTGGATGGCTGCGCCCATACCCTGGATCCGGATTATAGCATACTCTGTTCGGATGGCTGCGTCCATACCATATATATACATCATGTACTTGAGATATCAGTTGTGTCTGTCTGTGCAGGTTTTCCGACGGCGGGCCTTTAGTTGGACATGTTCTCGTAAAGCATTTCACCCCTCTCTCTCTCGGGCCTCATGCTTTAGGGGGCATCTGTTACACAGTAATTTGTCACCGTCCTTACCAGTCCCCGTCCCGCACAATGGAGGACCCATTATGTGACCTGTGAACACTGTCATGCCTTGAAAACATCATCAATGCATCCCTCTGAGTATGAGCTTCATTTCCCCTTGAGACATCTCCTTGCAAAATCCATGAAAAACAGCTCTTTTTGCATTGGCGCGGGTAAACAGTTCAGTGCTCGCGCCAATCAGGGAAATCCTGTAAAGAGGTCGCGCCACTTGGCGCTCTGTCATAGAGCAGCAATCGCGCCACCCATTTTAGGGACTGTTTTTTAAATATGGATGGCGGAAGTTGAGTTCAAACAAACTCACAACTATTGCCTATCTTGAGTTGGGAGGTTTGGCTGCGGGAGTTCTATGGAAGGGAAGTAGTTTTGCCACCTTCTATGGAACCTTCCTTGTTGATAGGGCCAATCCCATAATAATAGGGATCCCAACTCCCTCCTTCCCCATCTATAAAAGCTTGCTCAGATCCATGGCAAGCTAGTCTTGAAGTGTTGAAGCTTTGCATCTCCCTATTCCCAAGCGCCTTTGTGCTGTAAAGAATCCCTTCTTTCCCTTAAGGCCCATTCAAGCGAGGAGACCATTGTTACGAGACTCGGGAGAGGTTTCCCTTTCCTTGGCGAGCTTTGCGAGACGTGGACAACCGGAGACCCGTTCGAAGGAAGCTGCGACGTCAGAACTTGGTTGTAACTTCTATTCGTTTACCACTTTAATAGATGACTATGATTATGGTTCCACTCCTTTTTCTATCATGTTAATGCGAGTAATATCTTTTCTGACCGATGTTTAGTTACGTATGCTGGTTCCTATGCGTGTATCTGTTCGTTTCTTCTGCGTGCAGGTGTTCATCCACGGAGATCGTGGAAGGATTGTGATCTGCCAGGGCTGAAGGACGGGGACATCTTCTTCTTCAGATCTAGCGTTGGAATCCAGGTAGGCTCTTATCCCAAGTCTTTCATTCATAACTAGGAGCTTGCGTCATAGCATTGTTTGTTTGTTGCTAGACCCCTGCTGGGCTAGTAGGGATCGCCTCTGTCCGCAGAGGGGATTTACCTCCTCAACACATACGTTTTGAGATCAGAATAATCCCAAGAAAAGATACTTTTATATTTCTTTAACAGTCGAATAAATGATAATATCTCATCAAAGGACAAATCTAGACCTAGATTGATATTCTAAGGCTTGTCATCATTTCCAAGGTTTATTAATTCAAATTTAAGAGTTGAACTTTGAATTTTGGCATTAGTTACCATTTTAAATATGTATTTGAGTTCATACAAATCTTCCAATTTGAATACAACTTTGGGCATTGTATTTTCATCTCCAATGTTCTGTTCTAACTGTACGTCATGCTCATTTTCATATATGATTTGGTCATCGTATGACCCTTATGATGTTAGAAAATTCACAATATCATAGTCATCATTGAAGACTCACCAATTTGTGACATTATCAGGAATGTATGGTCTAAAATATAATTGAATAGAAAATCTATCAGGATTAAATTCCTCAGACATGGAAAATTTTAGGGGCTAATATTCGTAGGTGGGCTAATATTCCATGTTTTTCCCAAAAAAAAGATTCGCTAATTTCCATTTTTCTAAAAATGAATTCACCCAAATTTTATAGTATAAAATTATTTTACCTTAAAAATTGCCAATATTATATATTGTCTAATATGAAATAATTAGAAATCTAAACATTTTTACAAAATTATTGTCAAACATTTTAAAATTTGTATATTAGGGACGAGTAAGATTCGCCAAGGTTTCTAAACTTTAAGATAAAATTCCATCCTAAAATTTTTCCTGTCCTCAGATGGTATGAGTTTTGATGCAACATTCGCTAACAGATCAACATTAGCATTTTGTATTCTTGGTACAGGAGAAATATTAAATGCAAAAAATGAGATGTAAGATCTTGGACTAATGATTGACAATGTATAAGATGTCCAGAAAGGAAATGGATAGTATTTCTCACCTGTCTAATGATGATTTATGAATCTCCAAAAACCTGCAAATATTTGATATTGAGGCCAATCGCTTTATATAATCCTTCTATTAACGCCTCATATTCTGTAATATTATTTGTACATTCGAATTCTAACTTGCAAGCTAACATGGCCTTTTCTCCTTCTAGGTTGATTAAAACACAACCAGCTCCTGAACCGTCGTTAGATTTGGGACCATCAAAGTACAAAGTCCAAAACAAATTTTTAGCTATTGGTTTATTTACAAAATTTTTGTACTTGGAAGAAACTGTTTGTGCAAAGTTTTCAATCTGTGAGATGATAGCATTGTCCAAAAAAGGAGAATTTTGTGCATTAAAATTCCCTAAAAATGATTCATATGAATAATTACCAATAATAATATTATTGAATGCTATTGTCTCATTATCACCTTCAAATTTAGTCACTGTATGTTTCAAGTGTTTTTCTCGGTCAACTCAAATTTTATTTGGCTTACCATTGTAAGGAAGCCACATTTGAGACCAATTTGTAGCAAAATGTCCATGGAGTTTTTCAGACCAGTCTCTACTTAGAATTAGATCGTAAAATTTAGGAATATCAGCAACCAAAATATCTATTATTTGACAGACTTTGGGATTTGATGAAAGTCTAATGCTAATAGAATTAATTTCCCCTAAGACTTCTACTTTAGTTCTGTCAAGTTGTACCATGTGGACATCAGAATTTTGCGGAGTGATGTTCAGCTTGGCACAGACTGTTGTTGGCATTATATTGGAATATGCTCCTGAGTCAATCAAGCAATTATGAAGATTTTTATTGAAAATTTCATACGTTAAGAGAAAGGGAGGTGTCTGTGAATTAGATTTGTCACCGATCAGAATGAAATTAGTAGGATCAACTTTATTTGAAGGATTTGGGGGTTTTCCCATGCATTTAGCAGCTTGAGATACAACAACAGTAGGTAAAGGTGATGCAGGAATTGCATTTAGTTCTCTAAGTAACATTTTATGTTGTTGTTTCAGTTTGCTAAGTTCATGTAATGAAATGTTTGATCTGGTTTTCTTCATATCTTCCACAATATTATACTCCATAGTATCAATGACTACTAGGGAATTTGATGTAGATAGAAGATTTGATGAAATCGGATTTGACTATGAAGTTTTGGGAGAGGAATTTTTACTGCTTTCTTTTTCCTTAGCAAGAGGAGTTTGAGTTTTCTTCTTTTGATTCAATTGAGTTGTATCAGTAGGCCCTTTGCTTCTGGTGCTAACGGGCAAAGCTTCTTGTTCTTCTTCACTTGGAAGAACAAATTACCACATTCCATTTAGTTCAACTATTTCTTCATCTCCAGTTTCTTTGTCTTTAGTTTCTTCTTCCTCCTATTCTAAGTCAGACTCATCATTAGATATGGTATTTGGTGGCTGAGAGTTAGAAGAATGTTTTCTCTTAAAAGATCTAAATGGCCTTTTTACAGTAGAATATTCAACAACTTATTTTTTCATTTCAAACATTTCATTAGAAATTTTCTTTAACGCTTTCTACAGGCCTTCAAGATCAAAAGGATCTTTCTGAACTTTCTTTTTATAATCATCTTTGAAAGACACTTTCTTAGATTTTCTATATTCTTGAGAGATTTTATTTTTAAGAGAAACTATGTGTTTTTCCATAGATAAGGCTTCCTTCATGTTTTTTTCTAATGTAGCTAACTATGCTCTATCTACAAAAATGGATATGTTAGAGGGAAGAGACTGATACCAAATGTTGGGAAACCAACTCCAAAAATAGAAGAAAAGAGATATCAACGCCTTAGAAATAAGCCACTTCGAGGGGCAACCTCCAATACATTACATGAATGAACAATTCTTGGATGATACAAATTACAAAACCTCCTTTCTATATATAGGAGTCCATGGGACCACAATGTAATCCTAGTGGGGCCACAGTGTAATCCTAGTCGCCCTAAGTGTAATCCTAGTCGCCCTAACAATAATAATTTATGGGCACAATAATAACAATATGGGGGTTACAGGGGTACAATAATAACAATAAGGGGGTTACAATAACAAAAATAAGGGACTATAATAGTAATATAGGGATATACCACTCAATTTGAACATCAGCATTAGGAATTGACGCAGTAGGGATTTTATTGAGTAATTTATTAGATCTAGAATTAAAGTCTTTGTTATTTTCTCCCGTTTTAGCCTTAAGATTGGATAATTCATTGATGAGTAATGAAATGGTTATATCATCTCCCAAATTAGCTAAGAATTGTTCTTCAAACATATCCCAACTAGTTATAGAGCGAGGGGGTAATGAAAAGTACCAGGATCCTGCAGATCCTATAAGAGTATATGGGAATAATATAACCACACAATCTTTTTCAATGAATTCATTTAAATTGATGGCTAACATATAGTTGTGGAGATGTTCTTATGCTGGTAGACCATCATTAGGATTAAATTTGGGCAACCATGTTTCAGGATGTTTAGGAAGTGGGTGAAGAGGACCGAGCATTGCTAAAACGCCTGGATTATTCCATGGTTGTTTTCGCGGTGGTGGTTGTTTTCCTGCCATGATTGTAGGAGTATGGATGGATGAGGATATGAACGAGATGTGAGTGGGAGAAGAGGCAGGTTGACTACCTGAACTAGAATAAATAACACTAGTAGTTTGAACGAGAGTTGTTGAAACATGTGAAGGGAGTGAATGGATTTGAGATGGAGAATTGGATAAAAGATCAATAATATATGTTTGTGATTTAGATTTCTTAATATTATTTTGGAAAGAAGTAATGGTAAATTTCAAAGGAGGAAATCCAATATTCTCACTTAGAGAATGAGTCAAGATTCATCTAGGTTTTAAAATAGATGAAACACTTTCTTTAGATGGTTGAGAAATTACATGTTTTTCAGTTGAAATAAAGATTTTTTCTAACTTCTCTATTAAAGTCTAAACTTCCGGTGATTCAGATTTATAATCTAAAGAAAGTAATCTCTAGCATCTACTAGGAGATCTTGGAGAATATTGTTCAACTTATGATCTTAAAATAGTAATTCCGGATGGGGATCCAGAAGTTGGAGGGGATCTAGAGGGAGAACGACTATTAGGATGGCTTCTTGATTTTTTGCTGGTTTTCCTTGCCATTCACAATTGGCCCTCCTTCTAGCGCCAAATGTTGAAGCCCCAGAATTCCGTTGCAACAACATGGGGGATAACCACCGGTCTGGACCTTAAAAGAAACTCCTTTTTCGTTTGGTATAGTGGCTTTGATTGGGGATAATGGGACCAATTTCCCAGCAAAGAAATTGATATGATGATGATGGGTTTGATACAAGGTGAAATGGAAAATGATTTTAAAATAATGGAAATAATCTATTTAAGTAACAAACATATGCATCTATTTAATCTAATATTTAACTTAATCTATGCCTAGGAATAACTTAACTTATGTTATCTACAAATATAACTTAAAGAAAAAGATAATACAAATCATTCAATTGCTAAAAGAGATGAAGTTGTTTAAATATAATTATTTTGACTAAACAAATAGGAAAAATAATTGTGAAACTATATCACATATATCGATTGATTATATACTCAACAAGGAATTACAACTGAAACATTATGCAATAGTGATTTAATGAAAAACTATAATCCAGATCTCTTATAAAATACAATATAAAGAAATTTATTTCTAAATCATAAATAGAACTCAATCATAAAGATAATAGCACCAGATTTGAGAAGTTATATTCATGAAATCAACAACATTTACCTTCTCTTATTTTCAGCAAAATACACTCTAAGAGTACAAAAATACAATTTCAGTAGAGTATGCTTAGATATTCAAGAAAATCAAGATCTTGTTCCATGTATTTAATCAAAAGAATCACAAAAGTATAGTAATGCAAGCTTTTGTAAAGTGCTTTTGAGAAAATCCTGGACCCCTCTCTAAATGCATGAGAGAGGTTTAAAAAATATTAAATATGTATCAAAAAGTTGAGGATGTTTCAAACAACCTTCCTGAGAATACTGGAAATAAAAAATAAAAACTAAAAAGAAAGATAATGATGTGCTTGATCAGGTTGAAAGGTCCTTTTCCATTGAGCTTTTCAGTTTGCAGATATCTAACATTGGCTTCACTTGGGATGGCTGGCCAACTTTGGATCTGTTAGTTCCAGTCTTCGTAGCCTGTCACTAGGGATCAACATGAGCTCTTACTATGTCTGGTTTTGTTAGATGTTTTGCACATGATGTTCAACACAAAACATGTCATAAGTGTGTCCATCAAAAGAAGCTCGGAAAAATATTTCCAACGGTATATCACACTCCCGTAACCGGCTCCCGGATTAGAAGATATGATTGAAATGAATGAGTGATTCTTGGTTATGCATGTTTTGAGGTCAGTTGCTGCACACAATGACAAGTTTAGTACAAAATCAGTTTGTGAACTAATGGTAAGGAATTTTTCAAAAGTGAAAGAGGTTTTTGTTCATCACATACCAAATAACAAAAACCTCCTTCAGTTTATGCACAAGTGCTACTATGTGGGAGATATATAGTTATATTTGAAGCCTACATTAAAACCAAGCAAATTTTTCATATTTTTTACTGTTTTAGTCATTTTCGTGCAGGGCCATTTTACAATATATGGAAAGTAATTTTGCAAAACCCAAGGAGGTTTTTATTAACCACAAGCCATATAACAAAAAAATCTTTCAGTTTATCCACAGGTGTAACGAATTGGGATATGTGACTAGATCTTTACAGCTCATTTTCACAAATTTAAATTTTTAATGATTTTCTGTTTTAGAGATGATTTTGTGGAACAGATTGCGAGCAACTGGAAATGAATTTCCAAAATTTGAGAGAGGTTTTTCCCCAAAATGACCTTATATAAAAAAAAATATTTCAGTTTTGTAACAAGTGCTATGGTTTAGGAGATACGAGTTCATCTTCAACACCTATTTTCAGAAATTCGGCCCAAGTTTAATGTAACTGATTCTATTTTGAAGAAAATGGTTGAGCTCAATTCCCTCAGTACAGGATGAGAAAATGTATATATTTTATGAATTTCATAGGGTAGGGGTTGGATTTTGGCAGAAGGTTGGATTTTTGGGAAATCTTGGAGCTTATTGTATACTCATTTTAGCAGTTTGGCTAAGGAATAGACCAGTGGTTTGCAGCACTTTATGGGATTCATGTGGCATCTTGCTTTGGTATTGTGTTTTATTCTGTAATTGTAAGTTTACATGTGTTTTATGTATCCCATCATCTCTCTTTTCTTCATCTTAACTAAATCAAACAAGGATAAAGGTAGAATCCATTGAAATTGCAGTGCTTTACCTAGGGTTTTCTTAGTTATTTATGTTTTCAGTTGTTTGAAGAGGATCCTTGAGAATTTCATGCCCTTTTCAACTCCTCATCTGTCTAAAACCTCTCCATCTCACTCAATTTGAAGTACCAAATCACTTGCCTACCTTGCCCCATAGAGATCTCTGCAAAACTGAGCCTCATTCCCCAGGCCTAAATCCGCCTTTCACATTTGAGCCAACAAAACACCATCAAATTCAATCAAACTCTTTTTCACACATACCTAGCCTAAAATTAGTCTTCACATCAAGTCATCTCAAGCCTCATTGATCATTTTTTTGCTGAGATTGACAAAGAGAGAGCCCTCTCCCGACCTGGTAGGGCTAGCTACTAGGTTAAGCGTGGTTTGATGTTACCCTAGATTCTGCCTTTCTCAGCCTGAGGTAGATTTAGGCCCTAACATAGTGGAAACCATACTGGGGACACTCAAGATTGTTTGCTTGTTAGTGTTATTCATTTTATAAACTATAGACGGAGCCTGAAGTTAGCCAGGTAGCCTTCAAACTGCACATTGCTTTGCGAGTGCATGAGTAGATAAAAAATGCTTCAGTCAATCTCCGGTCTAGTCTTATAAACTGAACATCTAACTTGCAAAATGCCCCATTACATTAAACTGGGGAAGAGGTGACAGATCTTCTCTGGGAAAGATCATTCAAGTTGCATATCTGATTGCTGATGGTGGACAACAGTCAGACACATATGAAGGCTGAAACATTCACCTGGCGACTCCAACTCAATCCAGAGATTCCAGTGCTCACTGATCCATTCATGCACTAAAATAAAATGGTAGGGTATGTGGCAAACCCTGCGCTTTGTGAAGTTTTAAAAGAAGTTAGAGATCAGTTAGTGGATATTGAAATTGATGAAGTATTTTTCATTGTCGTGCTTCAATTTTTGAGATCTCTAAAGTTTCCTCCTAAAGCTAAAACTGGTTTCTTTGAGTTAGTTGTTGAAAAATTTGAGAAGAAGATTCAGTATGTAAATGATCAGATCCAATCATATGAATTCTGAGATCCCAAAAAGTTCTTGGAAACTCTCCCTCCTTCAAAACAAGAAACAATAGAGCTGCCCGTGGATATTTGCATTGATAGTTTGCAGCTGGAAGCATGTATTGAGGAGTTGGGGCAGCAAACAGAATCTGGTTTTTTTGATCCTATTGCAACGTACATGGAAATTTTCTTCAGTTTGAATGATATATCAAATTGTCTTTTACATAACCAGACTCGTTATGTGCATGTATGGTTGTCAACATTTACATTTGTGTCCTGGTTGAAGCACTTTCAAGCAGCATCCTTGTCATAGTTACTTGATTGGTTGATCTGGCATTAAAACGTTACTTGATCTATTGGTTTTGCAGAAAAGTAGGGCAGATTTGTAAATAAATAAGCTGCCAAAGGCAACATTTTAGTTTCCGGTATTTGTTTATGTACAGGTTGCAGTATGTATATGTTTTTGGATTGGTATGAGTTGTTTTGGGTTTGCAGTTGTTTTACCATCCATGCCCAATGGATGAGGCACTTGGTCTACGATGTTCTTGACACGTCCAAGGGGCTACCATTTCCAATGGAGCCGATGTTAGTTCCAGTCTTCGCAGCCTGTTACCAGGGATCAACATGAGCTCTTACTATGTCTATTTTTGTTAGGTGTTTTGCACATGATGTTCAACATAAAACATGTCATAAGTGTGTCCATCAAAAGAATCTCGGAAAAATATTTCCAACGGTATATCACACTCCCGTAACCGGCTCCCGGATTAGAAGATATGATCGAAATGAATGAGTGATTCTTGGTTATGCATGTTTTGAGGTCAGTTGCTGCACACAATGACAAGTTTAGTAAAAAATCAGTTTGTGAAATAATGGTAAGGAATTTTTCAAAAGTGAAAGAGGTTTTTGTTCATCACATACCAAATAAAAAAAACCTCCTTCAGTTTATGCACAGGTGCTACTATGTGGGAGATATACAGTGATATTTGGAGCCTACATTAAAACAAAGCAAAATTTTCATATTTTTTACCGGTTTAGTCATTTTAGTGCGGGGCCATTTTACAACAAATGGAAAGTAATTTTTCAAAACCCAAGGAGTTTTTTGTTAAAACCAAGCCATCTAAAAAAAACCTCTTTCATTTTATTCACAAGTGTTATGAATTGGGATATGTGACTAGATCTTTACAACTCATTTTCACAAATTTAAATTTTTAATGATTTTCTGTTTTAGAGATGATTTTGTGGAACATATTGCGAGCAAATGGAAATGAATTTCCCAAATTTTAGAGAGGTTTTCTCCAAAATGACCTTATCTACAAAAAATTCTTTCAGTTTTGTAATAGGTGCTATGGTTTAGGAGATAAGAGTTCATCTTCAACACCTATTTTCAGAAATTCGGCCCAAGTTTAATGTAACTGATTCTATTTTGAAGAAAATGGTTGAGCTCAATTCCCTTAGTACAAGGATGAGAAAATGTATATATTTTATGAATTTCATAGTGTAAAGGTTGGATTTTGGCAGAAGGTTGGATTTTTGGGAAAGCTTGGAGCTTATTGTATACTCATTTCAACAGTTTAGCTATGGAATAGACCAGTGGTTTGCAGCACTTTATGGGATTCAAGTGGCATCTTGCTTTGGTATTGTGTTTTCTTCTGTAATTGTAAGTTTACATGTATTTTATGTATTCCATCATCTCTCTTTTCTTCATATTAACTAAATGAAACAAGGATAAAGGTAGAATCCGTTGAAATCACAGTGCTCTACCTAGGGTTTGCTTAGTTATTTATGTTTTCAGCTGTTTGAAGAGGATCCTTGAGAATTTCATGCCCTTTTCAACTCCTCATCTATCTAAAACCTCTCCATATCACTCAATTTGAAGTACCAAATCACTTGCCTACCTTGCCCCATAGAGATCTCTGCAAAACTGAGCCTCATTCCCCAGGCCCAAATCTGCCTTTCACATTTGAGCCAACAAAACACCATCAAATTCAATCAAACTCTTTTGAACACATACCTAGCCTAAAATTAGTCTTCACATCAAGTCATCTCAAGCATCATTGATCATTTTTTTGCTTAGATTGACAAAGAGAGAGCTCTCTCCCGACTTGGTAGGGCTAGCTGCCAGGTTAAGCGTGATTTGATGTTACCCTAGATTTTGCCTTTCTCAGCATGAGGTAGATTTAGGCCCTAACATAGTGGCGACCATACTGGGGACACTCAATATTTTTTGCTTGTTAGTTTTATTCGTTTTATAAACTACAGACGAAGCCTGAAGTTATCCAGGTAGCCTTCGAACTGCACATTGCTTTGCGAGTGCATAAGTAGATAAAAGCTGCTTCAGTCAATCTCCGGTCTAGTCTTATAAATTGAACATCTGACTTGCAAATTTCCCCATTACATTAAACTGGGGAAGAGGCGACAGATCTTCTCCGAGAAAGATCATTCAAGTTGCAGATCTGATTGTTGATGGTGGACAACAGTCAGACACATATGAAGGCTGAAACATTCACCTGGCGACTCCAACTCAATCCAGAGATTCCAGTGCTCACTGATCCATTCATGCACTAAAATAAAATGGTAGGGTATGTGGAAAACCCTACGCTTTGTGAAGTTTTAAAAGAAGTTAGAGATCAGTTAGTGGATATTGAAATTGATGAAGTATTTTTCATTTAAAGTTTCCTCCTAAAGCTAAAACTAGTTTCTTTGAGTTAGTTGTTGAAAAATTTGAGAAGGAGATTCAGTATTTAAATGATCAGATCCAATCATATGAATTCCGAGATCCCAAAAAGTTCTTGGAAACTCTCCCTCCTTCAAAACAAGAAACAATAGAGCTGCCCGTGGATATTTTCATTGATAGTTTGCAGCTGGAAGCATGTATTGAAGAGTTGGGGCAAAAAACAGAGTCTGTTTTTTTCGATCCTATTGCAACGTACACGGAAATTTTTTTCAGTTTGAATGATAGATCAAATTGTCTTTTACATAACCAGACTCTTTATGTGCATGTATGGTTGTCAACATTTACATTTGTGTCCTGGTTGAAGCACTTTCAAGCAGCATCCTTGTCACAGTTACTTGATTGTTTGATCTGGAATTACAATGTTACTTGATCTATTGGTTTTGCAGCAAATTAGGGTAGATTTGTAAATAAATAAGCTGCCAAAGGCAACATTTCAGTTTCCGGTATTTGTTTATGTACAGGTTGCAGTATGTATATGTTTTTGGATTGGTATGAGTTGTTTTTGGTTTGCAGTTTTTTGACCATCCATGCCCAATGGATGAGGCACTTGGTCTACGGTGTTCTTGACACCTCTAAGGAGCTTCCATCCCCAATGGGGCCAATGTTAGTTCCAGTCTTCGAGCCTGTCACTAGGGATCAACATGAGCTCTTACTATGTCTGGTTTTGTTAGATGTTTTGCACATGATTTTCAACACAAAAATTGTCACAAGTGTGTCCATCAGAAGAAGCTCGGAAAATTATTTCCAATGGTATATCACACTCTCGTAACCGGCTCCTGGATTAGAATATATGATCGAAATGAATGAGTGATTCTTGGTTATGCATGTTTTGAGGTCAGTTGCTGCACACAATGACAAGTATAGTACAAAATCAGTTTGTGAAATAATGGTAAAGAATTTTTCAAACGTGAAAGAGGTTTTTGTTCATCACATAACAAATAACAAAAACCTCCTTCAGTTTATGCACACGTGCTACTATGTGGGAGATATATAGTGATATTTGGAGCCTACATTAAAACAAAGCAAAATTTTCATATTTTTTATTGTTTTAGTCATTTTAGTTCGGGCCCATTTTACAACATATGGAAAGTAATTTTGAAAAAAAAAAGGAGGTTTTTGTTAAACACAAGCAATGTAACAAAAACCTCTTTTAGTTTATTCACAGGTGTCACTAATTGGGATATGTGACTAGATCTTTAAAGCTCATTTTCACAAATTTAAATTTTTAATGATTTTATGTTTTAGAGATGATTTTGTGGAACAGATTGCGATCAATTGGAAACACATTTCCCACATTTGAGAGACATTTTTCTCCAACATGACCTTATCTAAAAAAACCTCTTTCAGTTTTGTAATAGGTGCTATGGTTTAGGAGATACGAGTTCATCTTCAACACCTATTTTCAGAAATTCGGCCCAAGTTTAATGTAACTGATTCTATTTTGAAGAAAATGGTTGAGCTCAATTCCCTTAGTACAAGGATGAGAAAATGTATATATTTTATGAATTTCATAGTGTAAAGGTTGGATTTTGGTAGAAGGTTGGAGTTTTGGGAAATCTTGGAGCTTATTGTATACTCATTTCAACAGTTTGGCTATGGAATAGACCAGTGGTTTGCAGCACTTTATGGGATTCATGTGGCATCTTGCTTTGGTATTGTGTTTTTTTCTATAATTGTAAGTTTACATGTATTTTATGTATTCCATCATCTCTCTTTTCTTCATATTAACTAAATGAAACAAGGATAAAGTTAGAATCCGTTGAAATTGCAGTGCTCTACCTAGGGTTTGCTTAGTTATTTATGTTTTCAGCTGTTTGAAGAGGATCCTTGAGAATTTCATGCCCTTTTCAACTCCTCATCTATCTAAAACCTCTCCATATCACTCAATTTGAAGTACCAAATCACTTTCCTACCTTGCCCCATAGAGATCTCTGCAAAACTAAGCCTCATTCCCCAGGCCCAAATCTTCCTTTCACATTTGAGCCAACAAAACACCATCAAATTCAATCAAACTCTTTTGAACGCATACCTAGACTAAAATTAGTCTTCACATCAAGTCATCTCAAGCATCATTGATCATTTTTTTGCTGAGATTGACAAAGAGAGAGCCCTCTCCCGACCTGGTAGGGCTAGCTGCCAGGTTAAGCGTGGTTTGATGTTACCCTAGATTCTGCCTTTCTCAGCATAGGTAGATTTAGGCCCTAACATAGTGGCGACCATACTGGGGAAACTCAATATTGTTTTCTTGTTAGTGTTATTCGTTTTATAAACTACAGACGAAGCCTGAAGTTAGCCAAGTAGCCTTCGAACTGCACATTGCTTTGCGAGTGCATAAGTAGATAAAAGCTGCTTCAGTCAATCTCTGGTCTAGTCTTATAAACTGAACATCTGACTTGAAAATTGCCCCATTACATTAAACTGGGGAAGAGGCGACAGATATTCTCCGGGAAAGATCATTCAAGTTGCAGGTCTGATTGTTGATGGTGGACAACAGTCAGACACATATGAAGGCTGAAACATTCACCTGGCGACTCCAACTCAATCCAGAGATTCCAGTGCTCACTGATCCATTCATGCACTAAAATAAAATAGTAGGGTATGTGGCAAACCCTGCGCTTTGTGAAGTTTTAAAAGAAGTTAGAGATCAGTTAGTGGATATTGAAATTGATGAAGTATTTTTCATTGTTGTGCTTCAATTTTTGAGATCTCCGAAGTTTCCTCCTAAAGCTAAAACTGGTTTCTTTGAGTTAGTTGTTGAAAAATTTGAGAAGGAGATTCAGTATTTAAATGATCAGATCCAATCATATGAATTCCGAGATCCCAAAAAGTTCTTGGAAACTCTCCCTCCTTCAAAACAAGAAACAATAGAGCTGCCCGTGGATATTTGCATTGATAGTTTGCAACTGGAAGCATGTATTGAGGAGTTGGGGCAGCAAACAGAGTCTGGTTTTTTTTATCCTATTGCAACGTACATGGAAATTTTTTCCAGTTTGAATGATAGATCAAATTGTCTTTTACATAACCAGACTCGTTATGTGCATGTATGGCTGTCAGCATTTACATTTGTGTCCTGGTTGAAGCACTTTCAAGCAGCAACCTTGTCACAGTTACTTGATTGGTTGATCTGGCATTACAACGTTACTTGATCTATTGGTTTTGTAGCAAAGTAGGGTATATTTGTAAATAAATAAGCTGCCAAAGGCAACATTTCAGTTTCCGGTATTTTTTTATGTACAGGTTGCAGTATGTATATGTTTTTGGATTGGTATGAGTTGTTTTGGGTTTGCATTTGTTTGACCATCCATGCCCAATGGATGAGGAACTTGGTCTATGGTGTTCTTGACACCTCCAAGGAGCTGCCATCCCCAATGGAGCCGATGTTAGTTCCAGTCTTCGCAGCCTGTCACTAGGGATCACCATGAGCTCTTACTATGTCTGGTTTTGTTAGATGTTTTGCAGATGATATTCAGCACAAAACATGTCACAAGTGTGTCCATCAGAAGAAGCTCGGAAAAATATTTCCAACGGTATATTACACTCCTGTAACCGGCTCCCGGATTAGAAGATATGATCGAAATGAATGAGTGATTCTTGGTTATGCATGTTTTGAGGTCGGTTGCTGCACATAATGACAAGTTTAGTAAAAAATCAGTTTTGAAATAATGGTAAGGAATTTTTCAAAATTGAAAGAGGTTTTTGTTCATCACATACCAAATAACAAAAACCTCCTTCAGTTTATTCATAGGTGCTACTATGTGGGAGATATATAGTGATATTTGGAGCCTACATTAAAACAAAGCAATTTTTTCATATTTTTTACTGCTTTAGTAATTTTAGTGCAGGGCCATTTTACAACAGATGGAAAGTAATTTTGCAAAACCCAAGGAGGTTTTTGTTAACCACAAGCCATATAACAAAAACCTCTTTCAGTTTATCCACAGGTGTCACGAATTGGGATATGTGACTAGATATTTACAGCTCATTTTCACAAATTTAAATTTTTAATGATTTTATGTTTTAGAGATGATTTTGTGGAACATATTGCGAGCAACTGGAAACGAATTTCCCAAATTTGAGAGATTTTTTTCTCCAAAATGACCTTATCTACAAAAACCTCTTTTAGTTTTTTAACAGGTGCTATGGTTTAGGAGATACGAGTTCATCTTCAACACCTATTTTCAGAAATTCGGCCCAAGTTTAATGTAACTGATTCTATTTTGAAGAAAATGGTTGAGCTCAATTCCCTTAGTACAAGGATGAGAAAATGTATATATTTTATGAATTTCATAGTGCAGGGGTTGGATTTTGGCAGAAGGTTGGATTTTTGGGAAAGCTTGGAGCTTATTGTATACTCATTTCAGCAGTTTGGCTAAGGAATAGACTAGTGGTTTGCAGCACTTTATGGGATTCATGTGGCATCTTGCTTTGGTATTGTGTTTTATTCTGTAATTGTAAGTTTACATGTGTTTTATGTATGCCATCATCTCAATTTTCTTCATCTTAGCTAAATCAAACAAGGATAAAGGTAGAATCCATTGAAACTGCAGTGCTCTACCTAGGGTTTGCTTAATTATTTATGTTTTCAGTTGTTTGAAGAGGATCCTTGAGAATTTCATGCCCTTTTCAACTCCTCATCTGTCTAAAACCTCTCCATCTCACTCAATTTGAAGTACCAAATCACTTGCCTACCTTTCCCCATAGATATCTCTACAAAACTGAGCCTCATTCCCCAGGCCCAAATCTGCCTTTCACATTTGAGCCAACAAAACACCATCAAATTCAATCGAACTCTTTTGCACACATACCTAGCCTAAAATTAGTCTTCACATCAAGTCATCTCAAGCCTCATTGATAATTTTTTTGCTGAGATTGACAAAGAGAGAGCCCTCTCCCGTCCTGGTAGGGCTAGCTACCAGGTTAAGCGTGGTTTGATGTTACCCTAGATTCTGCCTTTCTCAGCCTCAGGTAGATTTAGGCCCTAACATAGTGGCGACCATACTGGGGACACTCAAGATTTTTTGCTTGTTAGTTTTATTCGTTTTATAAACTACAGATGGAGCCTGAAGTTAGCCAGGTAGCCTTCAAACTGCACATTGCTTTGCGAGTGCATACGTAGATAAAAGCTTCTTCAGTCAATCTCCGGTCTAGTCTTATAAACTGAACATCTAACTTGCAAATTTCCCCATTACATTAAACTGGGGAAGAGGTGACAGATCTTCTCTGGGAAAGATCATTCAAGTTGAAGATCTGATTGCTGATGGTGGACAGCAGTCAGACACATATGAAGGCTGAAACATTCACCTGACGACTCCAACTCAATCCAGAGATTCCAGTGCTCACTGATCCATTCATGCACTAAAATAAAATAGTAGGGTATGTGGCAAACCCTGCGCTTTGTGAAGTTTTAAAAGAAGTTAGAGATCAGTTAGTGGATATTGAAATTGATGAAGTATTTTTCATTGTTGTGCTTCAATTTTTGAGATCTCCGAAGTTTCCTCCTAAAGCTAAAACTGGTTTCTTTGAGTTAGTTGTTGAAAAATTTGAGAAGGAGATTCAGTATTTAAATGATCAGATCCAATCATATGAATTCCGAGATCCCAAAAAGTTCTTGGAAACTCTCCCTCCTTCAAAACAAGAAACAATAGAGCTGCCCGTGGATATTTGCATTGATAGTTTGCAACTGGAAGCATGTATTGAGGAGTTGGGGCAGCAAACAGAGTCTGGTTTTTTTTATCCTATTGCAACGTACATGGAAATTTTTTCCAGTTTGAATGATAGATCAAATTGTCTTTTACATAACCAGACTCGTTATGTGCATGTATGGCTGTCAGCATTTACATTTGTGTCCTGGTTGAAGCACTTTCAAGCAGCATCCTTGTCACAGTTACTTGATTGGTTGATCTGGAATTACAGCGTTACTTGATCTATTGGTTTTGCAGCAAATTAGGGTAGATTTGTAAATAAATAAGCTACCAAAGGCAACATTTCAGTTTCTGATATTTGTTTATGTACAGGTTGCAGTATGTATATGTTTTTGGATTGGTATGAGTTGTTTTGGGTTTGCAGTTGTTTGACCATCCATGCCCAATGGATGAGGCACTTGGTCTACAGTGTTCTTGACACCTCCAAGGAGCTTCCATCCCCAATGGAGCCGATGTTAGTTCCAGTCTTCGCAGCGTGTCACCAGGGATCAACATGAGCTCTTACTATGTCTGGTTTTGTTAGATGTTTTGCACATGATTTTCATCACAAAACATGTCATAAGTGTGTCCATCAGAAGAAGCTCAAAAAAATCTTTCCAATGGTATATCACACTCCCGTAACCAGCTCCCGGATTAGAGGATATGATCGAAATGAATGAGTGATTCTTGGTTATGCATGTTTTGAGGTCAGTTGCTGCACACAATGAAAAGTTTAGTACAAAATCATTTTGTGAAATAATGGTAAGGAATTTTTCGAAAGTGAAAGAGGTTTTTGTTCATCACTTATCAAATAACAAAAACCTCCTTTATTTTATGCACAGGTGCTACTATGTGGGAGATATACAGTGATATTTGGAGCCTACATTAAAACAAAGCAAAATTTTCATATTTTTTACTGTTTTAGTCATTTTAGTACGTGGCCATTTTACAACATATGGAACGTAATTTTGCAAAACCCAAGGAGTTTTTTGTTAACCACAAGCCATATAACAAAAACCTATTTCAGTTTATTCACAGGTGTCACGAATTTGGATATGTGACTATATCTTTACAGCTCATTTTCACAAATTTAAATTTTTAATGTTTTTCTGTTTTAGAGATGATTTTGTGGAACAGATTGCGAACAACTGGAAACGAATTTCTGAAATTTGAGAGAGGTGTTTCTCCAAAATGACCTTATATAAAAAAATTTCTTTCAGTTTTGTAACAGGTGCTATGGTTTAGGAGATACGAGTTCATCTTCAACACCTATTTTCAGAAATTCGGCCCAAGTTTAATGTAACTGATTCTATTTTGAAGAAAATGGTTGAGCTCAATTCCATTAGTACAAGGATGAGAAAATGTATATATTTTATGAATTTCATAGTGTAGGGGTTGGATTTTGGCATAAGGTTGGATTTTTTGGAAAGCTTGGAGCTTATTGTATACCTATTCTCATAGCTTTGGCTATTAAATGAACATGGTTTTATAAAGATTATGTGATTCCTGGCATCTTGCTTTGGTATTGTGTTTTCTTCTGTAATTGTAAGTTTACATGTGTTTTATGTATGCCATCATCTCTCTTTTCTTCATATTAACTAAATCAAACAAGGATAAAGGTAGAATCCATTGGAATTGCAGTGCTCTACCTAGGGTTTTCTTAGTTATTTATGTTTTCAGTTGTTTGAAGAGGATCATTGAGAATTTCATGCCCTTTTAAACTCCTCATCTGTCTAAAACCTCTCCATCTCACTCAATTTTAAGTACCAATTCACTTGCCTACCTTTCCCCATAGAGATCTCTGCAAAATTGAGCCTCATTCCCCAGGCCCAAATCTGCCTTTCACATTTGAGCCAACAAAACACCATCAAATTCAATCAAACTCTTTTGCACACATACCTAGCCTAAAATTAGTCTTCACATCAAGTCATCTCAATCCTCATTGATCATTTTTTTGCTAATATTGACAAAGAGAGAGCGCTCTCCCGACCTGGTAGGGCTAGCTACCAGGTTAAGCGTGGTTTGATGTTACCCTAGAGTCTGCCTTTCTCAGCCTAAGGTAGATTTAGGCCCGAACAGGATCTTAGCTGTCCTGTGAATACAACATCAGAGAGAGGTGGTACCATATTTTGAGTGGAATTGGTTAGAAATCGTAAAGCCATTTGCTGACTATATGGTTTTACTAGAAACTGCCAATAAGATTCCTGATCAAGCTTAGATAGCTTCTTTATTGCTTCAATTTGATTCTTGGTAGTTTCCTTCCACTGTCCCTCTAATTGTTTCATATATGGGAAAACTCCAGACTTGCATTATTTAATCTAATTAATATTGTAAATGTTTTCATTCACAACTTCAATTAATTTAGTTGCTATATCATCTGCTCTCGCTGTTTCCCTTTCTACTTGCTTCAATTGGATATCCAAATCTGTAAACATAATATCTTTGTGGGATTCTTCAATCTTCGGAAAATAAGCTTTTCTTCCTACCTCAGATTATTGCTAGGAGATAAAATCTGAGATTTTCTTATCAACATATTCATATTCCAATCTATGATCAACCATTTGTTGTACTAATGTATCACTTGTTTCACAATATGGTTTAATCATTGAAATTCTTTGACAAAATATTTCTTGCTATTTTGACAATTTAGTATTTAACTCAAGTGTTTCTTTGATGAATTCTTATGTCTGATTCTGATTTCTGAGTTTATCTACTTCATTCTGTATTAGCTGAATCTATGTATCCTTTTATGTAATGCTTGCCTGCTGTTGTAACTTCATTTGCTCAAAATATTTCTGAAACTGTATCATCTGCAACTTTATTTTCTTATTGACATTATGCCTTTCCTGTTCAATTTGTTTCTCTAACAGATGAATTCTTGCATCTTTATATTTAAGTAGAAGACTAACCTCTGCTGCCTTATCAATCATAGTTGTTCCATAAGCACCTGCGAATTGTGACAGTCTTGTCAAATTTTCTGATGGATCAATGGGGCTGTATTTCTAGACAACCTCCATTGATTCATTCTCTGGAGTTGCTGCTAATGAATCAAGATTTCTTTTCTTTCTCTGTCTTCTTACCACTGCTTTGTGTGCTAGACTATAAAATATATCTAAAGGGGGTATTTCTTCAATTCTCAAAAAAATTTGTGATGTTGGGTAGGCCAAGATGATTTCAACATCTAATTCTATATTTACTACTTTTAAGGTCTGTTTAGGAGTTTGAAAATCATAATTTCCTTCCATTCCTGTGGTTGTTGGTGTTAGCTGGAGATTTTCTTTGAACTGATCCCATTATTTATCTATGTCATCTATTATGGTTGTCTGTGTCTGATCTTGTGTAGAATTAATGTTCAATTGTTCTTCAGCCAAGGTTTCTTTGGTTGTTTCTTGATTATTTCTCTCTGTAGTCTCTTCAAAAATTTCCTTAGGGTCTTCCTCTTGATTTTGAGATTCATGCGCAGAAATTTCTGAATCTTTACTGGATTTCTCTAATGATTCTTGATTAGAATTGTGATAAGAATTTTCTTCTAAACTTATACTTGGAGTAGCTTCTCTCATTTCCTTAATCTGCAACAGGTCTAACGGAACCCTTGTCAATCTTTTGTTTCTGTAAATATAAAAATGATTGAGGTCGGATGGAGTCAATTTGATTGACGCAAAATGCAAGGCTTGTGAGAAATTTTTAGCCTTTTCAAATAGGTCATCAAATTCATCTTTCTCATGCATTAATTGTCTAATTTTAACCAAATCAATAAAGTCTTGAGCGACTTTGTTGGGATCATATTGTCTCCCTGGCATTGTAGCCAGATTCAAGCATGCAGTATTCTGCACCTCTTTAACTGCGTGTCCAAAATCAAACATGGCAAAAGAACCACATTGAATCAAAAAAGTTGGCTAGATAGATTTCTTCGCGTATTTTAGGGTTTTGGTAAGACCTTCCCCTACTATCTGGTATGCAATTTCTCTTGCCAATAACTTATCAGGAACATATTAAGGAAGAACATGGGGAGAAAAAATACTCTCAGAAACTCTGATATAAGTAAAAGTTTCTTCACCAAACCATTCTGCCACTAAAAAAATATCTATCTTTGCTTCTTTTGAAAGCCTAGGGGCTTTTGTATCAAAAATAGATTGATGGATAGGCAGCATGATACTTTGACAAATATTATAAAAATGGGGACAAAATCGAGATTCCCATAAAATATTATGATACACGTGGATAGGAGTAGGGTCTATGAGAGTCCAATTCCAACGCATATTAGGAAATTTTGTACGAAAACATATGGCATCCATAACATAAGCACTCATAAAAAATGGAGGGATGACCCGAGTAGAGACAACTTTATACTGTTCATACTGTCTGATAGCCATAACTAAATTGTCGGATAAAATGTTACCCAATTCATAATCATGGAGTTGACAGCCGCATCAATTAATGGGACCCATTCCATAGAAAACTTGGTACTATCAACGTTCCCAAAAAGCCTACACGCCATAGCAGCTACATAACTATGTGGAGCTGATAGAGGTGCAATTGGGTACATACCAGTTTTCTCCCGTTTGAATTTGTTGGAGCTAGATCTCCAAGTTTGCATGGCATCTATTGGGTCTTCATTCTCTTTTGCGAACTGCTCGATGAAAGCTCTATCATAGACCTTTTGAGGTTCTGGCAGATGATACATTCTGTGCAAATTGTCTGCAGAAAATGACCCCATGACCTCTTGTCTTCAATACTTGAATGTCTTGTGTGAGATATCCACATTGTTGATAATCCACTTCACCCTATCTGTATATGGCAGGATTTTAGGTCTTGCAGCTATTCTGTGTAAGAAAGGACATGCTGCTTCAAAATAGGAAGCTTCAGACGAGACTTTAGCGTCAGCAGTTGCTTTGACTACCAACACCTTTAGATTTTCGTCCTCTACCAAATTATACATGGCTT
Source organism: Pinus albicaulis (assembly GCA_034641835.2). Taxonomy (NCBI): domain Eukaryota; kingdom Viridiplantae; phylum Streptophyta; class Pinopsida; order Pinales; family Pinaceae; genus Pinus; species Pinus albicaulis. The sequence continues at coordinate 1,545,290,672 of CM076575.1, forward strand.
CCCACGACATACTTCCGCCATATTTGTTGCATGTAGTATCACTAAAGAGGGGCAACATGTCTGAATCCTCGAATGTAGAAATCTCTGCTGTCTTTTTCCTTTCTTTGTCATCTCTAAGCGTTATTCCTTGAGATTGAACAATAGAGAAATCAAAATGAACGTAAAGCAAAGATAATAGCAGAGGTTTAATTAAAACGGTAAATACGACAAGGATGGGACTTTTATTGAAAGCACGAGTAAAAATATACAAATCTCCTTGAGCCTTTAAAAGAGTAAATGCAATTAATTTCTAATAATTACACATTATGTCCTTCGTGTGATTCGTTTCAGGTATTTTCAAAACATCGCATCGCAAACCTAAATGGTAAAGTTCGAAATGTTAAGATTTAATCACAAGATCGCAACTTGTAATGGTAATATTTCACAACATCGCAATATCGCTATATCGCAAGATCGCAGGATCACAAGATCTACCATATTGTAGTATCACAAAATCGCAAGGTTTAGAGTTATGGTATTAGGAATTTTATTTCAGTATTTGTGATTTGTGATGCGCAATGTATTCTTTGATCGGATTTTTCTTTATACTAAGTATACATTAAGCATTTCATGAATTTTTAGAAATATTTCTAGGCATTTATAAAGAGTGCAACATAACACTTAATCTTAAAAAAGGTTTTATTGATCGCTTTATCACAGATTCCGACTAATGATTATTTGTGTTACCTTTGGCTTTTGTGATCTGCGATAAAGAGAAAAAGTGCTTAGTTGTTAAACACCATGTTAAACACACACATGGTGTATGAGGAAGAATAACACACACACACAAGAGACTCAACACACAATGAAGGATAAGCGTGAGGCTTTCTTATTTTTCCGTTATACATGATGTACATTTATAATACAATGGTGTGACTCTTGGTTTCATCTTCCAAGGTCACTTGGACTCCATTGTGACTTTTCGCATTCCACACCTACCCATGTAGGATTAGGTGTTCCAACATCCCCCCCTTAATCTGAAGGGGTATGTGTGAGTCCAAGAAGAGAGTTTTAATACAAATCTGCAAAGTATGCATGGCAGCACCTGGGCATAATCAACTCTCTGAAATGTTGGAAAAAAGAGGTGGTTTGAGGATGACCACCAACACTGGAACGTAAAACTTGTTGCAGTTCCCGGAACTCTTCCAAAACTAGAAAGAAGCTGAAGGCTTCTGCTAAAGGAATTGTCCCTCATAAAAAAGGGAGACCTTCAACCTAAAAGAAGGGAGGTCTACTACCTGTGATGGTTTTAGGATTACCAACAACTCTGGAATGCTTGAAGCATTTCCTGGAACTCAACCAAAGCTGCCAAGAAGCTGAAGGCTTCTGCTAGAGGAAGTGTTCCTCATATATGAAAGGGAGACCTTCGACCTAAAAGAAGGGAGGTCTACTACCTGTGATGGTTTTAGGTTATCCACCAACCAAAAATGATGGTTTAAGGTTGTCCACCAACCGAAGGCATGCTCATGGGAATCCGTGTCTCTGGCTACATCTATGAATCTGGAATGATGAATTGTGGCTCAAGCTCGCTTGAACTGTTGTGTCTGTGGCTACAACTCTGAACATGGAATGAGAGATTGTGGCTCAGGCTCGCTTGATCTGACGTCGAAGCTTGTACATGACCACCATTTTCCCCCCTGTAAGGGACAAGGTGAGATGATGGCGAAAAATCAACTACAAGTTTGCTCAATATCCATGAACAAGTTCTGACATGTGTCTTAAACATCTTCTTGGCTGCTGATGCCCATTGCCAAGAAGCGATCCATCCAAGATGAATCTTTGTTCTTGCAGGAGGCTTGTTTCTGAAGCATCTGTCTGAAGAATGGGTGTGGCGACCACAGTGCTTGCATGGATGAAGATCAAAACAGTGATCTTTCATATGGCCAACTCGATCACAGTGTTAGCATTTCTCAATCTGTTGTTGTGGAAGCGGAACAGGATCTGGAACATCTGTAGGTGAACTGTCATACATGAATCCGGCACTCTAAAATTTGATAGGCTTGGTGTAGTCTGGAATGTGAAAGGACACATCCTTGTCATATCCAAGACCAGTTATGTGCTTGTTGTGGACAATCTCTTCCCAAGGTCTGATGATGGGCTTGAGAAGTGCAGGTTGAACTGCTGCATCTGCATGTACATCTGCTCTTGTGCAAGGAACTGAATGTGAATCAACTAGAACTTTATCTTCTTTCTTCTTATGAGAGTCCTTCTCAATCTTCTGAACAGAAACAAGTTCAGAATGGTGTCTCTTTTGTTGAATTTCATCTTGTTGGAGCTGAGATTCCAACTGCAAAAACTCAATCTTTTCTTGTGCATTTTGCAAACAACTTTGAATGTTACAAAGAGCATCCTTACTCATTTTTATCACATCATCAACATTTGAATGAATGAGGTTTTTCAACAACTCTAATGCCTCATTTATTTTAGCCATTTCAACAACTTAGGCTCAAAAAATGAAAGGGTGTCGGCTTCAACCGAAAATGCACCCATTTACAATGTGATTCAACAACAAATACAAATGACTCCAAAGAATTTCCAACTATGGAAATATCAAAGTACAAAATCTGCTCCTCAAATGATGGAGGGCAATCAACAATTTTTCAACAACTCAAGTAATGATTGCAACTATGAAGAAGCAATATCTACTCACAATACAATGTCAATACAATACAATATTTCTGCAAAATATTTGTATGAATGTGCAGCAAAAATACTTGTGCAAGAGGCCTTTAAGGCAGCTGAATTTTTTCTTCAAATAGCTGTTTGCACCAATAACAATTCGTCTTCAAATGTCAATTTCTTCAAAAAATCACCCTTATGCCACAAATCACACAATGTCAAATCTGCAATTTTCTCTATGTATTCAGTGCATCTTCTCACATGTCATTCCCTCTTTTTCTGTTGTTCATATTCTCTCTTTCCTCTCTCTCTATGCTGTTTTTTTTTTATTTTTTTATTTTTTATTTATTTAATTAAAAAATAAATTAATTAAAAAAATGGGAAAAGGGATGGTAATAGAAATGGGAGGGAATTTAATAAATTAAAAAAGAGAGGGTGGTGGGAAAAAGAAAATTTTTATTTTTTAATTTTTTTAATTTTTAATTTTTTTTAAAATCATTTGGGATTAATTAAAAAATGGAAAGAGGGAGAATTTTAATGGGGGGAGGTATTATATGGAAGGGAGAAGGGATATTAAAAAAAAATTAAAAAATTAAAAGAAAAATTTAAAAGAGGGGGGCATAGGCAGAGCCGTGGAGCGATAAGGGTTATGGCGGGGTTGCAGGGTGGACAGAGTTAGAGGGAACGATGGCGAGGGGAATCGAATGGGTAGGAGGAGTGTGCGGGTAGGAGCGTAGGGATGACGAGGTGAGTTGTAGGGGGGAGTGTAGGAGGGCCGGGAGGGGTGAGCTGTGTGATAGCCGTGAGGGGGAGCGGATAGGGGAAGCAAGGGGGCGGGGTGTAGTGTGAGGGAGTAGTGCAGGTGGGTTGAGCGATGGGGAGAGAGGGTTGTGAGAAAAGGGGAAGGGTAGAGTGGCGTAGGGTGTGCGGAAGCCACGAGGGCATGTGTTGAGAGGTGAGAGGGTTGGGGAGAGGTGAGGGGGCGCTGTGGGTTGACAGGGGTGGACGGAAGCGCAGGAGGGTTGGTCGTAAGGGCATGAAGGAGATGCGTAGAGCGTGAGGTATGTGAGGTAGTGTTTCAGTCGAGAGCAATGGGCCGGTTTTGAAAATCGAATAGAGGGTTAAGAGTTATGAGGGGAGTTGCAGAGAGGGCCAAAGGCAATTTTTTTTTTTTTAAATTAAAACAGCAGAGAGCAGAGAGCAGTGAAAGATTTTTTTAGAATAGTAGCAGAATTTTTTTCTTTCAAATATACAGCAGAATTTTCCTTCAGATGGGTAGTGCTGACTTTCTTCAAAGCCAAAGCCTAAATGCTGCCAATTTCTGAATGCTGCTCCTTCTCCAAAACCACTTTCTTAATGCGGCAAAATGTCTGCTACAAAAAATCTGAGTGCTGCAAAAATGTCAAGAATTTTTGCAGATATGCATAGGCCATAAACACAAATTGCTCACTCAATTTGGAGCAGGGCCAGAAATCTCCCGCTCTGATACCATGTTAAACACCATGTTAAACACACACATGGTGTATGAGGAAGAATAACACACACACACAAGAGACTCAACACACAATGAAGGATAAGCGCGAGGCTTTCTTATTTTTCCATTATACATGATGTACATTTATAATACAATGGTGTGACTCTTGGTTTCATCTTCCAAGGTCACTTGGACTCCATTGTGACTTTTCACATTCCACACCTACCCATGTAGGATTAGGTGTTCCAAAATTAGTCTTAAATGGCTTAGCTTAACGCTTTAAAGGAAAAACTCTTTCTTGCTAACTTTTTCTTGAACACCAGAGTCAATTGCACTATGTACCCTTGAGTAAACAATAGCCATAAAAGTAAAGAGTGATAATAAAACCAATCTATATTTTTTTGTTATAACACACTAACAGTAACTTAGGGGTATAGAGCCTTGAAATAGATTTGGAGAGGACACTCTTCAAGGATGTAAAACTAAAACTAGTTCCATTAAAGAGGATACATTCATTGTCCCATAAAATGCTTTCCAGAAAGCTCCCCTCACACATGAGTCAAGCACATGGTTGCATCGATAACTTGTGGATCGAAATCCCTACTACCTTGGTACTAGTGTTCATTTGATTTTGCACATTTATGGATCTCTTTGAAAGGTGTATGATTTTTTTCACGCAATCTCTCAAGAGGTTTCGAGCTTAGTTACCTTGCCTACACATATGGTTCCAATCACACATGTCTCGCCAATCATTTGGTTGTGAGGTGGTAACCTTAGTGGCCTATATTTTAGGACTCTTACATAGGTCAATATGGGTGGGAAGTCCCCATGGTACCTGAGGTAGACATTAATCACTATATTCATGCTCCTGGGGGGTGACACTCAACTCAATTGAGTTCACTTGCACCAATCAATGCTGGTATAGGGAGGTTGGGGTAACTACCTCTTAGTCGTTTGTCAGTCCAAGGTCCTTCCAGATTTCATCACCTAAATCATCTTGGATTTAAATAGGTGCATTTTTAATTAGTTTTCTTATTGTGTCTCTCAATACATTTTATAATGTCTGTTGTTTGGTCTAAAACTAGTTGGCCATAGGGGTGTCTTAATAAATGAATGAACAAATTGATTAATTAATCAAAGTCATATATTCTCTATGGATGAAATTTTTTTACTTCTATCTTGAAGATTGTAAAAGGATTCCTTTCAAAGAGGTCCACTACTATAGATATGTAGGACCGATTACGATTGAGGCGTAGATGCGATGGCTCCTTTCTTGAGAGGGGGGGGGGGTGAATCAGTATTTACTGCATATTCAAAATTTTTTACTTTCTCATGCTCTAAAACCCATACGCTACTTTGCTGAAGCCAACTAGCGTATGTACGTGGATATCCTTCATAAAAATCGCGTATACACAGAGATTTAATTATGCCATTGATTCTTCACTTATATTATTCCATCATTCATTCATTAGATGTTCTATAAACAGTAAACAAGTGCAATAAGAACAGAATAAACCATCACACATAAGCATCACACATGAACACCAGGATTTTAGGTGGAAACCCAAGACGGGAGAAAACCACCACTGCAGTTGCTCAGCCTTCAATATTTTATTATAGAGAAAACATCTTACAACATATGTGCTGGTGCAGACTCCTACCAGCACGCAGGCACCCACCTGCGCTCGTTTACCAGCCTCTCCTGGAAGGGAGCTCGAACCACGACTCGTTTGACCTCTCTGGAAGGGCTACGACTTGATCTCGTTTGACCTCCTGGAAGGGAGTACCGACCCCTTTGATCTACACTTAGAAGCCTCTCCTGGAAGGGAGCTACGACCCCGTGATCTCGTTTACCAGCCTCTCCTGGAAGGGAGCTACAACCCCCTGACTGAAGGCTACAACCCTCAGCACCACCTTGGACCACGTTTCATCAATTTTCACACTGGATCCAACGACTTCAATAGAACACAACACGGAGCCACGTTTCATCTGTTAGCCTAAGAGTGGACTTTATAATACTTTTAAAGCCTGGTCAGAAATCCTATCGAGAGATACATATAACTCAACGTGAATCTCCGGTAAACCGGCGAAACGAGATCAGACATTTCTTACCACAGACTTCAGCAAACCCTAGTTTGCATACGCGCTTTCCTTTCACTGATGTCGCGTATATACACGCTTCCGTTTACATAAACCAGCGTATACTTCTACACATATTACAGAACAATTTCATTGCGCATATGCGCTTTCTCTTCAGCGAAGCCGCGTATATACGCGCTTCCCCTTCGGCAAACTAGCGTATAGATCTTCAACCATTATATAGCAGCATATCTCTTCAGATCAGATATTCAGTTCAGATTTACCCTTTTACTTCAGACAGATGTTCGCCTCATCTTAGATCTAAGTCTTCCATAAACAAATCTAGCAGATACAAGTACAATTCAGATCTAGATCCCCTTCTTCATCATTGGTGCATCATACATTCAGATCTATCATTCAAACCATTACCCTTTCCATACAGATATACTTCACAGAGAAGTATTCATTCAAGCTCAGACATCTTGCACCCACACTCATGATTTGCACAATGAATTTCTTCTCCTTATATAGGTTTATCCTTTTTCAATACCACGGGCCCCTTTTTTCAATACCATGAGCCAAAACAATACCATGAGCCTTCAATACCACGGGCCCCTTTTTCAATACCATGAGCCAAAACAATACCATGAGCCTTCAATACCACGGGCCCCTTTTTCAATACCATGAGCCAAAACAATATTACTTCCGATGGTATTCCTGGACGGGGTCACATAGATGAATCATTACTCAATACAATGGGTCAATACCATGGTGGTTACCCCTGGTTTTGCACTTTATGAGCGCTTTTTCCCATACGCGACTTGGAACGTTGTTTCCCGCGTGCATACGCGACTTCCCCTAGACAAATCCGCGTATGCCTAGAGACATACTCTTTTTATCATAGATCTATCACATGCTGAATTCCTTTCTTCATTGCCTTATGTACTCACTGTAGATACATCAGATTTAGTTCATCAAGACATGTTCTATCAAGCACAACTTCATCAAGTAAGTTGCCATCATCTTGCCATTCAAGGACAACACTCATCATCATATTGCTAACAAACATCACTTCATATCAGATTTACATCATTTACCAAGTCCATCAAGTCAAGAATAACTTCATCAGGTGGATTGCCATCAAGGACAACACAAGTCAGCTATCTCTTGTCTTCATCTTCATTCAGTGGGTTGTCATCAAGGACAACATTCTGCATCATATTGCCAACAAGATCAAACTTAAATTGAGAGGGATATTTTTTGTTCAAGGGTGTAAGACCAAGTTATCCTTGAATTAGTAGATGAAATTCCACCACCACACATCAACCCACCTTTGAGGAATCCTATTGACCATAAATTGATACAATTATGCCTACACCTATTCTCGGTTAGTTGAGGGGAAGTAATTTTTTTGAAGGATTACACAATCCTTAGGGTAGTTTTGCATTAGGAGGAATTCCCTTCTATGGAGGTCTAAATTCATTTGGAACTGCTATCTTATTTTGGGGCAGTATCCGTGCCGCTACCACTTTACCTACAATTTTTCCTACTTACAGAAAATATTTTACACAAGGATATCATCCTTCTAGTTATAGGTATAATACCAATAGAAATCATTCTTTTGGGAGTTCCTTTGTTCTCAGAGAAAATAACATTTTCACCACTATGAATCATCTAGGGGTCAAATACTTTAGGCCTCCTTATGGACACTATCCTTCTTCTGGAAACTATATTATGTGGGGACCAGAAGGTCCATTTGATGTTCCATCTTTACCTACAAAACCTTTCGACCAACACCAACTTCCTTTTATAGCATCACTTGAATTTCCTTATTTGGATAAGCTCAATAATGAACCGATATACCATGATCCTTCGTGGTCTCCAATGCATATCAAACTACCTTTTGATATACCAAAATTTTATGGAAATTCGGAAAGAACCTGACCACACACATCACCACCTACCATTTATGGTGTTCATCAAATTCTTTGGTGGATGATAATAGCAGGTTGTGTATTTTCCAGTGAACCCTAACTATGCATTCCACTAAAGGGTACATTGAGCTTAAAAATCCATCCAACCACAATTATGCTTCCTTGGTGTGAATGTTCCTAAACCACTTCTAGTTACCTTTGTAATGAGAGATTGACACTGATCTAATATCTACTTTTAAGAAGGGAAACTCTACCTACATATTTTACCATATTCATGAATGGAGGAAATGTAAGCAATTGATTGAGATTCCCTATTAATTTCTTAAATATTGTTTCACTCGATATGTGCCACCCAAAATTTCCAAGGATGTAGCTATGGTTAGGGAAACTATAAGGGAGCAAGCCATCTTACATGCCCAACATCTTGACTTGATTTATCCAAATTAAGTTACTTTATAAGATATCAATCATAATTCTCCTTGACCATCTACTAATTCAGAAAACCAAAAATAGGGACCACGTTATGATGGTGTGTTTGGTTCCATTATTATTGATGTTGTGAGCCCGTTGGTCGGTCAACTAGGGAAATTCATTGTTACAATGTAAGCTCCTAAAAATGTGCCCAATTATCGATAATCAATGTCTCCTAATAAAAAAACCAATATTCATATGGTGCAGTCTGTGAAACCAAATACTCCTCAGCAACCTGGAAATAAAAAGAATAAAAACAAGCAACAAACACCTATAAAACTACTCAAGAGACATAATCAACTGAAACCGACATGGATTTTGACATGAATGAACAAAGATGCAAATTAAAGTTTCCTTGAAATAATTTTTCGTGTGACCATATTAATCATGAGTTCCCATGGATGGGTGAGATTCAATAACTTTTAGTGCAACCAACCATTGTGAAACATCCTGCCATATTGACACATCCATTCCCTGCTAACCACAAAAACAAATGGTTGCAACATTTTCTCCTCCTTTTCTTGGGGCGAAGGTAGGATAAACATTTCATGGAGGCTCATCACATATTCTTATGTGCAATGATATTATGAACTTGTCTACAAGATAAAAAACTTATGACACTCCTGAGAGTAGTTATTTATCTATGGATTCAATCATCCCCAATCAATATAATGGACCTCTCACACTAGATTATCCTTTAGAGATAGTGATTCACCCACCTAAGGGTTTTCTTTGTTAGCCAACACACAATCCTAATGCTAAGACTGCCCAAAACTATAGTATTGTCGAGGATCTAGCCCAAACACCATTTTCGATGTCTACTTTGGAGGTTTTGCAGAGTTAGCCTATGCAATGTAGAGCCTTATTGACCATTATCAGAGGGATTTATCCCTTAGATTTGAATTTGATTACATTTGAGGTGGATGAAAATCAGTATAATTTATCCCATCATGTCACTTTTCAAATCTCAGTGCATATTTATAGAATTTTTTTTTGTTACACTCTTGTGGATGAAGGATCCTCCACTTCTATCCTGGCCTCATCATGCTAGAAATATCTTATTGGTTCTCCTCCACTTATCCATCCAATTACCACCTTCCATGGATTTGATGGCAACACCTTCTTACCCCAAGGATTTCTTCCAACATTTTCGATCGAGCTAGGGGCAAAAACATTACCATTGATGTAGAAGTTGTTGTCATCCCATTTGTGTATATTCTCCTTCTCAGACATTGATAACTTTATGCTATGATTTTTGTTGTGTCATTTTCCTTTCACTTTGTTTTATTTCCCCACAAATGAAAGATCATTACCATTGATAAACTTGTGTATTTTACACTTACGACCAAATTAACTACTATAGGAACCATAGTGCCATTTTTTGGGGATAACAATATGGGACTTGAGAATGTTGGTGTAGTTTTGTTTAAGAACTCATCATTAAAGGGTATTTTTCCAATTCCCCCACTTGATGTTACACCTACTACTATTGCTCCTATGCATGTGATATCTTTGGATGGTTTCCTCTCTTTGGGTGGTGCCCTCTCTTTCAGATGTAGACTTGCATGGTGAAAATATGTCACTCCTAGTGGGAGGGATTGTCTCTACAGTGATCTCATCAACACCTCCTAACATTGGTTAGAAAATCCATCCCAATATGGAATATGATCAGGAATATTTTCCCAAACAAGCGTCACTCCACATATTTCACATGACTCCCTCGATGACAAGTTCCCTTCACCTCAAGCTATCCTAGAGGTTGTGAATCTGGAAATGATAGAAATCGAAAAACAAAATTTTGAATTAGGTCAAGGGGAAATCCCTATGTCATCCAATGAAGTGCCACCCTTGGAACAAATCAATTCCTGGATTTATAGTACAAAACTTTCCATTAAATTTTCCAATCCAAAACCCTCTCTGATGAGTTTCTTGTACCTCCATTGTATATTGATAGCCATTTTCAAGGAGTTGTACTTACTATTGAGACCACTCACTCTTTATGTCTCTGGGTAGCTCCTGATAATTCTATGATTCTAGGATTTCCTTAGAACCATCAAACTTTAGGAACATGGAAATTCAACTCTATGTGGTGTAGCCATATTATGGTGTGCTATATGATGTCAAAAATTTCCCATGAGTTCATACACATCCATAGGAATCCTTAGCCTATGCCTAGCGGTGGGAAATACATAATGTAACCTATCATACTACATTTTTCCTTATATAGATGCATTTTAGTTTTGTTGGTATGTGATGTGAGCATTTTTTTGTCTTTCGGTGTGGGTTGTTTCAGCTGAATGCTTATCATAATTGGTACTTATTTTGCATTTGTCAATCACATACTATTGAATTTTCATAGGCACACCCATGGTGACACCAAGAGGTTATATACATTATTCTTCTAGCTATGTTGAAATTTGCGCAATAATTTAGCATTTATACAAGAATGCAAGTCCACAAAACATGGATTTTTAATCACATCATTCGAAGTCATAATTAAGAGCCAGACTAGACATAAATAACACACTATATATGCCTAAATCCCAAAAATTATGAAACTCAAAAAATAAAAGGTATAAGCTCATGTTTTTACCAATCTACGGTTTGATTTATTTCACTTTGTGATTTAACCATGGGTCTAGTCTTTCTGGATGGTTTTTATAGGATAGGGTGGAATTTTTATTGTGACATCCACTAGATCTTAGGTGCATTTTCTTTACCTTTTAATATAGGGCTAGTTCTTTCCCTCTTATCTCTTATGAATTATTGACCATCAATGCCATGTTCATTGTGCCTTAGGTCTGATCCCATCATGTTGTGAAAATAACCCTTCCTTATTTGCATGTCATAACCTATGTGGTAGAACGTTCCTTTACATGGATTCCATTGTTTAGCACTTGCTTTCCATTTTCGTTTCAATGCTACATCTTTTTATAGGCCCACCAAGACTCTAAAATGAGGCTTATGCTAGAATGTGCATTTATATCAAGGATTAAACTTCTGAATTGATGTTACTGATTGTTGTTTAAGTGTGGCAGGAGGCCACCTAGATACACATGCATGTGATGAGTCAATGAAATTTGGTTTACTCGAATGCATACCATTGATATTAGAATTCAAGTTTTAACTAATATTCCTATTAGAAATTAAATGACAGAGAAATGGAACACATAAAATATTGCAGAAACGCAAACACAAAAAACGATAAAAAAAGAGACACAAATATACAAGATTCAACCAATTTGGCTTATGTCCACAGAGAAACAATTAGTCCTTCCTTTATATTATCTATCAAACTTAAGGGATACAACCTATAGCACATTCAATATAACTTCCTCTTCTCTCTCACATAGTCTCCTATGTTTTTCTCTCACGGGATAATACATGGCTATAATAAAATTCATTCATATAAATCGAGGTTTTCCTTCTAGGGAAAAAAACACTAAATTAACATAACTTCTATCGTAAAATATTCTTCCTAATGAATAACCTAGATTGAATATGAAATTATAATATTTTACAAGGAAACTTTTCTCTAAATTTTGTTTTCTTGTGCGCTGCCCCTAAACCCCCACAAAGGGGGGGGGGAGGGCAGGGGGGGCTAAAAGGGTGTTTATTCTCGCCCTAAACATCCTTGGTAGCAATAGTTTTGGGGAAAACTCCCCCACACCCTCCTATCAGTGAATATGATCTGAACACAGTTGAAACAAGACCTATAAATTAGGAAGATAATCATAGATCCACACCCAAAGATATCCTACTTGGAGATTGATTATAGAAAATACACCACTGCTTCACTTGTTGGGAAATGATTCCACTTGGACTGGGTTGTCTCTCATTTTTACCATTATACTTTAAGAGAAATTGAAACTGAGTAGATACTTAGTTTCTCCCTGGTTACCACCTTTGTTAACATATCTATAGGATTCTTTCTAGTGAGTATATTTTCCATCTTGAACTGTCCATCATCTAGAACTGATCGTATGAAATGGAACCTGAGTTGTATATATTTAGTATTATAATGAAATGCTAAGTTATTTGCAAGATGAATCACTTTGGATTTCACTATATAACGTGCCAATCTCCTGCTCGTTACCCAATTCATCCATAAAACTTTGTAACCAAATCATTTCTTTACTAGCATCTGTAGTAGAAACATACTTTGCTTCCATTGTTGAAAGTGCAACAATGATTTGCATTTGATAAACTCAATTGACTGTTATTCCACCTACAGTAAACACATACCCTGTGGTGCTCCTCTTATTATCTTTATCACTTTCCATATCTGAATCAATATATCCCTGTAGAACAATATTTGAACCTCCAAAACATAATGTTTGATTAATGGTACCTCTCAAATACTTGAGAATCCACTTCCAATGCTCTTTTCCTGGATTTTTCATATACCTTCTCATAACTCCTACTACATGTGAAATATTAGGCCTTGTGCACACCATTGCATACATTAAGCTTCCATTTGTTGATGTGTATGGAAATTTAGACATATAATTTATCTCTTCCCAAGTCCTTGGGACACACATCCTTAATTAGTTTGATATGGATAACCAAAGGTGTACTAACTGGTTTTGAATTCTGCATATTAAATCTTTCGAACACCTTTTCTATGTACTTACCTTGAGACAATGTTGATTTGTGATTTTTCCTGTCTCAAGTTATTCTCATGCCAAGGATTTGCTTTGCAACACCCAAATCCTTCATTGCAAATTAATTATACAATTCTCTTTTGAGCACATTTATTTCCTGCATGTTACATCCCGTAACAAGCATTTCATCTACATACAATAGAAATATAATATAGTTGGCATCATTTTGTTTCTTAAGATAAACACAATGGTAAAAATGACATCTAGTATAACCTTGTTCAGACATAAATCTGTCAAATTTTAGATACCACTACCTTGGAGCCTCTTTTAAGCCATATAATCTCTTCTTCAACTTGCAAACTAATTTATCCTTCCCTTTGACCTCATACCCTTGTGGCTATAACATAAAAATCTATTCCTCCAAATCCCCATGCAGAAAGGTTGTCTTTACTTCTAGTTGTTCAAGATGCAAATATTCTACTTCCACTATACTTAAAATAGTTTTGATTGACGTCATTTTAACATTAGGAGAGAAAATTTCATCAAAGTCTACACCTTTCCTTTGTGAAAACCCCTTCAGAATAAGTCTAGCCTTATACCTCTTTTTTCCACCATATTCTTCCTTGAGTGTGTCAACCCATTTATTTTTCAATGTTGTTTAACCTACAAACAACCTAACTAAGTCCCAAGTCTTGTTATGTACCAAGTAGTCCATATCTTCTTTCATGGTTTGATCCCACTTCCTTTTGGTTTCCACTTGCATTTCTTTTTCATATCCTTTTGGTTCACTAGAATTAATTAACAGTACATAATAGAATGAAGGAGAGTTTTGTTCAATGGGTCTACTTCACCTGGTAAATATTCTAACAACACTTATAGGAGTTTGAGGTGCTTTTTGTTGTTGTTTCTAATTTTTTTTTGTTCATTATGATTTTCTGACACCTTTGAATTTTCTTTTTTTGTGATCTCATGAAGCATTGTGTATTATGTGTTTTACTTTTTCTATTTATTTCTTTGAAACTAATATTTGTACAAAACCCTTTCATTGAATACCACATCTCTACTCCTAATGATTTTATGGTTTTCATAATCATATAGGCGATAGCCAAAATAATTAATACCATATCCAATAAAGGTACACTTCTTTGTGTTTTACTCAATATTTGTTTTGTTTTATTTATTAATGTGGACAAATTATTCACAACCAAAAGTCTTTAGAAATGAGTAGTCTACCTTCTTACCTATCCATGCCTCCTCTGGAATACCACCATCCAAGGAACTTGAAGGCCCTATGTTTATTAGGTAAACAAGAATATCTACAACATCGACCCAAAATTGTAATGGTAATATTGCATGAAATATCATACACCTTGCATGCTCCATGATAGTCCCGTTCATCCTTTTTAACACACCATTTCTTTTGGTGTTCCTAGAAATGTATTCTCTCTATGAATTCCATGGTATGAACTGTAATTATCAAACTCCTTGTTTCTGTATTCACCTCCATTATCTTATCTTAGACACTTCAAATTCTTTCCTATCTCATTCTCAACCAAATTTTTCCATTTTTTAAAAGTATAAAATACATCAAAATGATTTCAAATAAAATAAATCCAAGTTTTGCTAGTAGCATCATCAATAAAAGTAACTTAATAATGAGACCTTAGTTGGTCCCCATACATATATATGCACAAGCTCTAATTTTTCACTCTTCTTTTCTTTCCCAACTCTAAGAAACGTGACTCGTTTTTTTTCCATAAACACAATTCTCACAGAAATCCAAATTGACATGCTTCAAATCTAACAACAAATTTCTTGAGTGAAGAATCTGCATTCCCTTCTTACTCATATTTCCAAGCCTATGACACCACAATGTCGTATATCCTATTTTTGAGGTTAAAACATTAGTATAATTATAAATACCATTGCACAAATATAATGTATCAAACTTCTCTCCTTTTTCTATTACCTGGGCTCCTTTAATGACCTTCCAGGTTTTGGTTATAAATGTTGTTACACTTCCCAACTAGCTTGTTGAAATTAGATTTCTCTTTATATATTGAACATGCCTTACCTCCTTTAACATCCATTAGTTTCCATTATGTTATTTTATGAGTACCTTAACCATTCCAATAATTTTACAGGGTTTATCATCACCTTGAAAACATGTCCAAAAACTCCTTGAACATAGTCATGGAAATGTTTCCTATGGGGTGTGGCAAGGAATGAAACCCTTGAATATACCACCCAGGCATCAATAATATTTTCTAATGAAATAATTAAATCATCTTGAAACACATCACCTATTACATTTTCTTCCTGATTGTTCTCTTGCTTAACATTTCCTTGTTTTCTCTTATGATATTTACAATCTTTCTTCAGGTGTCCTTTCTTCCCACATTTCTAGTACACTATCCCCGCTATGGATTTTGATCTTCCTTTACTTTACTTATTGTGATATCCTCAGCTCTTTTATATCTATATTTTTTTTCCCTTGGTCTCTGCAGTCAAATAATTTCCTGCTGTCTCACATGAGCTTTTTCGTTGCATTTCCTCACTAAGGATAGCACCAAAAACATCATCAAACTTTAAAATAATAGCTCTAGAGACAATATTAATGATAATACTGACTAATCCATTCCAACTTTATGAAAATGAGCTTAGAAACAACATAGCCCTAATTTCATCATCAAAATTTACCCCTAAATAACTTAACTACTTTGTAACCGTGTTAAATTCATTTAAATGATTAGCAATAAATCCACCTTCTAACATATTCATACTAAATAAATACTTCATAAGAAATACCATGTTTTAGGTCGAGGGTTTTTCATATAGTTTGGCCAATGCATTCATTATATATTCTTGTTGGAACAGGGTTTCCTAGCGCCAATTTTGTCCAAGTTTTGTAATATTTCCGTAATATTTGGTCTAGCGAAGGGGGTTTGGGGTGGGTCAAAACCCCAATGAATTGTAATGGGTCAAAAGGGTAGACCTAGGGTCTGAAAACCATGGTTTGCAGACCATAGGATAGCGCAGGCTAAGGTGCTATAAGTAGATGGGTAGATCAAGTGTAGAGGTAGGATAAGATTGATTGATGCTAATTGCGAATTATTGAGATCTATTTTGGGTTGTATTTGGGTAAGGAATCTGGCTCGCTATGTGCACAGGTAGGGAATTGGGTATGTAAGTGGATTTCAGAAGCTAATGAATGATAAATCTACTTGATCATATCTTATAAGAACTATCTGTGTTTATGGTATTATGGTTATTCAGTTTTTTGATTAAGGTTGATGTGCATGCGGATGCAAAGGTATTACTCAGATTTGATTAGTAATAGTTGTTTATTTATGCTACCTGTGGTTTTATGCACTTCGCATTCTGTGCATATAATGTTAAAGGTTCTGCGGTAAGATTCCCTCTACACAAATCTGATAGATGTTAACAAGGCCGCCCGCATTAACCCTCCTTCTCTCAAGGTGTAGAAACCTGGTTCCAACACCCTCCCATACTACTTCGAGTGAGACTTTGGCTTGCGCAAGCAATTCATTGCTGAAAGGGCCAGTAGTATAGGGGTTTGTTGGCAAGCCTTAAATCTGAACCTGGGTCAGGACCCCTCAAGACAACAAATGGTTTCGTTGCCGAGACCGAGATAAATTTGAGAGAAATTGGGTAATGCCACGAGGTCACTGGCGGCCTGAGAAGTATGAGCTTGAAGATTGGTTTGAGAAACAGATCTAGGAATTTTCCTTAAAAGAAAACCGAAGTACAAGGCTGACTACTGAAGAGTGGAAAAACAAGTATATATTTACAAAAGTATATGAGAGTTTCTTTATAACCTTCGCACACGAACTACAAGAGTGGTTAGCAAGGTTAGCAGAGTTCCATACCTACAGAAATAACGATTAGGTTACGCAGTGGACTCCTGAATTGATCCAATAGTTGGGGAGGGTTGATAACAAAATCACCCGTACTGTAGATCACTGGGTGGATAGTGTTTTGGGGGGATTTGTAACAGAATTCACAATTAATCAATTCATATCTTATTCTGAAGCTGAGTGGAGGTTCTTCAAAGGGTTTCGAGGTAGGTTTTTGTAAACATTGCCGCTACTAATTAAGATACTATTGTGCGAAAAAGGTGTGTTTTGCAGTCACACCACGTTAATGACCTACGATCAGAACAAAAGTACAACATGAAGTGGTAAATATTACCGAGTTAATCAAGAAGGGGATAGATCGGTATATAGTCCCTTAAAAGAGCTGCCTATGCATGCAGGAACTAGTCCTCCAGTTACCCCACTATCAAATCTACGAAAGGGTAAGAATTACCCTACCCCACCAAACGACATGGCCACACACATGAAGCTACCTACCTTTAAGGGTGTGGGGGATGAGGACATGGACCGATTTTGGTTCTTGGCAGAATCAATATGGACTGCGCATAATGTTGCTAGCGATGCTGTAAAAAGGGCGCAACTATCCCTAGCTTTTTAGGGAAGAGCCTTGGATTGGTTCATGGGGTACATCGGCCATCACGTGGATCTGTTAATACAGGAAATTAAGGATGCCTTAACACAATAGTTTTGGAAGTCGAAATCTGACGCTCAACTGGTGATTGACTTGAAAGATTTTCGATAGGGACCTACAGAGTCAGTGTGGGAGGTCGATCAACTGTTGAAGAAATTTATCAGGGGTGGAGTTTTTAAGTATGAAGATAAACAACACAAAGAATGGTTCATTTCCATGTTATTACCACACCTGTGCGGACCTATGGGCCAAAATACGATTAATACACAAGAAAAGGCCCTGGAAATTGCCATGAAGCTAGAAGCTGCGCCAAGGGACGATGCCCAATTTGGGGTGCAATAGATCTAGGGCCAGTTGGAGGCGATGCACCTAGAAATCCAGAATCTATGAAAAGAATGGGGAAAATAAGCCAGCACAAACGTTTGGTGCATACGGTGTATGGTGTCAGGCCATACCAAGGATCAGTGCCCTCTGCTATTAGACTACATGCAGGCTGGGGGGCCTAACCCATTACGCCCCAAAGAGGTTGTGGGACTAAGCACCCCCATGTTATGGTGCACTGATTTTCCAATAGTTGGAATGCATGATACAAACCACTGCCCCCGACTTGGTACCTATGTCCCAGAATTGAATAAGTAGTGGTGCAGATTCTGCTCGTCTGTAGGACATGATGAGCACAACTGTCAGACATATGATTTGATGATAGATAGAGGAAGCTTGTATAGGGTACAAGCTGACCCTTCCACACCACTATCTCCCTTTGGAAGAGGAGGCTCCCTGGAAAGAGGTCGAGGGGGGGGAGGAGGGGGGGAAGAGGTGGAAGCATAGGGCGGGGAAGAGGACAAATGATCTGCTATAACTGTGGGGAGGTGGGACACTTCGCAAGGGACTGTCCGAACCCTGCACGACAATATTGCAGGTATTGTAGGCAGTTGTATCATGTGATCGAACACTGTCCTGTACTGATAGCAATAATGTAGGAAAAACAACAAACACCGACGCAGAATGTTCAAAGGGTTAAGGCATAACCACACGATGAAGGGCCCAGTATTAACATAATTACACATAGTGGCATGGCCATGGGAGGAGCTGAGGAAAAGGCTGCAGCTGAACCACTTATCAAGAAAATCACTGACAAAAGGTAAAGCCTATACTTAGAGAAAGAGAAAGAAACCTTCCTTGAAGCGGGAAAATAATTTACCAAAAATGATGCATCTACCTCTAGGACCCCAACAGAACTGAAACAGACGAAGAAGTGAAGCCGTTCTTGCAGGAATGTATGAAGTTACTACGTAACCATAAGGCAGTCGAGAACCTCCAAGCATTGATAGATAGCTGCGTCGAAAATATTTCCCCACCAACAGAAGTGAGAGATGTCAAAAAAATTTATAAGCATAAGAAGTGAATGGGTCGGGAAATGTGGCTAACTGCACAGATTGGAGATTATGAAATGGACCACGTCATCCTTGATTTAGGATCTGATGCGAATGTCTTGCCTAAACAGACTTGGCAGAGGATGGGAGAGCCCAAGATGGAATGGTCTACTATACAGCTACGCATGGCAAACCAACAGAAGATCATACCATTAGGAAGCCTATCAAAGGTTATGGTAGACAATGCGGGAGTTAAAATATATGCAGATTTCAAAGTGATTCAAATTGTAGATGATGCAGAACCTTACCCTGCGATTTTAGGACTAGATTGGGCTATAGACATGGGAGGTATTATCAACTTAAAAAGGCAAACCATGGTTTTTGAAAACGAGGGTATGCGAGTAATAATCCCTCTAGATTCGGCAGAAGGCGAGTGATATATAGAACTAGTGTGCGAAGGGGATGAGGTTGATCAGATTTACAAGCTGACTGCTCGGAATGAGGATTGGATCAACCCTACAACTGATGGTGTTCTTTGCTAGGAGAAGGATGGCGAATGTCTTTCTGAATCAGACAGGGAGATAGAAAATTGGCAGAACCGGTTACATAACGTACTATGTCACGATGCCTGAAGATCACAAAGAGCTTCCGATGTATCTCCTTAGAGGTAAGAGAGCTGCCCTATTTTGATGATTCTGGTAGTTTTAGGGATATTCTTAGAGCATTCAATGCAGAAGTCCCAAAGGAACAGAGGATATGGGCGCTTAACCTAGCTATGCATGCAACCCTTGCATGGTGGCGGGAAACTCATAAAGGGACTTTCCAAGATTGGGAGGAATGTCACAGAATGTTGATCCTATGATTTGAACCTTTGGGCCACCTACCTATGGAGAGTTTCCTCGGTCGCGGGGACCCACACAAGCACTTGTCGGTATGGATGGAAGTATGGTGTGAAAGGACTTACGACGAATGGGTCCACATGTTTATCCACACCTTGGGACCTATCCCCACCACATGGTATTTAGATTAGAGCTACATCAGTGCACTCGCCACTAGGACGCAATGAGGGAAGATTTTTTAGGGACGTTTGGATTGATAGGTGGGACTGAGAAATTAGATGAATCCTTGTAGGACATAGATGCTCTAGTATTTGATGAATCACACCCTCACATAGAATATGGGGAACCAGCTTGCAATGCGGAGATGCAGGATATTGCCAACTGTCAGAATCTATCAGTAGAAGAGTGTGACGAGGAACCGCAAAATATCACTATCCTGGAGTCCGAGGGTGAACGCGCAGTTGTTGGACCCCCATTACAAGCAGTAAACGTGACTAAGCCCCTCAAATTAAAGGAAGTCAACCTTGGAACAAAAGAACAACACAAGATGGATAGAATTGGGGATTACTGGGATGATGATACCATTGGAAAAATCGAGAAACTGCTCACTGAATATCAGGATCTGTTTCCCACAAAATTTTCAGAGCTCAAAGGTATTGTAGGGGACTTGGGTGTCATGCGGATCACCTTAAAACCAGATGTGCATCCTACCAAGCAGCGAACTTACCGATTGAACCCCAAATATATGCAGAAAGTCAGAGAAGAAATCGATAAAATGATAGTCACAGGTATCATCAAACTAGTAGAACAATCGGATTGGGTAAGCCCTATGGTGGTCCAAGAAAATAAGACAAAAGGGGAAATAAGAATCTGCGTGGACCTGCACAAATTGAATGATGCTTGTGTACATGATCCCTTCCCAACACCATTCTTTGATGAAATTCTTGACAGTGTGGGAGGTCAGGAAGCATACTCATTCACTAACATGTTTTCAGTCTACCATTAGATTAGAATCACACCTAAATATCGTAGCAAAAATACCTTCACAACCGAATGGGGATCCTTCCAATACACCGTCATGTCCTTTGGGCTAAAAAATGCCTGTCATATTTTCACGAGTGGTGGTGTTAGTGTTCAAGGAATTCATTCACAAGTTTCTAGAAGTATACTTTGACGATTGGACAGTGTTTGGATTGGTAAAGAAGCAAGTCTCGAACCTGCGCATGATGATAGATTCCTGCAGAAAGAACCAAATTTCCCTAAACATTAAGAAGTGCGTATTCTGTGTACCTTTCGGGATCTTGTTAGGACATGTGGTCTGTCAGAAAGGATTGATGGTTGAACTAGCCAAGGTGGCAGTTATCATCAATTTAGTAGTCCACACAAATGAGAAGCAGCTGCGCTCCATCCTCAGGCACACTGGCTACTATAGGAAATTTATTCAAGGATACGCACTGATCATGACACCAATGGAGAAGCTGCTAAATAAGGACGTATATTTTTTCTAAACATGGAGTGTTAGAAGAGTTTTGAGTTGCTAAAGGAAAATATGGTCTATGCACCTATCCTCATATTTCCTGACTGGGCAAAGGTTTTTCATGCCCATGTGGACGCCTCAAGGATCGCCCTAGGTGCTGTCCTTACGCAGCCCGGGGAAGGGGACATTGACCACCTGGTTGCATTTGCTAGTAGAAAGCTTTCTAGTGCAAAACGTAATTACTCTAACTGAACACGAGGGACTGGAAATGGTGTATGCCCTGTTGAAATACCGACACTATCTACTTGGAGGGCACTTCAAGATTTTCACGGATCATTCAACTTTGAAGTAACTAGTCAATAAGCCTGTTTTAGGGGGGAAGATTTGTTGATGGTTACTATTGTTTCAGGAGTATGATTTTGAGATAATTGTGAAGCATGGGAGACTAAATGCTGGACCAGACCACTTGTCCCGAATCGAGAGTGGTGAAGAGCCAGCTAACCTATAAGAAGGCTTGCCCGATGCGCAGCTATTTGCTATTAAGGTGGTTGATGAGAAATTTGCGGATACTATTAAATTCTTAACTACAGGGATGACGTATACAGACTACTCGGTACAACAAAAAAGAGAATTGGTTGCCTGTGCCATTGACTTTACCATCATTGCGGGTCAATTGTACAAGCTGGGAGTTGATGAGGTGCTGCGAGGGTACGTACTGGAGCATGAAAGGCAAGCCATTTTAGCAGAAGGCCACAGGGGGAGTGGTAGGAGGTCACTATGCTGGAAAGCAACTATGTATAAGGTACTAAGAGCTGGGTTGTGGTGGCCTACACTGCATAGTGACTCCCACGCATATTGTAAAGCCTGTGATGCGTGCCAACGGATGGAAAGACATTCGTGCCGGGACGAGATGCCCTTGCAACCACAAATGGTACTATCGGTGTTTGATAAGTGGGCCATTGACTTTGTAGGCCCCATTAACCCCCCCACTCTTGTCCCAACCCAACGCTTAGCCCGTCTCAAGACCAGCCATGCACTTCGTATAGAAATTATGGGCTTGCAGCGCAAGAAATAGGTACTCAGTGACCATCTCACAACATGTTCAGATGACGCCCTTAAGCTATCCCAAGAATTAGATGGGGCGGTGAAACAATTGAACCAGAATCTCGATAGTGTCACCGCTGCTACAGAAGGATCGACCTCGTAGAAACTAGTGGACATCGTGCAGACTTCTGCAGCGCAAAGCCTTCGCATTTTTCCTCCTCTCACGACTGCACTGGAACAAATCAAGGAACGGATGAAGACCCCACTGGCGCTGTGACTCGGGATGATTCACAAGATTGTGTTGGGGGACTATTGGAACAGGGTTTCATAGCCCCAATTTTGTCCAAGTTTTGTAATATTTCCGTAATATTTAGTCTAGTGAAGGGGGTTTGGGGTGGGTAAAACCCCCAATGAATTGTAATGGGTCAAAAGGGTAGACCTAGGGTCTACAAACCATGGTTTTTGGACCATAGGATAGAGAAGGCTAAGGTGCTATAAGTATATGGGTAGATCAAGTCTAGAGGTAGGCTAAGATTGATTGATTCTAATTGCAAAATATTGAGATCTGTTTTGGGTTGTATTTGGGTAAGGACACTGGTTGGCCGTGTGTGCGGAGATCCTTAGTCCTGTTGTGTACGGACCCTGCTGGCTTTGTGCGCGGGTAGGGAATTGGGTTTGTAAGTGGATTTTGCAAGCTAATGAATGATAAATGTACTTGATCATATCTTATAAGAACTAGCTGTGTTTATGGTATTACGGTGATTCAGTTTGTTGATTAAGGTTGATGTGCACGTGGATGCAAAGGTATTACTGAGATCTCATTAGTAATAGTTGTTTATTTATGCTACCTATGGTTTTATGCACTTCACATTCTACACATATACTGCTAAAGGTTCTGCGATAAGATGCCCTCTGCACAAATCTGATAGACTGGTTCTAGCACCCTCCCATACTACTTCGGGTGAGACCTTGGCCTGCGCAAGCATGTCATTACCGAAAGGGCCAATAGTATAGGGGTTTGTTGGCAAAACTTAAATCCAAACCTGGGTCAAGACCCCTCAAGACAACAATTCCATTGTCACTTCCTTTGAAATCTTGAAGGCCATCAGTGATATGAGGCATAGCCATATTGTTCCTAGTGCCTTTCTGCCGAGAATATTCCATTCTTAAAATGTCATACTCATTAGCTTATTTTATTTTCAACTCAATGGTAGGTAAAGATATTTATAATACAAATAATCCTCCATTTTCATCTTCCAAAGCTGGTAATTTTGGTCGTTGAATTTATTGACCTTAAACCTACCATCTTCCACCATTTATCCCACTCGAACTAGGAACCCTTATTTCCTGTGAGTTTATCAGCGAAATATAACTTCAACTCTGATACCAATTGTTAGAAATTAAATGACAGAGCAATGGAACACGTAAAATATTGTGGAAACAAAAAAACAGGAAAAAATAAAACAAGAGAGAGACAGATATACATGGTTCACCCAATTTGGGCAACATCCACAGAGAAACAACCATTCCTTCCTTTATATTATCTAGAAAATTGAAGGGATACAACCTACAACACATGTGCTGTAACTTCCTATATCACACAGTCCCCTCTATTTTTCTCTCACAAAACAATTCATAGCCGCAATACAATTCCCTCATATAAATTGTGGGTTTCTTTCTAGGGAAAAAAACCCTAAATTAACGTAACTTCTACCATCAAATATTCCTCCTAATAAACGACCTAGATTTACTAAAAAATCACATGATATGAATTTGAATGTTAGTTTTGCTGTGATAATTTCATCTTCAGAATTATAAATAAGTTGCAAAACTTTTGCTTCATGTGCATAGATTTCTTGAGGTGTTTTTGAGTGTTAAACATGTAAATGTATTGAGTTTTATGTTAAAATCATGAGCATAATAACATTAAAATAACATACTGAACATTAAAAATAAAATGTAAAACAAACCATCAAATGGTCCATTAACATAGTATTTTGATGAAGGATTTCACCCCTCCTGGGCTACATCTCCTTGGTCTAGCTTCCATGGTGTGGGCCTCTGTATTAGCTAAAAATGGAAAAAAGTGTTGTTTACAATCCTCTACTACTCCTGAAACCTGCTCCAACATGTTCAGAATGTCCAAATAAACTAGGGTAGACTCTTCTTGAGCCCATTTTGGTCGAATTTTGCAAAAATTATGGCCTAGCAATCTCCACTATATCTGGAGATAAGTCCAGTTAACCCCGCCAAGTTTGGAGTTCTGCTGCAAATAACAGACTCCACCAATTCTGCCGCTAAGATAAGTGCAGATTAAATATGGGATAAGTGAGGTTAATTAGTGTATAAGATGGTGTTAGCGCTAAACACACATTTTAAACAAAACTTGCATTAAAATGTGATTAGCACAAATGACAATGATTAGGGTTAATTAAACCCGCACTTAAAACTTTAACCCACCATTAGTACTGGCCTCTGCCCCTGGTCATAGCGCTGTGGTTCAGTGGTGAGGGGGCTGGCCCCCTCCTTACCCCCGCCGGTTCAACCATATAAAAAAAAATATATGTCAAAGCTAATACTTATTAAGATTCAAAGCACGAGTGTGGCGGTAAGTATTGGGTTTGTGTGGGGGAGGTCGTGAGTTTGACCCCGACCTCCGTCCTTCCACAAATCAATTTTGCCACGTATAATATATATTAACTGACCTTTTATATATGTTGAAATTTGACCTTAGAACAACCATAATTTTGGCCTTGGAGGGGGGGGGGGTGCACATGGCAGCCTCAGGGCTTTCCACGTGTCCTCTTCCCATTGGATCCTCCCATATCCAATAAAAACGTGACAAATCACCCACTTAGAAACCATCCACGAAGAAACTCTTGGCATAATGTCATTGGACAAAATGAAGGAATATTCCCAGAATATTATTTTTTGCTGACTAGGCTACCATGTCACCATTCTGTCATTTCTGCAAATTTTTTAGCTATTTAGGAAAAAAAACAATAGGATCTATCTTCCTCATACGGAGTCAGTTCTCGATGAAATGAATTGTGCTAGATTCCTAGCGTCAATCTCTTTGTTTTTATTCAAGTTCCACTCGATTATGTGCACTTCCATTTTTTAGCTTAACACTGAGCACTTGATCATTCCTCCCCACTAGAAGCATTTTGGACCCCAAAAGCTCTTTGATTACTGAACATGTGGATGAGGGTGCAGTTCCCTCACCCTTCGATTCTTAATCCATTGAAATTTTCCCATTTTCATCAACTTGAGCTTTTCACAAAAACTGAGCTTTTTCCTTAAATCTTGAGACCCTCTCTTGTTGTTGTAGACGCCGCCATGCTGAAATTTCCTTGAATTTGCAGAGCAACAAGTTGTCCTTGTAGAAACAAACTTGTTCCCACCTTGGTCGTAAATCAAAGGAAACTTGAAAATTGTCTCACCTCAAACACTGTCGTCATGGCGATTCTTAGCTGATCTTACTTTGTACTTGCATCGACTTTTGGCCAAGCATTTTTTCCATTACCATGTACCCTTTGGAAATAAAAAACAAGCACTTTTGGAACCTATGACTTCTTTGTCAAATTGCTTTGGCATTTTCTCTTTGAATTTTTTATCTCTCTTGCGTTGGCATCTTATTTCCAACACTGCTCAACATTGATGTTGACTGCTGCAAATCTTTCACATCTTGTTTACCTCCTTTCGAAGGCAACCTGTTAGAGTCCTAAAACATCTCATTACAAGTATAAACAACTTCAATGAAATCAACTTTTTCATTTGACACATCTTTTTGAAAGGTATTATTCAAAACATCTCTATGCTTGATCATTAACAAAGTCAAATTTTGACTTGCATTCACTATTCTCTTCATTTTTCCTGCATGTATAAGAGACAATCTTCTCTTCTTCTTATGCACTCTAACTATGTACTCAATTCCATATTTAAACAAGTGATACTTACTCTCATGGTGATGAAATACTGCTTTCCTAATATAAAGATAAGACTTCCCAAAACAATACATGAAATCTCAAGCGACACTAATCAAGTTCAACTTCATCAAGAAAGTTTGAATTGATTGCAAACCTTAGAATGCACTTCCTTGTTACATGCAAGTTTTGATTCTTGCATATCCACCGTAAAGGATAAGGTCTTGGATGTATAACAGTTTCAAGGTTTAGCTCCTTAACTAAGTCTTCGGAAATAAAATTAGCTTGAGAACCACTATTAAACAATGTGTATATCTTGGTATGTTTAGAAACGACTCTAATGTGAAAGAGTTAAATTATTGTATATTCATCTTGAGTTACATTGGAACAACTTGAAGAACTAGTGCTTGCTATATTCTTACCTTTCAAACCCATTTTCATAATTTTTGTTTCATCTCCTGAATCTCAACCTAAGTCATGTTCAATGATCGCAACAGTTTTCCCCTTCTCGTTGGCTTCAACTCTGGATGAAATTTCCAACAATGGTCTTCATCATGGCCATTCTTCGAACAATGTTTACATGTGAGTTTCTCTTTCTCTTTTTTGATAGAGCTATTTCTCTTTCCTCTTCCATTAAACTTTCCCTTTCCTTTACCCTCATACTCAAGGAAACTATCACTTTTCTCATCTACACTCTGTTCCCTCTTGCTTCTAAATGTGTGGCTTGAACACAAACCTCATCTAAGTTTCTGGGATTGAACATGAGAATAGTGTGCTTAAGGTAACTATGAGAACCCCCAATATACTTTAGCAAAGTTTCTTGAGAATATAAATTAATACCCAAAATAAAAGTTCTTCTCCTAAATTAGTGAGTATAATCTTGCACACTTTTCCCTTTCAATTTTCTAAAATTCTGCCAGTCCATACTGGATTTTTCATGTAAGCTAGAGGATAAAATTTCCTTTTAATGGTAGCAATAAAATTTGACCAAGACATTGAGATCTTACCATGGTTTTTAATCTCTTCTTGAGTCCTTTCTTCCCACCATACAAATGTTGATCCTTCCATCCTCAAGGAAGCCAATTGAATCTTTATGCCATTTTCTTGAAGGTTCCGAATTCTGCAATAAACCTCTAATTGACGAATCTAATTATCTAGAATCTCTGCATTCACTTCGCCATTATACATTGGAAGCTCAAATTTTACATCAAGTTTGAGTAAGGGAGTTTTTCCTTTTGAGGTTTTTGAGTGAGTATGGGTGGTTTTGGCTATGGAAGTGGAAGTTTGTGATGATGGAGATGATGAGGATGATGATGAATATGGTGGAGATGGAGGAGGCTTTCCTCCAATACCATTTGAATACTTCTCTTCATCCTTTTTTTCTTTTGAGGTTCCCTCTCTATGTGGAGACTTAGAATTCCCTTCAACCATCCTGGTGCTCCTCTCTTCAAAGAGGATCCTAACCCTTTCAGTTTGTTCATAGAAAGCCTGCTTGTATACTTCCTCTTATGAGAGACCTTCAGTCTCTCTAGAAACTGACATGATGGCTATGGATTCAAGCTCATATTCTGGTGCAACTTGTACCTCTTCAATATCAGCTAGAGATAAAACTTGAGGTGCTTCAAGTACAGTTGTGAGTGAACTTTGGGTGGAGATGGTGGCCTTGTGGATCTCCTTCTTCTGGTCCTAACCTAGAGACTAGCAACCAATAGTTTCCCTTCTCCTCTCTGCAACTTCAACCTTGTAAGTATCACAAATTTGCAACCATTAAAAACCTACTTGCACAAAAATCAAGAAAATCAAGCAAATAACCTTTGCTCTGATACCACGTTGATCTGAATTTGAAAGTTAGTTTTGCTGTGCTAATTTCATCTTCATAATTATAAACAAGTTGCTGATCTTTTTCTTCATGTGCATAGGTTTCTTGAGGTGTTTGTGAGTGTTAAAATGGTAGATGTATTGAGTTTTATGTTAAATTCATGAGCATAATAACATTAAAACATCATGCTGAACAACAACAATAAAATGTACAACAAACGATCAAATGATCCATTAACATAGTATTTTGATGAAGGAGTTCACCCCTCCTGGGCTACATGTCCTTGGTCCAAATTCCATGGATTATGCCTCTGTATTAGCTCAAAATGGAAAAAAAGTGTTGTTTACAATCCTCTACTGCTCCTGAAACTTGCTCTAGAGAATTTGGAGTATCACCATGGATATCATGAGCAACCTTTCTAGTAGCTAAAATGCATGAGATGGGTCCAACCCTCTTGTCTTTCAACTTGAAATGAGCTAGCTCAATCTTCAAAGGGGAGGAGGTACACTGAAGTGTGGGTTGCAACACTACTTTAGGCACAACCTATTTAGGTATCTAGGGTTCTTAAGTACTCGAAGGCTTAGCTAGCCTAGTTTTCTTAATATAAGTTCCCTTCAAATATCTAACTGAACTAGGTAGGTCTTCTTTAATTTCATTTTCAGTGAATGTAGAGCCATAGTGAATCATGGCATTCACAAAATTTGGAATATGAAAGGATGAACTAGCTGAAAAATTACTATTGTTATAATATGAACTATTTATTGGCCCAAAATACACTTTCCTTTTCCTTACTACTACAAACCACAAGTATTGACACAGCTAGCTAGAACCTTTCCAAGGGGAATTTCTTTGGTGTTGGTGTAGAAGCTCCATGATTAACCTCCCGAGTCTGTCTATTTCCCAACAATTTCATAAAAAAGTACATCATATTAGGACATCATATACATTAGTTATTTGGGTCTAAATGTAGGTGTTATCATGTAACTTCAAGAACTCTTCATATGAGGTCGTCATGGGTGTGGTAATTCAAATAACATTCATTGTGGCCAATTGCATGTTTTTGTACCATTTACAATGCATTTCTAATTATACATGGCATTCACAACAAATTTTTCAACTCTCTAGAATGGACAAAGATGGACTAAACCTAAGTGTGAGACAAATAATTAAGCCAGTATGGTACTTGGTATATATAGGTCACCATGTAATTAGGGTTTTTTTAACATCTTTGTGTCTTGTGGAAGGATCCTTCAGGGAAAGGTATTATCGATTATACACAACATTAACTATGAGAGTTCCTTCAACGAAAACCACTATATCGGAACTTGAAAAGAAGGAACCATCAAGAGATGGAATAAATCCAAGCACACTATCCAATAGACCATCCCAACTCTGAAGAAAGTCTAATATTGATAACATCTCAGATGTTATGAGGTGATATAAGTTTATCATTTATTTTGGGTCGATTTTTTAGGAAAAATTTACATTAGAGATCTTTGTATTGAATAAATTAATTGATGAGTCAGTGATTATTGTTGGCTTGTTGTCCAGATACCTGGGGTGGTTTTTTCTTTCATCTCATGCAAAATTTGTCATGCCATGTTGAAAAATATGTGGAAATATTTGTATTTATATTTGAAAATTTAAAAGGAATTATTGCATAGTGAAGGTGCCAATAGATGTATCTTTTCCTTTGTAGTAAATATTTATTAAAGTAAACATGTTATGAAATGTTCTTATAGTCCAGTTATTAAGAATTAAAACAATCTCTTCTGTGAAAACAAAAACAAAAAAGAGAAAATGCTTACTGCCTTCTTGTAATCATATCATGAGATTCAAGTAACCTAGTAACCACCTCCCTTGGGTCAAATTAGTAAGGGGGTGTGTTACAAGTTATATCGAAGCAAGTTTCCAACACTAGACCTCATGGTAGGAAATATATCTTAAGGACACTATGTTTTCATGGAGTTAAAGACATGTTCACTTGATTATTCTTTGCACATGCACAAATGATATGTTGATGATGATTTTGACATGGAACATGAAAAATTGGTCACAGACATGGAGGATTCAATAGAGCAATGTGACAAAGGGTATTAGAAGAAGTTTTGTTACCCGTAATAGGTGCATGTGGGTGTCATGTTTCTTCATACTTGTATGAAAATATGGTACCGTTTCATATCATGTGATGTTTACATAGCACTATCTAGAGGTTCATAACATCCTATAATACACCCCTCCTTATCAACTATGATAAGTAAAGGTGTTATTGTATTAACCTGATTGGGTTGTCATAGGTTTCAGAGGAATACATGATAACAAACTTAAATTTTCCTCCTTTTTCAGGTAAGTTTAGTAGTGTTTCACCAACAACATTCATATGAAATATATTATTCTTATTTTTTAGAGGTGTCTCTAGGGTAGCATATTATAAGGATATCCATCAATATTCTATCCATTGTGTGTCTCAATAGTATTTTCAATTATTATTTTGGTCTATCCTTGACAAGGACATATGACTTTTCAACATTTAGTTTTTATGGCTTATTCTTGGGAGGGAATTAAGCTTCATGAAAAATAAAACTATTGTTTTATGGATTATTTTCAATATTGATCATATTAGGAACAATAGATAGTCAAAATTATGGTTTAAAAAAAATTATATGACAAGAATACCAAAATAAGAAAAATGAATAGATTTGTAATTCTAATACCCCTAACAGGTTTCCCAAAATGTCTAAAGAAAAAAAAACCATAACGAAATTGGTTGTCCACTGTCTACTTAGGTGTTATGATAAAAAAGCACAATGAGCACTAAATTATGAGATGGATTGTTCAACAAATTTGAATAAATTCAATTGTGATGAGCACAAGTTAATCATTGAATCGTCTACTACCTTCCATGTTTAAAAACTCTTGGCAGTGCAACATTTTTTTTCATAAATTGAAGATTGTAACTCTAGGATATAAGGTTGACCCTATCATCATATTCATTCTTCCACTGGAGTGGCCCTCCATTCTTTCCTTTCAAATAGAGGTCTCTTCATGTTAAGAGTTATCTTGGAGATTATCCTAGTCTTGAAGTGGAGGAAGGAAGAATTTATTGTGGATCCATTTACCCTTTTTAATACTTGTTATATTGAATCTTCCAAAGTACATTGAACTAATAAATTTTACTATGATTTATCCTCTTACTCTACTTGTTTCATTTCATTCAACTCTGCTACTTTTATGTGGTGCTATATCCATAGTATTGAATACCCATTATGGCTTTCTAGAATCCTTAGAATCTTGTAATACATTTTCAAGATCAATTTACCTACCAGATTCCATGGGGGGAAGCATTTAAATTAAGCCTATGAACTCGAGCCTACATACAACAAAGGCTACACTGCAAACTCCAAATCACAAGGAATCAAACAAAGGGAGGAAGGAAATATGACATAAAACATTAACGATATTAGTACTTTTGGAATATCATTATATAATTTATAAACTATTTTAATTTATGAAGGTCTATACATTTTGAAAACCTCAATTTTTACATCCTAAAATCTTATTGCTTTAGCACACCTTTCACTAATGTTTTTTATTTATTTATTGCTGCGATTGGAATGGAAGAGAACAAATGCAAAGGAATAAAGGAAAATAGTCACCATAAGCAAAATAAATGTACTAATTCAAAACATCGGGTTGGATCAAATGATTAAATTAATTTTTCTTGCTATAAATATCATCTTGAGGAAATGAAGGCATTAGGGTTAGGGTTCTTGATGAGCCTAAGTATTGCAACAAGAATGTTGCAACCCCTAAGGCTACAAAATTTAATTATCAACTCGTGGTTCGTACAAAATTAAGAGGTATCAGCACTATGTGTGCAACATACAATGCGTCCTTCTTTGGTTGATCTGATGTAATGGAGAGAATGTCATAAAATCAAAGCCTAAACTAATTTCATAAATGGAAGTGTTGCTTTGGAAAGGAATTAATCTTAGGAAAGAACAACAATTTGTAATTGAAATCCTAAGAGCATGAATTCAAATAAAAATACCTAATCTAATTTGTGAAAATGAATGTCCTAAGTGGTGCTTATTATTCCTCAATCATGTATTTAGGTCCTAGGGGTCAGGATTCAAGCCTGAGAAATAAAAACCAACCTTTGGGAGCAAATCTGGTCAAGTTTACACATGCTACAAGAGTGCTACATGCAACTCTATTTTTGCTATAGGTAAGTTTGTTTTGGAAACAACTCACCGAATGACAAATTAAATAAAATGAAAATGGGACGGGAAATTTATTTTTATTAAGTATGATGTATTAGGTCTCCATTCCAAGTGGAATCACTCCAATATACCCTTGTTCACATGTGCTAAAAAATAACAGAAAATTACTACTCTAAAATATGGAAATTCAAGAACTGGTGAGATAGTTAATCTATTAAATTCCTAACCTAATCAGGTGAAAATGAAATGGGGTGATTTTTTTTATCAAATTTAACATTATTATGACCTAATATAAGTGGAATCAAGTCAAATGGATCTCATTAACCCCTTCTAAAAAATATCAGAAATTTACTACTATTTCGCTAGAAGGAATTTCCAGAAATCTTATATTCGTGAACTGGTAACCAAATCTAAGTAGCTTATGATTAAGATGACCTTCCAAAGTTATTCTAAGGATGAATATTATTTTGAACCTGTAAACAACCTATAAAAGAACTGAATTAAATCACTTAACTCAATCCTACAACAAGAAAAGAAACAATACTAAATACAAAAATATGCAAAATAGAAATAAGAGATGCATGTGAATAAGAAGTGACAAGAACATAAAGAAATTGTGCAAGAGGGCTCTGAGGCTCTTGGGATGGCCAAGCCTGAGAAGGAATCAAAGTCCAATTGAAAAAATCAAGCCTTAGAAGCTAAAAATGACACCAATATTAATTATTGAATCAGTCCAAGTACATCCCTGCAAGAAAAGAAAGTGGAGCTGCCAGAAATTTTTTTTTCTCCATAATAAGACTAAACAATCCCTGCCCCTAGAGGCGAATTCAAATTGGTACTTATAAAAAATGATGAGGAAGCATTCTCCTTGAAAGGAGGAATCTTTCCCCTCCAAAATACCTTAAATAGTGGATCTGGTTCCCAACACTAGGAGTTTGCAGTAAATAACAGGAACACATTCCTCGATTTTCTCAATCATCGGAGTTCCAGAATCTATCCAGAATTTCTCAATAATTCCATGATATTTTGTTCACTTATTCTCTAATATTGAACCTCCAGTGGTAGGGAGAAAGTCTCTAAATTATCTCCTTCTTCAAATCTTCATAATTTGCCCAATATTCTCACAATTTTCTACAAAAATAAATATATTAGGCACAAATATGCAATTATCTTTAAACCTTACTAAGAATATATTAAAGCATAAAAAAACATTATTAAGTGTAGAATGAGAGATTTAATATATCTTGTATGTGCCTAAGAAAGGTTAGATGGGCCTTAATTTATGTCTAATTTAGAGGCCCATCATACCTCCTTACTAAAACTGTTTCTCATCCTCTGAGAAACCTAATCATCCTCCTTGCCTTGTGGTTATTCATGTATGCTGGCCTATCTCCATGTGTTGCTCCTCCTGCAAATCTTCTTGCTACTCTTCTATTTGAATTTCTTCTTGTAGGTGTTGCATGGAGGTCCTCAGGTGCTTTTGCTGGTGTTTTCATCCTCCGAGATTTTGCTTGTGGTAATTTGAAGCCATATTTATCAAATTATCCTCAGATTTAACCTTGTTGTGCCATATACATAATTGCTACAATAAAATTTTCAACTTCCTATAGCAATATTCTCTCTGCTTCTTGGGACTCCAGATTGCTTAAAGATGAAGGGAAATGGTTTATGCAGGTTAGGGATGGAGTGATGGAGAGGTAAGGGGAGAGGCCCCATGCCAAGGTATAGGTGATCTAGCTGCTAGTGGCGCAACATAGGGTTTAGGGAGTGAATCCTTGTGCATGTAGTGAAGTAACGGTTAGGAGTGGTAGGTGTAGGAAAATAAATAAATTATCATGCTCTTTTTGAAGTTTAGAAACCTTTGAGAGGGCTAATTTCCTTGTAAATAAGTTTCCTGTAGCATTTATAGGGTTTCCTGTAGTGCTACAAGAATCCTGTAGCTGCTAGGACTTTCCTGTAGCAATTACAGTTAGGAGTAAAAATGGAGTTTTCTGCCTATCTGAAATGTGAAATGAGTGAATGGGTGCATGCTGGAGTTTTCCATGGAGTGTGTAAGTAGAGGAGAGAGAGAAGTGAGGAGGAAAACCACCTTTGATCAACAAAATTTATCCTGGTTAACTTCATGTAGCAAATTTGCATTTCCTGTAGCAAATTTCTGTAGCAAATTCTGTGCCTGTAGAAGCCCTATTTAGCCCATAACAACTATATTTCACATGACAAGAGGTGGTGGGTCCACCTTTTATTTTTTATTTTTTATTTTTTTATTTTTTCAATTTATTTATTTTTTCAAATATATATTTTTTTTCAAATTTGTTCTTTTTTTTTCATTACATGCTAAATAAACTTAGAGTTATTTTTCTGTTAACTGAGTTATCCCTCAATTACCCCTTGGCACTCCTTGTCTTCCATCACAACTAACTTCTTACTACCCACTTTCTCAAATCCTCTTTACTTTTGTCTTGTTCCTCTCCCACATGTGTGTGTGTGTCTTGGTGGAAAAGTGAAGCTAATTGCTAGATGAGGTTGAGGCTACTTGCTACTGATTTTGACTATAGAAAAATTCCTTTTCACACTTTTAATGTTTTCTTAAGCTAGAATAGATTTGAAGAAAGGTTTAGATGATTGCATACCTGAGCCTTGTCCTTGATGTGTTTTTGCAGGTGATATTGAGGCTGTTGATATGACTGTTGAAGCTGCCTTTGGTGGTTCTAAAGCTGCTACTCATGATCTTGAAGCTGCATGTGATAATCTGCTTGAGGTCCTATTGCTGATAGTCTTGAATTTGGAGGTCTTCAAGGGTTTCTTTTGTTGGTGTTTCTGCTGCTTCACATCCCTAGATAAAATGCTGCTATTGATATGTTCATGATGTGAGTGTTGTAGTTGATGATTTTGATTTTGTACAAGTCTTCATAACATGATTATTCTTTGTATGATAAAGTTTTTTGTGTGTGCAGTCTTCTTCCCAATGTTCAGTCTTCTACTGGTGGAATGGATAGACTACTTCCTAAGAAGGGTGTGCTCTTATCAAATTTAAGAATGGATTCATGATGCTCAAGGTGGTTGGATCTTCTACTCTATGGGTGAAAAAAGAATTTATGTTGAGTTTTTATGTGACTGTAGAGGCTACTCATGACAACCCTCTTGAAACAGAATTGATTTAGGTATAGCTCAAAAAAGGTAGATTGGATTGAATTCAATTTTTTTGAGCATATTACTATCATCCTTATTCACCTCCCCATAAAAAATCTCAGCCATTGGATGCACGAATCTCGAGAAAACTTAAAACTGGATGTAGGTGATGGAGGTGAATTTATCACAAATTGTGCACTAGAAATTTATGAAATTGTTTGAGCATATTACCATCATATATACACATCTCCCCCTGAAAAAAATCGGCAAATGGACATATGGTTTTTTAGATATAATAAAAACAATTTCTGCTAAAAGCTATTTCTGGACAACCCCCTTGTAGTAGACTTGTTTTAGGCATACCTCTCAAAAAATAAATCAAATTGACCTGAAACAGTAATGAGCTTGAGTATTACAAAAATAGTGTTGCAACTCCCGAGGCTACGAACTTTAATTATCAACCCAGGGTTCGTACAAACTTAAGAGGTATCGACACTTTGTTTGCAACATACAACGTGTCCTTATTTGACATCAAGAAAATCTCTTTTTTGCAATACCTTTTTGAAATAAGATGAATACCATTTAGATCAAGAGGATATGTTTGGTAGTATTGTACCTCAGCATGGTAAGTGGGTTGAGATACTTCATTGTGTGGGTTTGGAGATGGTGGTACAGGTAGTTGAATGGGAGTGGATCTATGAGATAGATGTGGTTGAGGTTGTGGTTGTGGTGGAGGTGGATGGTAGGGATAGCATGGAGTTGGATATGGAGGGTATTGAGGAAAATATTGAGGATATTTTGGACTCTTTTCCCATAAGGTCCTTTCCATCCTTGTTGCCAAGATTGGTTTTGGGGTTGATATGGCCAAGGTTTCCAAGGAGGGAGTGCGTCCCAATCATTTTGAGATGGATGTGAATAAGCTTGAAATTGTGAAGTAGTTCCTTGCATCATATCGAGTTGACTAGGATGCCATTGTCTTCTTAGAGCTACATAACATAACTTCTGTGGTGATTGACTTTCTCCATTGCCTTCTTGGTAAACTTCCTTAAACCTTGGTAATGATGGACAACTAGTAGCATATGGTTCTGCATGGATAACACAAATATAAACATCTTCTTTTTGCTCATTTTTAATTCTTAACATTTCTACTTGTTCACTTAGATTGCTAAGAATTTTGTTTTAAAGTTATCAAGCAAATTTTCAATTTCATCTTGACTTACCTATTTTGTTGTTGATTTACTTACTCTTGATATTTTCTTCCATGTTTCACATATTTCTTCAAATGATAATTGGTATACATCTCCTTTAATCATGATATCAAGAAGATCAATCCACTCATCCCTAATTGTTCTAAGTAAGAGGGATTTTAGTGTGTCAAACCCTAAATGATGCAATTTTTCCCTCTTAACATTATACATGAACCTCTCTATTAGATCCTCAAGGATCTCATCTTCTTCTTGATTCATTCTAAGAATTTCTTATTTAATATCATGATTATTATATTTTTCTAGAAATATATTTTGCATACCATTCCATGATCTTATTGAATTAGTACCTAAACTCATGAACACATTTAAGAGATTTATACTTCAATGTTGCAAGAAACAATCTCAATTTTTGAGTGTGTGATAAGTAGCCATAAGATCTACAAAGTATTTCAAATTAAAAGAGAAAGGTTTCCGGGTCCTCTAACCTCGTACCATGGAAGTTGGGAAGGAAATATGGAGGGATGTTTTTCATATGCACACTGACATTAGTATCTTGAATGGGAAATCCAAGAATATCTTCTTCATTGTCATCATCTCCATCAATTTATTCTACCTTCTCTGCCACCTGTTCTTCTTCTACCTACAAAAGTGGATGGTGATGTGGTTCTCACCGCACCACATGATCAAATGGGGGGAGGGGGGTTGGTGTTGGAGAAGTATTTTTAAATATTTTTTTGAATAAGAATGCTAACTCAATGCAATTTTCTGTTTTGAAATGAAATATGCCTAATGCATTTTGTTTTTTTGTTTTTTGCATAAAGAAAAGAAATGAATCAATTAGGGAAGAAAACAATTCATACTTTGACACCTCCTCAGAAACAACACCAAAGAATTATGAGCCTGAGTATTGCAACAAGAATGTTGCAACTCCCGAGGCTACCAACTTTAATTATCAACCCGAGGTTTGTAAAAACTTAAGAGGTATTGGCACTATGATTGCAGCAGACAATGTGTCCTTCTTTGGTTGATCTGATGTAATGGAGGGAATGTCATAAAATCAAAGCCTAAACTAATTGAAGAAATGGAAGTGTTTCTTTGAAAATAAATTAATACTAGGAAATAACAACAATTTGTAATTGAAATCCTAAGAGCATGAATTCAAATAAAAAGACCTAATATAATTTGTGAAAATGAATGTCTTAAGTGGTTTTTATTCTTCCTGAATCATGTATTTATGTCCTAAGGGCCAGGATTTAAGCCTAAGAGACAAAAACCAACCTTTGGGATAAAATCTAGTCGAGTTTACACATGCTACAAGAGTGCTACAAGCAACTTTGTTTTTGCTACATGTAAGTCTGTTTTGGAAATAACTCGCCGAATGACTAAATAAATCGAATGAAAATGGGATGGGACAAATTTTGTTATTAATTCTGATGTATCAGGTCTCCATTCCAAGTGGAATCACTCCGAAATACCCCTTTTAACATGTGCTAAAAAATAACAGAAAATTACTACTCTAAAATATGGAAATTCAAGAACTAGTGAGCTAGTTAATCTATCAAATGCCTAACCTAATCAAGTGAAAATGAAATGGGGTGAATTTTTTAATAAAATTTAACATTATTATGACCAAATACAAGTGGAATTAAGTCAAATGGATATCATTAACCCCTTCTAAAAAATAACAAAAATTTACTACTATTTTGCTACAAGGTATTTCCAGAAATCTTATATTCATGAACTAGTAACCAAATCCAAGTAGCTCAATGATTAAGATGGCCTTCCAAAGTTATTAAAAGGATGAATATTTTTTTTGAACCTATAAAAAACCTACAAAATAACTGACTTAAATCATTTAACTCAATCCTACAACAAGAAAAGAAACAATACTAAATACAGAAATATGCAAAACAGAAATAGCATGTGAATAAGAAGTGACAAGAACATAAAGACATTGTGCAAGAGGGCTCTGAGGATCCTAGGATGGCCAAGGCCAAGGAGGACTCAGATTCCTATGGAAGAAACCAAGCCTTAGAAGCTAAAAATGACACCAATCTTCATTATTGAATCAGTCCAAGTATATCCCTGCAAGAAAAGAAAGTGGAGCTGCTAGAAAACAAGTTTTCTCCACAATAACACTAAAAAATCCCCGCCCCTAGAGGCCAATTCGAATTGGTAGTTATAAAAAATTATGAGGAAGCATTCTCCTTGAAAGGAGGAAGATTTCCCCTTCAAAATCCCTAAAATAGTGGATCTGGTACCGAACAGTAGGAGTTTGCAGTAAATGACAGGGAACACATTCCTAGATTTTCTTAATCATCAGAGTTCCAGAATCTCTCAAGGATTTCTCAATTATTTCATGGTATTTTGTTAATTTATTCTCCAGTATTGATCCTCCAGTAGTAGGGAGCAAGTCCCTAAATTATCTCCTACTCCAAATCTTCATAATCTGTCCAATATTCTCACAAAATTCTAAAAAAATAAATAATATTAGTCACAAATATGCACTTATCTTTAAACCTTCCTAAGAACATATAAAATCATAAAAAACATTATTAAGTGTGTAAGGAGAGATTTAATATATCTTTTATGTGCCTAAGAAAAGTTAGGTGGACCTTAATTTATGTCTAAGTTAGAGGCCCATCAATTCTCCCTAAGAAGACAAGGGAAGATAGGGTTTGGGAAAATCCTAGATAAGTAAAAGGGGAAGTTATTCTTGTGGCTATGGTGAGAGAATAAGACTGGGATTTATGGCCCTGGAAACCATAATACTACTTTGAGTGTTGGACTTGAAAAAGATAGTGGAACATTATCTTGTTTACACTTGTACACTTCTGTGATGCAAGTGTAGAGGAGTTGCTAATTTGTATACTTGCTTGTTGTGGATCACTGGTGACGTGACCCTCTTTAATTGGGAGTGATTCGTAGATGGGATGAATTAATGGCTAGGGTTTTCCAATTGGAGTGATATGAGCTTATTGTGATAGCTCTAGCTAGGGTTTATAGAACATTAAAGAGTATTATGTTAAGCTTGAAGGAATAACTTGTACAATATTTTGATAAGTTGTTAGTATGCACTTATACTTCATATTATGCATATATTGAGCATATTTTTCTATGCAAACTATGTACTAGCAGCTTTGATTTTCCGTTTATGTTCTCATAGTGATTAACTAGTTTCTAGTGCTTGTTATGTACACTGATTGAACATAACAATGAAAAATTTTGTTAAATGATTCAACAAATATAGAGAAGCTAGGTGGGCATAATTACGATAGAAATAAATCTGCTTAAAATAAGTAACTTTTAGATACGTAATATGTTCATATTTTTTCTCTAAACACTAGAAACATCATTAAATTGAAATGCACCAAAGAGGTACATGTATGGCTTTATATCCTTTTCCAAAATTAAAAGAGAAAATGGTAGGAAGAGAAATCAAGGAATATCGTTCACAAAATTTTCAAAGGAACTTGGGGAATGACGGGAAAATATGTCTTTTGAGGAAAAATAGCCCTATGATGATAAAAAAAAAAGATACAAGGATTCCATGGCAGGTTACAAAAGTGGGCCAAAAAATATTTTAGATTTTAGAAATGAATCTGACAATGAGTAGAGAATCATTCTAGAAATATGCAGGTTTGGCATTAATGTCATGACCTTCTCACACTACAATGTTTGCTAGTGTGAAAATTCTAGTGGTGACCTTTCCATATCAATTAAGTGGCATGGATTTTTGGGATGTTTAAT
This sequence comes from Pinus albicaulis, assembly GCA_034641835.2. Classification (NCBI taxonomy): domain Eukaryota; kingdom Viridiplantae; phylum Streptophyta; class Pinopsida; order Pinales; family Pinaceae; genus Pinus; species Pinus albicaulis. The sequence continues at coordinate 1,545,331,207 of CM076575.1, forward strand.
TAAAGTGTTAACAAGAATAGTTACATCTTGAAAATTATACATTTGACATGGAATATTGTTCTATAGCTATTCTAACCGGTTCTAAAAAAAATGAACAAATTTATGAGAATTTAATATTTCCTGTGGGGAAATTCAGGACATAATACATACACATGTGGCATGTTAAATTTACTTTCATGCTTGAAGGCTTGCCCTAGAACAAGGTATGCCAGCCAATTGACTTAGCTAATTAATTAGCTTTTCACTTTGAGCAAATCAAATATGGCCTGAAATTTAAGAAAAAGGAAGTTGATATCAAAAGTTGTGACTATGGTCCATAGTAAAATATTACACAAGATACAAGTGTTTTAAAAAAAAAAATGATTTAATTTGGTATTAAAAAGTTCTTTTGGGTGTTTAAAAAAAATGTTTTCTGTGTGAAACCTTTTGTCTCACGGGAGATGATTGGGGATCCTTCTCCATTCCAATCATGTTCACTTCTCCCGCCATCTAGTGAATAAAATTCTCTTTGACTTCCTCAGTACCTGAACTTATTAACATTTTGAAAATGGTAGAAAGTTAACTGACACATTGTAACTTTTGAAATAACAATCTTTAGGTGTATGCTAATTTTTAATGGTTTGCAAGATTTCAATGCATTTTCCTCCTTATGAATGCAAAAATTTAAGATAGATGCATGCTAATGTACCACGTGGTTGCCTAATTGACCTTATGAGATTGTAAGTACCATGACTGTGGGCCTTAGAAAGAAGGCCAAATATTTCAAAAGTATTTTATAAATATGAGCTAAATATTAAATGTGATCTTCGTAAAGAGGCTAATTTTGATCATACTATTAGAATAGATCGTAAATTGAATTCTAAAAACTGAAAATGAAGGATGATAGTTATGACCAACATGCATATATGTCCCTTAATTTGAAGGAAAGCTTACATAGATGTTACCTTTGGTTTGTGATGTATATTTATAGCTAATAAAATCCTATGGATGTGTTAGTGTCAGTATTTGCATCCTACCGTAAGTGATAAAAAATCTTCTTTTCATATCATATTAGGGTCTCATTCAGAAATTTTTATCATTCCACTAGGTTTGCATTCAAAAATTTACTCACTGATGATATCCCTAGCCCAAAAAATATCACTCTTCCTTAAATTTGATTACTTGAGGGCATATTTTCATACCTTGCTGACTGTACCTCATCCATAAAGTCAATGTAATCATGCCATTACATCAGTCATGAGGTCAAAGTTATCATGAAATCCAGGCTTTCAAGGTTCCATTAGATTTCTAGGGTTTTTAAAGGTTTCATTAGGTCATTAGGGTTTCCAAGGTTCCAATAAAACTCCATTCCATTGCATAAGACCAAAAAGTAAAGGGTGATCAAATAACATCTCTCCACCATGTGAAGATGATTTTTAAAGAGAAATTCTTATTTCATGATGTAATTTTGAGTTAAAATGTAATATTTTTAATTTTCATTTTGTAATTTTATCACATTTAAATGTAATAAGTACGAGGTTCCCAAGTTGCCAACTCAGAGTTACAAATGCCAACAAAGAAAATATCAAAGTGCAAACAGTTCTTAGTCCATAAAAATGATTAATTGTCAAAGGAAAGAAATCAAAGTGAAAGGGTTTAAATTGTGAAGTTTAAAGGTGAATTTGAACATAGCAAAGTGGGTCCCAAGAACTAATTCATTCAATCCATCAAGTATAAAGGCCATTAAAACATCAAAGAGGCACTCATTTTCTCTCTAATATATCAATATCACCCTCACCTACACTCCATCTACCTCCCCTAACCTTTTCCCAAGCCCATTCCTCTCATTTCCCTCACTTTCCTACAAACCCTAGCCTATTACTACAATTTTGACATCTTCCTAGGTTAGGGCTATTTTTTTCTCTTTTGGACCTCTTCCCCTCACTCAATCATTTAAATTCCACTTTCCCCTAATTCCTAACATCCCTCCCTACCTCCAAAAATTTTCCTAAGAATTTAGAAGCCCCCTATACCCTTTATTTCCATTCATTCCTATAAATTTCCCAAATGCACTATTTTTCCTACACCAAACCCTAATTTCCTCTCCCACTGAGATAGGGTTTGCTATGGAATTAGAGACATCTAAGAAGAGGAGGCATAAGGGAGGTCATTTCAGCAAGTATGAGGCCATTCCAACTCATAAACATCATGCCTCCATCATTTTTCAAGAAGTCATTCCAAGGGACAAATCATTTGCCACACATAGGGCCATGTTTTATTTTTGTACATCATAGGCCAAGGAAGAAAAACCTCATTTCAGTTTTTACATAGTTGTCATGGTTTTAGAGAAATGTCAAAAATATAGTTGCTACAAGAGGTTTTTTGCACTTCTGGAGCGAACTTGGGAAAATCAATATTTCGCCTAGATTCATAGTCCAAATGACTTGTTTGATTAGTAAAATGATATCTAGACAAAAAGATATTTCTAATGAGCTAATGAGCTCAATTGGGAGTTGAGTAATGCCTCCAAAAGTTGCCTAGAAGAGCACACTTCATTTTTGCACCCTCATTCTGCACCTTTTGACCAGTCTTGTGAGAATTGATTTTTGAGGGGCTATACTTGATCATTTTTAGTGCTTGATATATCCATTGTGTAGCCAAGAGAGATATATTTCCAACGAGATATCATGATATAAATTTGGACTTAGGGAAGGCACTCAAAAGATTATTTTAAGTTGGCGGTGTTCACTTGGACATCTGGAGGGCGCACTTGTAGCAGACGCTGCACACTGAGAATTATTGGGAGAATTAAGTTTTGAGGGGTCAAATCAAGTCCATTATGAAAACCAAGCATAGATCTGGAAAATAGACAAGATAAGCTTTCCAATGAAATATCCTGAGCTTAATTTGGACATCAAGAACCCATCCAAAACTCAGCTGTAAGTTGGAGGGTGCACCTAGAACTCGAAGGGCGCACCTGGCATTGGGAGGGCATACCTGACATTTTTCTTATTTTTCTCAGTTTTCACTGTAATTTTTATTTTCATCCTGGGAAATGATGATTTTACTTATGTAGTTGATGGAAGTAAATGTAACTATCATGTTTTTAATATTTCCTAGGGTAAATACATTAGGTGAAAACTCATGATGAGATGTACTGAATCAATTTGCAAAAAGTGACCCTACACTTTAGGTATTCAGCTCAGTGTTTGGTGGAACTGCTCCTCCTCTCATGGATTCGACCCCTGAGGTTGGGAGGAGTTTGTTTGAGGCCTATATCATGTATTTTTTCAGTCATTTCACAGGTGGGAATAAGTTGGATGTTGGCATATTGATTAGAGACTATATTGTAATCATTTTGGAAGGAGCTTAATAAAAGTGTTGCATCTATTTCTTTGGGATACTTTTGGTATGGTTGTCTAGCATTGTTTCTTCTCTTGTTTCATTTGGATGAATGTATTGTTGGTCCATTTTCCATTTCATGTTTATTTTATGATCACTTTCAAGTTAGAGAAACATAATTCATCTCACATGCTCTGTTTTGGGAAAGTTTTCATATTTTGTTCATATTTCTTTCAGTTTAGGAAGAATTCATCTTTCATGCTCTTCTTAGCTCCTCACCTGTCTGAATCATTTCATCCCAAGAACCCTAATGTGCTAGCCTTCCTACCTACCTTTCCCCATTGAATGGACTGTAACCATAATATTATTTGCCCTGACCTAGCCTCTTTGACCTAATATCCTCATCCAACAACCCAATCAAATCAAATGAAAACCCCTGAACTCATACCTAGCATAAAACCCTAATTTATCCAACCCTCTTGGTTGTAACCTCGTGGAGAGAGCCCTCTCCGATTCGGTAGGGCTAGATACCAAGCCAAAAGACTATTTTGTGGTTACCTCTGTTGGGATTTCTTCTTCAGCCTTAGAAATCCGGTGGAGTGATAACAGGATGCACGAATAAGTATAGGGAAAAATGTAGAGTTTACTTGCACATGGGTAGACTCGGTGCCAGAGAGAGGGGAAGGAAGTTGATTTTGTTACCCATATGTATGCATTGGCATGATGGTGGAGAGTTTCATGAATGTCAAAATTAGAACACTGAGTCTAGTTTTAGGGTTCTTTTACTTGATGATTGACGTGCTATGATTTTTAACTTTATTTGTGCGATTTTTACTTATGGACATACGTGGCCATGTTGTTTTTTTGTGCAGTTTTCCCACATGACTGCAATTGTGGATTTTATTTTTCTTTAGAAATTTTTGCTATGTTTTTCTCTCTTGTATTTCCTATTGATTTTATAATTGTCCCTTGCTTTACATGCTTGGGTGCCTTGGGGAAAAATGTTTGGGTGGAAGGAATGCCATACATTTGTAAGAAAGGGGCAACACATGAATCACATACTAAAATCTATTGGGATAAGCTAGCAGAAATATGGTAGTAGGCATATGAAAATTAAAAAGGGTAAGTGGAATGTGATATCACAACCAAGTAGGTTAGTTGAGTCCATAGAAATGATGAACAACCAAATGGTAAAAGGGAGTTCTCTTAACCCTAGATTTATTTTCACATGTGATTATATATTGTATACATGATTATGTTGATATGAAAATACCATTTTGACTGACAGGTTTTTTTAGGAAACATTATTGTGGAAGAATGATGGTTTATGGTCATTTAATGCAAATTTGGATGTAATTGGTACAAAAGGTAAAGAAAAGTAGTTGGAGCAAGTGCTCTTTACTCCTATTGTGTACCAGGTGGATCTCGAACAAATTTCTAGATTCCAGTTTGATTTGATGATGGATTTATAATCCTATGGATGCCCCTTATTCTTGTGTATATGTGCATGTGCCGTACATGTGTAAATGTGTATATGTGGTATCATGTCATATTTTTTTTTGTGATATGTGTACATGGAATCATGTTATGTGTGCATGGTATGGTGCCACATGTATATGTATATGTTTTAGTTACTTTTTTGGGCCTGTGTACTATGTATTGTTTTTGGGTGGAGGTGATATAGCCTCTGGATTCCCAATATTTCTGTTGACAGAACACTACCTGGTTTGGTAGTGCCCATAGTCGCAAGTGGGATTATCCAGCATTTCTATGGTTCAGGTACTTAGCCAATTATCCTGGAGGGTATATGGAGCCCTGGAACAACATGATTTTGATCCAACACGACTGTGGGGTGGGTACCTGGGAAATTAGACTAGAGGATACTTGGATCCCTCGAGCAACATGACTATTGAGTTGGTACCTTGACGAATAGTCTGGAAGATACCTAGAGCATTGAAACAACCACTTTGGATCGACACTTTGGCTATGAGGTGATGTTATTGACCCCATGTGTGAACGAGAAAAATAAGAAGTCATCAAATTAATATAAGTATTAATGCTTTATTTAACTTATGATTTTTTAAATTGTGAGCATGAATTATGATAGCTTGGATTTTTTTTTTTTTGAGCTAGATTGGTCACATGTTCTAGTATATGATGGTTTATTTATGCACTAACTTGGTTTTTTGTAGGAATTATGGAAAATTCCAAGCTCACTGCAAGGTTAAACAACTAATGATGTATAATTTATGCTCATTATATTTTTCTTTATGATGATCTCATGGGGCATGTGTGTTTGTGGTGTAGGAATAGACATGAGAATGTTCACTTCATATGAACAACTTTGACCACAAGATGGAACAACAACATAGTGAAAAAACTAGATATTTCAGGAACGTGGCCATTGTGGGACACAAACACCAATGGTGCCAAATGATTTCCATAAAGCATACTACATCTAATATGCTGGTTTTAAGGAAAGGACACAACTATTTTTGAGACCCCTTTGATGTGAGGAAGCACAGAAGGGGGAGGGGGGGGGGGGGGGGGGTGAACGAATTACCCGAGGGACTAGGAAGCAAAGAAGGGAAGCATGAATTTTTTTTTTTTTTTTGGCCATGAGCATTGCTAAATAAAATCAAAATCCCATTGGGGGTGTGCCTAGAAACAATGAACCAGGAACTATTCGCTGAAGGACGAGGAGAAAAATGACAACAATGATAGACATTGGAGGCAGACATCACTCCAAAAAAAGAGAACAAATATAATTTGGATTGAATATATCAAGCACAAAAAGACTAAAAAAAGGGGGCCATTGTAAAATGGAGGAAATTATAAAGTGATAATTAATGAGTCGCTAGGTACTTCACAATGCATGAAACATGTGATGTAAAAATCTTAGACAAGTTGTATATATAAAGCTCCATATCAACTTTGTTTGGTTTTTAATTATTGTATATGGTCATTGAACACCGTGGACGGGGGAGTGGTTTGTAACATGTTGATCACTTTTCACCTTTATAAATATTAAAAATATTCTTATAGGAACATGGGCTAGGGTAAAAAGGGTAAATGATTCTAGGACTTGAGAATATTGTTCTACATACACATATTTTATTGTTTAGAACAAGCCTGGAGGTTGAAAAATGACACACAAAGGGGAGAAGTCCAAATGACATGTGGGTGATTGGCTGGCATGACTGATCAACGATGACATGGACAACCACCATAAAAATATTAGTGCAAGGGATAGGTGGAATATTTTTGATTGGTCCAAATAATTTGGACCATGATAGACATTAACAACCCATGAGCATAGTTCGAAAAAACATAAGGGGATCTACCTGGCTGGTGTAGTTGGTGGGAATATGACCCACAAAAATCCTTCCTAAAGTAGTTCAAACAAGGGACAAATGGAAGGGAGTGGCTAGAGGAAGGGTAGGGGTTAAGCACCATAAAAAATCAAGTCAAATCGCTCATAGAGGGGGCACAAATTTACATGAAAAAGGGTGGAAATACACATTGGAAGGTTGGGTCTAACCCTGATCATGGATGAGTTCAATCTCTTAATGGGGTAGATTGTTAATGTGGATGAGTTATCTACTAGTGTGATTTGAGTTTCTTCCTCTTTAAGCTTGGGTTTGTCACTAGAAGTGAGCCATTCTTGGGCGGCAATTGCGTTGGAGAGAGCCATTGGAATTCTTTGGGAAAGGATGTGATATTCTCCATTATTTCCAGTCATAGATCTTGAAGTTCATGTATTAATCACTAAAGAAAAGTTTGTTGTTGATGTTGTGAAAAGGAGGAAAAATCATGGTGTTGATGTATATCCCTGGTTCGGAAATATTGTACATCTATAACTTTCAGGGAAGAAGTGTCTCTTGGTTGAGCAACAAATATTGGTGGAAATTCCTTCAAGTGAGGATGGAAAACCTTTAGATTCCCTTGAATTCTAGGGTGGAGGTATCTCCTTGGGGCTCTGTCTTATCAAGTCTTGGAAGTCATCTAAAGGGTCACAACTACATAAGGAGCCAATGACATCTTGTCTAAGGTTGGGAGGTGAGTATTGTCGCAAGATCAAGTTCCCATATGCATTTAAAGAAGACAAATAATGTGTGTAGTAAGACTCTGCTAGATCTAACCATGTTGTGTGTGTATCATGAACCAACATGTAGGAGTATGATGTGAATGCTAAAATCATAGGTACATATGATAGGTCATGTTGATTTATGTATGCTTGGAACAAGGTATTGGGTTCATGTCTTGCGATGGATGGTTAGCATTGAACAAGAGTTATGATTCCTACGCATTTTTTATACATGCCATGTGATTTACAATACCATGCTTCGAAATATGTCTCACTGGTGTCAGAGTATAGAAAAAACCCATGAGATCAATGACCCATTTAATAGTTGATTTCATGTTCAATTGTTCATTCTTCTGTTGTATGATGCTTAAGACATGATATTTTCAAATTAATTTGATAGTTGGTTTCCTCACTCATGATTCATTGCATCTGAATCAAATCAACATTAGGCATGGATTGTACATCAAATTGGGTTGAGGCTTGAGAATGTATAGCAAAAATAGTGTTGTGTTACTATGTAGTGTTGTACCAAGTAAAATATTGGGCATTTTTGTACAGAAGGCTCATCGCATCCCTCATTATTAGTTGTACCTGACTTAATGTTTGGAATCAACTTGAGTGCAACATTTTTTATCCTTTACATAGTGTAGATGGTAGTAAAATGAATATTATCATAGTTTCCTTGAAAAAATCTAAAAATATTTGGACAATATCCAACATTATGGGTGAATATTATTATCATGTCACTATTAGATGGGGTAGTATAACCTTTCATGGCATCTTGTCAATGAATGTAGAGCCATAGTGAATCATGGTCTTCATAAAATCTAGAATATGAAAAGATAAACAAGCTGACCAATTACTATTGTTAGAATATAAACTATTTATTGGCCCCAAATCCACTTTCCTTTTTCTTGTTGCTCCAGGATGACAATTCTTGACAATGCTAGCCAGAACCTTCCCATGGGGACTTTCTTTGGCGTTGGTGTGGAAGCTCCATGATTAACCTCTTGGGCCTGTTTTCCTCCCAACAATTTCAGAAACAAGTACATCATATTAGAACATCATAGATATTAGATATTTGGGTTCGAATGTAGGTGTTATCATTATCATGGTACACATTCAACTTCAATAACTCTACATATGAGGTCATCATGGATATGGTAATTCAAATAACATTCATATATTCCACTTTCATGTTGTTATACAATCTACAACACACTGCTAATTATACATGGTATTCACAACAATTTTTTCGAATCTAGAATTGGAAAATATGGAGTAAACCCAAGCACGAGATAAATAATTAAGATAGTATGGTACTTTGTATATATAGGTTATCTTGTAATTAGGGTTGTTTTAACATCCTTGTGTCTTATGGAAGGACCCTTCAGGGAAATGTATTAAATTTTGTACACAACATTAACTATGAGAGTTCCTTAAATGAAAACCATTATATCTGAACTTAAAAAGTAGGAACCATCAAGAGATGGAATAAATCCAAGCACACCATCCAACGTACCAGCCCAGCTTCGAAGAAATTCTGATAGTGATAACATGTGAGATGTTACGCGGTGATATAAGTTAATGTAATTTTATTTGGGTCGTTGTTTTAGGAAAAATGTACATTGGAGATCTTTGTATTGAACAGCTTTATTAACGAGTTAATGATTGTTGTTAGCTTGTTTTCCATATATGTGGGGTGATTTTGTCTTTCAGCTCATGCAAAATTTTTCATGCCATGTTGACAAGTATGGTGAAATATCTGTATTTATATTTGACAATTTAAAAGGAAGCGCTTGCAAAGTGAAGGTGCTAATAAATTTATGTTTTCCTTTGTAGGAGTTATTTATTAAAGTCAACATGTTGTTAAATTTTCTTCTATTCCATTCATTAATAATTAATACAATATATTTAGTGATAACAAAAACCAAAAAACTAAGAAAATGCTTACCCCATTTTTGTAACCGTATCATGAGATTTAGGTAACCTAGTAACCACCTCCCTTGGGTAAGATTAGTAAAGGGGTGTGTTATACAAACCTCCCCACACCCCCCACCCCATCAGGGACTAGGATCCAAAAGCAGCTAAAACGAGACCTCTCAATCAAGAAGATAATTAGGCTCCACACCCAACACTTTTTCTATTACTAATGTCATGATGATTTTTGCATGCACAAGTTAGTTACTTAGCCAAATGCCTCACACATGGGTGATGGGGTTTTATAGGATAAATGGAACTTCATGGGAGGGGTAGGATAATTCCCCTCATTCCATACATTAGCACTCCCACTGTGACTTGGGATGGAATGTATTGGGATGCCTTCGCCTTGAAGCTCATGATGCCATGAGAGTGGACATTAGATTGGGTCATTCACAAGGATAATTTATTGGGTGGTGCACATCAAGGCAGGTTCCTTGATCCCAAAAACCATTAGTCTCACCATAGAGGGTGACACAGGATATGACAATGGTCTCCATCATTGTTTTGAGTTTCACCTTTTAGTCACAAATGCCTAAAGGTAAAGTGATGTGGCACCCTTGGAACTCCAAAAGGAAGTTCTTGAAGGGAACAACTGACTTGGAACCCTTAGCATTAGGAAAAAAAAATTGGAAGATAAATGATGATTATTTCCCAAGAAATGATAAGCACTAAAACACATAATGGAAGTAAGAGGGTTTTTGGAAAATTTAATTAAAAATCAAATTTCGGGAAAGGGAGAATAGGTACAGTTATAATAGTTGAAATGAAACCCTACCATCCTCACCCTTGGAAAACCTTAAATAGATAATGTATATATAATAATTCCGAAGTATCTAAATTTTTCCAATAACAAAGGGAAAAGGGGACATAGAGTTAAAATGGAAACATTAACCCAATTACAAATCACTCTCATTAAGAAAAGGGGGTTGTGCATGAAATTAAATAATAATAAATTTAAAATTTGAGATAACCTCTATGTGGCAAGAGCATAACACCAAAGTCTCCAACTAAGATGTTAACTTGAGAAAAATTTGGGTGTATTTTTGGGACAAAATTTGAGACCTCCCTGTTGACTTAATTTAATGAAGACAAAATAGGGAGTATAAATTGGGATTAAGCTGGAAAAATAGGAGAAGAAATATGGAAACATGTGTGGGTGAGGGAAAATAACCTTTTTAATACGAAATTGAGAAAATAAATTTATGATATATTTGGTGAGAGACTAACATATCTATAGATGAATAATCAAAATATTGGAATTGTTATCACTCTAGTAAAAATTTAAGTTGTGGGATTTTGGTTTTTAGTCAAAGAATACTAGAGGTAACCACAAACCTACTTAAAACTCTAGGATCTAGCCTTCCTAGGATTCAGAGAGGGCTCTCTCTTTAAAGTTTAACTTTGTTTTAATTTGTAAATATTAGGCTAGCTATGAAAGTGCAGATTTGGTTTGGTTTTGTTGGATTTGGTGGGAAAATTTCACTTGGAGGGTAGATAGAGGGAAATATACTTGTCCATTGGCCTATGGAGTCCAAGTCAAGCTAACGGAATTGGGATCAAGGCCTAAAAGGTCAAATGTCCTCAGGGAAAGATAGATAACCCTTGGAGATCTTGGAGAATTGGTTTTTGAGATGGTACGCTGAGGATAAAGGTCACTTAAGGATCATTTGATTCAGAAAAGGGAAGTAGTAGATAGAGTTCAAACATGAGAGATAGAAATTAAGGGTTCCCTACGTTGAAAATCAGAAAAAAACAAAGAAATGATAACTAGTTAAAAACAGGGTGCTATTAACATGTTCTGTAGTAATACTCCTAGTTATACTTTCAGATTTTAGAATAAAAACACAGATGTATGCATGTAACAAAGAAGAATAACAATGACAAGTTTTAGAGAGTACTTCACTCCAGATAGCTTATCATAGAAATCCTGAAGTATGATGCCAAAGAATTGATCCAGTCTGCTACTCAAAATCGAAATCCAAAGCCTTCAAGTCAAGAAAATATCTATATTAATCTCCAACAATTTTATTCCACACAAAAATACTTCAAAAGGGTGAAGTATTTATACATAATGTTTTGCAAAATATCCTAGATGACTTCTAGGAATTAACTTAAGAAAATAAAATATTTTACAACAATAATAGCGAGAGCTGCTTTAAAAAATCAACAAGTTGTCCTATTTTATTCAAAAGAAATAGAAACTGTCTTAGGATAAGAAGCAGATGGCTGCTTATGTGTCCTCTTTGCTGGCTCTTTAGATATTTTTTAGAATCTAACCTGCCTTCACTAATACGCTTTATCACTGATACTCTTTCTTACTGATACTCTTTCATTTCAGATACTCTTTAACCTTTAGTCAAACTGCTTTACTGTTGTAAAATCTATTTTGACAGTGAAATTAGCAAATAGATTTTTTCTTTTTCATTTGTTTGTCTTTCATTCTTCATAATAAATCAGTCAATGCTTGCCAATCCTCATTTTTAGGAATTTGGATATTTTTTAGTTTCCTAAAATTCTCATCAGCTTCGGTATACCTAGAAAATGTGGGTCTAATGACAAATAGGTGTTTGATTTCATATTGCAAATAAAACAAGTCTTCAAAACTTTTCAGCAATAATTTTCCTGTGGGAATGCCTTGACCTGTTGGCTTATTCACCTGCTCCTTGGCATATTCTCTTATCTTCTTGTCATAATCATTTTGAGGCATTAACTTATCATTAATAACCATGATATTAGGAAGTCATTTTTTCCTTAAATTGATGAACTTAACCATGAATCTGGTTATAGCAGTATTCATACCTTCACATTTTTCTTCAAGCTGCTTCATTAAATTTCTTTTGGTGGTGACTTTCCTAATTTCTAGGATATTTGTTGTCCTGTCATTGATTTTTAGTTCTTCTAATTCCTGTCTATTCTTGCTGTTGAGGAAATTGATTAATCTTACAGCCTGTTCTGGTTTATCAGCCAAATCAACTTGTGTCTTTTGGATTTCTTCTTGGGCTGCCAATGATAACTCTCTTTGCTAAAAAATCACCTGAATTGAAGGACATACATCATGGATGGCATCAATTACATTATTCCATAGGTAATTTTTTATGTATGATATATGATCCTTGAGAGTTAATTATTTTTGTAATTTTTTTACCTCTTCACTCAATCTGTTGGCATTTTGTTCATGAATTTTAGCATTTATCTGAGTTGATTTGTTTGTCTTCTCAAGATTTTAAATCATCTTTGTCAACCTGTTAATTTCATTTGTCTTCAAAGACATCTCTTCCATTGCTTTCACTAGTTGAATGCTTTCATCTGCAGGTTGCAATGCTGTGGTGGAGGATTCAGTAGCTAAAGTTGTTGAAGAAGTCACTCGCACTGCAGTGGCCAGTGGTTCTTTGGGTGCCAAATTTTCTCCTAAAGTTGAAGGCACTGCTGCAGTGATGACTGGGATGACAGTAGGAATCACTGGTTCTTTTAATGTCTCCTTTTCTTGGACAACTTGGTCCATCTGTACTTCCATTTATTTAATCTGAGCTGTCAGTTGAAGTATTAAACTCATCATTTCATCTTTTTCCTTTTGTTCCTATAAGACTTCCTTTGTCTGAGGATGCTCACTTTGAGGAAGTTTGAGCTGTTTCCTCAAGGCAGCTATATCCTCATTTTTCTTCTTTACCAATGCTTTTGCTGCTTTGATGTTTGTAGGATCATATCCTAACTGCAATACTAAATCTTCTAAGGCTTTTATCCTTAGATCCTTTGCATATAATGAAGCTTTATCCATGTTCATTTGATCTTGCATATTAGATATGGTGTTTTGAAGCTTATGAGCACTCATAGCTTTTGTTGTGACTGTGGAATACAAGATCTCTGAGGTTTTCCTATGAAACTCAATTTGATATAATTCATGGATTTTGTCTGTAGCTACTTCCATATCAAATTTTTTATAGTCAGCAACTGTCTTTGGCATTGATACTGTGGGTTGTAATACTGCATAATCAATTTTTTAGTTGAATAATCAAATGCTGATAGGAATCTGTTTTGATTACCTGGCTTTTGCTTCAAAAACTGAGAATATATTTCAGTTTTGATTTCCTCATTCTTCAACTTGATTTGTTTGTATTTCTCCTTAATATCCAAATCCTTCTCCTTAGATGAATGTGAGGAAGAAGCCTCCATACTTTGTTGCCTTTCCATCATCTGTGTATCTTCATTATTCAGTTGTTCTTCATTCTGATTTGGTTCACTAATAACTACAGTAGCTACATTGGTCTTTGGCAAATCAGTGTTGGTATTCAAGGGATTTGTTTCTTCAACATCTATTGTCACTTTACCTTTAGCAGCTGTATCTAATTTTGGCCTTTTTTTGTAAATGATTTTGAACTTTGTTTTTGTTAAAGTCTCTGCAGTATAAGCTCCCTCTTCTCTGATTCTCTTACTGGATGACTCTGGCTGTTTGGAAATTTCCAAAGTGTGACTAGTATTCCTTTGCTTTATTGCCTCTATTAAAGTGTTTTCAACCCACTCAATTTGATTAGAAAACTTCTCTACTTCTGGTTTTGATTCATGGATAAAGGGTGTCAATTTACATTTTACTCTTAGTTTACTTAAGATCACTTGTGGATCATAATTCCATTGGAAAATTTCTTCTAACTTATATTCCAGTAGTTGATTTGCTGCTTCATTTTCTACATCTCTGTGATTACATATGAATGACCCAATTTGATTTTTGAGTTTGATTTGGGTCTTCTTCTTGGCTGCCATGAAGTTAATAGAATCAGAATTTAGGATCTGCTTGATGTACTCCAAGGAAAAGATCCTCATTGATGGATGTTTGGGTAACTTGTAAGGCAACAAGTTTGACCCAAAAACTCTGATTTCAGTGAATTTCTCATACAAATACCAATCACCAACTTTGCTTTGTTCTGATAACTGCAATATTTTCTTCATTTCCTCACCTATTCTAGGCTGCTCTGTTTTAGTTAACATGGTGGTTACTGGATGTAAAAAAAACTCTGCAAACTCTGAGTAACTGAAATCTGTGCTTTCTTTTCTGAGTATGGATGTCCAAAAGATAACAGATAGAGGTTTTCCTTCTATATCCAACTTTTGAAGTGAAATTGGAAAGCTCTCTGATTGGAAGAAAAGAAACATGTGGAAAAGATAGAAGGTATATTTGAATACTCCTTCCAGCTGTAAATTAGTCAATTGATAGTGAATACTATCAACAATGAAACCATCATAGTCAAAGATAACTGAAGGTGGTTGACCTAGAGAAAATGTGGACAAAAATCTCAAGATAGAATCATCGGTGTGCTCATCAGTGAAATACCCAAATATGAAAGAAAGCATGGAGATTACATGCCTTGAACCTTCAGTGAATTTAGCAGTTGACTATGGAGGGTTTAACTTGGGAATTTCAACATGCAGGGGCATAAAAGTCTGAAAAAATCATGAATCTTTTAGGGAAATCTAGGCCAATGTATAGCTTAGTGAGGGCTTCAATAGACACAGGGACTGCTTGGGGGTCTGGTTGAAGCTGCAACATTTGGTTTATTGACTCAGCAGTGATGGTAAATAGGACCTATTTATTTGCATTTACAATAGCTCTTTGTTCAGGAATATAGTAATGGTGACATAATCTGATAATTTATTGACAAGGGTGAGGCAGAGGGACTACATATTTGGGAAAATTGGATTCCCAAATATGAAATTCTTCATGATCATCTAAATATTTCTTAAAACACCAGTTATGGATATCTAACAGATTGAATTCAACTATGGGATCAACTATTTTGTAGTCAATATCAGCTAGGGGAATGTGTTCAATATCAACAGGTGGGGGTTGTAATGGATTGACCACAATTGCAGTATTTGGATTCATGGCAGGAGTAGGTTTAGGAGTTTTAGAACCTTCAGGCTTACTTACACTCTGTTTTTTAGGCATCTTGATTTGCTTCTGCAAGTTTAAACAGTTTGCAGAGGTAATTTTAGTATAGAAGAGGCTTGATTGGACAAATTTAGCAAAATAGAGTCTCTTTTTGGATTTTATGCCTAATTAGGTTTATCAAAGAAGTTCTGAGGCTTTTAAAAACTGGTCTAAAACAAAAAAAGGGGTTTTCTGAGTTTTTTGGACTGAAAAATGGGCTAAAAATCTGTTGAAAAGGGTTACAGAAGATTAGGGCACCTGCAGAGGATTTCTGGCTTATTTTAGAGCTTGAAATGGACTATTAAACTGTGGAAAATTGATAAATTTCCTTGAAAAAGCACACAGTAGAAAAAAGGGTTTCTGGGAAAATTTTGCCAGAGTTTGGCCTGTTTTTGGGACATTTTGGGCAATTGAATTAATCAATTTCTTAACTTAAAAATGCTCTCTTTATTTTAAAAAGGTTTTTTCAATTTGGTTGCAGGTTGAATTCTGAGAAAAATACCTGTTTCAATGCAGGTATCAGCTTTGAAAGGGTTTTTATAGTTTTTGGTCGAATTGATGGCTTTAGCAGTTCATCTGGAGGAAGGCGCAGCTCCTCTACTGTCTTCACGGGTGTACTTTGGTGAATTTAGGAGGTTTCGGGCATAAAAATGGCTACCAGGGGTTTTAATGGGTTTATACAATCGGGGAAGCAATACAAGAGGTTAAGCGCGCAAGAGAAATAAATTAACACATTTACCAAAGGTTTTATCAAAATATGTTAATTGCATTGAATGCAGGTCTTGTCCAACAGGAAGGCAGTTTTGGAATGCAATGGACAAAAACCGTGAGTGGTTATCACGTAGGCTTCAGGTGGTAAGCTGTTTTAACCTCATCGAACATGATCGAATGAGGGAAGGCCACGTGGAGGAGGGAGAAATGGGTGAAACCACCCATTTTGCGTGGCTTTAGCTTTTGAAGGTTCGGGCATGTTTTCTATGCGATATCATCCTTTGTTCGTCAGATCCAAAGGTTTAAAGCAAAGGGCTGATATCGTTTCGAGAGTTGCATTGAAAATAGAAAGGTGGGACCGTGATTTTGCATAGGCGGAAGGGTTAATATGTGGCGGGGGGATATGGTTTAACACATATATGAAATGTTTTAATAACGGTATAGGCGGGGATTAACGTTATTTTATTTAAAAGATTTGTTAAATATTTTAATAAAACGTATGCGGGTGGGTTAAATTATATTATATAGTTTTTTTTAAACCTTTTACAGTTTTCAAACCATAGGGTCGGGATATTTAAATAACGCTAGTTTTTAGACCAAAGGGTTTATAATTTGGGGTTTTTATTTGTGCACATGGGATAATAGACTTTGGTCAAAACTTCATAATAGTGGGTTTTTTGGGGTATTTAGATATAAGGAATTAATCATTATGGGAGGGTATTTCTTAGGGATTTAATAAAATTTTGTTAAAGGTTAATATGAAAGGGTAGTGTAATAAAAAGAAAAATACATATTATCTCTAAGTATAGTATAAAATCTCCCGGATGTGGGTGTTTAACGCGGGAACCATGGAGACGGGCTTCTGGGTTGGCAAGTGGCATGGCCACATAGCCACCCACAAGCCCCAACGACGAGCATTAAATTTCTCTAGCCGTCATCCCACTTACCATTTAATTCTATGCAGAGGTCGAGGATGTTGCCATCGTTTCAAAATGGAGACCCAAAACTGTCTTTCTCCTTCGCCTAGTTGTGTTTCTCGTCTGTCTGGATGCTTGCCCCCGTGTCTCAACCTTTGAGAAGCTACTGCCCCCCTGGAGTTGCGGAGCCGATCTCCCGCACGCCAACAGGGAGATGCTGTAGCCTTCTCTGTTGTATAGAGATTGTCCCTAGCCACCACTATACGCAGAGCATCCTATGTCATTTGAATTCCTCCCCTGTGAATTGCTTCACCTCCATCACTGTGCCTTCGGCTTTGTGGTGCCACCACCCTGCTTATTCTTCGACCTAGAGCACCCACCACCCTCACTGCGCCACCATGCCTCGCCTGTATGCGCTGCAGGCATGGCAGTAGTAGAGGGCAGGCCGCTCACTCGTCCACCTCTTCCCACTCCGACACCTCGCCTTCCTCCCTGGAGCACTTCCATGGCCGGTATCCTACCACCTGCAGTGGGCGTGGTCGCTTCACTAGTTAGTACCGTTATTTTGCTCAACCCTCTGATGCCGCGAGCAATCCACCACCTCTACCCCTCCTGGACTCCATAGCCTCTCCGTAATCCACAAACTCGACTCAATTCCATTTCCACTGCTCCATGGACCACCCCCATGTCATCGCCACCATTTCTGTTTCCTTCAAGGAGGAGTCCGCTGAGGTTTCTAGCTTCTGCTCGCCCAAAATCCAGAAAATCCCCCCCCCGTGATGGCTGTTCTGCAGATGTTAAGGGTGACCCTGGTTCTGGCTACCATAGTACATGCTCTGATAGCAGCAGCAACTCTGGAAGCAGTAGGGAAGATAGGAAGCTTGGCAAACAAGCTCTAGGAAAAGCTAGCGAGACCAAGGAGCCCCAGCATGTAGCAAAAGCCACCCAGGACATGCAGGCCAATGACAAAGACGAATACAGGTGTCTCATTGTAGAAGAGACTCCTCCTACTCCTCATGACACCTAGGCTCTTAGGTTATTTCTAGTTTATCGTTTTTGGTCTTAAGGTTCTTGGTCACAAGGTTTTGTTAATTTCTGGTATCAATGTCTGGCACAATATGCAAGCAATTATCAGTTTTATTTGTATAACGCTGGTTTCCTCTCACGAAGTAGCGAATCATACTCTTATTGGACTGGTTTCCCCTGCGCGGGCAGTGCCATTTTTGCCGTTTTTTGCGAATTATGCCTTTGAATTAGGCTAGAGCTATAGAGGCCTATGCCTCCATGTACACTATGTTAAACTAATAGAAATTAAGCTTACTTAGGAAAAAAAAAGTATAGTATAAAATCAAGCATTGCTTATCTTTATATTTCCTTCACCAATACTTAGGATAAATGTAATTTTGTGGGTTTTTATGAATGCTTATGAAGGGATGAAGTCAATTATTTTAGGGTTTTCAATTTTACTAAGTAAGAATGTGTCTTTACTTAGGAAAAATGGGCTTTGATGTATGAATGAAGGGTAAATGTTGATGAATGAGGGTTTAAGGTAGGAATTCAATATTTTTAACTAATCAGTCATAGAGCCTTGGGTCCAGTCCTAAAAAAAGTCAGAGAAATGCTCTGAGCCTATTTGACTGATAGCTTAGAATACTGAATACTCATAGGAGAGGGGAAATTAGTGATTTTTCCCGATGATGTATTATTTACATGATTGCTCCACTTCTTTCTACCTACTCAATTTCTATTTCTAAATTTTTTTCTTCATTTTGTAGATGCATTTAGGCTTGCAACCTTAAAACATTTTCTTTCAAAGAAAAAAACTATCTAAATCTACCTTATTTCATCCGAGGGCTCAGATGAAACTATTGAGCTCCTCAATATTCTCTACCTATCTACTGATTTGTCAAGTTTAAACTTTTTGACAAATGTTTATTCTCTATCTAAAACATGAAATTGAAAGCATGAAAAGTTAAGATTAAACTGTTTAATTGATCATGGATTATGGAATTTATTGACACTCTGCACATAATCATTTATTATTGCAGTAAAAGTAAAAGTAGTGGCATTTGGACTTGCTCACTTTCAGGTCTTATTTCTCTTTTTCTTTTGGGGCTATATTTTCCTAAGTTCTTTGATTTTTCTTTTAGGACTTTTACCCTCTTTTTGATTTTTTATTATTTTTCATTTTTTCAAAATATGCGAAAACAACTTGTAGAAAGCATGGTATGTACATATTTACAAGACTTATCAAAGTAAATTCAAAATTTTATGAACCCTATTATTATAGGATCCTAATAGTGGCTCCACATGGGGATTACATTTCCTGGTGAAATATCAAGAACTCTGAGACTAGTAGCCTTTGAAATTTGACTGTGATGATCCTGTAAATGTCTTTTGATATCTACAACTTATTCATACTTATGATATTTACCCTTCAAAGCTTAGGGCCTTCTCTCCAGGCTTAAACTTTGTTAAGGAAACATCCAATCCAATCTAAACTTTGCAATGTATATGTACAATGATTAAAGTGAATAAAAACTAACTATTTGTTAACTTAGGGGAGTAGTAGTGCTTCAACATTCTACCATTAACTAGTCCTTCTTGTAGATCTGTTCCATCCAATTCTTTCAGAAAGAAAGCATTATTACCTCTATATCCATAAATTACATAAGGTCCTTTCCATAGAAAACAAATTTTTCCATGTTTTCCTTGGTCTTCTCTACTAGAATCCCATTTTAAAACTTTATCTCCTATGTAAAAATCATCCTCTTTAGTCTTTTTATCATAGATTTTCTTGATCTTATCCTGAATGACTTGAGATTTGATATAAACTTATTCCCTTGTTTGTTGCAAGTGAATAGTTTGATTTATCATTCTTTGGATGTCATTTGTTTCAAC
The DNA here is from genome assembly GCA_034641835.2 of Pinus albicaulis. NCBI lineage: Eukaryota > Viridiplantae > Streptophyta > Pinopsida > Pinales > Pinaceae > Pinus > Pinus albicaulis. The sequence continues at coordinate 1,545,351,047 of CM076575.1, forward strand.
CTGTAATTCTTCGAATTTTCATCACTGGTACACATAGGGAGGAAGGAAAAACAACATCCATTCCATAAACTAGTTGGTAAGGTGAAGTACCAATGGATTTTTTAGAAGTAAGTCTATTTGCCCATAAGGCATTGACTAATTTCTTATTCCAAGTCTTTTTATTGTCTTCAAGTAACTTTTTGATGATATTTACAAGGCTTTTGTTTGAGGATTCAGCTAGGCCATTACCTTGGGGGTAATATGCAGTGGAATGACCTAAGGTAATATGGTATTTGTGGCAAAAATCAATCATTTTATTGTATTTGAATACTGCTACATTATCAGTAATTATCTTTTGGGGACATCCAAATCTTGAAAGAATGTTTTTTTCTAGGAAGGAAATAATGACAATATTTGTGGATTGTCTGGAGGTTATGGATTCAATCCACTTGGTAAATAATCAGTGGCTGTCAAAATCCACTTCTGTTGGCCTGAAGAGGGAGGGTGAATTTCACCAATGAAGTCTAAACCCCATTGTTGAAATGGCATTTCAGTTGAAATAGGCTTTAAAGGGAGGGGTAATAATTTCTTCTTACCTTCAAAAATTTGGCATTTATGACATGAAGTAACATATTTTTTGACATCAGCAAATAAGGTAGGCCAGTAAAAACCAGCTTTCAGGATCTTGTCTGCAGTAGTTTTCTAGTATAAATGTCCTCCACAGTCACCTACATGAAATTCTTCAAGTATTTTTTCAGCTTCTTCCTTTAGTAAACAATTTAGTAAAATCCCACTATGATCTCTCCAAAAAAGTACATTATCTAAGATACAAAATCTTACTGCTTTAAGTTTTAAAAATCTAGATTTGGTTCTTTACAATCTAGGAGGAGCTTGTAAGTTTTGTAATACAAATATGATATCTGCATACCAAGGTGAGTTTGAAAAGGCTTCACTGATTGATGGAGTCGTCATCTCTTCCTGATCATCTACTTGAGCAATAAAATTTATATCTAGGGCATTACAATTGGATTTAACCATAAGTCTGGCTAATCCTTGACCTTAATGAGTTTTGTGGGTTTTATCTCTATGTCATATTCTAAGATAGTGGCAATCTAGTTACCTCTTCTTCCATCAGGGCCATCTTGAGTAAGAATGTCTTTAACTACAGAATTTGGGACATAGGCAATAATGTGTGAGTAGAGAATATAAACTCTGAAGTCTTTAATAGCCTTTACCAAAGCTAGGGCTTGTTTTTCCATAATGTTATACTTCAAAGGAGAATCTCTAAGGGCCTTACTGAAAAAAGCTATGGGTTGTTCAAATCCTTGGTTATTTTTATGTAGTAAAACTGCAGCAATGGTGTGTTCTGAAACAAATGAAAAAATCATGAAATCTTTCCTAAAATCAGGACTTATTAGGACTGGAGTTTTGGTCAAGGCTTGTTTGATAGAGTTAAATGATTGTTTAGCCTCAACAATCCATCTAATCACTGATTCCTTTTTGAGCATGTTATTCAATTCTCTAATTATCTCAGCTAAGTTAGATATGAATCTTCTCAAAAAATTTATCTTACCTAAAAAGGCTTGTAATTCTTTGATGTTTCTTGGTGGGCTGATGTTCAGAATTGCTTCTATCCTAGCAAGATCTATTCTAATTCCTTCTTTTGAGATTATGTGTCCTAGTAACTTACCTTCTCCTAATCCAAATAGACTTTTCTTAGGATTTAAAGAGATGCCATATTTCCTACACTTAATAAAAACTTGTCTCAAATGATCCACGTGTTCATTATCTGTTTTGGAAAACACAATAATATCATCTAAGTAAATTAATAAGAACTCATGTATTTCCTTTGCAAAAGCTATGTCCATAGCCATTTGAAAGGTTGCCACTGCATTCATTAGACCAAAAGGAATTTTTACATACATAGAAGTGCCCTAAGGAGTATTAAATGTTGTTTTAGCTTGGTCTTCCTCTTGGACTAGGATCTGGTTGTATCCTAAAAAACCATCTAACAGTGAAATCCTTGAAGAACCCACTACCCTTTGTAATATATGGTCCATTTTAGGTAAAGGGTAATTATCTTTTAAGGATACTTTGTTAAGATTTATAAAGTCAACACACAATCTATTTTCTCTTGTTTTCTTTGTCATTGGGACTAAGTTGGAAACCCAATCAGAATATCTGATTGGAGCAATGATCTAGGCATCATACATTCTTTTAATTTCTTTTTCAATCAAAGGTAATAGCACATGGTTAATCCTTCTCAACTTTTGTTTGAATGGCTTTTGATCTTCTTTTATTGGAATTTTATGTTGGATTATGTTTGTATCATAAGATTTTAAATCTTCATAACTCCAAGCAAACACATCTTGATATTCCTTTAAAAACTCAATATATTTATCTTTCTATTGTTGAGGTAAGATTTTGGACAGTTTGATTATTTTTGGTTTTAATTCTGTACCAATGTTACATTCTTCTATGTTAGATCTTACTAGCTCCATTTTTGGTTTTCTAGCTACATCATTGGAGTCAAAAAGATCTTCTAAGGGGGTTAAACCTTTAGGTAAAAAATTATCCTTAGGATTCAATATGTCTGATTCATCTTTAATAATTTCTTCAATCTCTACTTTCTTTAAGCTATCTATATCAGCTTGACTAAATCTAGTAGGTTTATCAAACTTTATTCTATTTACATCTAAGTTATTTAAATCTATTTCACAATCCAAACCATGATTTATTGTACAATCTGTATCTACAATACAATTATAAAATTCTCCTTCATTGTTCATAAACTTGTAGAATTGTTCATCCTGAGAAAAAATCTGTCAATACTTAAGATTATCTGGAATTATTGGCCTATGTTTGACTTCAACAGTATATCTGTGATTAGGTTGGAATGGTAAATTGCATGTACTAGCAAAAGTTGCAAGACAATGAGCTTGTATATTTTGTTTTCTCAGCATAACAACAAACTTACATTCCAATAAATCTTTAGTTAAATCTATGACAATGTCTCTATATCTACTTAGTCTAGGATTATAAACAAAATAAACTCCATTTACTTTTTTTATGATCAAATCTGAATCTCCCATGATTAAAATTCTTTTTTCTCCTGAGTTCCTAATGATTTGGAGTCCTAGGATGAGGGCTTCATACTCAGTCATATTGTTTGTACATTTGAAATCGAGCTTGAAAGCATGAACTTCAGAATGATTAGTCTCCATATTTTTTATCCAGACTCCTGCTCCTGCTCCTAACTTATTCACTGAACTATCAAAGTCTAAATGCCATAGATATTCATGAAAAATATTATTATTGTTTGGTAATCTCTTTTTATCTGCTAGTTCAGTTTGGATTTCATTTGTTTCAGAGTTACATAGGATAAAAGAATCAAGGTCAGTTGGTGTAGAGTAAATGGGGTAATTTATAGATCTTTCAGCACTACTGACCATGTACTTCATTAATGTTTCCCTATGTAACTTTTTAGGCTGGCCAAAAACTAATATAGTAGCATAAGACATGTCCAATTGTAGAGATCCCTGCAACTTTTCTCCCCATGAGCGAGAAAGTAGCTTTCCATATTTTGGTGGGATATCAGCTACTACAATGTCCATTAATATACTCTTACCAGGGTATTGAACTAGTGTTACACACAAATCTTTGATTAAACCTAGACATTTAACTTTACTTGAATTGAAAAGAAAACAAATATTTGTATGGCCTTGTAATTTCTAGATTCAGAGTTTCCATGATGGCTTTGGGCATTAGATTATGGGAAGCTCCTGAATATAGCATTGTGTTATGTAAAATTTGATCATGAATGGTAAGACTAATATAAAATGGAGGAACTGCACCATCTGCATGTTTTCCATTTACATCTGGGCAAAAAATCAACTCTGGTTGATCATCAGTTAGATTTATGGAGTCTTCTCCATCATTCATATTTAATGTTTCAGTTATGGTTGATTTATACAAGTCATTTTTTACCAATTCAATCAAAGGAATTTGTATTTTAAGCTCTGCAATTTCTGATTGTATGTTAAATGTAGGTTGATTTTTACTGATTTCAATCAATTCTTCTTTGGTAACTGTAGTTTGTGTTGGTTTGTCTTGTTTTTCTACAGTTGTTTTTTCATTTTCAAGTGTTTTGGAATTCTCTGTTTGTGTTTCTTGTGTTTTACTACTTCTAACTTTCTTTCCAGGGATTGTTTGTGAAGCAGTAGATGTTCTTTCTGACTTAAAATTATCAGCAGATGTTTTTGAAATTATAGTTTTTTGGGTCTATTGTTTTAGGATCAACAGAAGGTTTTTTGGGATCTAAATTTGATGTTTTTACAAAATTAGAAGCTTTAGCAACAATAGATTTTTGTGAATCTTTTGCAACTTGAGCAACTTCATCAGTAATATCAACAATTATAGGGCATTGTGCCTTTTTAGGACTAGAAATGTTTTGGGAGGAATTTGAGTTTTTCTTATTTTCCCTTGGGAGAATTTGCAAAAATTTTGTTTTGGGGGTTTCTACTTTTTTCTGATTTTGAGTTTGGAAAGATTTTTTGGTACAAGACTCATTATTTTTCTTGTTTCTAAGGTTATATTGGCTATGTATTTCATTTATTGCATAGTCATAACCTTTCTTATAATCAAAGGATTCACTAGAATATAATTTAAGCTGTTGAAGTTCAAACAATTCCTGATATTCTAGAGTAAGGAAAATGGTATTATTGTCATCTATTCCCATTAGATTAAGTGTATCCTCATCATCATCATTATTATTCTGAGAACTTTCAGCATAGTTCTCTTGGAATGGTGGCCTTGTTGTTTGGTCTGGGGCTGTTTCTTTTGCTTTTCCAGAATTTATGTTTTTTCTAAAATTGGGATTTCTGATATGTTGTTGGTTATCCCACTGAGGTTTTCTCTCTATATTATCTAATCTATCAATCATTCTTTCTAAATTTTTAGCTATAACATCCATTTTTGTATCTGAATTGGAATTTTCTTCTTTAATGGTCACTCTCCTTTCATTTTTGAGTCTAGCTTTTCTGGCTAAAATGTTCACCTCTACACTAACTGCATTTGTTTGCATTTTTTCTAAGGTGTCTGCATCTCTTTCCCTTAATTGGTAAGCCATATCTGTATCAAATCCATCAGGGAATTTGAGTAGAACTGAATAAGGAGTAGGTTTAAGATTTGCAGGGATAGAAATATAGACACTATTATATCTGGTGCAGTAATCTTGGACTGACTCATTTGGAGCTGTTTTTAAGGAATCAAATTCAGAAAAAATTTGGAGGGGTTTCTTTTTATTTTCCCATTTATTTAAAAACAAAGTAAAAAAGACAGCTAAATCAGTTATACTACCAACAGCTAAATCTTTAAACCATTTCTTAACTACCCCTGTTAAAGTTTGTGCAAACAGTCTCATTTGAACATCTGAGTCATCAATTTCATAAATTTCAAAGTAGTATGTCATCTTAGTAATATGTTGCTGAGCAGTATATTGATCAGTGCCATCAAACATTGGTATTTTATTTTGATAGTCTTGTGGCATGTCATGAAGTTGTTGTGGTAAGACCAGGGGAGCATATCTAACAGCCATAGCTTGAAGCTTAGCTTGGCTAGGAGGTAAGATAGAACTGCTTGGAGCTGTACTGGAAATGATAGTAGATGAACTAAAGATTGTATTTGAAGTGCTGGGAAATGAGGATGATGTATTTAAGAAATCAAAAGGTGAACTAATGGATATAGTGGATGAAGTGATTGGTGGAAATAATACTCTAGTTTGTAGAGGTATTTTAGGGATAAATGGATCTATCGATGAGCTGGTAGTAGAATTTATGAATGATGTAACAACATAAAGAGATGAATCTCTAGTTGGGATTATTGTGGTGTGTAATTGAGAAACTGGAGGTTTGTTTGCATAAGTCAACAAGTGATCTAATTCAATAACTTCATCAATATCCTTTAGAATAGCAACATTAATTTCTTCAACTTTAGTCTGATATTCAGCTTTCTTAGATTTATAACTTACTGCAATAGATCTATGTTTTGCATTCAAAAATGAAATAAAAGCAGGGTCTAAAACAACAGTTTTTAAATCACTTTCAGATTTACTTTCAAATAAGGAATGCTCAAATTTCAAATCAAAATCAATATCTTGCAGACTTAATAATTCTCTTGGTAATGAATTGATTCTTATTAATGAGATTTCAACCTATAAGTTTTCTGTTTGTTTTTCCTTTTTACCAATTCGGTTTGGGTTATCTACTATAACAACAGGCTTAGGATCCGGGTTAGACCTGGTATAGTAGGTTTTCCTAGAAGCCAGAATTATAATTTTTCAATACCCACAACCTATAAAAACAATCTTAAAGTAAAAGGATGAATTAAATGATTCCTTTAAGACTAATTTTATGACTGAGGACTGGTTATTTCCCCAGTATGGTCGCCAGTAATGTTATCACTCTAGTAAATTCTTAAGTTGTGGGATTTTGGTTTTTAGTCAAAGAATACTAGGGGTATCCACAAACCTACTTCAAACTCTAGGATCTAGCCTTCCTAGGGTTCAGAGAGGGCTCTCTCTTTAAAGTTTAACTTTGTTTTAATTTGTAAATATTAGGCTAGCTATGAAAGTGTAGATTTGGTTTGGTTTTGTTGGATTTGGTGGGAAAATTTCACTTGGAGGGTAGATAGAGGGAAATCTACTTGTCCACTGGGATATGGAGTCTAAGTCAAACTAACAGAACCAGGATCAAGGCCTAAAAGGTCAAATTTCTTCAGGGCAAGATAGATAACCCTTGGAGATCTTGGAAAATTGGTTTTTGAGATGGTATGATTGGGATAAAGGGCACTTAAAGATCCTTTGTCCGGAAAATGGAAGTAGCAGATAGAGGTCAAACGAGAGAGGGAGAAATTAAGGTTTCCCTACACCGGAAATCAGAAGAAAACAAAGAAATGATAACTAGTTAAAAACATGGTGCTATTAACATGTCCTATAGTAATACTCCCAGTTATACATTCAGATTTTAGAATTAAAACATAGATGTATGCATGTAACAAAGAAGAATAACAATGAAAATTTTTAGAGAGTACTTCACTATAGATATCTTATCATAGAGATCCTGAAGTATGGTGCCAAAGAGTTGATCCAGTCTGCTACTCAAAATCGAAATCCAAAGCCTTCAAGTCAACAAAATATCTATAGTAATCTCCAACAATTTTATTCCACGCAAAAATACTTCAAAAGAGTGAAGTACTTATACATAATGTTTTGAAAAATATCCTAGATGACTTCTAGGAATTAACTTAGGAAAATAAAATATCTTACAACAATAATAGTGACAGCTGCTTTAATAAATTAGCAAGCTGTCCTATTTAGCTCAAAAGAAATAGAAACTGTATTAGGATAAGAAGCAGCTGGCTACTTATGTGTCCTATTTGCTGGCTCTTTAGATATTTTTTAGAATCTAACCCGCCTTCACTGATACTCTTTCATTTTGGATACTCTTTAACCTTTAGTCAAACTGCTTTACTCCTGTAAAATCTGTTTTGACAGTGAAATCAATAAACATATTTTTTCTTTTTCATTTGTTTGTCTTTCATTCTTCATAATAAATCAGTGAATGCTTGCCAATCCTCATTTTTAGGAATTTGGATATTTTTTAGTTTCCTAAAATTCTCATCAGCTTCGGTATACCTAGAAAATGTGGGTTTGATGACAAATAGGTGTTTGATTTCATATTGCAAATAAAACAAGTCTTCAAAACTTTTCAGCAATACTTTTCCTGTGGGACTGCCTTGAATTATTGGCTTATTCACCTGCTCCTTGGCATATTCTCTTATCTTCTTATCATAATCATTTTGAGGCATTAACTTATCATTAATAACCATGATATCAAGAAGTCCTTTTTGCCTTAAATTGGTGAACTTAACCGTGAATCTTGTTATAGCAGTATTCATACCTTCACATTTTTCTTCAAGCTGCTTCATTAAATTTCTTTTGGTGGTGACTTTCCTAATTTCTAGGATAGTTGTTGTTCTATCATTGATTTTTAGTTCTTCCAATTCCTATCTATTCTTGCTGTTGAGGAAATTGATTAATCTTATAGCCTCTTCTAGTTTATCAACCAAATCAGCTTGTGTATTTTGGATTTATGCTTGGGCTGCCAATAATAACTTTCTTTGCTCAAAAATCACCTGAATTGAAGGCCATACATCATGGATGGCTTCAATTACATTATTTCATAGGTAATTTTTTATGTATGATATCTGATCCTTGAGAGTTAATTCTTTTCGTAACTTTTTTACCTCTTCACTCAATCTGTTGGCATTTTGTTCATGAATTTTAGCATTTATCTGAGTTGATTTGTTTGTCTTCTCAATATTTTCAATCATCTTTGTCAACATGTTAATTTCATTTGTCTTCAAAGACATCTCTTCCATTGCTTTCACTAGTTGATTGCTTTCATCTGTAGGTTGCAATGTTGTGGTGGAGGATTCAGTAGCTAAAGTTGTTGAAGAAGTCACTGGCACTGCAATGGCCAGTGGTTCTTTGGGTGCCAATTTTTCTCCTAAAGTTGAAGGCACTATTGCAGTGATGACTGATATGACTGTAGGAATAACTTGGTCTTTTAATGTCTCCTTTTCTTGGACAACTTGGTCCATATATACTTTCATTTCTTTAATCTGAGCTGTCAGTTGAAGTAAACTCATCATTTCATCTTTTTCCTTTTGTTCCTGTAAGAATTCCTTTGTCTGAGGATGCTCACTTTGAGGAAGTTTGAGCTGTTTCCTCAAGGCAGCTATATCCTCATTTTTCTTCTTTACCAATGCTTCTTGTTGCTTTGATGTTTGTAGGATCATATCCTAACTGCAATACTAAATCTTCTAAGGCTTTTATCCTTAGCTCCTTTGCATATAATGAATATTTATCCATCTTCATTTGATTCTGCATATTAGATATGGTGTTTGGAAGCTTATGAGCACTCATAGATTTTGTTGTGACTGTGGAATACAACATCTCTGAGGTTTGCCTATGAAACTCAATTTGATCTAATTCATGGATTTTGTCTGTAGCTACTTCCATATCAACTTTTTTATAGTCAGCAACTGTCTTTGGCACTGATAATGTGGGTTGTAATACTGACATAATCAATTTTTTAGTTGAATAATCCAATGCTGATAGGGATCTGTTTTGATTACCTGGCTTTTGCTTCAAAAACTGAGAATATATTTCAGTTTTGATTTCCTCATTCTTCAACTTGATTTTTTTTTATTTCTCCTTAATATCCAAATCCTTTTCCTCAACTGAATGTGAGGAAGAAGCCTCCATACTTTGTTGCCTTTCCATCATCTGTGTATCTTCATTATTCAGTTGTTCTTCATTTTGATTTGGTTCATTGATAACTACAATAGCTACATTGGTCTCTGGAAAATCAGTGTTGGTATTCAAGGGCTCTGTTTCTTCAACATTTATTGTCACTTTACCTTTAGAAGCTGTATCTAATTTTGGCCTTTTGTTGTAAATGATTTTGAACTTTGTTTCTGTTTTAGTTTCTGCAGTATAAGCTCCCTCTTCTCTGATTCTCTTAGTGGATGTCTCTGGTTGTTTGGAAATTTCCAAAGTGTGGCTAGTATTCCTTTGGTTTATTTCCTCTATTAAAGTGTTTTCAACCCACTCAATTTGATTAGCAAACTTCTCTACTTCTGGTTTTGATTCATGGATAAAGGGTGTCAATTTACATTTTACTCTTAGTTTACTTAAGATCACTTGTGGATCATAATTCCATGAGAAACTTTCTTCCAACTTATATTCCAGTAGTTGATTTGCTGCTTCCTTTTCTGCATCTCTGTGATTACATATGAATGGCCCAATTTGATTTTTGAGTTTTAATTGGGTCTTCTTCTTGGCTGCCATGAAGTTAATAGAATCAGAATTTAGGATCTGCTTGATGTAGTCCAAGGCAAAGATCCTCATTAATGGATGTTTGGGTAATTTGTAAGGCAACAAGTTTGACCCAAAAACTTTGATTTCAGTGAATTTATCATACAAATACCAATCACCAACTTTTCTTTGTTCTGATAACTGCAATATTTTCTTCATTTCCTCACCTATTCTAGGATGCTCTGTTTTAGTTAACATGGTGGTTACTGGATGTAAAAACAACTCTGCAAACTCTGAGTAACTGAAATCTGTGCCTTCTTTTCTGAGTATGGATGTCCAAAAGATAACAGACAGAGGTTTTCCTTCTATATCCAACTTTTGAAGTGAAATTGGAAAGCTCTCTGATTGGAAGAAAAGAAACATGTGGAAAAGATAGGAGGTAGATATGAATACTCCTTCCAGCTGTAAATTAGTCAATTGGTAATGAATACTATTAGCAATGAAACTAGCATAGTCAAAGATAACTGAAGGTGGTTGACCTAGAGAAAATGTGGACAAAAATCCCAAGATAGACTCATCAGTGTGCTCATCAGTGAAATACCCAAGTATGAAGGAAGGCATGGAGATTAAATGCCTTGAACCTTCAAGGAATTTAGCATTTAAATATGGAGGGTTTAACTTGGGAATTTCAACATGCAGGGGCATAAAAGTCTGAAAAATCATGAATATTTTAGGGAAATCTAGGCCAATGTATAGCTTAGTGAGGGCTTCAATAGACAAAGGGACTGCTTGGGGGTCTGGTTGAAGCTGCAACATTTGGTTTATTGACTCTGCATGATGGTAAATAGGACCTCTTTATTTGCATTCACAATAGCTCTTTGTTCAAGAATATAGTACTGGTGACATAATCTAATAATTTCTTGACAATGGTGAGTCAGAGGGACTACATATTTGGGAAAATTGGATTCCAAAATATGAACTTCTTCATGATCATATAAATATTTCTCAAAACACCAGCTATGGATATCTAATAGATTGAATTCAACTATGGGATCAGCTATTTTGTAGTCAATATCAGCTAGGGGAATGTGTTTAATATCAATAGCTGGGGGTTGTAATGGATTGACCACAATTGTAGTATTTGGATTCATGGCAGGACTAGGTTTAGGAGTTTTAGAACCTTCAGGCTTACTTACACTTTATTTTTTAGGCATGTTGATTTGCTTCTGCAAGTTTAAATAGTTTGCAGACATAATTTTAGTATAGAAGAGGCTTGATTGGGAAAATTTAGCAAAATAGAGTCTCTTTTTGGATTTTATGCCCAATTAGGTTTATCAAAGAAGTTTTGAGGCTTTTAAAAACTGGTCTAAAACAGAAACTAGGGTTTTCTGAGTTTTTTGGAATGAAAAAATGGGCTAAAACTCTATTGAAAAGGGTTACAGAAGATTAGGGCACCTACAGAGGATTTCTGGGTTATTTCAGAGCTTGAAATGGATTATTAAACTGTGGAAAATTGATAAATTTCCTTGAAAAAGAGCACAATAGACAAATAGGGTTTCTGGGAAAATTTTTCTAGAGTTTGGCCTGTTTTTGGGACTTTTTGGGCAATTGAATTAATCAATTTCTTAACTTAAAAATTCTTTTATTTCTTTTAAAAAGGTTTTTCAATTTGGTTGCAGGTTGAATTCTGAGAAAAATACCTGTTTCAATGTAGGTATCGGCTTTGAAAGGGTTTTTATAGTTTTTGGTCGAATTGATGGCTTCAAAAATTCATCTGGAGCAAGGCGCAGCTCCTCCGCTATCTTCACAGGTGTACTTTGGTGAATTTAGGAGGTTTTGGGCATAAAAATGGCTACTAGGGGTTTTAACAGGTTTATACAATCGGGGAAGCAATACAAGAGGTTAAGCGCACAAGAGAAATGAATTAACGCATTTAACAAAGGTTTTATCAAGAAATATTAATTGCATTGAATGCAGGTCTTGTCCAACAGGAAGGCGATTTCAAAATGCAATGGACGAAAACCACGAGTGGTTATCGTGTATGATTTAGGTGGTAAGATGTTTTAATCTCATCGAACGCGATCTAATGAGGGAAGGCCACATGGAGGAGGGAGAAATGGGTGAAACCACCCATTTCGCGTGGCTTTAGCTTTTTAAGGGTCGGGCATGTTTTCTATGCGATATCATCCTCTGTCCGTCAGATCCAAAGGTTTAAAGCGAAGGGCTGAGATTGTTTCGGGAGTTGCATTGAAAATAGAAAGGTGGGACTAGGCTTTTGCATAGGCGGAAGGGTTAATATGTGGCCGGGGGATATGGTTTAACACATATATGAATTTTTTTAATAACGGTGTAGGCGGGGATTAACGTTTTTTATTTAAAACATGTGTTAAATGTTTTAATAAAATGTATGCGGGTGGGTTAAATTATATTATATAGTTTTTTTTAAACCTTTTATAGTTTTCAAACCATAGGGTCGGGATATTTCAATAATGCTAGTTTTTAGACCAAAGGGTTTATAATTTGGGGTTTTTATTTGCGCAAATGGGATAATAGACTTTGGTCAAAACTTTATAATAGTGGGGTTTTTGGGGTATTTAGATATAAGAAATTAATCATTATGGGAGGGTATTTCTTAGGGATTTAATAAAATTATGTTAAAGGTTAATATGAAAGGGTAGTGTAATAAAAAAAAAATACATATTATTTGTTGGGGCCATTGTTTTTAAATTTAATAGATTTTGAGTTGCGGCTAGTACGTGGCATAACGCAACCACGGAAGGCAGAAAGGTGTCAAGGCTGCAGAGGAGCAAAGGAAAGGTGTCGCGGCTATTGCGGGAGCAAGCATAGATGGCAGAAGAGCGCGGAAGGAAATGAGCAGTGAATTCCCGATGAACAGAAATAAACAGAAGACAGCTAAGCGAGAAGAAAGGAGGAACTGTCAATTGCGCTGGCAGCAGAACAAATAGGTAGCCAGCCAGCAGGTAAGGAGGTTGGCGCAGACGGGAATAGGCAACAGGGAGCCGCAGGAGAGCTCTCTCAGTGTTATCCTGTTCTCCATCCCTCTGTGTTTTCTATATTCTCTCTCTCTGTCCAATAGGACGTATTGTATTCTACTTTGTTTATGCTCATGCAGTTGAGCCTTGTAATAGTTCACCACTGATGGCCGATGATTAATATATTCAGGAGTGTTGTTTCGAGTATCTGTTATGGGTTTGAATGAGTGGTTTTTTAAGCACCTTTTAAAATTTTATTTACTGTAAGTCTGAATGTTTTCCTGAGAGGTATATGTTATGGAATGTTGTGTTATGGCTGTTTAAGACTTTAGTTTAGCTTTGATTCAATTGTATTGATGTTGTCGGGATGATACCGATTTACTCCCTATCACAGTAAGGTTGCGGCACGCCTTCGGTGAGACTCTCTGCCCTTTGGAGTAGAGTGCAAATGCCGACGTGAAACTGGACTACGATAGAAACATTGTTGGTCCTTAAACCTGAACCCGGGTCTTCTTTGCGAGACCTGTTCTCTCGCGAACAAATGGTTCCGTTGCTGGGACTTGAAAATTCATTTTCGAGCTAGATCATGGTATCTCAGATCTTCAAAAGAGAAATACGAGGCTGGTGGGATAACCACCTAGATCAGTTCATAGCTCAGTAGGCTGAGCTGAGACGACAGAAGGAGAAAACGATTAAAAACCTGGTCCTATTCTCCAACTCTACTAGTGATACCTACGAAATATTTTGGGGAAAGTTCCCAGAAGAACTCTATAACTGGTTGCGGAGGCTTTAGACCAAGACCATCAAATAAAAGTCATGGAAGATCAATCACAAGTGGGCGCACGAGAATCTAGTGGCCCTCCATTGGTTAAACACCGATTTGACCCGAGCTGTAGATTTTTGGGTGGAATCTACCTTGGACGGATATATAGTGGAATTTTCCACCAAGTGCTGCCAGTCTTTCTCAGGAACAAAAGATACCTTCAGATCTGGGTTAAGGGGGAAGTTGCTGAAGGAGATTCCTTTGTGGATTAAGGCATTGATGGTAGATGAAGGACTGATGGGATTTCAAAAAGTAGAGATGGAAGCGTAAACTCTCCAGTACCGGGGGAAGGGACTAAGGGAGAGATGTTACAATAACCGTGAGAAGGGGGAGTAGGCATATGGATGTTGAGACTACCAACAAATTTAGGGAGCGATGAGCACATCGGAGGGCGTAGATTGTAGAAAGGTGGTGACAGAGGGTGATGAAGGAGTTGAAAAGACATAAAAGTGGTCGAAAGAACAAAGAGGAGGCACCTCAGATGACAAAGGGAATGGAAGGTCAGGTGGGTTCCCATGATATAGGAGGGGCCGTGAAAGAAGTGCGGCAGGTGTATAGGAGTCCAGCCCAGATAGACGAAGGAAAGAAGTCTGACAAAGAAGGTACAGATGTGCGCCCAGAGGAGGTGTCCGATGTGGAAATGCACGTTGCAATGGAGCAACTATTTCATGAAAGGCTGGCATCCATATCTCAAGGTATTCCTAGTCCCCATATTTCAAGTAGCTCTAGTCCCAACCTTCCCCTGGTGCTCTACAAGCCCATAAGTGAAATTTTTGTTAAGTTACGTGATTAAGTAGATTGCATAGTATTAAGTCTCCAATTGTAACACATACTAGTAGTAGGATTTCTAGTGGCACCATCTCACAACCAGGATCCAACGGCTTCATTTTAGTAACACCTATTCAAGTGAACATGGCGGGGTCACTCACCCAGTACCCAGAATTCTCTGGGAAGGGGAACGACGACGTCGAACAACACTGGTACCTCTGTGAGGCCATCTGGAGGGTGCGACAGACACCAAATGTTGGGAAGTTTATAGAATTTCAGACCACCCTTAGGGAGAGAGCCCTACGCTGGTTTATGAAATGGTCAGAAGCTCATCTGAATCCATCGATGGCATATGTAAAGAGGGATTTCATTAAAGAATTCAAACTACCCCAAACAGACCAACAAGGCCTGTCGGAGATGTGGGAAATCAAGCAGCGAGAAGGAGAAACTACTTGGGATCTGATACAGAGATTCAAGGATGCAGTCGGGAAACTCAGCTATCCAATTGACCTAAACCATCAGAGGGACTAGTTCATTAAAGATTTACTACCTCTGAACCGAACTCCATTAACTCAACAAAGGATCAACACATTGCAGGATGCCCTAGAGTAGGCGATGAAGATAGAAGCCATGGTGGGTTACCTGCAAGAGTTCAAGGGAGGCGCAGCGGTACAGGATCCCTCAATAATGGGCCTGCAGCATCAAATATCTAGTCTGACAGAAAAACTCAAGGAAATACAACCCATGCGACTGACGAGACTGAATGTATGGTGCACGCATTGTCTCGTGGAGGGACATGTGGCAACGGAATGTCCCCGGTTGTGGGGCAAAAATGTGGGGGCATCGGCCACGGGGGCACAAGGGGCTTCACCACTAGGAGGGGTTGCGCAAATAAACACCCAAGGGATATATCCACCACAATAGCAATACACAGGGTTCCCCGCACAACAAAGTCTAGCCACCAATGAGTATTGTGAAATATGCAAAAGCATGGGCCATCAACCTCACATGTGTCTGATCTTACAGAAATATTCTAATGTTCCAAATAATATATACTATGAATTCTGTGCCTCAACCACCCACAGTACAGAGCAATGCCGAGCACTGGACACATTGGCGGAGCGGCTGGACCGGCCTTCATGTAGAGTAAACGAAGCTCCCCGAGGAAGAGGAGGAGGCATGAGAGGAGGCTGAGTAGGAGGTAGAGGTCCAGTAAGATGCTATAACTGTGACTAGAAAGGACATGTAGCTAGAGAATTCCCACTCCCTAGAATACCTTGGTGTTCGTAGTGCCGGGTTAACACACACGTAACAGAAGAATTCCTGGAGCTCATCAAAAGATGGGAGGAAAGAGCTAGACAGAGGGGGGAGAATCTAGTAAATGCAGAACCCAGGCTAATGGGAACTCAAACAATGCAAAACGTGGCCATAGTGACATGAGGTGGCAAAAGAATAGGGTAGGATGCGCGTGCTATGGACCCGATAAAATTGATCAGGCCAACATCCCCAAAGCTCCTAATCAAACCAGAAAGACAGAAACAATTTTTCCAGGAAGCAACAGAAACGTTTTCCCAATTAAGGGGGAACAAAGGAATCGAGTTACAGAAAACTCAGGAAGACAACGAAACCCAAAGTACTTCTGAAGCTTTGATCTAGGAGTGGTTCCACCTATTCCTAAAGATTGTTAACAATGCACCAATGCTATAATGGCTAAAGCAGAACCTGGAAGGGGTGCTAAAGAAGAACACTGAAGCAAAAGAATCAGAAGAGGTAGACCAGAAATATGTAAAAAGAATAAAAATAAATAAACGAAGGATGGGAAAGGAATTCTGAGTGAACACACAAGTTGCGGGGTTCCAGATTAAAGATACCATGCTTGATTTGGGATCTGATGTCAACATCCTACTAAGGAAAACTTGGGAGGCATTGGGAAAGCCAAGATTAACATATTCTTCGATCCAACTTCAGATGGCGAACCAATATTGCATTGTTCCCATCGGCCGATTGGAGGAAGTTGAAGTTGATATTGCAGTAGTAAAGACATATACGAACTTTGAAGTCATCGACATCATGGGGGATAAGAATTTGTACCCTGCACTTTTGGGAATTGACTGGGCCTTTGAAAATTATGCAGTGATTGATCTGAAAAAAGAATTGATGATCTTCGAAGATGGGGAAATCAGAGTCACTCAGCCACTCGACCCCTACCAAGGACCAAGATATACAGATACTGTGGATAACAGGGAAGATGTTCAACTCCTATACCATCTCTACCAAATGAGCACAGGAAGAAGGGAAGATTACATCAGCCCGATGGCAGAAGGCTCTGTAAGCTGGAGAAGCATCCAAAGCTCAGAGTTAGGATCAAAAATAGCTTGGGACGTTGGCAAAAAGGAGGCTATGAAACAAATACAAGGAGATGTGCCAACATTACAAGAGTCAATTGGATCGGAGCCGAGATTCAGGAATACCCAATTTTATCAGATATGAATGTTGTAAATGTTTTCATAGCCAGGATAGAAACTACGGTACCAGAAAGTCACAGAGTACCATTGATGGACATGGCACTACAATCCACATCCGCAAAGATGGTGGAGTAACCATCACAACTCATTAACGTGATGGGACGAAGTGGCAGCAGCAGTAAAAGCCATATTTAAAGAGGAGGAGGAACCTAGGAGTAAGGACCGGTACTAAGGGGACTCTAACCCCAGAAACCATCTGGAGAAATGTGAAGCACAATGGAGAACTGATGGATATCCTGAAAAACTATGGGTCCACCGGTTTATCCACTCCCTGGACATGATTCCAAAGGCCTGGTACTTGACGGAAGAAAAAAGAAGAGGGACCCACAAATGGAAAGAAGTTGCTGAAAAATTTATACAGTGTTTCATGTTTGAAGGAAAGACAGAGCAGGTTACACAGGCGTTGCAAGCTATCAAGCAGGTATTATTCTTCCCCGATATTCAATAGACGGACGAGCAGTCATTTCTGTACCAGGGTATCCAACAAAAGGTGGCATGTCAAAAAATTAATAGTGAGATGGACGATGACAATATGGAGGATCTCAGGCACCTGTACTTTGAAGAAACAGAAGGGGATAGAGACATCAAAGAAGAACCAATGACGGAATGTATCCATTTGTTACCTCTCAGAACCAAGAAAGTAAATATTAGAACAGAAGATAAACCTAAACTGGCAACAATTGGAGACTACTTGGATGAACAAACAACAAAGGAAATATTCAGTCTACTTAAGGAATACGAGGACTTGTTTCCTTCATCAGTAGCAGATCTAAACGACATAAAAGGAGAGATGGGGGAAATGAGGATAATACTGAAGCCTGACGCAAGGCCTATAAAACATAGACCATATCGTCTGAACCCAAGAGTAAAGGAAAAGGAAAAAGCAGAGATCGACAAAATGTTAAAAGCCGGACTAATATTCCCTATAGAAGAAGCAGAATGGGTAAGTCCCATAGTTATATAGAGAAAAAAGGAGAAATCAGAGATACAAGTCTGTGTAGATTACAAAAGCCTAAACAATTCTTGTATCCATGATCCATTCCCTACCCCATTTAGCGAAAAATTCCTTGACAACGTTGCGGGGAACGAGGCATACTCATTCATCAATGGCTTCTCAGGTTACCATCAGGTAAGAATAGCGGAGGAAGTGTTGAAGCCTAGAAAATCTCTGCTTCAAACATCGGGGAAAACCACCCAGTCGGGACCTTAAGACAGCTCCTTTTCCGTTTGGTATGGTGGCTCCGACTGGATTTAAAGGACCAGTTTCCTTATAACTAAATGGATTGGTTTGGATGGGTGGAAATGGGACTAAATTAACTGAAATAAAACTATCTAATTTAAACTAAGTACTGGTAAAGAAATTCTAACACTAACCCAGGTAATTATATGTGAATACAACTTAAGATTGTTCCAATTTATCAATAACCATGAAAATGTATTATTATTTAAATTGAAATATGCAGAAACAAATAAAGATAACTCTGTTTAAGAAATTAAACAGAGTTGTATTAGCATATTGCATTCATCATTGTATACCATCTATATATACTTATGAAATATAACGTTTCCATTATACTCAGAAATGATATATAAAAGGAAGCGTTGTGAAAACAAATATATATAAATGATAGCAATTTTAAAGCGAATATCAAAAGACAAAAGAAATCAACAGTGAACAGATAGAAATACCTTATTCATCTTGAAGACTTTCAAATGCAATCTGATACTCTAATCCAGTAACTCTGATGCAAAATCAAATTCCAAGGTATAGAAACGCAACACTTCAAAGATAATTCCGCATGAAAATCACCAGATGTGATCCTTTTTAAAAATATATAAGACAATGGAGTACAGAAATGCAATCTCCAAGTCAAAAAATATTAAGATCCAGGACCCTTCTCTAAATGCATGAGAAGAGTTTAAATACTACTTAGCTAAATCTAAAAATAGTCTTATTACAAAAATTAAGGATTCGGTTCAATGACCATCCTTTTCCTAGGCTAAAATACAGTAAAATTAAAACTAAATCTAACTATCTATGAACTTGATCTTTAAACTTGCAGGCATCTAGCATAGTTTTGAGAAGATGTGGTTGACCGACTTCAGAATTCAACTGTCCTGAAAAGACAGAGTCGACAAGCGTAGGAGCAATCTTCTCTGTAGCATTGATGATACAATTAAGCGCACTGTGTTGACTGTGTGGCTTCACCAAGTACATCCAATATGAGTCCCAATTCAATCTTGTCAGCCCTTGGATAGATTTTGCTATTTCTTCTGCCTTTTGCCTCCATTCTGTTTGCAGTTGATGTGCCTGTGGGAGATATCCTGGAACAGTTTCTGGAATCAAATTAGCTTTGTGTAAATTATCATTTACACAATCAGTAAGAGTGTTTGCCGCTGTAGCCGCCTTCTCTGCTGCCTTTTCTGCTCTTCTGATTTGTGCATCCCAGTTATTGAACAATATTTCTTTCTGGTTTTCATTAACAATGGGTGCACCAGCTTTTCTGTCTTCTTCTGTCTTTTGCCATGCCAGATAATCATTGATCTTTTCATTAATCAAATCATAATCATTTCGTAAATCTACGACATGATTTGTGATTTTATCGCTTTCTTGGCACAAAGAATTCCATTGCAAGATTTTTTGGCAGAAAACTTCCTCTTGTTGCAGTAGTTGATTGTTCAAAGAGATAGTTTCTGAAATGAATTCTGGAAGCTTAGGATCATCTTTATGCTGATCTTGGATAATCTGTATTTGTTTGTCTTTATCAGCCAAGCTTTTTTGATATCCTATTTGCATTTCTTGAAGTTGTTGTTGTAGCTCTTCAAGTTTCAATTGTGCTTCCTTATTGGCCTGTACCTGTTGCAATTGCTGTTGCAGAACTTTTACCTGTTCTTCTTTCTCATTCAACAAAAGTTGTATCTCAAATGCTTTGTCAATTGTTGCAGAAGCATAAGCTCCTGTCATTTGAGATAACTTAGCGAGATTATGAGTAGGTTCTGTGGCAGGATCTTTCCACAAAACATCTACTTGTTCTACTTCAGTAGCAATTGCACTTTCTAACTTTCTCTTTTTTCTCTGTCTCTTCACTACTGCTTTGTATTTTGGGCTGTAGAATACATCTAGAGGAGGAATGTCCTCTACATTAAGTATAATTTCAGAGGAGGGTGTGATTGGTATGTGCTCTGTCACTGTGACTGTGCTGTTTGTTCCTGTGTTCAAAACTTTGGTTGTCTGGACAGGGGTCTGTACATTCTGTCCTTCTACATTAATCAATTGGTTGAAGGTTTCTCATTCTTTGTCTAATTCAATAATGAATGGTTGTTGCTGTACATTGGTTGGAGGAGGATTTGTCTGTTGAGAAGTCAAAATTTTCTGTTGAGTAAGTTCTTTTGATTGTGCAGAATCTTTAATGGATTCTTCCATTTTATCTTCCTTTTCATTAGACTTATTGGAATGTTCAGAATCTCCGTCAGATTTTGATTTATATTTATCTGTACTTGAACTGCCGTTAAGACTAACACTAGAATTTTGCTCCCTTGCGGGATCTAAGCGTAGATTTTCCAAAGGAATAGGAGTTAGTCTTCTTTCTCTGTAAAGCTTGAATTCCTGAAATTCCTCTGGAGATAGCTGCGCTTGAGCTGAATTCAAAATTTCTTTGAATGAATTTCTTGCTTGGAACATATCATCAAAAGGATCCTGTTCCCCGGAAAATTCCCTTACTCTGATTGCATTGGTAAAATTCTTAATAATATCATTTGGGTCGAATAATCTTCTCGAAAATTTGAACAGCTGTAGGCATGTAATGTTGCCTATCTCTTGGAATGCATGACCAATATCGAACAGTGAAAATGTTCCACATTTTACAGGAAATTGTGGCCAAATGCCTTTTTTCTTCTCTTTTAAATCTTTTGTTATACCTCCTTGGCCACAGGTCTGATAAGCAATTTCCCGAGCTACAAGTCTATCTGGAACATATAGGGGTAAAACATGGGGGGAAGCATAACTTCCAAAAACCCTAATATAAGTGAACAATTCTTCTCCAAACCATCTCGCGATGGGGAGAATGTCAACCTCTGTTTCTGGGGATAACCTTGGGGCGTCCTTATTATGAAATGTTCTGTACAATGGCAGCATTATTCCATGACAAATTTGGTAAAAATGGGGGACAAACTTAGACTCCCATAGTTCTTTATGGTACAAATGAATAGGCAAAGGATCATGGATAGTCCATTGCCAACCCATCACAGGGAATTTAGAGACATAAAAGATAGCATCCATGACATAAGCAGATAAATAAAAAGGTGGATAAACCCGCTGGGAAACATTTCGTTTGGACCCGTAGTGAAAAATAGCAGTGGTCAAATTATCAGATAGGATTTTGGCCTAGTCTACAATTGTAGAATTAACGGCCGCATTCAACAAAGGGAGCCATTCAGGTAAGATCATACTTATGTCAGGCTTTCCAAAAAGCCTGCATAACATGGCAGCAATGAAACAATAAGGAGAGGTAAGTGAACCCGTGCTGTACAATGGTTCACTTCTTCAATGGTTCACTTCTTTTGGTCCACTCCTTTGTGCATTCTGACAAATTTGCATGTTCTCTGGAAAAATCTTCCATGAATTTTTTATTGTAAGTCGCCTGAGGTTCCGATAACTTACACATTAGTCTCAAATCTTTCGTGGTGAATGACCCGATTAGCTCTTGAGCTGGAGTTTTGAATTGTCTGTCTGAAATATCGGTGCTGTCCAGCACCCATTTCACCATGTCCGTATATGGGAGAATCCTTGGCCTTGCCGCTATCCTATGCAGAAATGAACAAGCCAGTTCTTTGAGGGTTGCTTCAGACGTATTACTAGAACCTGCTGTAGCCACAACTTTCATCACCACAGGATTTTCTTCCTCTAACAAATTATACATTCCTTCCCAAGTGGATATACTGGCATCCTTATTACAAGCAGTGTCTGCATACAGCGCAACCATTTCTTTGTTTTCAGAACTCGAGCTCTTCTCCTTCTTACCCATAGTGTTTAGCGAAAGCTTTGTATAGACGTTTGCTCCTTCGTGCCTGCGTTTTACGAGTAAATGAGAGTAATGGCATAAGAAAGGTGATGAGACTGTTTTAAATGTGAAAGCGGATGAAATATAATATTTTAATGGTGAAACGAATTTCAATTCAAACACAATCTCATTTACCATTAATTTTCAATCCAATCATTTAATTTAATCATTAAAGTGCATAACAGATTTGATATATGGGAAGATTGCCTTTGGACAACGCGCCTACATGAATCTGCGACATTGCCATCTGTGATTTGCTGCGCAATATCGTAAAATCGCAATGTCGCAATATCACAATATCGCCGAATGAAGCCATTGCAATTACGTAAAATAGTGCAAAAGCGGAAATTGCGCAATAGCGCATATCGCAAAATCGCAAAAGCGCAAAATTGAAAATAGCACAAAAGATATTCACTAATCACTTTTGTTTTCTGCGCTATGCGATCTGCGACCGATGCGTTTGTTGTATAGGTTTTGGGATCGCATTATCGCAAAATCGCATTTTCGGTTTTATAAAAGATATATACCATGTTTGCTATGGATGTGTTGTTTTGTTTAAAGAGAAATTTTATTGTAATTTATCATAAACTTAAGTGTTTCTTAATGTTATTTCTAAGGGATTTCTATAAGTTTATGATAGAAAGTTTTATTTGAAAAGGAAAACAAATCCTAATTGATTTTTTGGATTTTTTAACTAAGGGTCCCCATTTATTTAGTATTATTACTAATATTAAATAAAAAGGGGGTTGTTGCTGGTCACAAGAATTGGTGATTCACTGAAAGAAACAGTTATATCTGAAAAAATAAAATGAACACTATATCTTTAGTAAGTAAATATTTTTAAAGATAATGAAAACTATCTTAGGATAATTCAAATAAAATGTAACTATGAAAAAGAAATAAAAATCATTTCATAATTTCTTTCTAATTCCTTAAGAATAAAAACATTTTGGGTTATTTCAAGCTTTGATTGGTGTTAATAATGAAGTAAGTGGATCTCTCCAAGTTTTGGTTTTATAATATACTCTATTGCCATAGGTATTGCCTCTGCTGCCAGCAAACGTTCATAGTCTCGACAGGGTTACCTTTAAACCATTAACCATTCATTGTCCCATCCAACTAAAATTATGACTTTTTAAAGATAAATTCATAAGACCTATTATCTCATGTTTTTGTCTTTTATTTATTTTTATTTTAAGAGCCATTGTTCTGGTTTGGCAGCCAGTTAATAACAATGCCATTCACTGGTTATAATTAAACTGAACAAGCTGGCTCGTGATGAGACCCCTTGTCTTATATTTATAAGCCATTACCCTGTTTTGGTATGCAGTATTGGTAATGTCAGTTTTATTACTCCTTATGAACATGGTAAGTCGGCTCATAATGAGACCTCTTATCTCTTAAATTTTCAAATTTGTTAGAATTACATTCTAAAAAATCACAACTTAAATGGATGGGGTGAAATAGTTTTATCCTTAAGAATCAATGGATGACAATTTTCAGAGTTTTTTGAGTTCCAAAACTTTTGAAAAATCTTTACTTTTATAGATAACCTTTCTCTGCTCAATAAACTTATGATGATTTACATTCTTCTTAAGTTTTCAAAAGATCATACAAATGATTGAAATAATCTTTCAAAGTTTAACATCTTATTTTAAACTATTCAAAAACTGTGATCATTACTTTAAAAATTCTTATTTACACAAAATAAATATTTAGAATATTCTTCCGAAGAAATTTTCTTAAATAGTAAACAGTCAATCAGAGACTCATAAACAACCTTTATTTGCAAAAACAAAAACAATCAAAAACTTTGTAGAAAGAAATATGTACAGTTTAAGAAGGGGTTACCTCCTTATGAAAAGAATTTCTTCAAGATAAGCCCATTTACAGGAAGAGACTCTCTCTTACTTGTTAGATCTTGGAGTATGAATGTATTTGAGCTTATCTTCTCAACGATCTGAAATGGTCCAAGCCACATTTTCTGAAACTTGGTATGTTTACCTTTTTCTTCGTGTGCTTTATCCCATTTCAGAACAAGATCACCAATTGACAAAATTTTTGAGCCGGTAGAACTTGCATCAAAAGAAGATTTTACAAGCTGTTGATGTTTTTCATGAGTAATTTTTGCTTTATCCCTATCTTCTTCTAATTTAAGGATCTGATCATATCTCAATTGAATGGATGAAGAAGGATTTTCTTCAATAAATTGCACTAGGGCTAATAATGGAAGAGTTAAATTTGATGGTATCACAACTTCTTTTCCATAAACCAAATTGAAAGGTGAGGTCCCTATTGAAGCTTTTTCAGTGATACGATCAGCCCATAATGCAAAAATTAAAGACTTGTGCCAATTCTTTTGATTTTGATCAATGGTCCTTTTAATGATTTTGATAAGGTTTTTGTTAGTGGATTCAACCAAACCATTACCTTGTGGATAATAATTTGCTGAATATTTTAATTTAAAACCTCTTTTGACTGCAAATTCTATTAAACTATTTCCAGAGAAGTAAGATGCGTTATCAAAGACTAGAGCGTTAGGTACACCAAACCTGGTTATGATGAATTGATCTATGAAATCAATAATTGCATCATAATTGGCTACCTTCAACGGGATTGCCTCTACCCATTTTGTAAAGTAATCAGTTGCAGTAAGGATGTACTTGTGCTGTTTGGAAGAATGAGGTACTATCTCACCAATAATGTCAAGCCCCCATTGTTCGAATGGTTGCTCAATAGTCACTGGTTGCAAAGGAAAAGCTGGTTTCCTTTGTCTTCCACTTGCAGTTTGACAAATTCGACACTTCCTTATGTAATCATGCGTATCTTTAAAAAGGGTAGGCCAGCAATAACCAGCATGAATTATTTTGTGAGCTGTGGTATCACCTCCAAAATGACCTCCTGCTGGTCCATCATGCAACTCCTACAAAACCTTTTCAGCTTCAGTCTTTTCAAGACATCTTAATAAAATTGAATCATAATTTTTCCTAAATAACACATTATCAATGATCTCATATTTAATAGCCTTTAACCTTAAAGCGCGTTTACTCTTATAACTGAGATTAGAAGGAGCATACCCATTTTTCAAGTAATAGATAAGGTCAGCATACTGAGATTCGAAATCTATAACACTTATCTGACTTACTTGAATATCTTGATTTGAATTTTGATTTTCTGGTATGTTATGATCTCCTGCCAATAATCTACAAAAACCTTGTCCTCTAACAATCTTAGCTGGTTTAATATCAATATCATATTCTTGCAAGGCTGTTACCCAGTTAGCTCTCTTTTCTCCTACTTCTTTTTGAATTAATAATTGCCTTACTGCAGAGAATGGGACAATTATTTTTGTATGTGTTTTCAAGAGAAAAGGTATGAAATGTTTGATTGATTTAAACACAGCAAAGGCTTGTTTTTCAATATTGGAATAATTAAGCTCAGCTCCTTTCAGATTCGAGCTAAAGAAAGAAATTGGTGCTTCGATTTCTTGATCATTGAGTTGTGTTAAAACGGCTGCATAGGATGTTTCAGTGGCTAGAGTATACAAAGTAAAATCTTTAGAAAAATCCGGGGTATTCAATGCTAGTGCATTAATGATCGCTTGTTTGATTGCTTCAAAAGCTTCTTTCTCTTTATGCGCCCATTTGAATATTGAATTCTTCTTGATCATATTTTTCATAGGTAAAACAATTAAAGAAAAATCAGGAATAAATCTTTTAACAAAATTGATCTGTCCAAGAAATGATTGCATGGATTTTTTGTTATGAGGTAAAGAAATATCATAAATTTCTTTCACTCTATCTGGATCAATATATATACCATCTTTTGACACAACAAATCCTAAAATTTTTCCTTCATCTAAAGCAAAGAAATATTTCTTCGGATTTAAGGAAATACCAAACCTTCTACATCTTTCAAATATTTTTTTTAAATCATGTAGATGATTGGCTCTCTTTTTTGAAAATACTGTTATGTCATCAAGATAAACAACCACTGATTTATTGATCAGACCTTTAAATGCTATGTCCATAGCTCTTTGAAAAGTTGCTCCTGCATTTATTAGACCAAAAGGCATTTTCTGATAAGCATAAGTTCCCCATTTTGTTCTGAAAGTTGTTTTCAATCTGTCATCTGGATGAACTAAAACTTGATTATAGCCCGAAAATCCATCGAGAAAGGACATAAGTTCAGAACCAACTACCTTTTGAAGTATCTGTTCCATGGTTGGCAATGGGAAATTGTCTTTTAAACATGCCTTGTTTAAATTTCTGAAATCAATACAGATTCTTATATCACCATTCTTCTTCCTTACAGGTACCATATTGGAAACCCGATTAGAGTGCCTGACTGGAAAAATGATTTTGGCTTTCAAAAGTTTATTAAGTTCTGATTTGATTTGACTTTCGAGATTTGGATGGATCTTTCTCAACTTCTGTTGAACAGGTTTAATATCAGGAAGCATTGGAATCGTGTGTTGAATAACCGAAGTATCATATGTTTTTAGATCATCATAATTCCAAGCAAAAACGTTTTTATACTTGTTCAGCAGTTTAATGAACGCATTCCTTTCCTCTGGTGTTAAATTGAGTCCTAAGTTAATGTTTTGAGGTTTAGAATCAGAACCAAGATTTACTAATTCAAACTTCAAAGTAGAGCTTTGAAGTTTAGCATTAGTGACTTTCTTGAATCTGTCTTTAATGTCATATAAATCTTCTAATTTAACAACAGATTTCGGAATGGGATTTTCATTACCTTTTGAAGCAATTTGTAAATCATGATCATTCTCATCAATAATTTTCTCATCATATGATTTCTCTGAAGTCATGAAATTTAAAATATCTTGATCATGATAGAAAACTCTCCAATTTGTGACATTATCTGGGACAGATGGTCGAAAAATCAATTCTACGGAAAACCTATCAGGACTGCAATCTTCAGCAGGAAGGAGTTTAGATGCAACATTAGCTAACAAGTCAGCTGATGTATTTTGATTCCTAGGAATAGGAGAAATATTGAATGCTAAAAAATGAGTGGTAAGATCTTGTACTAGGGTTTGATAGTGTTTAAGATGTCTTGAAAGGCAATGAATAGTATTCCTAACTTGTTTTATGACAATTTCGGAATCACCAAAGACTTTCAAGTATTTAACATCTAACCCTATAGCTTTATAAAGTCCTTGAACCAAGGCTTTATATTCTGCGGTATTGTTAGTACACTCAAATTCTAACCTACATGACAGCATGGTTTTCTCACCATCTGGATCAATTAAGATGCATCCAGCTCCAGCTCCATCACTAGACTTTGATCCATCAAAATATAACGACCAAAATAAAGACTTATCTATTGGCTTATCTACAATTATATCAGAAATATTTATAATTCTGGAAGAATCCGATTGTGAAAAATTTTCGATTTGAGAAACAAAAGTATTTACAGAAAAAGGTGATTGAGGAGCTTCGAAGTTTCCAAGAAATGATTCAGCAGAATAACCTCCAAGAATATTGTTGTTGAATGCCATATGCTCATTAGGTTGTTCGAATTCAGTGACAGTGTGCGTCATATGTTTCTCTCGTTCGATTTTGATTTGATTTGGTTTCCCTTTGTAGGGAAGCCACATATGTGAATAATCAGTCGAGATATAACCATTAAGTTTCGCAGACTAGTCCCTGCTCAAGATTAATCCATAGAATTCAGGAATATCAGCAATCAAAATATCAATTCTTTGGAAAATTCTAGGATCAGAAGCTAATCTGATAGTAACTGAATTGATTTCTCCCACAACTTGAACTTTAGAGCGATCCAATTGAACGATATGAACTGCTGATTTCTGTGGTTCGATATTCAATTTAGCACAGACAGAAGTAGGCATTATATTGGAGGAAGCTCCAGAATCAATCAAACAATTGTGCAGATTTTTATTGTACATCTCATAAGTTAAAAGAAAAGGAGGAGTTTGAGAATTTGACTTTTCTCCAATGAGCACAGCATCAGTGGCATCTACCTTATCTGGTGGCTTACCAGCTCCCCTAGATGCTTTCGCAACTACACCACTTGGTAAAGGAGCAATTGGTGTAGTGTTTAATTCTTTCAATAGCAACTTCTGCTGGTGTTTTAGTTTGCTGAGTTCATGTAAGGAAATGTTAGCTTTGATCTTTTTCATGTCCTCGACAATGTTGTATTCCATAGGATCTGACACCACTAAAGTCTTTGTTGTTGATGTAGGAGGATTAGAAGAGGATGGCTGATTTTGAGTAGGTAATGGAGAAGTTTTCTTTACAGGGGATTTGTCTTTGGTACTTGGAGTTATAATTTTCTTTTTAGGAACTGTTTGCACTGGTTCCGCTATAGATTTACTCCTAGTACTTACAGGCATAGCTTCTTCACTATCAGAATTAGGGAGAATAAAATCCCACATTCCATTCAATTCAGCTATTTCTTCATTTTCATTTTCCTCATCTGATACTAGAGATGTATCTTCTTCTTCTTCCTCTTCTTCTGATTCTGCATTAGAAATTGCATTAGGAGGTTTAGATTCAACTTGGTTTCTTCTGAAATTTCGGAATGGTTTCTTGGTAGAAGTTTCAGCCACTTGTTTTTTAATTTCAACCATTTCATTTGACATGGTTTTAAGAAATTTTTGTAAACCTTCCATGTCGTATGGATCTTTGGCCTTTTTCTTTAAATCATCTTTGAAGCTGACTTTCTTTGATTTCCTTTCCTCGATAGCATTTTTCTTTTCCAGAGAAGTAATTCATTTTTCCACTGCAATAGCTTCTTTCATATTCTCAGCTAACGTAGGCTTTGCAGCTCTGTCTACGAAAATTGCTATGTTTGAGGGTAAGGCAGTTATGTACCATTCAATTCTGACTTGTTCACTGGGCTATGAATCTGTGTGAATTTTGTTTAAGAGTTTGTTGAATCTAGCGTTGAATTCTTTAATGGGTTCCTTGGGTTCTATCTTCAAATTTGAGAGGTCATTGAGTAAAGTTGCTATTGATCGGTCATCTCCAAATTTGGTTAAAAAATTATTTGCAAAAATGTCCCAACTTGTTATGGATCCTGATGGTAATGAAAAGTACCATGATCCTGCTATTCCTTGAAGAGTATAAGGGAATAGTCTAACTACAAAATCTTCATGTGTGACTCCATTCAAATTAATAGCCAGCATAAAGTTATTGATATGTTCTTCAGCTCGAATGTTAAGATCTGGACTAAATTTTGGAAGCCATTTTCCAGGATTGTCTGGTAAATCATGTAAAGGTGCAGCCATGTTGACTGCCCCTGGAGTAGCCCATGGTCTAGCCATTATTGGAACAACTATTGGAGGAGTAGTAGAAACTGGTGGTGTTTGAATAGAAGTTGTTGGAATAGATGATGTTGAGA
This sequence comes from Pinus albicaulis, assembly GCA_034641835.2. Lineage (NCBI taxonomy): Eukaryota > Viridiplantae > Streptophyta > Pinopsida > Pinales > Pinaceae > Pinus > Pinus albicaulis. The sequence continues at coordinate 1,545,380,458 of CM076575.1, forward strand.
TTGATGAGGATTGAGCAGATGATGATTGAGGAGATGATGAGGAAACAACTGTACTTCGATGAGTTAGGATTTCGGAAACAGGTATTTGAATATTAGATGTTGAACTTATCTCACTTACTGATTTCGATTGAGTTTTTCTTGTGTTACTTCTACTAGATAAAGGGAATTCTTTCGGAGAAATACCAAGTTTTTCACTTTGAAGCCTAGTAAGAGGTTTGGAAGAAACAAATTTTGAAGTTACACTACCTTCAGATATTTCAGACTCTTCTAGAGATAATGAGAATCCTTTCAATTTATGAATTAAATCTTGAACTTCGGGAGACTCGGGATGTTGATTGTCTGAATGTTTTGAGATTTTGGTAGTGGGTGTCTGAATATTTTTTGCAATTTCTTCTCTAGGATTTTGAATTTCAGAAGAAATTGAAGAAGTTAATGAGGGTGTTTTGCTCTCAGAATGGCTTGTGGATAAATATTTACTTGCCATTCATAGCTTAGGCCCTCCTTCTAGCGCCAAAAATGTTGAAGCCTAGAAAATCTCTGCTTCAAACATCGGGGAAAACCACCTGGTCGGGACCTTAAGACAACTTCTTTTCCGTTTGGTATGGTGGCTCCGACTGGATTTAAAGGACCAGTTTCATTATAACTAAATGGATTGGTTTGGATGGGTGGAAATGGGACTAAATTAACTGAAATAAAACTATCTAATTTAAACTAAATACTGGTAAAGAAATTCTAACACTAACCCGGGTAATTATATGTGAATACAACTTAAGATTGTTCCAATTTAACAATAACCATGAAAATGTATTATTATTTAAATTGAAATATGCAGAAACAAATAAAGATAACTCTGTTTAAGAAATTAAACATAGTTGTATTAGCATATTGCATTCATCATTGTATACCATCTATATATACTTATGAAAGATAACGTTTCAATTATACTCAGAAATGATATATAAAAGGAAGCGTTGTGAAAAAAAATATATATAAATGATAGCAATTTTAAAGAGAATATCATAAGACAAAAGAAATCAACAGTGAACAGATAGAAATACCTTGTTCATCTTGAAGACTTTCAAATGCAATCTGATACTCTAATCCAGTAACTCTGATGCAAAATCAAATTCCAAGGTACAGAAATGCAATCTCCAAGTCAAAAAATATTAAGATCCAGGACCCTTCTCTAAATGCATGAGAAGAGTTTAAATACTACTTAGCTAAATCTAAAAATAATATTATTACAAAAATTAAGGATTCGGTTCAATGACCATCTTTTTCCTAGGCTAAAATACAGTAAAATTAAAACTAAATCTAACTATCTATGAACTTGATCTTTAAACTTGCAGGCATCTAGCATAGTTTTGAGAAGATGCGGTTGACCGACTTCAGAATTCAACTGTCCTGAAAAGACAGAGTCGGCAAGCGTAGGAGCAATCTTCTCTGTAGCATTGATGATAAAATTAAGCGCACTGTGATGACTGTGTGGCTTCACCAAGTACATCCAGTATGAGTCCCAATTCAATCTTGTCAGCCCTTGGATAGATTTTTCTCTTTCTTCTGCCTTTTGCCTCCATTCTGTTTGCAGTTGATGTGCCTGTGGGAGATATCCTGGAACAGTTTCTGGAATCAAATTAGCTTTGTGTAAATTATCATTTACACAATCAGTAAGAGTGTTTACCGCTGTAGCTGCCTCCTCTGCTGCCTTTTCTGCTCTTCTGATTTGTGCATCCCAGTTATTGAACAATATTTCTTTATGGTTTTCATTAACAATGGGTGCACCAGCTTTTATGCCTTCTTCTGTCTTTTGCCATGCCAGATAATCATTGATCTTTTCATTAATCAAATCATAATAATTTCGTAAATCTACGACATGATTTGTGATTTTATCGCTTTCTTGGCACAAAGAATTCCATTGCAAGATTTTTTGGCAGAAAACTTCCTCTTATTGCAGTAGTTGATTGTTCAAAGAGATAGTTTCTGAAATGAATTCTGGAAGCTTAGGATCATCTTTATGCTGATCTTGGATAATTTGTATTTGTTTGTCTTTATCAACCAAGCTTTTTTGATGTCCTATTTTCATTTCTTGAAGTTGTTGTTGTATCTCTTCAAGTTTCAATTGTGCTTCCTTATTGGCCTGTACCTGTTGCAATTGCTGTTGCAGAACTTTTACCTGTTCTTCTTTCTCATTCAACAAAAGTTGTATCTCAAATGCTTTGTCAATTGTTGCAGAAGCATAAGCTCCTGTCATTTGAGATAACTTAGCGAGATTATGAGTAGGTTCTGTGGCAGGATCTTTCCACAAAACATCTACTTGTTCTGCTTCAGTAGAAATTGCACTTTCTAACTTTCTCTTTTTTCTCTATCTCTTCACTACTGCATTGTATTTTGGGCTGTAGAATACATCTAGAGGAGGAATGTCTTCTACATTAAGTACAATTTTAGAGGAGGGTGTGATTGGTATGTGTTCTATCACTGTGACTGTGCTGCTTGTTCCTGTGTTCAAAACTTTGGTTGTCTGGACAGGGGTCTGTACATTCTGTCCTTCTACATTAATCAATTGGTTGAAGGTTTCCCATTCTTTGTCTAACTCAATGGTGACTGGCTGTTGCTGTACATTGGTTGGAGGAGGATTTGTCTGTTGAGAAGTCAAAATTTGCTGTTGAGTAAGTTCTTTTGATTGTGCAGAATATTTAATGGATTCTTCCATTTTATCTTCCTTTTCTTTAGACTTATTGGAGTGTTCAGAATCTCTGTCAGATTTTGATTTAGATTTACCTGTACTTGAACTACCGTTAAGACTAACACTAGGAGTTTGTTCCCTTGCGGGCTCTAAGCGTAGATTATCCAAAGGAATAGGAATTAGTCTCCTTTCTCTGTAAAGCTTGAATTCCTGAAATTCTTCTGGAGATAGCTGCGCTTGAGCTGAATTCAAAATTTCTTTGAATGAATTTCTTGCTTGGAACATATCATCAAAAGGATCCTGTTCCCCGGAAAATTCCCTTACTCTAATTGCATTGGTAAAATTCTTAACAATATCATTTGGGTCGAATAACCTTCTTGAAAATTTGAACAGCTGTAGGCATGTAATGTTGCCTATCTCTTGGAATGCATGACCAATATCGAACAGTGAAAATGTTCCACATTTTACGGGAAATTGTGGCCAAATGCCTTTTTTCTTCTCTTTTAAATATTTTGTTATACCTCCTTGGCCACATGTCTGATAAGCAATTTCCCGAGCTACAAGTCTATTTGGAACATATAGGGGTAAAACATGGGGAGAAGCATAACTTCCAAAAACCCTAATATAGGTGAACAATTCTTCTCCAAACCATCTCGCGACGGGGAGAATGTCAACCTCTGTTTCTGGGGATAACCTTGGGGCATCCTTATTATGCAATGTTCTGTACAATGGCAACATTATTCCATGACAAATTTGGTAAAAATGGGGGACAAACTTAGACTCCCATAGTTATTTATGGTACACATGAATAGGCAAAGGATCGTGGATAGTCCATTGCCAAACCATGACAGGGAATTTAGAGACATAACAGATAGCATCCATGACATAAGCAGATAAATAAAAAGGCGGATAAACCCGATGAGAAACATTTGGTTTGGACCGGTAGTGAAAAATAGCAGTGGTCAAATTATCAGATAGGATTTTGGCCCAGTCTACAATTGTAGAATTAACGGCCGCATTCAACAAAGGAAGCCATTCGGGTAAGATCATATTTATGTCAGGCTTTCCAAAAAGCCTGCATAAAATGGCAGCAGTGAAACAATAAGGAGAGGTAAGTGAACCCGTGTTGTACATACCTTGTTTGTTTTTCTTCAATGGTTCACTTCTTTTGGTCCACTCCTTTGTGCATTCTGCCAAATTTGCATGTTCTCTGGCAAAATCTTCCATGAATTGTTTGTTGTAAGTCGCCTGAGGTTCTGGCAACTTATACATTAATCTCAGATCTTCTGTGGTAAATGACCTGATTAGCTCTTCAGATGGAGTTCTGAATTGTCTGTCTGAAATATCGGTGCTGTCTAGCACCCATTTCACTATGTCCGTATACGGGAGAATTCTCGGCCTTGCCGCTATCCTATGGAGAAATGAACAAGCCAGTTCTTTGAGGGTTGCTTCAGACGTATTACTAGAACCTGCTGTAGCCACAACTTTCATCACCACAAGATTTTCTTCTTCTAACAGATTATACATTCCTTCCCAAGTGGATATACCGGCATCCTTATTACAAGCGGTGTCTGCATACAGCGAAGCCATTTCTCTGTTTTCAGAATTTGAGCTCTTCTCCTTCTTACCCATAGTGTTTAGTGAAAGCTTTGTATAGACGTTTGCTCCTTCGTGCCTGCGTTTTACGAGTAAATGAGAGTAATGGCATAAGAAAGGCGATGAGACTGTTTTAAATGTGAAGGCAAATGAAATATAATATTTTAATCGTGAAACGACTTTCAATCAAAACAAAATCTCATTTACCATTAATTGTCAATCCAATCATTTAATCTAATCATTAAAGCGCATAACAGATTTGATATATGGGAAGATTGCCTTTGGACAACGCACCTACATGAATCTGCGACATTGCGATCTGCGATTTGCTGCGCAATATCGCAATATCGCAATGTCGCAATATCGCAATATTGCAAAATGAAGCCGTCGCAGTTATGTAAAATAGCGCAAAAGCGGAAATTGCGCAATAGCGCAAAAGCGCACATCGCAAATCTCGCAAAAGCGCAAAATTGAAAATAGCGCAAAAGGTATTCATTAATCACTTCTGTTTTCTGCGCTATGCAATCTGCGACCAATATGTTTATTGTATAGGCTTTTGGGATCGCATTATCGCAAAAGCGCAAAATCGCATTTTCAGTTTTATAAAAGATACATATCATTTTGCTATGGATGCGCTATTTTGTTTAAAGAGCAATTTTATTGTAATTTATCATAAACTTAAGTGTTTCTTAATGTTCTTTCTAAGGGATTTCTATAAGTTTATGATAGAAAGTTTTATTTGAAAAAGAAAACAAATCCTAATTGATTTTTTGGATTTTTTAACTAAGGGTCCCCATTTATTTAGTATTATTACTAATATTAAATAAAAGGGGGTTGTTGCTGGTCACAACAAGAAGACAAGAGAAAGACAACATTCACCACCGAATGGGGCTCTTTCGCATACAATGTGATGCCATATGGATTAAAGAATTCACCTGCAGTCTTCTCTCGCATTGTGATAGCAACATTTTGGGAATACATTCACAAGTTCTTAGAAGTCTATATGGATGACTGGACTGTTTATAGCATACTGAAGGATCATGCAAGCCTGTTAAGGGTAATGTTTGATAGATTTCGACAACTGCATATCTCGTTGAACCTGAAGAAGTGTATATTTTCCGTACCATTTGGAACACTGCTAGGGCACGTGGTGTGTAATCAAGGTGTCTGCGTAGATCTGGAAAAAGTAGCTGTGATTGTCAGTATGGAGGCACCGAAAATGGTAAAACAACTAAGGTCATTGCTGGGCCACACAGGTTACTACCAGCATTTCATCCGCAACTACGCCAAAATAACAGTGCCCTTAGAAAAACTATTGAAGAAATCAGAACATTTCCAGTGGACGGACAGCTGTAGAAAGGCCGTGGACACACTAAAAGAAAAGCTAGCAAGTTCACCAATACTAGTCCACCCAAACTGGGACAAACAATTCCATGTACACATTGATGCGTTCGGCATTGCGCTCGGTGCAGTCTTAGCTCAACTGGGGGACACTTCAGTCGATCATCTGGGATATTTTGCTAGTCGCAGGTTGTCAACATCAAAACAAAACTACACCACCACAGAGCGAGAGGCATTGGCAATGGTCTACTCTTTCCATAAATTCCGCTACTGCCTATTGGGAGGTAAGTTCAATTTTTTCACAGATCATTCAGCATTGAAATGCGTAGTAAACAAACCAGTCTTAGAAAGGAGAATCTGCAGATGGCTCCTACTTTTCCAGGAGTTCACATTTGAAGTAATTGTAAAGCCTGTAAGACTTAACGTAGGGCCTGACCACCTATCCCGACTAGAGAATGGAGAAAATGGAGGATCTCTAAATGATCAGCTGCCAGATGCTGATTTTTTCAGAGTGGAAGCCATCCCAGATTACCTAAACGAGATCGCTGCTTACCTCATGACAGGGCAGTGTCCGCAAGAGTATACTACAACACAAAAAAGACACATGGTAGTTAGAGCCGCAGAGTATCAGCTTGTTAGTATGAATTCTTCGTCGAAGTGTACGAAAAAGAACCACTTTAGCTACGCATAACTAATAGCCCTAACAACAATAGAGGCTGCCAAACATCTTCAGATCTGCGATTAGTGGTTAAAATGCTGCAACAAACAGATCTATAAATGGAAAGACATTAAGCAGTAAAGTAAAGAGTTTGCTCCATGCATCCAACAGACAAGACAAGAACACGATTTTTGAATGAATTTTTATATTACGGGGCACCTGGGAGGAAACAAGAAGGTGTATCCAGATCTCCTCAATGGGATGGGTTCTTTGTAGTCCTCAGCACTTCAGATCTAAGCTTTCTCTCTCTTGTAGATGTAGAAAACCCAATGCAGAAAATAGAGCTCAATGGGAGCAAATGGTGAAAATGAGACCAAGTGTATAGATCCGGAGTGATCTAGTAGGCAACAAAAGGTGAAGAATGATGGGGAAAACCCTCCTATTTATAACAAAATATTGGGTCATTCTAGATCTTGGTGCATGATTAAAATAATGTTAATCAAATCTAGATCCACCTCTACGGAATATTTTTTTATTATTTGTTGGAGGGAAAGGGTGTTTGACTTGGGTCAAATCCCTTGATTAGTGAAGAATAAATAAATAAATGATTTATTTATCTTTTTAAGGAAGTGGTTGGGATATAATCAAATAAATAATGATTTATTTAATTAATGGTGGTTGATTTGGTCATATTTAACAAGGAATATTATTTAAATAATTATTCCTAGAAAATAATAAGATAAATATGGGTTTATCTCATTAATTTCTTTTTTTTTGGGTTAAACATGACTGGGAATAATAATTAAATTATTGTTTAATTAATTATTCCTTGAGAAAATCAAACAAATATGTATTTATTTAATGTTCCCTTTTAGGGTTTCCTAATTAACATAGTGAAAGCGAGTTTTGCTTGAGGTAAAAGGCGATTAACACATGGTGTACTTGGGTCCATCTAATGATAAAGGTTAGATGACCAAAAAATGGTATAACATATTGCCCCCCGGCGTGCGGGGGTGTGTAGGAGCAAATCGTGTAACCGAAGTACGTTGTGAAACACCGTCATGAAGCTGACAAGGGATGAGAGAAATATGAGTGAATGGTGTGCAGAGGACTGGGCCGAGGAGGCAGAGACTCGCGGTGTGAGTCTCTTTGCAGAGGGCTGTGCTGAAGGCGGCGGGGGGGGGGCATGCCTATGCTCGCCATGACAAAGAACAAAAGAGCTAGTGTGTCCGGTAAACAGGGGACCCAGTAAACAGGGACCGAACCATAGAGTACGGTGGCATAATCAAGGGCAGGATAAAAATACAATAGTCTCACATACATGCTGTGCCTGGGATAACAGCCAGGACTTGTACAATAATATCTGAGTACATGAGATACAAATACAACCCCAATGCCCCCTGTAAATGGGGAAGGGCTCACAAAATCTGATTGATACATGCAAATCAAAGAGGCGCTGCAGGTGGCTAAGGCCAACATCATCAAATATCTGGAGCTACATCGAAGGCTGTAAGGAAGAGGTCATCCGGGCATGTGGGGGGCTACCTGCGGGGCCACCCCCTCATGAGGGTTGAGACATCTGACACACACCCGGGAATCATCAAGAGGCTATTTCTTGGTCAACTCGGACCGTCAAGTATACGAATGTCGATCATGCTGAAAAGGAGGTGGAGAAACAATCAAGTCAAAGAAATAAGTCTGCCGGTCAGGCACCCGAACAAGTGGGCAGGTCAGGTGCTGCCCTCGTTCGCCACCGGAATGAATGTGCTGATGTCGACAGAAGGAGGTCCGCCATAGGTGAGGCAATGAGAGATCCTCAACTAAGGCACGAGAGAAAACAATAGAGCGACGGACAGAATGACACTAATGACGATAGTGGAAATGGGAAGGACTGAGTAGTGAATGGACAACTTCCCTTGTTAGAGCATAAAGAGCATGGATGACATGGCAGCCACTGACACAAGATCATAAGGGATAGGGGACAGTGAGACTGAAGTTCATAATGTGTGACACAAGAGAGAGACCACGCAATGAAGGGTGGAGGGCTATGGGCGGTGCAAAGGGACGGGTATAGACTCCCATGGATGCAATGATGACTCAGCAGATGCTCTAAACAAGGTGACTTGATGAGTGTACACACGATGGGAGCCCTAATGGGGGACCCCGGAAGCATGAGTACAAAGTGGGAACTCATGAAGAAAATCGACACGAACGTGGACAAGTAAGGGAGCAATATGGTGCCCCAAGTACAAGTTTCGTAAGTGAGGAAATTCGATTTTAAGTAGCGGTGAAGTGACCCTTCTTGGACAAAATGTGCCCAGGTGAAGTATAAAATCACCAAAAACTAACAGAAACCCATTTGAGAGCTCGGTGAGAGCTTTCCAGCGGTGCTGACGGTTCGTCGAACGGGGCTACGGTGTGGTCACAGCAGTCGCAAGAAGAAACAGTGGTTCTCTTTTAATAAGGCGGTTTTCCCTCCAAAATCATTCATTTGCTATTGTTGTTGTGGTGAATGGGGAGAGGAGAGAAGGCCCTAAATCTTGCGACGAACGTAGCGGACAAACTGACCGTTGGAATCACGATCCGTCAGTTGCAGGTAGGAGGTCTAACTTTTCTCTTGCATTTTGATGGATTACTTTTTGATTTGAGACTGGCTTCCGAAAACGACCCCTCCCCCTTCATCTCCTACGGTCGGGTCGCACTTTTTGGGGCAAAAAGTGCGACCTGGTCGGTAAGCGAGAAAAGGCGACACAGGAGATGGGGGTTTGATGTTGTTGTAATTGTTGAGTTTTGGTGTTTGGTTATGGTTGGCCCGATCAGGCAATGACAAATATGATGTGTTTGTGCGAGGTATGGCGATTGCGGGTCGGCGGAGAGAGAGGATGCAGAACACTTGGGACGGGAGATCCCGAGCGGATCGGGGCGTTCATCGTGTATTGGCCAGATTTGGGGTTCTCAAGTTTGTGGAGAACCCGTTGATGAGAGCAGGGGAGCCATTACTGGCCTGGATTATCAGTTATTGGGATCCAGATCAGGAGATCTTTGTAGTGCAAGGGCACAGGATCAAACTGACGGTCGAGGATGTGTACTTCCTGACCGGCCTCCCACCACTGGGGATCGTGGGAGACACGCAGCCAGTGCTGCCGCGGGGGTGGCATATCATGGAGTTCGTGGAACGCCATTGTCGACCGGGTCTTCAAGTCAAGGGGACTCGAATATCGTTCGGGGATCTAGAGAGGCTAGAAACCCGTGCAGTGGCCGCAGCTGTGCTGCGAATCCTGGGCAGCCAGGCGTTCCATCACATCACCGGTGGGCAGATGATGATAGTGGAGAGTGTGTTGGGTGGGACCTAATTTGGGTGGGCCCAGATGTTATTGGTGTCGCTAAAGCGACAGTTGTCGCTATGCAGGCGGCAGGTGAATCATGACTGCTCATATGGGACTTTGTTGTGCGCCTTCTTCTTTGAGAGGATCCCGACCTTGAGGCCTCGTGTACAGCTTCCAGATGGGGGCCCGAGGGAGCCCAGGATGCACCGTTGGGGACGGCTACTGTGCAGAGGAGGAGGAGGGGTGGTCGGGCGGGTGTTTCGACTGGAGTTTTTTGCCCATTGGGATCAGATGCCGCTGTACATAGACGACTACCCCTATAGTGGGATGAGCTACAGTGGGGATCCGGATCTGCCACTTCTGCCTGGTCAAGTCTGGGGGCCCGATGGTAAGTGACAAATTGCTATTCTTGTGTGGGCATGTTTTTTGAATAGTAATTGATGATACTGATTCATGGACTTTTGGTATGCAGATATAGCACCGGTAAAACCGGCCGGATATATGGGACGACGACGTCACGAGCTAGGGTCCCGAGAAGGGGTCGAGAAGCGGCGCCGGACGGGGATGCGGCCGCCCTGCGGAGGACATCCGCCCTGCGGAGACATCCGCCGTAGATGTGAACGGGCGGCCCGACCGGGGTGTCGGAGCGCGGGTGGTAGGACCCAGGCCGGCCGGTACATAGAGCCATGTGTTGGTCTCCTCTGGGTGGCGAGGTATCATGCGGCGCATGGCGATGGTAAAGTCAGCTCGCCACGTGATCCTGGGCTGCGGCCAGAGAGCCATTGGCCCGGGAGCCTCCAGATAGTGATTAGGGGCATATGGTGCCCCCTCTGATGTATGTAGGGGCAGATGGTGCCCCCTATAATGTATGGAGGGGCAGATGGTGCCCCCAGTTTTTGGATTTTGTTTGTAACATGCTATGGGCATGTCGTATGTATATGTAGGGAGGGGCATATGGTGCCCCCAGTTTTTGGTTTGTGTTTGTAACATGCTATGGGCATGTCGTATGTATCAGAGTAGATGGACTCATTAATATATGGTTTGCGACACAATATTATGGATATGTATCGTCTTTTGATGGTTGATTTAATGTTATTGTCTTGTATGAATTGTGTGTGATAAATGCCAATTGAGAACATGGTTTGCAATACTATCTACGTAGTGATTCTGGTCTCGGGGTACATGGTTGAAAGTTAAGGTTTCAAACGCACGTATTAAGACTTTCACTCGTAAATAGCGTCTAAACAGCACAGGGTTATGCACATGATAAACACCATTTAGTTGCATTACAAGAAGCAGGGAATCCAAACGAACGTGTAGATGGCGGATGCGATGTAAGAGGGCATCAGCTAATAGGCCCCACACTGCATCATATTCGGCCTGATTGTTGGTGGCAGAACCAATGCATACCCCGTTAGACAGAACGAGGTCATGCAAGGGGGTGAAGATGGCCCACCCTGCTGAGGCAAGATTCCTGGAGTAGCGACTTGCACCATCGGCGTAACCGATAAAGGGTGTGGACGGGGGGTCCTGCAAAATGGTGTGACAAGACAATAAATGAGGGGATGAAAGGAAATGACGGCAGCGTGAGGGTACAGAAGTCATCGAGCGGTAATGGGAGGAGGAAGGGGCAGGATGATCAAGACTCAAACAGGGTGGTGTATGAGAGCTATCGAAAACATGGCGAGGACTCGGGCTGCGGAGGTCAACAGAGACACAAGTGGAGTGATCTCGAGTATCGATGGACACAACAGGGGAGGATGCAGACGGGCTAGGCTCCGAGCGTCGTGCAGAGGAGGATAGGTAAAGAATGGTTATCGTAGACTCCGTCATCTGAACATCAGGGGGGGGGATGTGGATGGGAGCGGGGGGATCCTCAGGCTGGCCTGCAGCATACTGCGCGAGAATGGGAGAGGCGGATTGATTTTGTTCAACCTCATACTCGTGGATCACCTCAAGGGAGGCACGGTAATGCGTCAGGTGAGGACAATGATGGGAGTAATGGCCATGGGCCCCGCACAAGGCACAGGGTTTGTTGGTGCGGAGAGTCTTGGGGTTCTTGGTCACGGACGAAGAAGGAGTAGGGGCTTCGAGGGCCGTAGATTCGGGGAACGCGACTTTAACCAGGGGCCGGATACGGGGTAACTCGGGACAAGCATGGGTGGCATGACCGGTGACATCACATAAGGCGCAGGGCTTTGCGGGCGGAGCAGGAGCCGGGTCGGTTGTGATGGTCGTGTCTTTGGGTGCCCCCTTGCGGGCTTTGCCTTTCTTCCCGGGAGCCGTCGCAACAGGAGAAGGGTCCTGTGGAGGTGCTGGGGGCACAGTGGTTATGGGGGAAGCGAGGGGGACCGGTTGGACCGGTGTCAAAGCTATGTAAGGTTTAGGGTGACCAGGGGGAGTGGCGGCTGGGGGATCAAGGTACCAAACCGGAATGCCCAAGGTCAAGTTAGGGAGGGAGAGAGTGGCCATGACGGGGACAGAATATACTCCGGGAGGGGGAGCTAGGAAAGGGATCTGCCCAGTAGGGAAATGACCAGGAGGGACGGCTCCAAGATGGTTAAGGCCAGGGGGAACTGATCCGGGAGGATAAAGGGGTTCAGGGATACCAGCTGTAGGGGAAGGGCCAGAAGGAGGAGGTCCGGCTGGCTGAGATGAATGGCTAGGAGTGGGTTGCGGAGGGCGGGGGGGAGGTTGCTGACTAGCCGAGGCAGGCCGCTTATGGGCAGCCTGAGACGATTTCATCATGCAAACATTCGACAAGCTGGGATCAGTGACCGGAGGAGGGGGAAGATGAGGGAAAGTACCAAGCAAGGTGGAATCTTTGTAGACGCCGGGGGAGACACTGGTTAGAGAATCGACGGTTTGCTTGTTGGCTACAGAAGAGATGGTCGTCTCGGAGGAGGTCTGAGACGGCGGCTCATGATAAGATAGCTGGTCAATAGTGACTATCTTCCCATTGTGTGGGAAAGACATCTTGCGAAAAACCGCGGATGGGACAGCAGACATGGCATAGGTGTAGCTTCGCCCCAATAGAATATTGTAGTCTAGAGGGGAATCAATGACTTCGACGTCAACGCAAACAGTCTTACCGGCGAGGGTGATGGGACAGTTACGAAACAGGCCAATAGGCTGGGAGGCGTGACCGTCCCACGCTCGAAGGGTGATCGTGGAAGGGGCCAGCTCAGGGGATCCGAGTTGCTTCCAAACCGAAGCAGACATCACACAGGTGGATGCCCCCTCATCAATTATGCACCGGGATACAGTGGCGTTCCGGATTTTGACTGGGATTTGGAAAGCAACGGAAGGAGGGAGAGGAGGATGGTCCGATTGAGTGGCGTCAAAAACAATCATTTGGTCATCAGCAGGATCAACAGCGCCCACGGCAGATAGTAGAGCCTTCTTTTGGGAAGGGCATGACTGGAGGAGTTCCAGTGTGGAAATGGCAGCAGGGGATTGCACCAAATCATCTACGATACTATATGACTGAGCGGCTCGACCGGAAGCAGCATTTCGGCGTAATGGGCCCTTTGGAATCTTTGGATGAACCTCAACTTTGGGTTGAGGGATGTGTAAAGGGCCACTGGATGTCGAAAGAGGCTCTGTAGAACCTGAAGAGGGAGGCTCGGGAGCAGACTGAGCAGGAGGCTTGGGGTACTGGCGAGACTGAGTTTGAAGGTGAAGGTCGACGGATGGGGAAGGATCGGAGTGCATCATAAGGATCTGGTAATCAGAGGAACCAGAAATGGATGAGGGGGTGGCTACATGGTTGTCGGGGGGTTGGGTAGCTACGAATCCCTGTTGAGGGAAAGGATCAGTGAACACAGCAGGCTGGGTAGTGGCCACATTAGGAGGAACATGAGGGGAGGTGTGTTGTCCGCGCAATGTGGCTTGAGACTCCCACATCTGTCGCATCTGGGGTAAGAGAGGACAATCGTGAGTGTAGTGACCGTAAACACCGCAACACGAACATGGCTTGTTTGTGCGAAGCGGCCTGTCCGGCCTGGGCGGAATGCCCTGAGGCTGGTTGCTAGTGTTAGGGTCCACACCAGAATTGGGTCCTCGGTTACCGGGGGCAGATGGGTTCTGGTTGCCTCTCCGCCTTCTTTGAGAAGAAGGGGGATTAATCACACCCTGCTGTGCAAATAATTGCCCTGGAGGGGGTTGTAAGTGCTGTTGCGGGTTGTGAGGAGGCAAGGGAGGCGGAAGCGCATATGCTGGAGGAGCTGGCGCACCAGGCTGTGGATAAAGGTAAGGGTTGGGTTGGGCGACATTGAGGTAAGCAGGAGGTTGAGCAAAAGGAGAAGGCATGCCGTATCCTGGATACATGTTGCCGGGAGGGGGAAGAGTGCTTGAGGTGCTGGCCCCTCCCTGAGGGAGACCATAGCCCATAGGAGGGTGAGCAGATGGATGGGAAAGAGATCCAACGATACCGTCGGCGGAATGAGATGCCCCCGGGGCGTTGGCGCTGCCGGGCCTGGGGATGTCAGGAAGGAGGTATAAACATAACCAGATTGAGCATAGATCAGGTCATATTTTAAAGCTATTTGGAGGGCAGCTTCTTCCGTTTGAGGAAAGTGAGAGGCGACATCTTTGCCGATGGGAGACAGGAGGGTGCGAAGGAACCAGTCCATGTAAACCCGATCTTCAAAGGGAGGGGCTCCACATAAGCTCCGTCTTCGTCGCCATTCCTGAACATGGGCAGAAAGGCGTGTGGAAGAGGATTGCTTAAATGAAGTCAAGAGCTCCGTGCCAGTGTCGTATCGGAGAGGGAGCTGGAAGTACGACAAAAAGGCTTGGGCAAGAGTCTCGAACGTGGTGTGGGAGGAAGTGGCCTGCTCGACATACCATTTAGAAGCTTCGCCGGTAAGCGTGCGTTGGAACAAACGAAGACGGATGGAGTCATCGGTAATGGAGTTGGAGGAACACCACATGTGGAAAGACCGGACGTGATTGGTTGGATCTTCTCCATTAAGGCCCTCGAACTTAGGGATATCAGAGGGCAACTTGGTGGGCATAGCGGGCCAGGTAGCATTGTGGTGAATGGGGTCATTAATCAACTGATGGAAATCGGGGAGGCTGAGGCCTGCAATGTACGGCAGCACAGGGGTGGCCGGGGTAGTGTTTGTGGCGGTTCCGCTAGAAGTAGGGCCGGCATTGGGGCCGAGAGAACCGCTAGCGTTAGGCCCTGGACCAGACATAGTGAAGGTAACAGGGGGAGAACCAGAAGGAGAAGGAGGACCCGATGAATCAGGAGAGGAGTCGGAGTGCGGACTCGAAGGTGGACTGGCTCGACGACGGCGGTGCGGAGCAGGTCGATCAACCGGAAACTGAGGGTGAAGGCCAAGAAGTCTCCGGGAAAGGCGCCTTGGGGGCGCAATGATGACAGGAAGAAGGAAACCGACAGGGGCAACAAGGGGACAGAATCAATTACGGTCAAGGGCAGAAAAGGTGCAGTGAAAATTGATTTTAGAGTCTTTGCCGGGCGGTGTTAACCAGGCGCTTCTTCACTTAGGGTCAGTGTGTGGCGTGCGTTAATTTTAATTTTTAAACCCTTTCCGTTGTTGAGAGCAAGAAAAAGTGTGCTGCGTAGCTGAAAATAAACCTACAGAGAACAGAAAATAATGCTGAAATAACAGAAAAATAACAGCTACGTATGCATCTATCTAACCCAATAAGGTGGGTCTCTCACAACTATGCTGAAAAGAAAGGGAAAAACTATGTAAAACACACATAAAGGGAGCTCAACAGATCTAGGGTCAAAAGGGACAGAGATCTGGAGGATAAAGCTGCAGGCAAGAGGTGCAGATCACAGCCAAGAGACAGAGGCAAGGTGGCTGGAAAAAGGAGAGAAATCAGCAAATAACCGGAGGGGGGAGGCGGAGGCCTTCAAAGGAGGTCCAAACAAAACGACAAGAGGTGATTTGAAAGAGTGAGTTTCAATGGATGCGAAAGGAGGTAGCAGATGGAAAAAGTGAAGCTACGGGCAAGACGGGTGAAAACATTCAAAACTATTTCTAAAGGTGGAGGGTGCCTTTAAATCCATCTGGTGCAGGTTCCCACGCAGATGAGTAAACGGATAAGATCTTGAGTCGAGGTATGAGGTGGAACGGTACAGAAAGGCACGGCGAGCGCGGCGGAGACAGAAAAATTGCGGAAAAAATCGGAAAGGCGAGGTCGCGGGTTCGACACCGTGGGATCGAGTCGCGAGAAAATAGGTGAAAATCGACTGAGGTCCGTCAGGTTCCAAGACCAAAAGTGCGACCCCCATTGGGTGTACGGCGGCGGTTACACCGAGAAAAGTTGTCGTCTGGGTTGGGCGGTGTCGCTTACGCCTAATGGACGGAAACGCACGGAGGTTAGAAATTTTAGGTTTTTTAGGGTTTTATGTGAGAAAAATGACATAAAAAGAGAAAAACTAAGCAGCTAAAAAAGAAGCCCTAGGGCCTGAAGTAGCTGGATATGCAGGAATATGAAAAACGACAGCGGTCGTAATTTAAAACCCGTGTGGAGTCGCCATTTGTTAGTATGAATTCTTCGTCAAAGTGTACGAAAAAGAACCACTTTAGCTACGCATAACTAATAGCCCTAACAACAATAGAGGCTGCCAAACATCTTCAGATCTGCGATTAGTAGTTAAAATGCTGCAACAAATAGATCTATAAATGGAAAGACATTAAGCAGTAAAGTAAAGAGTTTGCTCCATGCATCCAACGGACAAGACAAGAACACGATTTTTGAATGAATTTTTATATTACAGGGCACCTGGGAGGAAGCAAGAAGGTGTATCCAGATCTCCTCAATGGGATGGGTTCTTTGTAGTCCTCAGCACTTCAGATCTAAGCTTTCTCTCTCTTGTAGATGTAGAAAACCCAATGTAGAAGATAGAGCTCAATGGGAGCAAAAATGGTAGAAATGAGACCAAGTGTATAGATCCAGAGTGATCTAGTAGGCAACAAAAGGTGAAGAATGATGGGGAAAACCCTCCTATTTATAACAAAATATTGGGTCATTATAGATCTTGGTGCATGATTAAAATAATTTTAATCAAATCTAGATCCACCTCTACGGAATATTTTATTATTATTTGTTGGAGGGAAAGGGTGTTTGACTTGGGTCAAATCCCTTGATTAGTGAAAAATAAATAAATAAATGGTTTATTTATCTTTTTAAGGAAGTGGTTGGGATATAATCAAATAAATAATGATTTATTTAATTAATGGTGGTTGTTTTGGTCATATTTAACAAGGAATATTATCTAAATAAGATTTAAATAATTATTCCTAGAAAATAATAAGATAACTATGGGTTTATCTCATTAATTTCTTTGTTTTTGGGTTAAACATGACTGGGAATAATAATTAAATTATGGTTTAATTAATTATTCCTTGGGGAAAATCAAACAAATATGTGTTTGTTTAATATTCCCTTTTGGGGTTTCCTAATTAACATAGTGAAAGCAGTTTTACTTGGGGTAAAACTGGTCTTACATGGTGTACTTGGGTCCATCTAATGATAAAAGGTTAGATGACCAAAAAATGGTGTAACACAGCTGATAGCGGGACACCTATACAAGATGGGGCTAGACCACATTCTTCGAAGATGTGTCCTAGACCACGAAAGGGAAGATGTGCTATGGGAAAGACACAGTGGTATTGCAAGAGGGCACGTGGGAGCTAAACCAACGGCACACAAAGTACTACAAGCAGGCTTATGGTGGCCAACAGTGCACAAGGATAATAAAGCATTTGTTCAGAAATGTGATGTTTGTCAGTGGACAGGACGACCATCTCATAGAGATGAGCTTTTGCTTCATCCGATAAAAGTACTACAGCCATTTGAGAAGTGGGCAGTCAATTTTATAGGACCAATAACACCAACTGCAAGATACTCAAAGGCAAGGTACATAATCACGACGACAGACTACCTAACGCGCAGGGCAGAAGCTGTGCCAGTGAAGAACTGCATGACAAAAACTGCTGCTAGGTTCATATTTGAAAATATAATCAGCCAATTTGGATGCCCGAAAAGCTTGACCAGGGACCAGGGTACACATTTCATCAATGACACCATTAAGTCCCTCCTATAGAGCTTCATGATACAACATTATAAAAGCAGTCCATATCATTCGCAAGCAAATGGCACAGTGGAAGAATTCAACAAGATATTAGAGAAAGGACTAACGAAGATATGCAACACGCAGCGTGATGACTGGGATGAACAGATTCCAGCAACACTGTGGGCATACTGAACAACAGTAAAACAACTAAACAACCAAACGCCATTCCGGCTGGTTTATGGAAGATAAGCGGTAGTCCTAGTGGAATTCATTGTACCAAGCCTTCTAATTGCAACAACTCTACAGTTATCTAAAGAGGAACCCTTAAAAGAGCGATTACAGGAGCTACAAGAACTTGAAGAAGGATAATTTCTTGCGGAGTTTCACCAAACGGTAGAAAAGGAGAGGCAGAAAGCTTGGCATGACCAACATATTAAACACACAACTTTTCAGATTGGGGAGAAAGTTCTATTCTATGATAGTAAATTCCAGAAGTTCCTAGGAAAACCGCAGATGCATTGGCTGGGACCATTTCACGTCATAGAAATCAAACAGTCAGGAGCAGCTTGGTTGGCACAGCTGAACAACGAAGTTCTACAAGGATGGGTTAACAGCGCACGCTTGAAGCCCTACCAAGAGTAAGTTGATCATTTCATTTTCAATAACTCTCACACCCGAGAGGAGTCAGTAGGGTAGATTAGAGTCAATAACTCTCTCGCACCCGAGATGAGCTTAGATACGATTCACCATAATAAAATCAATTTCAGTTGAGTTGCGGAGACCGCAACTCAACCAATAGTGGTCGGGGAGGGGTAGTGTCCAGCGTATCATCCACGTCAGATAGGAAAGTGTGCCGAATATTAGCCCATCATCATTAAGCATAGTACCAGTGTCAGTTCGTAGGATCATTAAGATTTGGAAATAATTTCCATAATTAGCATCATCCATACTGTAATAAATTTTCCATAACTAGACATAACCACCAGCTGTTGTGTCTGCCCAGATCCCAAGACCATAGTCATCAATGTCAGAACCCACCTCAGCAGCTAACTAATCGCACGATTGTAGCCACGGGGGAAGCCAAGGAAAAATTAATTAGTTATGGGGTCTCATCAACCTCATCCGTGTCGGTTACTTACATAACCTACATGCAGAGAAGCGCGAGAATGCCGGAAAAATCCGAGTTAGAGTTAGAAACCTCCAAAAGAGCAAGGGAAGTTGAACCAGAACCAGAGCAGAGAAGGCGTCTGGAAGAATAAATTCAAGGGAAAAGAGAGAGAATTTTTCTTCAGGTATACCAGCAACGAGCTAAAATGACAAGAGTAAGCCCAGCGGTCGTGGAACAGGAGCTGGACAACATAATTCAGAAAATGGAGTCCCTCGTGGGAAAATATGACAGTGCGACCTTAATTGACGCAGACCTCACGGATTCCTTTGAGTTTCCTGCGCTAAAAAGGCAGGTATACATTGAGAATTATACAACAGAAGAAGGACGGGTAGCAACAAGAGTCCTGCCTGAGTTCAAGGGTATCCAGTAGTCCACGATAATGAATTTAAGAAACTTACGAGTGTTTTGGATTACAGGCGCTACGATGTAGTGCACAAAATTTCTGTTAAGCATGATTCAGAACAACTCTTTGTGGCTAGGAAAGGAAATCCAAATTCATGCCAAAGACATTCATAGGTTGATAGGACTGTCGCAGGAAGGAAGGGACGTATCTTTAGCATTCCAAACTATATCTAAGAGGGTGAAGAAGTCGGGAGACATAGACTACTACGCCAAGTATGGCACTCAAAGAGGAGGAAAGGGAGCAAAGATTGAGTTAATTAACAGGCCGAAGATAATGTTTGCTTGTTATCTCATTTCTAGCAAGACGATGAGGCATTATACAAAAGGGGAGTGCACATTAGACACAATTTCGGTTGCGGAGCATTGTGTCCAAGGAACAAGGCTGAATTGGTGCTCCTTCCTGCTGAAGGAATTGTTCGAGGCATGCGAGGAAAAATATAAGAGAGCAACCGAGTTTATCTATGGGTATTTGATCATGGCGTTGGCCATGTGGAAATGGACTTTCCCCAGCATTAGGATACCAGTGGAGATAGTAGAAGACCAGCCAGTGGCGATGAATTTTTTACCATGGAAGGTGTCTGGATACCCTAGCGCCAAGGAAGTAAATGTAGAAGTGTTCAGAGTTAGGTACGACCAAATGGTTGACGTCGTATTGAGTCAATAGAGAATCCCAAGAAACCTACTAGATGGATATAGTGAGCAAGTCTGGTTTGGAGTCACACACAAGCATATGTTCCTCAGACATACACGTGTACTAGAAACAACATTCCAGATGAGGCCTCTAAAGTTCAAACTTGATGAAGCGGCTTTCCACACAAAGGTCTGTTCATGGCCAGGAGTGGCAATGGAGATCAGAGATGGAATGTACACGTACTTCTTTGACGGAATGCTACCGAACTTGCTACCAGGAGAAACGTCGGAAGAGGCGGCGAACAGGATGTCAAACCTGTAGCTCCTCCCGATTATTCAGTAGTTGAACACTAAGGTACAAAGCTTTAATAAGGTATTTCAGGTCCTAACAAGTGATTCTACTCCATTTCCAACTTTTTCATAATTTCATCCATCCCAGTCTAACCAATATCCAAACACGGCCCCCATCTTTGCACCCATCCCCAATGTCTTGTTCAGTTTACCACCCCCAACAACTACAACGCTGGTGGGAAAGAGTAAAGCTACAAAACCAACAACGACACCAAAGGCCAAAAGGGCCAAGGTTGCAGAATCAAGCCCGGTGGTCGACCTCATAGGAGAGGATCCACCGCAGCAGTTAAGCATAGGGGTACCAGTCCGAGAGGAGCAGATAGTTGAGTCCGAAGAGGCAAGAGGGATGCCACCTCACAAACCCATTAACCTCTTTAATTTTCTAAACATCCACATATCGCCACCTCGCCCAAATCAACTACCACCCACCACCTCATCCATCTCCCGAGAACCCCGCAACTCTGCACCATCCACTTCATTAGCCACCGTTTCCGATCCCGTCATCAGAAGAATAACCAATGGGGACCACGTAATGGAGGTTAACTCGGGTAGAGAAGTGGTACCCCTAGTTAACCCAACCGTGATCCCGCAAACTACTTTTACCAACCTTATCAATCAGTCAAAGCAGTCAATTGTAGACATAGTTGGGCCACTCCCTGAGCAGACTCCTCTCCAACCACCCAACTGAGAAGATCAAGAGGGGCAACTAGATCTAAATATGGCAGACTCTATACCACAACAAACTCCGCTATAGTCACCTCAGGACCAGTCCGCGAGATCAGTTGCCAGCGGACAACCACTCCAGGTGCGAATGCCAGATCAGGGTACCTCCAGTGCCGAAAGTATGGAGACATGGGGGACAGCCTAGTTGTACCATTTCATTCAGAGGGTAGCCCAACAGGACGAGAGGCTCCACTCGGAGCTCCAGTAGAAGTGTGAGCAGCAGAAAAAATAGATAAGCATGCTTACTGAACAACATGAACAGCTAACAATGAAAAAGGAGAAGCTACAGGAACAACTGGAAACAGTGACCAGGGTTTTCAGGGAAGTGTGGCCTACAGTAACGGCTAGCAGCAGTCAAATACCAGAAGACATGCAGGAGACTGATGTAGTCAGACGGGCGATCCACCTCAGGATGGCATATTCAAATCTTCACTAGGAAAATGTGGAACTTAAGGCAGCATTGGCAGCCCGACCTGCATTTCCCGACCCAACGGTTGTGTACTCGGCACAAATATCAGAAAGACAGGGCCAAGTAGTGAAAATGCAGGAAGTTCTGAGTACTGCAACAAGAGAAGCATATGACCTATTGAAGGGTCTGAAAAAATGCTCAACAACCCTTACCATGAAGGCATAACAGGTCTCGTTACAACTACAACAGATCTCCAAGGAAATCCAGGAAGCTACGGACCCGACGGGACTTGACCAGCTCTACGCCCAGGCAGATGTATTAGAAGTTAAAACACAACAAATAGAAGAGACCTCAACGGAAGCTAAGCAAGCCATCCAGGAGCTTTGGCAGCCCGTAAAACTCAGTGCACAAATGATGCAGCAATTGGCCTCTAAGGCCAACACGCAGATCAACACAGTGTTCGGTGCCTTGCCGCTGAATGCAGGGGAGGAAGTTGTCACAAGAATCACGGCTGAGACTGAAGAGCTAATACAAGGGTGGCAGCAGGCCATGGAAACCTTCCAGGAGCTCAAAGCATCAGCTCTAACCAAGGTCCCAGAGTTGGGGCCCTTGTTTAGACAGCCAAGAGGAGGCAGGTAGATAGAATAGGGCGCAAGGACGAGCGGACCCATGGAAGTAGAGACAGTGCAGGACAATTGACTCGAGGCGAGTTAATAGGATGTGGTCGAGGCCTGTTGGGGCCCTTGTTTTTAAATTTAATAGATTTTTAGTTGCAGCTAGTATGTGGCAGAACGCAACCACGGTAGGTAGAAAGGTGTCAAGGTTACAGAGGAGAAAAGGACAGGTGTCGCGGCTGTTGCGGGAGCAAGCATAGATGGCGGAAGAGCGCGGAAGGAAATGAGCAGTGAACTCTCGATGAATAGAAAGAAACAGAAGACAACCGAACGATAAGAAAGGAGGAACTGTCAGTCACGCTGGCAGCAGAACAAATAGGCAGCCAGCCAGCGGGTAAGGAGGTTGGCGCAGATGGGAATAAGTAACAGGGAGCTGCAGGAGAGCTCTCTCAGTGTTATATTGTTCTCCATCCCTCTGTGTTTTCTCTATTCTCTCTCTCTGTCCAATAGGACATATTGTATTCTGCTCTATTTATGCTCATGCAACTGAGCCTTGTAATATTTCGCCACTGATGGCCGATGATTAATGTATTCAGGAGTGTTGTTCTGAGTATCTGTTATGGGTTTGAATGAGTGGTTTTGTAAGCACCTTTTAAAATTTTGTTTACTGTAAGTCTGAATGTTTTCCTGAGAGGTATATGTTATGGAATGTTGAGTTATGGCTGTTTAAGACTTTAGTTTAGCTTTGATTCAATTGTATTGATGTTGTCGGGATGATTCTGATCTACTCCCTATCATATTAAGGTCGCGACACACCTCGGGTGAGACTCTCTGCCTTTCGGAGCAGAGTGCAAATGCTGGCATGAAACTAGACTATGAAGGAAAACATTGTTGGGCCTTAAACCTGAACCCGGGTCTTCTCTGCAAGACCTGTTCTCTCGCCAACATTATCTCTAAGTATAGTATAAAATCAAGCATTGCTTATATTTATATTTCCTTCACCAATACTTAGGATAAATGTAAATTTATGGGTTTTTATGAATGCTTATGAAGGGATGAAGTCAATTATTTTAGGGTTTTCAATTTTACTAAGTAAGAATGTGTCTTTACTTAGGAAAAAGGGGTTTTGATGTATGAATGAAGGGTAAATGTTGATGAATGAGGGTTTAAGGTAGGAATTCAATATTTTTAACTAACCAGTCATAGAGCCTTGGGTCTGGTCCCAACAAAAGTCAGAGAAATGCTTTGAGCCTATTTGACTGATAGCTTAGAATACTGAATACTCATAGGGGAGGAGAAATTAGTGATTTTTCCTGATGATGTATTATTTACATGATTTCTCCACTGCTTTCTACCTACCTAGTTTCTATTTCTAAAATTTTTTCTTCATTGTGTAGGTGCATTTAGGCTTGCAACCTTAAAAAATTTTCTTTCAAAGAAAAAAACTATCTAAATCTACCTTATTTCATTCAAGGGCTCAAATTAAACTGTTGAGCTCCTCATTATTCTCCACCTATCTACCGATTTGTCAAGTTTAAAATTTTTGACAAATGTTTATTCTCTATCTAAAACATGAAATTGAAAGCATGAAAAGTTAAGATTAAACTGTTTAACTGATCATGGATTATGGCATTTATTGACACTTTGCACATAATCATTTATTCTTGCAGTAAAAGTAAAAGTAGTGGCATTTGGAATTGCTCACTTTTAGGTCTTATTTCTCTTTTTCTTTTGGGGTCTATATTTTCCTAAGTCCTTTGATTTCTCTTTTAGGACTTTTATCCTCTTTTTGATTTTTTATTATTTTTCATTTTTTTTAAATATGGGAAAACAAATTGTAGAAAGCAAGGTATGCACATATTTACAAGACTGATCAAAGTCAATTCAAAATTTTATGAACCCTATTATTAGAGGACCCTAACAGGAATAATGAAAATAATTATTTTGCATGAGGTGACAAGTGTCATTATTGAAACCTTATATAAAGAAGGAGCAAGTTAGGAGAAAGGGACTCTCTATTTTCCCTATTTTTGGATGATTATCCTAATGTCATTATGTACTTAGAGTGATTATTGAGATTTTTCATGATTTTGGTGGAAGTGGAGGCTTTATGAGTGGGAAAATATTGAGCTTGAGTGATATCCTTCACTTGATAGTGTTTTTCTTCTTCCGATGGCCTCATCACAGATTGGGGGTCTATGAGGAAGAAGAGTACCCTATGAAAGGTTGGGAGTCAACCGGTGAGTTAGTGATGTTCAATTGGGATGAAAAAATTCCAAACATGTAGGAGGACTACATCAAGAGAGCATGAGGAACCAGTGAATCCAAGTTTCAAGTTCAATCCCCTAGGTGCATAGTATTTATGGTATTTTAGAAATTTTTATATATGAATATTTATCGGTTAGGATGTGATATGCAGTAGGATTTATGAAAATATTGGTATATTATTAATGCCTAGTTATTGCTTGTAGAGGTTCGAAGGAATGTTCATAATTACAAAATATATGATTTATGGTATACACACCTTGAGTTACTTGTATGTGTATAATCCTTTATGTTGGGTTGTAATCATTCGATGGATGAATTAATTTAAAGAGTTATGTCTACTACTGTTTACTATTTTTTATAACTTTGGGACTTTTGGATTCATAATTTATTTTTTTGATAAGATTCCTGGTATGTATTGGAATTTAATGGTCAAGGCATAAGATTCATGGTCCCCCACATCTGTAAATGATATACATCAATGAATAGTAATCAAATGGTTTTTACGATGTTCGACATCAGATCATTGGTTCACATGATGTATATTTGTACCATCAAGGTTGAGTAGAAGACCTTGGATTTTGGGCAATCTAAATCCTATATGTCACCCCTATTACGTTGGAGTTTGTATCATATCATGTACTTTGAGGACTGCTCTGGGGAACCTCTATTCTATGTGTCCATAGTCCTACTGATGTATATTATGACATAAAACCACATTATATTTGATAATGGCTATGATCTCTTTATTTATTGCATGGATCCACTGTGTATTTCTTTGTGTCCATCTCGTATCATTTCATGTCATGGATCTCTATTGTATAGATTGGAGGCCATGTTCAATTACTATTTATTTTGAGCATGGTATGTTTTCCTTGGGGATGATCTATTTATGATTAAGATTTGGTTATTGGAGTTGCTCTGATATGGTACCTTGATCCCAACTCCTTCCTTTCTTTTTGATACCTATTTGTAATTCATTTCAACCATCAATTTCTATTTTTACCTCATGCATTAGGGATCATCCACTATAACCCTATTTTCCACTGCAATTCAGTAAGAGAAACCATATTTCAACATACCTCAATTGGTTGAAATGCATTTCATTTTAGCCTTTTTTTTATCGTATAGGTCTTACAAGGAATTTATTAGATGTTATAGGCTTGGGTTTGCATAATTGAGTAATTTATCAAAATGGATTTTTCATAATTTCATATTATGAAATAATAATTGTTTCATAATTGAGAATAAAGTACATAGTGAGTTGGGAAAATCTCATTATTGAGCATGAAACTTGTACATGACTTGAAATATATTGGTTCATATGCCATAAACTCTATCCCTAACTTGTGTCCACCCAATTCGCATACTAAGCTAACTTCTCTTGGCCGTAAGTGTCTAGATACATCTTCCCAAATCTAGGAAAAACCTATATAACTAGATCCTCTGAGAGGTGGAAATGAAGGAGAAAGTGATGGAGAAATACTACAATAGAGTTTTATCATGCTTCATGATTGAGCCCAATTTCCGAGTAAGTCAAGGGAGGATAAGGCATAAGGGATAAGAGGAGAGAGCTCTACACTTAGATGTATAATTCTTCTATTGTATTAATAATTTATGTAGAACCTCAATTTGGTTTCCCCCTTTACATGATGTATGTTCATGCGAACATAATGTATGTGTTGTGATTATATCAACTAACTTTCCTTTCGTGGAGGCCAAGACATTTTCCTTATTCATTTGTGTATGTGTGTAAGTGTTTGGATCAAGGATTTGGAACAATATCTCTAAGAATTGGAGTGGGATTTCCAGCTGCTAGTGTGGATCTGGAACTTACATTAGCATGCAAAGGTAGCAAGGTATATCACCATATTTTCTATTTCCATTGAATGAAATCAATAGATTGCATTAGGCTTAGGGAGGTTTGATTTTTAATTCTATCCATTGTCTATTATACCTTGAGGTGGTATTTATGGAACAATAATCCTTTTGTCTTGTATATTTAAGGAAAACAAATTCATCTTTAGGATTCTAGTTAATTTTGTCACCTTCTATTTCATGATTTTGTCCCTTTTCTTAAATATACTTCATGATTTCGCCCCTTTTCTTAAAAAATGGCTATAAACAATTAGGATAAAGTAATTTTTTTTAGATCTATTAAGCATTGAAAACAATAAAAAAATCCAACTTCAAATGTTAGATAAAGTAATAAATTTATGTTAGATTATTTTTTTAAGATATGGTGATTAATTTATGATAAATAAAATGATAAATTCCAAGTTAAACATTAGTTTTATTTTATTAACACTAATTATTTATGAATGTGGTATTGGATTCCAATTTTTACCATGCCATGTAATAGAACATGGCTTTTATTGATACAACAAATAATACTGAGTGAATAAAAGTAATAATTATGAGGCTTTTCAAATTTTGAACAAAACTATATAGACTTTGAATAACAAATTAGGAACACTGAGAATGTGTAAGTAGTTTTAAAGTATTATGCCTAGTTTATAAAAAAAACATCTCCATTCAATTATTAGTCCCTACTGTCACGACAGGGACTATTAGTAATCAATTTTTTGTTGTTGATAACTTTTTGGTCTTTAACCAAAGTGCGTCTTGTATTAATAAATTTATTTTATCTTTTGACCAATAAAGGAAATCAAAATTCTCCTTTAACCAATCAAGTAAATTATCGTCTTATTGGCCTCATATCGAGGCGAGAGAAAATTTAAATCATTTAAAATCATTTTCATAGATGTAAAAATTTAATCTAATAAGAAATATAGTCATGTAAATATATTCATGTGAATTAATGCTAACATTAAATGTGAGTTACATTATCATGTATGCTATATTAAGAGTTATCTTAAGTTTCAATAAGATCACCACACCTGTTTAGGTATGACAAGTGAGGCCTTGCGTGTCAAAATTTTGTGGTTTGCATGCGACCGCTTGATCCTCGACTAACTACATGGTCAGGGACTAGGACCTTTACTTTTCTTTAGCCAATGCTCTCTCCCCCATCTCTCTTCTATCTGCACCTTCAGGTTCTTACTGGGTCTGGATCTCTTAAGCTGCTCAACTTATTGCATGAGCTTCGGCTTCTGGTATTGCTGAGCTTCGAACTTCGACTTCTGGTATTGCTCAGAAGGCTGCTCTTCAGTTTGCATTGTATTGCTACTGATTTGATTACCATGTAGAATATATATACTCTCCACTGCTAGAGAATTCCTTGCATGTTTTTGAAGAATATTTCACACCTTTTTTCTATTCGCAACTTCTGAGTGCGGCCTTGTGAAGCGAAGTTGGAATGGAAAGTCGAAAGCTTCATGTCGCCATTTTTCCCAGCGCTAGAATGGAATATCTCATTCCTTCCGCCGAGTACGCCAAGAGCCTCAAGGTGAAGCATGGATTTACTGTGACCTTCATCACGTGAAAATGGATGTTCTCAGGTTCTCACCTACAACAAGATTACTCTGAGTGCATAACGTCTTCATGGGGTTTTGACATCTGCTTCGTCTAGCTCCGCTTGTCCATTGTCTCTGCTTTTATAATGATTTTGGATCTCTTAAGCTGCTCGACTTATTGCATGAGGTAGCCTTCGCGCTTCGACTTCTGGTATTGCTCAGAACACTGCTCTTTAGTTTGCATTGTGACTTTAGTAACAATTCCCACCGATGTTGAATCCCTATTGAACCTAAGAAATTGTTCTCCATGGGTAGTTTTGTGCCGATATAATTTTGAGTTAATGCATGTTATGCGTACACATCGCAGGATGCGGTGAAAAATCAAGTAGAAACGAAGAAGGCCTGAATAACGATGAGGACCCGAAGCACGACAACAAGGACGCGAACAACAACGAGGACAAGGCTTAGTGCAGTGTCTCGGGCTTGAACTGTAGCAAGGGCTTAGTGCAACGTCTTGGTTTGGGAATGAGAAATATCCAAGATCCCAACTCACGCTCACTGCAACGTCTAAATGCTCGGTTGTGCACCAGAAAGCACCCTTGGGGGGTTATATCTATATCTGGAGCAAGCTGAGGAGTATGGGGGCTAAGCGTAATCCGCAATCCTTCATGAGGCATAATCAGATGATGCAAGGCACATATGGGATGATCTAAGGCTCATGTATAAAATTCACTCCACAACTGGTTTAATTGCCAGTCCCTCATCCAACCTAAGTGTACTGGTCACTCATCCGACCTGGAAGAACTGGCAATACAGAGGCATAGCCTAAAGCAATGGAAATTCAACTAAATGCATAAACTAAACCAGAAAATTCAATTGGTAAGAGCTTCATCGCCAACCTTTTCATTACAAATTTTGATGAATATAACTACACCCAAAAATACAGTGTGTGTAAGACTTCCTTGAAATTTAAATCTCTCAATTTGAATTTCTTGTTTGCATTTTTCTACAAGCATTTGCTACTGATAAACAAATACACAGGTCGGGTCTGGAATTAATTGAATAAAGGGGAAGAGGGTTTAATGATGGATTTACCTATTTTTGAATCTAAACACTCCACTGAATCAATTGCATCCTCGACTGCTGTTGGACTTGTAACTGCTACTTCTGGTCTAGTGTTGTAGGCAAAGTACTTTTCTGGAATCATTGCCAAGACCCAATGCTGAGGGAATTCTTTGTAGCATTTAGAGAAACGCTCCTGCTGATGGAACTATTACTTCATGGGATGTGCATAAAGTTGGAACAACTACAGATGTACAAAAACCCAAAATAGGAAGAGATGCTAGGCGAGAGACCTGTGGTGGGACTGCAACAACTAGTGGTTATTAAGCTACTGGACCGACTGCTTCTATTTCTGAATCTAGACACTCGACTCGACTTAATCGACAATTACATCATCAGCTACAGCTGGACTTGTAACTGCTACTTCTGGTCTTGTGTTGTAGGCAAAGTACTTTTTTGGAATCATTTCCAACACTTAGAGCCTAGGGAATTCTTTGTGGAATTTAGGGAAACTATGGCGTAGAAACGTAGAACGCATGCAACTGAGTTAAGTATTGCAGGTATTATTTTAATATGTACTTTATATAAATTGGTGTATTCTTTATTCATTCAATAAAATAAAAAGAAAAGGTATACTATTTACTTATTTAATTAAATAAAAAAATTCTCATACTCAAGGCAATAAAAATCCAATAAAAAATCAATAAAAAATCAAACAATAAATAGAAAAAATAAAATGAATTGTTTGGTCCGCAGGTTTGGAGTGCAACCCACATTTATAATTAATCGAAATATTTTTCTAGTTTTTATGGCCTATTTCTCAGCTAAGTATCTCTGCAACACAACTAGGGGCCGGGGTCGTTCTGCATGAATTAGTGAATAGGAACGCTTTCAAATGTCTACCTCACCTACTCTCTTTTCCAAAAGTTTTCCTGCTTTCAAAAGATAGGGCCGCCCCCATGTTGAAAAGGCCCTCTTGAACAAAAAAACCTTGTTTTATTCCTTGTATATGTGTTCTCTCACCCGCCTCTACCTTTTCACACCCCCCCACCCACTAAGTAACGACAGAAGCTTTGCGATATCAATATGCTCTTGTTCTCTCTACCTTTACCTTCACTGTGGGATCAACTAATTATGATTCAAGGTAAACCACCGGAACAAGATCAATTGGTTCCTTTACTTTTTCTCTCTAACCTTTTGGATTTTATGCTCGTGAGACTTGATCAATATGAAATATCTCTGGTTCAACTACACCTGCTTCTAAAGCCCCAGGATTAGGGTATGAAACTTGCACTGTCAGGTATACTGTACGTGGCCCCAGGCTAAGTCGGCAGGGACTTGCTGCCATGCAATCTCACTTGTTTTATATAATGTCCACTATTTGTCTGGAGGAGGAGGAGATTTAAAAGTAAGAGTAGTTTTTTTCTAAAGGGAAGTTCTTAATTTAATGATCAAGGAATTTGAATTAATTGTGCGATAATGTCTCCTGCTTAAATTATAATTACAACTTTATAGACACTTTCTCAAATGCTTTGTCTCAAACTAAGAATGATTAACCAAATAATGGTTTATGCTTATTTTTTCAAATCATATAAAATTTGGCTTTACATGGTGGTTGGATTAGATAAGCTTGAATGGATTTACACTTTAGAACGTATCTTTCATATTTGTGAAAATTTAAGATCATAAGGAATCATCATAAATAAATTGCATGCTTCAACTAAATAAAAATTATATAGATGAAGATTTGTTACTTAAAAAAACCTGTATGTAAAAAATTATATTAACTGTAAAGAAAACTAGTTAAAATCATGAAACAACAACTTACAAAAGTCAATATTGTCCTAAATTTATCTATATATATTGTATGTGCAAAATGGTTGTTAAGTAACTATTTCCATAAATGTGTGAACAACATATTGTATAATATAATTAGAGGTAGATGCAAAAGATATCTACTAAATTATTTATTCAAAAATTCCTTAGTATAATGTTGCAAAATTTGAATTAATATAATTTTTAACTAAATTAATTTTTGCATGCTATTCATAACAATATAAAGTTAAAAATAATCATAATCATACCTATTCAATTACATAATCATTTTTCTCAACCAACTCTTATTAAGATAAAAACAACCATAACTCATTCAAGTATATCATCATTTTGCTCGATCAATTTCAAACTAACCAAGGGATAGTATTATTTTTTTGTAATGTTCACAAATATATTTATATTACTAAAAAAATGATATTACATTGATAGCTTATATCTCCCAAAAAATCTATGGGATCTCATATTCGAGTATTGGGGACAAAAAATATTCCCGTATTCCCAGATTATTTAAAAAACATACAAAATTTACTAAAGATCAAACAAAACCAGAAGTGTGTTGAGGGAAGCCAAAAAAAATCGGTGTTCACATATAACATACTAAGAAATATTGAAAGCGATACAAACATAGGAACACAAGGCAGAGCCTATTAAAAAATGGAGAGTCGAGCACCATGAGAAACTATTAATCTAATATGATAACTGGAGAGAGGGAGTTCAAGTTTCCTTGAGGTGGATCCTTTGCTGGAGCATTGATAACAACTAGTGTTTAAGGTTGCGAATATGATCTGGAGTCAAAATCAGACACCACGTAGTGCTCCACTCATGTTAATATAGCCATGATATCAACCATATTATATCTAATTTCCCAAAGAATTCATTTAATCTCCTCTTTTCCTAAAAATAACTGATATTTGTCGACTTGATTGTCAAGGATGACAATGTGAAGCAAGGTTTCTAGCAAGGAAAATTTTAAGGATGGAAAATTATCTTAAAGATTAGAAACCTTGGCGAATCTTACTAATCCATAATATGAAAACTATAAAA
This sequence comes from Pinus albicaulis, assembly GCA_034641835.2. Lineage (NCBI taxonomy): Eukaryota > Viridiplantae > Streptophyta > Pinopsida > Pinales > Pinaceae > Pinus > Pinus albicaulis. Next base: position 1,545,412,041 of record CM076575.1, read on the forward strand.
TGATTAGTGATATTTTAGTAAAAAAATTAAAATTTCTAATGATTTTATATAGTCTCTATAAAATTTTGGCGATTTTTAGGGTAAAATAATTTTTTCTAATAAAAATTGGGCGAATCACTTTTAGGAAAAAATGGGAATTGGAAAATCTTTTTTTTTGGAAAAAGCATGGAAAATTAGCCCATCTACGAATATTAGCCCCTAAAATTTTCCCTGGTTTCTAGCTAATGGTGCACATCCACTAAGTGAAGAAAATGAAGCCTCCTTTTTCGATTTTTTTCGGAATTTGGAGTCCACCTTAAGGTGTTGCTGCTAATTTCAGAGTCAGAAACGTATGTCCGATCCCTAAATTCCTTATCTTCCAAGTGAATAATTTCGGTCCTCACTTCAGGGGGGATGAAATCAAAATGATAAGCCATAGAGTTCCATCTAAAGAGACGTCGATGATGAGAGGAGGATGCGCCTAAGGCACCACTCCGACGACTGGGTAGAAATTGTCTAGGAGTCATGAAATAGTAGGGAAAATGTGTATAAACACGTGAAGGTGGGTCAACCAGAAGACGACGATGATGGATGTTGGGTCTCTAATTTGTCATAATTCTATTCGTGAAACCATCAATTTTCACATCATTCCATTCACCCATTGTCATAATTTTTAACCATGTTTCTGTTGAGCCCCAAAGATGTCCTTTTCTTTCACCAAATTTCAATTCATTTCCTTTGTCCTTTATCAATTATAGGCTTAAAATATCAATAGGATTAATTAAAGTCACTTTAGGAATGCATACAATGACTGATTTGCTATACTTTTATGGTTTTGTTGTTGTAGTAATTTTTTACTAGACTCAGCTACAGAATGCAGCCATTCTGTAGCTAGTCGCCTATTCCGCAGCTATCTTCATGTTCACACAGGTTACAGGTGTCACTTAAAGGAAAAACGCATATGGTTGAATTCCACAACACTCCTACATCATTTATTGCCCTCTACGAAGTCTAAGCAAAAATCTACTGGTGGTTATGCACATGGAGGAAACCAAAACTAAGAAGTGGATTCCTACCAGGACAAGGACTCTACAGATGTCTTCAGCAAAGTACGAGGCCTCCACAAGAGTTCTAATTTTATTTTAATTGGAAAATACACTTATCCCTATTTCTTATCCAGGGCAGTTATGTATTTCTCTTATAATAATAACTCGGAAAACCGAGAGACAGTTAGCTAGATTGATGTTTTATTTTTAAGTTGTCCAAGACCGTAATACTCTGTTTTTGAAGTGTTTTCCTTTAATGAAAGAAGAACAAATTTAATACATGATCTGAAGAAATCTTGAGGAGATTTGTGTGCTAATCTGGTGGTATAGGGCCCCTACTGCCTGAGAGGCTCTGTGCATATTGTTTAGATAAGTAACTTTAGCTCTGTTTCGTTCCTAATTTAGGAATTTTTCTAAACTTTATGTTTTATGCTCACTTACATCGAATGTTACAGCCAGTCTTGTTCTTATGAATTGTTCCAAAACATCACTAACACTGAATGAGATAGAGTTGTAGTATTTCAGATATTAATTGCATTTTAGTCTAGCTATAGTACTTCGAAGGTTAATTGCATATTAGTTCGGTTCTGTTTAATGTATTTTAAGTTTTATTAGCTAGTTGTATCCTAGTTCTGTTAAATTAGACTTAAAGGCCTTCATTATTTACAAAATTCTCTTGTTCTTAATCTCTGCTAATACATCATTATCATAGGAACAAGAATTGGTAATGTCATTTTGAAGCCTTGACTGTTCTGCAATTTCTCATAATTTTACAAACTACCTCTTTCCAAAACTATTCCAAAAGATTTCTAACCTTTGCATGAGGTTTAATAGTGACATTTTGAGTTGCAGAATGGATTAATTTTAGTGTTATAAGTCAATTTAGAGTAGGGATCCTTACTATGTTGCAGATAATATTTTCCAAATGTGTTTCGACAAATTTCTAACCATGGATGAGATTTTCTCTGTGATAATTGTAAGTTGTTGTTTACTTAGAAGAACCTCATTGCATTAAAATTATCCTTTTCTCAAGTTGTTCCAACATACTTCTAGTGAAATGAATTGGACTGAGTTCATGTTATGAGTTATTTTTTTCTTGTCAAGTTTTTAAATCTGTGAATTAGCATTTTCTGTTCTTAGGTGCCATACATAGTTTAGAATAGATTTTGCTCTGTTTTAGTGTGACCAATAACTTCTCTTTGTCAAACACTTAGTTATTTTCCTCTTAGCATAAAAACACAAAACCAAAAACATTAGAAAAACACTAAACACAACGAAGTAGGAAGCAGATACCTAGGCACATATAGTGCACTTCACTTCAACAATTTACTAGCCCTGGTTGACAATTTATAACATCAATTTAGGAACACTAAGTTGAGCAGACAGTTTCTTCATAAACACACTAAATTCCCACATACATGTTTACATGGTTTATTATATTATTTCCATTATTTTTAATGAATTAAGAAGAAATTTGCATGGTTTTTATAGTGTGAAGGGTGAAACAGGGACGGAATTTATTTGATCATAACTTGAAAACCGTGCATCCATTAGTCCTGAAATTTTTATGGTAAATGCATTGTAGTAGAGTAAATAAATACACTAATTTCAGGAAATTCCAGTATGTATTTTTCAAGAAATTGAACACTTTCTCCTACAACAATTTCTCATTTTTATCAAGATTTGTGCACCTATTGGGTGAGATATTTTTTAGGAAGATGCATAATATTAATAGTAACAACCTTAAAAAATTTCAAGAGAATCTGATTTACCATTTGAGAGAAATTGGAAAAACAAGTCCGCTATATGAAAAAGATACATTTTGTGGAGCAAGGTCGGAGTGGTGGTCAACGCATCATGGAGTAGAGTACCTGAGACAAGTCAACACCAAATCAGCCATCAAATCATGTTCTCTTCTCCAATTCCAAAAGATAAACTTGAGGTAAAACTAGCCTTAAAATTTTTAATTTGTTAAAAATTCTAGAAATTTTGAGGAAAAGCTATTGTAAACATGTAGTTCCAATTTATCTCCCATTATGTTTTGTCATGCCCTTTAAAAACCAATCCCACAAGCTATGATTGATTATTTATCAAAAAATTCCTGCCACCCATGTAATCATCTCATCGTTTTCCATGGTCATAATGTTGTTCTTCTATGCTTTTACCACTCTCTTGTTTAAACTTTCTCTTCTTGTTAATCCATGCTTTCCTTAATGGTCCATCAACATGATGTTCTGGAGAAAAACAATTATTATACTAATAGAAAAACTCGACTTCATGGTACATGTTTGTAGTACATGATCCAAAGGTACATGTAGCACTTAAATTGTGTGTCATATTGCTCATCTTCAGATTTTTAATGGAAGCCAAGAAATGATAAGTACAAAGCCAAAAGAAGAAGAAGATTGCAACAAGGCTTTGTTCGCACACTCTTGAAATCACTTGGAAGCATATTTTAGGCTTTGATAAGTTGTATAACCCTCACCAACAACTCTTATTTTGTGTTATGTGCAACTCATCTTGTCAAAGCTTCACATTGGGAAGTATTCTTCATTCATTATTTTGTGAGTTCTTGAAGAAACTCTTTGATAACATTGTTGAAATATGATTGGTTTCTATGCATGGATGATGAGAAGACAATCATTATGGGCTATAATCTATGATCATTTCCAGCCATAATAATAGGATGAACTTCACAATGATGGAAATAACATTCTATATATGGAGTAAAAGTCTTGATGTTTTCTTCACAATATGGTATTCTACCAAAGCTTGAACAATTTGAGCACAATTAATAAGTGACAAGAAACTTGTAAGTTGTTTCCAAGTTATTGAAAGAGTTATATTTGCAAAGGCTTAAAATAATGACAAGTACTTGGATATGCTACTATGTGGGCATCCTTTATTTTCACACAAGTTTCATATAATAAATAATGAAAAGAACAAATCATTAGATATCACTTCTACCTCTATAACATCCATGAGCAACCTTGTATGTGAAGACTTCAAGTTGTTTGACTTTAAAAGGAGTATGGGTAACTCTTCTTTCTTACTCTAATGACATAACAAGCAAGTGTAGAAACAAAGAGTTATGCTACCATATTAGTAATCTTGAAAAATAGAGAGAGAAAAGTGCATCTTACTGAGATAGAGGGTCAATATTTATTTTTTGGAGCTTTGGTCAAAGATTTAGTTGAAATGGCAGAATAAAGGAACACAAGGAACCGATTGGATTATGAAACTTTGTAATTCTTTATTTGCATGAGGACATGCAAAATATCTAGTGTGGGGGAATGTTGGGCCTCCAATTTGTCATAATTTTGTTGATGAAACCATCAATTTTTGCATTATTCCATTCACCCATTATCATCATTTTTAACCATATTTCTTCATAAATGCACTAAATTCCCACATACATGTTTACATGGTTTATTATTATTATTTCCATTATTTTTAATGAATTAAGAATAAATTTTCATGGTTTTACTAATGACAGTTTAACAAGTTAAAATTTTTGCAGTTTCCTCAAGTTTCTGTAGCTATCTCCATGGTTGAGGTAGTAGCGCCACTCTATAAGGAAATTAGACACTTGGGTTTGGTTTCTAGAAGCTCCAATATGGATTTTTATTGGTTAAATTCCACCTAGGTCGCACGTGTGGACCTCCAACAAAAGATCAAGGGAAAAACACAACAATTTTGACCAGTCAACTTCAAACACATTTTCTGAGAAAATGAAAGTGAATTTAGGAAAAATAAAACATGGGTTTTGTACATAGAAAACCCAATTAGGTTTTTAATGAGAATTTTTCTCAAATTATTTACCATTTGAGATATTTTTGAAGTTATTTGTAGCCTTATATTGCAGATTACATGGATAAACAAAATTTTCAAATTTTCATTTATTGCACAGTCAAAAAAAGGCTTGAACGAACTGTTATTTATAAAATATGTGGCATAGATATAATTTTGATCAGATATGGGCTGATCTTTGATAAAAAAATCTATGAAATTTTATTTGATTTGATCTCATGACCAAAACTCAAGCAAGAACTTTTTGAGTTTGTTAATTGTCTCAAATTCTATAAATTGCAGTCTATTTGATGACAGGAGAGATAAGAGATGTTAATGATGATACTATTTTGTAATTGTTGATGCTTATTGAAGGAGAAGAACTCTATTTTTTTTTCATTGAACATATTTTTTAATATGGTGCAACTCTAAATGACATTGGTGATTTAGATCTCTTCTCTTGATCTAATTTTTCAACACCTTGCAGTCCTCAGGAGGCCCCCTTGGAGACCTGTGAGAATAGTATAGAGGTTTTCCATTTCTTTCATATTCTCATGAATGGTTTGTTTTACATGGATTAATTGTTTATGCTTATCATAGATCAAATCTCTCATGCTTTCCATAGATTAAGTGTTTATGCTTTCTTAGATTAAAATGTTCATGATTCCATAGATTAAAGTTTGTAAATTTTAAAACAAAATCTCCATGCTTTCTGTTATGAAACTAGCTCCAAAATAGAAGAAAAGAGAGATCAACGCCTTAGAAATAAGACACTTCGAGGGGGAAACCTCCTTTACATTAAATAAATGAAAAATTATTGGATGATATAAATGAAAAAACCTCCTTCTATATATAGGAGTCCATGGGGTCACAATATAATCCTAGCCGACCTAACAATAATAATGTAAGGGCACAATAATAACAATATTGGGGTTACAGGGGTACAACAATAAATATAAGGGGGTTACACTAACAACAATAAGGGAATTTACTAGTAATATAGGGACGTAGCATGCCCCTCTCCTTCAAAAAAGTGTTGTCCTCAACGCTTGATTAGCTCCAGATGCTTCTGTATAAAATTCTCTTCCTCCCATGTAGAATTTTCAATGGGTAAGTTCTTCCACTTGATGAGATACTATGAAATTGATCGATTTAGTAAGTTTCGAGTTCTTGTTTCCATAACTGCTTCAGGTTCCAATATGATTTTTCCTTCCTCATCAAGTTCTGGCAATATTTTTTGAACTGGAAGTTTTTCACCTATAACCTTGTTTAAGCATGAAACATGGAAAACTGAATGCACTCACACTACAAGGAAAATAACCTCTAGTAGATGTTTTTGAGGAATCCCTTATAAAAATACCCCAGACATATGTTTCTACCAGAGGTTACTAGAGCAGGTTGGCGGGTGGAGGTTTTTGCGGATGTTTTTCGTCCGGTGCACTTATCATCATAAACCGCACCAGTGCATTAAACAAGATAAATCACCGATGCACACAAAACATTGGCATACTGGATACCATGCGCTTCGTACACATCTACCTAGTGCATCTTATTACTGTAGCGCACCAGTGCTTTACAGCTCTTCTGCACCAATGCATCATAAAACACCGCGCCAAAACAAAAACCACCCGTTGCTCTTACGCAACCACACCGGTGTTCCTATAAAACCTCGTGCACTGGAACAAGGTTAAATATATAAAAAAAATACGGCCAAAAAACCACATTTTTCACTTTTCTCAGTGCTCCAAAGATCTCAAGCATCAGTGCAATTTATCCTTGTCTGAGTCGCCCTGACATCGGTGCTCCCATTACACCCATTGCATGCACTGTCGCTGTGCATTGCCCACCAATCTCCAGCTTGAATTTTTCAAAACTATGGGAAAATTTTCTTTTTTAAATTATACAGCTAATATGCCTTCTCGATGGCCAAATGTATAGGTATTTTTCTTGTTTTTCCATAATTAAGCCTTTTAGCAGATTATAATTTCAAATAACCTTAAAATTAACCATTTAAAAGAAAAAAAAATTTCGCTCGGTGCGCTCGAGCAGTTCAGCTCACACTGGTTCGTGGTGCTTCGTGTAAATTTACAAGCCACACCACAACTAGTGCTAACGGTATCCACACCAGTTTCAGGGCAGTACCAAAGGTGTGCCGTGTTATTTTAAATTTTTTAAAAAAGTGCGGTGCGGTCGGTTACCCAACCGCACCGTTGACCAGGTGGAATAGCGGCAACGCAGTGCATTGACTCAAATATCCACCCCGGGGCGGGTATATTTGTCAACTCACTGCATTCCACATTTCGACATTGTCATTGGTGTGGCCTGATAAAATACCGCACCGTTGACTATGCAATGATGTCAGAAGGTCAATGCGCTAACCGAACTATACGCCCCAAGGCAAAGAGTTTAGTTAGTGAACCACACTCCTGACACCTTACATAGTCAACAGTGTGCTAAAAATCTTCAGGTGCACCTCCATTGGTGTGTTTAATAACATCTGGTGTACCACTGCTGGTGCGCGACAAAAAACAGACACACCCGAACTGGTGCATGAGTATTTTTTGTGGTGCACCGACTGTTTTTTTTTTTTTTTCCAAAAAAAAATTATATGTGTATATTCCTAAATACAAGTCTCATTTAATAAAAAAAATTGTATTTAATATGTCAATAATTCAGAGAGAAGAGGGGGAACAAAAGTAACAAGAGGCAGAGTAGTATGACATGGTTCGCCTGTGGGAGGCATGAGAGGGAGAGAGATGCGTACCCTCGCCCTATTACAACAGCTACCCAGGGGCTCCTAAGGCAGGTAGACCTCCTCAAGTTCTATGAGGAGGCTACTTCACTAAAGGGCCATGGTGTGTTTCTCAGACATCTTATCTGTAGGTGTAATGCCTACCAACAAGCTTTCCGAGTTGGTCCTAACTAGTGGTACACACCCACTTAGGAGGAAATATATTTCATTATAGGGCTATCAAGGAGAGGGGTGGATTTTCCCTCGTTCCCAAAGGTTCCAGTTGGTTATCCAACGGGGAGTTAGTTGGTGTACTCCTAGAGATACATTAGCGCAGATATACTGTCTCCTTAAGATTTTCAGGTCTCCGGAGGTCAGTTACATTTTGGTGCATTTTGTAGTCAGGAGATGAGGTGCCTCTCACTTTTGATTTCGACCATTTCAGACAACACTAGTGACGGGAAACAAATTAGTTTCACGCTTCTATATTATGTTGATTCTTTAGTACAGGAGCCACGACTTGTCAAGTGGTCTGCCATTTTTTTGTGGTAGTTCTGTACAGCCTTAGATAGATGTCATGCTCATGCACAAGGGAGGGTCAACTTCCCTTTTGCTTCAGAGATTTTTTGTTTATTTTTTGAGAGGTTTCCATAGACGGGGCCTAATTTTGTTCGATGGCCTCATAGGTCAATGTTCGAGGCATGGATTCACATGTGGGGGCAGATGATGCCTAAGAGGGGCGAGACTGTGTGTCTAGTGAGGATATCGCATGATGCACTGGAGTTGCTAGCCAGTGTTGACGAGTTGCATCCCTTCATTATGGTCGCCTTTCCTTATGTTGGTTTGGATTAGTGAGGGTGTGCCAACATCCTCTTCACAGATGATGATTTGCCGGATGATAGAGGTAATATTAATGTTTTATTTAAATTTATTCTAACATGTTATTTAACTTTATTTTTATTAAAATGTGAAATGAAATTGTTTAATTATTGTTGTGCACTTGTATATATTTTGCAGACATTGGGTCTTTTGATGGCTGTAATATTCCCAAATGGGAAAAGAAGGAATATAGCTCATAATAATGGAAATAACAGCAAGTATTAACACATTACATGTGAGCCAAATGATAAATCCATGGTATTATGTATGACAACAATAAATAAGTACAAGATATTGGGGATCAAGCCCCTCAAGATAGGCAAAAGAAGCCTCCAATGCCAAAATTCACCCAAAACATGTAATACACTACTACAAAAAGTATTGAAGCAAGCACAATGCAGTTTTAGTGACATATAAATAAATGGATCTGAAAATATCATGCTCATACAAGGCCAAAAATGGAGATCTATGCTCCCATACACTTTTCCTAGACAACCAAAGAAGGGTTTCCGGAAATACACAAAATATGAATGGTGGATCTAAAGCCCTAGGGCTAAAGATGCACTACAACTGAAGCACATAGAAGGAGGTGGCTGAATCTAATGTAGATATGAAAGAACTCTTCCAAAGACTCCCTCAATGAAGGGCTGATCCCTTCAATGGAAAGAAAAAACTCCAAATGGAGCACTGAACTTACCCTTGCAACAACTCACTAAAATAACGCAGATCTAGACTGGAACTGCACTGTAGGGGATAAAATCACCTTGGCCTGATGCAAAATATACAAAATAAGACCAAGGGGCTCCTTTATTGATCTCCCAATGGAAGGAAACCTTCCTCCACTGCAAAACTAGCTCAGAAACACCCAATAATATCTTCCACTGCTGCACCCTACAACTCAGCACATCTCTCAATAGAAACTGCGTTGTACCACAATATTGAAGCTTGGTCTGAAACCTGAATGTGGTAATGTAGTGAAAAGCTCTTCCAAGAGGCCTCTCAAGGATAGAGGTGGGATTCCCGATCTGGAACACCCGGTGCTAAACAACACTGCAATCTTAGCTAAACAACTGAAGAAAGCTCATATGTCTAAATATACATTATAAAAAAAAACACAACATATCATAACATGAATAATATGGCTTCCATCTTCTTCCTTATATAAGAAATGAGATTCCAAACCCTAAGCCCCATCCATTAATGACACTACTTCCATGCAATGTGTCTCCATCTAAAACTGTGTTGTCCCTCATTGAATGCCACTCCTCCATGACAACGCTGTTGATTTGGTCAAGGTTGACCCAGTCCACATGATTTAGCCCCTTTTCACACCTAAGGGTGTTTTATTAAGCTGAAAAGATGATCCATTTTCACATGAGAAGTGGTTTTATTCCTAATAAAGAGATTTATGGGTCTCCCTACCCACTTATCCATCAAACACGAAAGTAAAATTAGATTTTAATATTCCAATTAGCTGTATGCTAATTTAGGAATATTACAATCCGCCCCTCCCAAATGTTGCTTGTCCTCAAGAAACTGCAAGGATAGATCTGCAAAATATAGGGAACCTTCATCCCCATGTGAAGCTCCATCCTTCAAGCTATCATCCATATAAAATGAATCACCCTCCAGAATGGTAATTCATAGAGAAACTCCTCCCATCTACTCATGAGAGGCACCTCTCAAGTGCTCAAGTTACCCAAATGGCTCATCCCACAAGGAAAAAAGAGACCCAATGTAACAATAATGGATGGTCCAATGCTCTCCCAGAAATATGAAACATAAGAACCATGGAGAATCTCTCTCCCAAAGGGCACATCCAATCCTTCCATCCTCCATCCACTCATTCCCATAAAAATAATAAGGACATAATCAATATATGGGATCAAAACCAGTGATACATAAACAACCAAATGCAATAATGGAGGTGGATAATAGTCCCACATATGGAACCAACATAATATATCCCCTGATTGCATCAGATAATGATATGGTAAGTGGTTTCCCCTCCACTTACTTGCTGCCATATCCTTCTCACATGTTTTGAAAATGTGAGAAATGTTTGGTGCCTTTGGAGCGCACCCTGAATGGTAAATCATCTCCCTATATCCTCTTAGGGAGTGGCCATGCTCAACATAGTATATGGCCCAAAGTTGGCCATGAAGCTTGTAAGGAAGAATTCTCCTTCTTGGAGCAATGGCCTGCACATATATGGTTAAGGAAGGCACATATTCATTATATAAAAAATTATGCAACCAAACATGATCCCTACCATATGCTTTGCTCATACAAATGGAGTGGCTCATAGATAAATCCCCTCTCATTCCCAAAGAGGAAAGAGGTGGATGTGATAACTCCCCCAAAGAGTTATGTATCTCCTCCGTCTCCACATGATCCATGCATCTCCTCAAATGTGGATATATCTCCTCTTCAATGCCTTCCCAAGTGTACCCCTCCATGATGGTGTGGTATGCTCTCATAGAATAAGTGTGGTTGAAGAGAAAATCATCATGAGCTGCTTGTAGTAAATTATCCTTGAGCTTGGAAGCTCTAGATAAGAAGATCCTACCATGATAGTAGATGACCTCATCTCTGACTGAATATCTCTCCTCATGTAGCTGGTCATCAATTATCATACAAGTATAAAGATCGTTGGAATAATTCACCAATAGCCGGGATTTCCAATATGGATCAATCTTCCATAGTGACAGCGCTGATGATCCATCACAAAGAACATATGTCATATGGCTGCCCTTATCCTTGACATCTCCCATGCCAAATGTATATGTTGGAAGGCTGTTATCCTTCCCATGCTTCTCCTCCCACAACGAAGAATCTGAAATGAGAGTGGGTAATGATGATGTTGGGAGAATGTCTCCCTCCTCCTTGAGACTCTCAGCACTGTACAATGACCTACCATTGTTCCCACTCCTCTTGGATTTATGAGTGGTGCAACATTTTGAGAGAAATATTTAATCCTCTTCCAATCTGGGGGTCTCCCTGGTGCAATTCCTCCATGTAATGAAACATCAAGGCCTACAGTAGGTTGTATATGTGAGTGGTCTAATTTTTCCCTGTCCTCATTGCGCAAATCATCCTCCTGCTTCTGTGCATAAACCTCCTGAAAAGGATGGGTGTATATTTTCTCAATCATTTGGAGTTGGCCCTCCTTCTCATCTTCTCCTAACTTCTGCAAGATCTCACAGTCTAAGGTGTCTTCATCAAATGTAATCAACCCATGTACACCCAACATCTCATTAGTGTCAAAAGTCTTGATCACAAGGTAATGATATATCATAGTGTGTGTCCCCAAGATTGTATTCAATGTTGGAACACACTTCCTCCATTGCTTTGTCTCATTTCCTATCAACATAGACACATGCTGCTCATGTTATTCATATGTAAGATCTTTTGGAACTTCTTGCAAAGATACAAGAGCTCCTCTAGTTGAAGCAATTTCTTCACCTCCATCTCCAAATAGAGGTAGATCTCCCCCTACTGTCACAGCGTTGGAGGCTCTATCTAACTCTTCCTCTTCCTTCTCCTCATCAAGGGAGAACACCCCATCATTAAGAGATCCTTTGGCTTGATCCCCTCTTGAAGGAGGAATCCTCATGTCTTCTTCTTGAGAAGAAAGTTCTCGTTGAAGTGGGGCTTTTTCCCTAGGAAAAGCATGTTGCAGATCTTTCACCCCCTCAACAATGTTCTGAAATGGAGTTGGTTGCATGGATCCTTCCAACTCATGCAAAGGTTCTAATTCCTTGGGCTTGGTTTTCTCTCCCAAGGAAGTTTCAGAATGTTTCAAATCAAATTTTTTCACTAACCTCCTAGTGAATTTTGCATCAGTAGATATATTTGCATTATTCAATGAAGAAGATTCAAATAGCCACCAGGCATAAGCCTTACCTTCAATATGTGGCATTGCTACTCTAATGGCTTTCTCTTTTGAAACTTGATGCAGCTGGAAATATGTGTCTAGCTCCTTTACCCAAGCCTTGGTTGTGCTCTTGGGTGACCCATCAAAAGTAGGTAGAAAGAATCTACCCAAAGTGTGTTGTATGCACCCTCTTCTTCTATTGTGGTTACTGGGTCTCTATCTTTGTTGAGTTTACAAAACCCTTGGAAGTTTATATGCTCTTTGAATCTTCTAGACTGAGATTCATATTATTGGAGATAGTCACCAAGAGTATCCTCCTTTGGTGTTTCTCCTTCCTCTTCTTCTTTTTCCAAGAATGTAAGCATGGTACCACGTTGTGGATCTGATTGTGTGGCTAAATTCTCACACACATAATATGAAGAACTGGAGATTTCTTCATGTGTAAATCTTCTTGAGGGACCTTCATGTCTTTCCCTCCTCATTCCCTTGATTTCTCTTTTAAGCTCATGCATAGTTTGGAGAAGAAGTTTTAAAAAATTCTTTCCCTCCATTTCTCCAAATAATGGAGACTTGCCTTTGTCTCTTCTATAAGCCTTCTCTTTTCTGTGATAATCCTCTTCTTCTTCTGATAACATAGATGCAATGTCTTCACAGGCTGAGCCAAGATTATGCTTTGATACCAATGTACTATTCCCAAATGCGAAAATCAGGAATATAGCTCATAATAATGGAAATAGTAGAAATTATTAACACATTAAATGTGAGCCAAATGATATATCCATGGTATTATGTATGACAACAATAAATAATTACAAGATCTTGGGGATCAAGCCCCTCAAGATAGGCAAAAGAAGCCTCCAATGCCAAAATGCACCCAAAACATGTAATACACTGCTACAAAAAGTACTAAAGCAAGCACAACGCAGTTTTAGTGACTAATACTGTAGCTGGGACATATAAATAAATGTATATGAAAATATCATGCACATACAAGGCCAAAAATGGAGATCTATGCTCCCATACACTTTTCCTAGACAACCCAGGAAGGGTTTCCGGAAATACACAATATGAATGGTGGATCTAAATACCTAGGGCTGAAGATGCACTGCAACTGAAGCACATAGAAGGAGGTGGCTGAATCTGATGTATATTTGAAATAAATCCTCCAAAGACTCCCTTAATGAAGGACTGATCCCTTCAATGGAAAGCAAACACTCCAAATGGAGCACAAAACCTACCCCTACAACAACTCACTAAAATAATGCAGATCTGGACTGGAACTACGCTGTAGGGGATAAAATCATCTTGGGCCTGGTGCCAAATATACAAAATAAGCCCAAGGGGCTCCTTTATTAATCTCCCAATGGAAGGAAACCTTCCTCCACTACAAAACTAGCTCATAAACACCCTGTAAGATCTTCCACTGCTGCACCATGCAACTCAGCACATCTCTCAACAGAAACTGCGCTGTACCACAAGACTAAATCTTGGTCTGAAACCTAAATGTGTAAATGTAGTTCAAAGCTCTTCCAAGAGGCCTCTCAAGGATAGAGGTGGGATTCATGATCAAGAACACTCGGTGCTAAACAACACTGCAATCTTAGCTAAACAACTGAAGAAAGCTTATATGTCTAAACAGACCATATAATAAAAAACATAACATATCATAAGATGAATAATATGGCTGCCATCCTCTTCATTATATAAGAAATGAGCTTCCAAACACTAAGCCCCATCCATTAATGACACTACTTCCATGTAATGTGTCTCCATTTAAAAATGTGCTATCCCTCATTGAATGCCACTCCTCCATGACAACGTTGTTGATTTGGTCAAGGTTGACCCACTCCACATGCTTTAGCCCCTTTTCACACCTAAGGGTGTTTATTAAGCTGAAAAGATGATCCACTTTCACTTGAGAAGTGGTTTTGTTCCAAATAAAGAGATTTATGGGTCTCCCTACCCACTTATCCATCAAATAAGAAAGCAAAATTAGATTTTAATATTCCAATTAGCTGTATGCTAATTTAGGAATATTACAATGGTGAGGACATGCCAGCACCACCACATGATCCAGGTGTGGATCCTAATGACGATCAGGGCATGCCAGATGCCGAGGATCATCAGGAGGTCGGTCGAGAGAGACTTGCTCCTGCTAGTGCACTGGTACCGCCTTTTGCTAGGCGCGGGGCACGGTCGGCTTGATAACAGATACATGATGGATTTGGGTGACCAACTCACTGCATTGATTGTTGAGGCGCGCATCAGGCCCGCTAATATGAGAGACATATAGGTCAATGGTAGGATGTTACATATGTGGAGAGGCATGCCGCGTGACATGTACAGCCTGATGTGGCATGTACATTATAGGCATGGTCGAGACGCAACACGTGATCGATAGTCCATGAGTAGCGACTCATCATCTGATGATCGTTCACCTCGCACCACGCCAAATGAGCAGCCTCTACTAACATCTAGCAGTAGTCATCGTGGAGAGCAGGTTGGACCATTGGCCACATCCTGTTAGCAGCCTGCAGCATCCAGTAGTACTCATGATCATGAGCAGGCTGGACCATCAACCGTCGAGGCTGCACCATTGACTGAGCATGCCTCGACTAGTACTACTATTGATGTTGTACCACTAGTTGATCCATGACATTTATATTACAGTTGTATATTTTTGACTCGGTTCAGTTATATATATATATATATATATATATATATATATATATATATATATATATATATATATATATATGGTCCATGTATTTTATGTTCATGTTGCAGTTGTACTTAATTTACATGTTGGTGATCATCATGATGCGTATATTGTTAGGTCATGTTAGATATGTTCATTGAATGTGCAGCTTGCAGATAGATGTGTATGTGATAACATGAGTTATTTGACATCATGAGATGTATATTTGATGTTTGTGTTGTAATGATGTTATACAATGCTAATTGTGTTTTGTTATATGATCATGATCACGATGATGTTAGCGAATTTGAGTGTGTTTTTTAGTCGAATATGATGAAATGTTGTGATTGTAATTGAAATTTTAATTTTAATTGTATGTAAATTTGTAAAATTGTATTTGTATTTGTATTTGTAATTTTAACTATAATTGTATGTAAAATATTTGTAAAATTTTAATTGTAATGGCAATATTTAATTTATTGTGAAATGATTGTAATTGTAATTTTAATTGTAATTGTATATATGAAAAATTGTAAAATTTTAATTGTAATTCTAATTGTATGTAAAATTCTAAAATTTTAATTGTATTTGTAATTGTAGTTGTATGTAAATTATTTGTAAAATTGTAATTGTAATTGTAGTTCTAATTCTAATTCTAATTCTAATTGTATGTAAAATATTTATAAAATTTTAATTGTAATTGTATGTGAAATTGTAAAACTTTAATTGTAATTGTAATTGTAATTCTAATTCTGATTGTAATTGTATGTAAAATATTTGTAAAATTTTAATTGTATTAATGTGAAAATTTTAATTGTATTAATGTGAAATGATTTTATTAAAATTTTTAAATTTGTAAATTTGTAAAATTGTAAATAATTGTAAAATAATAAATCTAGAATAATATGAATTTTCGTAACATAATAAAGTTTAGAAAATAATGCAAATAAATTCATGTACTTTAGAATTATCATTATTTTATTATGATCTTACATACCAAAAAAAAAAAACTTTATACAATACGCCATTTTTATTGAATTCAACATAATTGCAAATTATAAAGTGAAATATTGATTTTAACATTAATTCAAAATACATATTATAATGTTTCGAAAAAGAGAGTCTTATAAGGTATAAGGTAATTAAGTCCTCTTCTTTATAAAAACCCATTTTAAAAAGTATAAATATTGATGAATTAATAAAACATGTACCATTTCACATGTACTAATGCCATTGAACATATTTTAGAAGAATTCGAGTGTTAAGAATGTAATAGAAAAAAGAAAAAAAAAGAAAAAAAAAAAGGGAGGACTATTTTGCATTTTATTAAAAGGTTTTTGAGATTTTTTGTGGGGTTTATGGGTTCATGGGACAATAGACAGTACTAACCATGCCGTATTGGCATTTCAATTGAATTTTCCCTAGCAGTGATATGACCGAATCTTGTAGCTATGCATTTAACAAAGAACCCATATATTTTGAGAATATGATTGAAGACTGTTTTCATATACTTGAGCACTATTCCATTTCTTCACCATATTAGCACAAAATAGAAATAATAATTTCTTTCACCATAATAACACACAATTTTCAAAAAAGAAAACACTCCATTATATGTTTCGAAGCATTTTACGCAAATGATAGGCATTTCTATGGAGTTTTATCCATATTCTACAATTTAATGAGGGTTGGAGGGAGCTTACAATCTTTTATCTGTTAGTAATTGCACCCTTCGGTAGAACCAAAGAAGATTCAGGCAAATTCCTCAGAAAAGTAGACTGGCCATAATCAATTCCTTTGAGACCTCAACAGAAGAAATATATATGCATATCAGAAATATATATGCATGTCATAGGCTCCTGTTGGCGCCTTTTCTTGTTGCAGGTTGTGGAAAGGTTCAAGTTTCTTTTTTTGAAAGAAGAAGAGGTGCAGTTTTGAAAAGAAATGGCCTAAATATTTTCACAGCAAAATGTACATTTCCAACATGTGTAAAAACTAAAATATCTCCAACTTTAATAAACTGCTTAGAAACAAAACTTTCCCAACCATTTGTGAAAACTGCCCACGTCTTAGCATAGTACAGGTTCACATGCCACAATTGCCCACTTGGGTGCTGGAGTATTGCATCTTCACATGCCCCACATTGAATTCTCTCCACATAATCAGTAGGGACTTCTTGTAATAAACAAAATGCATTGGAAGAATAGTTATTTCCATCAAGAATTTATCCAATTCTAATTCTCAATTCTAATTCTAATTCTAATTCTCAAGAATAAACAAAATCCTAATTCTAATTGCATATTTCCATCAAGAATAAACAAAATTCTAATTCTCACTTTCTATGGTTGGAGTTCACTAAATTTTGGTGTACACACCTAAAAGTAATTTCGGTGCCTTAACAACAAATCGGTGCTAATGTACAGATAACTGCACTGGTGCCGCTTTATCAATGGACACATTGGTGACGAATAAACGCAAATAAAAAAATTGCAACTCTAGTTTATTTAAGTGAAAAAAAAGCGCTAAATTGAAAAATGGGCAGCAAAATATTTTAGAAAATCTGATTTCATAAAACAATTCTTTAAATACTAAACACATTTCATTATTTCACTATTTTTGCAAAAAATTTCAGCCAGAGATTTGCAAGAGACATATCTGGAGCAAGAGAGCATGGGAGCACTGTCGAGCAATGAAATACATTCGAACAAAAGTATTTAGACATTAAAAATTCCAAACCTCTGGTGATTCAAACCCTGTAGCATAGAATTTCAAATGATCTCATGATTAAATTTGATTATTTTTTTTACTTTTTCTGTAGTTTTTTTACAAAGTAAGAAAAAAATTTCAATTTGTTTTTCATTTTCAGGCAAAATTAAAAAAAAAAAAAAGAATAAAAAATTCCATTTTTTACCCTAAACCCTTCATTCTTTTTGTTTTTGCCCTTTCTTCTCCCTGTTTCTGTGATTTCAAAATTAGAGCTTTTCATTTTAGATTGACATCCAACCCATAGGATGACTTGCATAGTCAGATCCCAATCCATGTCGACCCTTGCATGAATTTTTGAAAAAAAACGATTTTTTTTTAATCGGTGCACCCTGCGTGACCTAGAGCACCAGTGCGCTATATTATCCTAGCCCACTGCACAAGTACTGTGTAATAAAAATTTTAAAAACAATTTTTTTTAATCAGTGCGCCATATCTAAAATAGGGCACCAGTGCGATAGGTTACAAGGGGCACACTGATATCGTGCTATTTCATTATGGCACACTGCGAACATGTTGTTTCACAAAAAATGTTCTATTGTGTTAATCGGTGCACCATGTAACATATAACACACCACACCGGGTCTCCTAGTTGACAGAGAGCACCGTATGGTGGTCTCTTGTTTGCGCAGGGTGTTTATGCTACAAAAACTAACACTGGATGATTTTAATGATTTACTCTGTGTTAATCGGTGCGATGGTTAACATGTAACACATCGGTGCTCCTTGATGACATAGAGCACCGTACAGTCTATTACATTGTTTGTGTGGTGCGTTTATAAGAGCCCCACACACCGACGTCGTGCGTACATCATGAAAGGCGCACCGGTTTCTTGAGATTTATTTTTTACTTGAAAAATTGAAAATTTATTTATAAATATATTAATGAATGATATGGTACAGGTTTTAGATTGATAAAGAAATGAATGACAAAAGATCAAGTAACAAAAATACTGATAACACATCAAGAAAAGAAAAAAAGGCAAGTTCTTTGTAAATTCTTTTACAAAAAAGATTATTTTTGAACTATATGTAAGTTTAACTAATATGTATCGTTTATTGTGTATCATGAAGAGCCACAAAATAATGAAGCTTGATAAGATTATTTCTGATCTAGGACCAGAATAATGTAAAAGCTTGATGGAAAAATTGCAAAAGGATGAATGAGGTGAATGAAAAAATACTATTGATCCAATATGAGTTTCTTTTTTTTATTTTTATTAATAATATACTTAAAATTATTAGATAACATGTGTCAAACAGTCTATTAATTCACATTTGTTTAATGTTCTACAGGTACCAACAACTCAGAAAATGAATGTTGTTCTAAGAAAAGAAAAAAAATAGAACATACAAATGAAAATGAATTGCTCCTTAGCTCATGTGGATTGGAGTTGGAGGTTAACGAAAGGGGGAAAAACTTTTACAAAAGTTTGAGGGATCTAGTGGAATGAATGTATAGACGTTCTTTCCACTTACAATACAAAAATCAATCCAATGATTCCAAGAACCAAATTTTATCTAAACTACAAGAAGAGTTTTCAGAGAATTGGTCAATGAGACATGTCATACTTTTAATAGCAAAAACATACAACAAAAAAAAAGGAATGAAAAAAGTAATATTCCTTTAAATGTTTGTCTAGAATTATTTATAAATACCACTTTTGTTATATTTACTTTTCATATATAAATATAAAAATTAAATAGTTTATTGTCATGTTACATTTTCAGGAAGATTATGAAAATCTCAAAAGATGAACGAGCTAATATCAGAAATATGCCAGTAGGAATGTCCAAAAATGTGTACAAGGAGATGGTCAAAGAAATGGACAAAATTGCATCACAGGAGGAGCCATCTCAACAACAACGTACTTCAAATGTAATATGTAATCATTGAATTTTTCGATCATTAGGTACAATACATAAACAATCTATCATTAAATATTATTTTTCAAGTATTTTCTTGCAGAAAAGAAAAGAAAATGGAACAAATGGAACCCATTCAACACATAAAATAGGACGACAAGGAAGAAAAGGGTTGATATCTAAGTTTGTGAGTAATTGTTACTTCCTTATAACAAATTAACTAGATTTCATTTTTTATTTTTTAAGTTGTTTTACAAAAATCATCATTGAATGTCTTCAAACAGGTGCTAAAATACAAAGAAGAACCATCAGACGAATTGATTGAAATTGGGTTAAATATGGGTTGTGAGTATATGTTGGCATATCAGAAATTAATTGTGGAATTTGTAAGCATCTATCGATCTTGTTTTACTTAGCTCTGTCTATAATTAATAGAACAAAAAAAATCTTTTATATTAAATATATGATTTGTTATGGGGTATAAAACTTGCAGGAAACAAAGTATGGAACTGCGCCAACAGATGAAATTTTGAAAGATGGCATGGTACATGGTTTTGAAAGAATGTGTATAGTTTATGAGTCAATTTTTGCTATGGTACGTCATTTTTCTTTTCGATTTACATTGATGTATATTATTTAATATTGAAATTTTCATTATTCTCACCAATGTATATACACTCATTTCAGTTTATTTTTATGTTTGTAGATGGAAGGTGAAAAAGAAGAAAACAATCAACACTGTGAACAAAACATTCCTGAAAATATCCCAAGTCATGGAAGTAGCTCTAGCAGTGATAGCAGTTCAAGCGAAGAATGATGATCACTATGTTTGGATATCAAAGCAAGGAGTTGTATTTTTTGAAATATGTCTGTGAAATCAGATATGTTGTTTAATGTAATGGACATAATGTCCCAATTGAAAGACAAAGGGATACCAATAATTGTCCCGGTTGTGTAATAGGGATTTGTCTTATATATATGTGTGTGTGTGTGTGTGTGTGTGTGTGTTTTAATTTATTCTATTGCATTCTCCATTGTCGCTATTGCGTTCTCCATTGTCGTTCTCAAATGAACTAATAAAAATTTAATTCATATCAATATTGTTATAAGATATATATGTGTTGACTTCTGATGAATAATAAATTTTTAAAAATCACAATAATTATGATATGATATAAAAAATTAATCCAAACATCACATTCAAATGCATTAATAAAAATTTAATTAATATGAATATTGTTATAAGATGTGTCAACTTTTGATGAATAATGAATTTAAAAGAATCACAATAATTGCCTTGATTGCACTGTCACGGGTGGATGTTTCTAAAAAAACAAAAATGAACTTGCTCCAGATGTATTCCCTAAACTTGAGCACTGCTTTAAATATAAAGCCATTTAAAAATCTTGGTCATTTTGTGCTAATGCCACGGTACATATATCTTGCGGGACCACCTTTCTTCGGTGCATTTGTACGACGTATGGGCACCACACAAATACCAATACCAATTATAAATATCAGTGCGTTTGTTTGATATGGCACACCGTTGCATTTGTATAAGTCTACGTACCGATGCGTTGGTAGCCTGTGGGCCGCATCCCCAGACCAGTTAGAACGGCCCCCGCCGTTGTATCACCAACAATTGCGCACGATGCGGTTTTATACCTTGACGGCCTAGTGGAGGAACCTTGGTACCAGAATAGCGAGGATTCTGATAACTAGGGCGCGTTGAAACTTTAGTATCTCACCAATGAAAAAAACATCTGCAATAACCTCTGGCCGCCCAGTTTTTTAGTTGTGTTGAATTTTCATTAAAATCTCTGTGAAAACCTCCGTAACCATAAATGGATGTTGTAGAAAATGTTTTTTTGATAATTTTGGCTAATTTTATAACACTAAAAACCTCCTTTATAACCTCCGCTAGAGGGGCTTTTCCTTGTTGTGTTGCGAAGAAGCAGGAAGCTCCAATTTGTATGCCATAGTACCAATCTTTTGCAATGCCTTGTAAGGACCATGGTAATTTGGTGATAATTTATTATCCTTATTAGCTTTATTGAGGGACAATTGTTTTTATGGTTGTAGCTGTAAAAATACCTAGTCTCCTACATCAAAACTTCTCTCGTTGTGATGTTGATCTACCTGTTGTTTCATTCGATTTTGTGCCAAATTCAGGTTATCCTTCAAGAGTTGGAGAACTTCTTGCTGATGCTCAATGTGATTTTCCACTGCTTGAACCTTCGAATTTTCTCTTAAAGATGATGTGATGGATGGTGGATGATATCCATAAAGTGCCATAAATGGGGTCATTTTTGCTGCAGTATGGAAGGAAGTGTTATACCACCATTCAGCTAGAGGTAACCGCTTGACCCATTGTGTTTGTTTATCAGATACAAAACAACGAAGATATCCTTCCAAACATTTATTTACTATCTCAGTTTGACCATCAGATTGAGGATGATAAGATGAGCTATGAGCTAATTGAGTACCCAAGCAAGAAAATAACTCTGTCCAAAAATTTCCAGTAAAAATGGGATCTCTGTCGCTCACAATAACCCTTGGGCTTCCATGTAGCTTTTGAATTCTGTCCATAAATGTAGTAGCAATTGTACTTGCTTTAAATGGATGAGATAATGCACAAAAGTGTGCATGCTTGGTAAGTCTATCAACTACCACCATGATGACACTCTTTCCTTCGGACTTAGGTAAACCTATGATAAAATCCATTGAAATCTCCTCCCAACGTTGACTTGGAATGGATAAAGGTTGTAGAAGTCCCGGGGTCTTAATTATTTCCACTTTATTCTGCTGGAAAACCAAACATTCCGCCACAAAATTTTGAATATCACATTTAAGGCCATCCCAAAAAAATTCTTTCTTCACCCTGTGGTAAGTTTTTAAAAATCCCGAGTGTCCTCCTAAAGGAGAAGTGTGCAATTCCAGAAGAATCTTTTGTTTTAGATGGGAATTCTTACAAAGATATAAGCGATCTTTGTACCATAAGGAATCATTTTTCCAACTAAATGTATCGGATGTACTAGGATCTTGCTGCAACTTTTGAATGAGTGTCCACACTTCTTCGTCCTTCTTCCATTCATCCCTTGCTTCGGTTATCCAATCTGATTGGATGATAGAAATGGCACAAAGCAATGCTTCCACCTCTTCATTATTTCTTGAGAGTGCATCTACAACAACATTTAACTTCCCTTTTTTGTAGATTATTTCAAAGTCATAACCCAACATCTTTGTGACCCATTTTTGTTGCTCTTCTGAAGATAGTCTTTGTTCCAAAAAGTGTTTAAGACTATCATGATCATTTTTACCTTGAAGTGTCTTCCCATTAGGTAAGTTCGCCAT
Organism: Pinus albicaulis; assembly: GCA_034641835.2. Taxonomy (NCBI): domain Eukaryota; kingdom Viridiplantae; phylum Streptophyta; class Pinopsida; order Pinales; family Pinaceae; genus Pinus; species Pinus albicaulis. The sequence goes on from CM076575.1 coordinate 1,545,435,023, forward strand.
TTCTTTAGTGCATGCAGTATTGCTAACATTTCCTTCTCATAAATAGGTTTCTGTAAATACTTTCCTTTGATTGGATGACTTTCAAAAGCAATGGGTCTTCCTTCTTGCATTAAAGCAACACCAATTCCATTTCCTGAGGCATCACATTCCACAATAAAGGTTTTTGTGAAGTCTGGTGTAGCTAAGACCGGTGCTAGGCACATTGCCTCTTTAAGACGTTCAAAGGCCTTAGTTGCTTCAGAAGTCCATGAAAATGCATCTTTCTTCAATAATGTTGTTAGAGGTGCTGCTATTCTCCCATAATTCTTAACAAACTTGCGATAATACCCTGTTAACACGAGAAATTTGCGCAACTGCTTTATGGTCGTGGGGACTTTCCATTCCTTAATGGCTTTAATTTTGTTAGGGTCTACCTTAACACCCTCGTGAGATACAATATGACCCGGATATTCCACCTCTTGTACTCCAAAGAAACATTTGGATGTTTTTGCATATAATTGTTTCTCCTCCAATAGTTTGAGCACCCTGTCAACATGTTGAACATGATCCTTCCAAGACTTGTTGTAGATTAGTATGTCATCAAAAAATACTAGCACAAATTTTCTAAGGAAGGGTTTGAAAATGGAATTCATCAACCCTTGAAATGTAGAAGGTGCATTAGTAAGGCCAAAAGGCATGACCAAAAATTCATAATGACCCTCATGAGTTGAAATGATGTTTTCGGAATATCTTTAGTATTCGTTCTAATTTCATGATATCGTGAACGAAGATCCAACTTGGTAAAATAAATTGCTCCATGTAATTCATCCAATAATTCATCAATCAGAGGAATGGGAAATTTATCTTTAATAGTGAGATTATTGAGCTCCCTATAATCCAGACACATGCGCCTCGATCCATCCTTCTTGTGCACCAATACTACTAGAGTAGAGAAATAATTTTGACTCGGTTGAATTATATGAGCCTCTAACATTTCTACAATCATACGTTCAATTTCGCTATTTTGGACATAAGGATATTTGTTAGGCTTGATGTCTGAAGTAACACTTCCTTTTTATCAAATGAATAGCATGATCATGATCACGAATAGGTGGGAGTCCTTTGGGAGTTTGAAACACGTTGGAATGTTTGTCCAAGATTTTTTGGAGATCTGGAGAAATAGATTATTTTTATGTTGGACCTTCTAGTGAGAATAATTGTGCAATTACGCCTCGTTGTTCTTTCTTCAGAAGCTTTGTCATGAAATTAGAGCTTATTATCTTTCCTGGATTCCCTGTGATACCCCATAATTCGATTTCCTTTCCTTCTGAAAAAATTTCAAGAAAAATTCTTGAAAATTAAAAGCTACCATCCCCAAATATTGTAACCATTGTACTCCTAGTACAAGATCAACACCTCCCATTGGAATGGAAAGCATTTGAATATTCAATACATATTCCCCCATGGTTAGCTTGATATTATGGCATTTTCTATAGAAATTTATAGTTCCTCCATTTGCAACCATCACTTGACATTTTGTTGTTGTGTATAGGAAACCATTCAATTCCTTAGTTACCTTACAATGAATAAAATTATGGGTACTACCCGAATCAATCAACATTATTACCTTTTTCTTCTTGATATGTCCTTCTATATTGAGAGTTTGAGGAGTGGTAATTCTTGCCATGCATTACACGATATGGCCAGGCTCATTTCTTCTTCTTCTAGGGTTGGTTCCTAGTGTATATCCTCTTCTTTTGAAGTTTATTGTTCATTTTCTTCCTCCTCTTCACAATCTATTTAAAATAATTTCTTCTCAGCCCACTTATGACCTTTAGTGTATTTTCTATCACAACTGTAGCAAATCCATTTTTCTCTTTTTTCTTCCAATTGTTGCGGTGTCAACCTTGTAGGTTGTGGAAGTCTAGGAGTATCAACACTTCCACATTTATAGATGTGAGTGGTAGGCTTCCTTGTCACCATAATTTTACATTCAATTTTTCTTTCTAACATGAATGCCTTCTCCAATTAATCATGTTCCCAAACGCGAACTTCATGTTGGATGTTATCCTTTAAAGTCCTTATGAAGACATCAATCCTCTGTTCCTCTGGAATATCAGTTACCCTTATATTCAGTTTTTGGAAGTCCTCAATGTGCTGCACCACTGAACCCTTTTGTTTGAGATTTATCAAATGGCTAAAGAAGATGCTACTCTTTGTATCCTCATAATGTGCTATCATTTCCTCCATAAAAATTGACCAAGTGACAATTTTTTTACGGGAGAAAAGCCATCGATAACATATAAATGTATTTTGTTCTAAATTTAAAGTTGCAATGTGTACCTTTTGTGTGTTTTGCACATTATTGAGATCAAAATATTTCTACATCTGTAGTATCCATGTTACAAGATCCTTGCCATAAAACTTCTTCATATCCATATTTGGAATATGGTAGATGTTCCATCCAACATTATTTTATGAAATAACGATTAACATATTTTGTTCTCATCATGAGTTTCCTATACTATCTTTTCGCCATTAGGAAACATTTATTGTATCAACTTTGTCAAACCTTCCATGTCTGCTTTTAGATCATTCTTCATGTTTTCCATGTTGTCTTTCATTTTTTCTTCCATGTCATCCATCTTAGCTTCCATGCTAGCTTCCATGCCATCCATCTTAGCTTCCATGCATTTCTTCAAACCATCCATCTTAGCTTCTATGCCTTTCTTCAAAACTTCCATTTAATTTTTGTTTCTCTTTGCAAGAGCGAAATTTGGTGCACTTTCTCTTGTAATTTTGATATGTCATGTTGCACTTCTTCATCTTCGTGAGTCATAGTAGAGCCTTCTGAAAGCGTAATGGGTGTTGAATTATTTTTAGGGGGAATTTTAGAACCCAATAATGATATATGTTCTAAAATATTCCCTTGGAATCAATTCAAATTGATTTTTCACACGAGACTTCTGCAATTCGAAAAAAATAACACACCTTTTTCTTGCTTTTGAAGAGATCGATATTGAAATTGAATTATCTCTACGATTTCAGATCTTCAATATCTGAAATTCGGCCATGTAGTGGTCCTTTGAATATTATTTCAAATGCCATAGACCTGGCCTATTTTGGATTCTTCAAGACAAAGTTATGCCCAATATCCCACAATGACCTAATTATGGACTAGTTCAGTAGAGAAAACTTGTACGACATGCCATGTATCCCTGTTTCCTCCTTCTGATCTGAAATTGATACAAAGGAAACTATGTTCCGTGTACGTGTGGTCACTTTTTACAGAATTCCAATCCGATGCTCAGAGAGAGAGTTATGACGATTTTCCCACGATCACCTCTTTGAGATGAAATTCGGGAGCCTAAAACAACCCTAACTTCCACAGATCATATATCTGAAAATATTTCCGACCAAGATTTGAATTTTTTATAGGAATTTCCTCAGGATTTCTGCTTCACGTGATAAAAAAATTTAGCTTCTGAGCCTTTGTAAAAAAACAGTTATAGCAAAAATTTGACGATGACCTGTTTGGAGCAGAGAAACACTAGAATCCAAAGCTCTGATACCAAATGTTATGAAACCAGCGCCAAAAATAGAAGAAAAGAGAGATCAATGCCTTATAAATAAGCCACTTTGAGGGGGAAACCTACTTTACATTAAATAAATGAACAATTCTTGGATGATATAAATGACAAAACCTCCTTCTATATATAAGGGTCCATGGCATCACAATATAATCCTAGCCGACCTAACAATAGTAATGTAAGGGTACAATAATAACAATATTGGTGTTACAGAGGTACAAAAATAACAATAAGGGGGTTACACTAACAAAAATAAGGGACTATACTAGTAATATAGGGACCTAACACTTTCATAGGGTAAAATCTCATGTTTTCTTAGATTAATAATCTTTATGTTTTTTTTTTATAGTTTAACATTAATTTCCTTTCTAAAAACTTAGTACTTTCATAGTTTATATTAAATAATATAATCTTCTTTTGAAGTTTCCAATTCATTTAAGCTATGTATAAATTTTGAAAGTTAATCTCCTAGCACATACAATGTAGTGTACTTCACAAGCTCACGTACCCAGATTAACATATAATGCATGCAATTTAACAGTCAATTAAATTACCCAACAATGGACAAGGAATATTACGGGAGTGTGGAGACTAAACGAAATGAGGCCATCATAAACCATAGAAAGGAAGAACAACCCAAAATGACTTATTAGGTAAGCCTCCCTTTCAAACTAAATTTGCAGAAGAGAATGACATATTGGAACTAGGAGACGCAGATTAGTTAAGACCTAACCCGCGATGCTATTAAAACCATATCAAAAATGTTCTAGAATACCAGAAACCACATACCAATATAGGAAAAATGAATGATATACCCTTAGAGTCAACAATTTGTGAGGATGTTGTGGGTAACACAGTGAATAGCTCGAAGGAGGGACTCGTCGTTGTGTAAAGGAGAAGCATAACAAAGAACATGGGCACCTGCAATAACCAAATACATTTCCAAGGAGAAATGGTACACAATATCTAGTGAATTGACAACAATAAATGAATCATAAAGGTTGGAAATACATGGATATATCTTTGCATAAATAATTGAGCTCCTACATTGGTAAGCAAGAGCCAAAGGAGAGTTGGAAATTGTATGTGGTCCTGCTAACAATATTGAAAATCCGCCACCCTGGGACAAGGTCCATATGTTTATAAAGGAAAACCAACGAGAGAGGATCAAACGGGTAGGAGAGAAGGCTTGATCGAGTGAAAACCAAATAAGGACAAGTGTGCATGATGGAATGCATGTTAACACCCACATTAATAACCTAATTCATCTGCACCCTTCCCTAATATGAATCAATGATCAATTGCGACGATCAAAAACAACAAACAAGGGAAATGTTGGACTGAGACCCATCTCCCACCACATGCACTCATTTGAGATGATTTGACAATGGTAGATGCGTTTTAGCCTGAAGGAGGTGTGGACACCACATGAGGATGAGGTCAGGACAGGTGGAGACCTTGGCTCTCGTCCTCATGCGCACCTTCCTTTTCACCACTGACATTTCACACATGTTAATCACAGTAATTGACCCACCTTTGAAAACTTAATATCACCCCATATGGAAAGGGATATTATCTTAAAATATGTGACTAACACCATTTCGAAAAAGAAGATCAAAATATAAAAAATTGAGTAATTTATATTGATACTCCTCACATTGCTCATAGTAGTAAAAAACTAAGGTAGGTATTCATATTTTGTTCTCTTCATTGAACATTAAATGAAATTTACATACATTTATTTAATTTTTATAATTATGGTGTATTATAAAAATATATATATCTTTATGCTTTCATTTATAATTATTTATGAAAATTTTAATTTAATTATTTAAATAGGTTACAGATAGAAATGAAAGTCAATAACTTACTTTTTTTAAGTAAAGAATATTCTCAAATTTTTTTCTCATCAATTATGATGGTTTATTTTTTCTCATAAAGTGAAAATTTTGCAAAGACATTTTAAAGAAATAAAAACTTTATCCCAAGAACATGACATTATTTAACAAATCTAAGTAGAGTTGAGAACTCTTTTCCATTTTAAAAAAGAGAGAGCATGTATTAGAGATACAATAATCGGATTGGGCATTGTTTCAAGAATGCTTGAGATGATAGTCCTTACAGGCACATAAAAATTTTTAAAAATTGAAAGAAAATAATTTTAAATGGCTGTTATATGTGTGTGTGTGTGTGGCGGGGGAGGGGGTAGAATAAAAACAATTAGATGAGATATGAAGGTTGTTATAATGGGACACAAACAAATGAATACAAATAAGTTTTCAAATGAAAAAAAAAATGGAAAAAAATTGTATCTAATTCCATCCACATGTGCTTTTATTTATACAATAAGTCTAGACTCTTTGAAGAAACATAGAAAAGTAGCACATATTGAAATACATACAAATATTATAGTATTTTAAGAAAATGTCATGATATAGAAGGTTTCATATATTAAACAAGTACCAATAAAGTAAATTCAATTGTCCAATAAGTCCAACATATTCATTATGAAAACTATGAAAACTTAATGGGTATGAAAGTAATATGACTGAGTGTGGATATAACATAGAAATGAAGTTTAAATGGAATTAGTTATTCCAATATTTTTAATAGAAGAATGAAATATAGGAGACCAAATGTATTCATTATGAAAACTATGAAAACTTAATGGGTATGAAAGCAATATGAGTGTGGATATAACGTAGAAATGAAGTTTAAATGGAATTAGTTATTCCAATATTTTTAATAGAAGAATGATATATAGGAGACCAAATGTATTCATATTCATTTTTTTAGATTCTTGAAATGTTTTCTCAGTCTTTTGAATAAGGAAGAAACAAAATTCGTTGTCCAGGGACCTCTTAAAAGGCGAAATAATAAGGATGTAGTGTGTACTTTACAATTTAACACTCACATACACTTACCTAATTGGGGTATTAGGGTGTGACCTAGATTTGTGGTTTCACAAGGAATGTCCCACTGACTGATAACATTGACTATTAGGAATTTAATAATAGAGCAATGAAACAAAATTTTTATGAGACACAAAAAAAAAACATAAAACAAGAGAAACACAGATATGCATGGTTCACCCAATCTAGGGTATGTCCACAGAGAAACAACCGGTCATTTTTTTAAATTTTATCTAGCAAAATAAAGGGATAAAACCTACAACACATATGTTGTAACTTCCTCTTCACTCTCACACAATCTCCTCTCTTTCTCTCACCCATAATAATACATAGTCGCAATAAAATTCCCTCATATAAATCATTGGGTTTCCTTTTAGAGCCAAAAACCATAAATTAACATAACTTCTATTGTCAAATCTCCCAGATTGACTACAAAATTACCCCCATGCAGTAGTAGTAGGGGGGAAAGACCCCCCTACCAACCCCCACCCCATCAAGTACTTGGATCCAAATGTGGTCAAAACAAGACCTCTAAATCAAGAAGATAATTAGGCTCCACACTCAACATTGACAACAATATTTGTTCATATGAAAGACTTTTGTGTTGGACCACTCTTTATTGAGTCACATTGCCTTACCTAGATGTAGACCTTTTTAGGATATCTAATGCTTATGTAGAATCCCCTATGTCCTCCTCTCTTGTCTATGACCTTTGGCCATTTTCTTGAATCTATTAGGCCTGTTGGGGAACCCACTTAAGGCACCATCCTACTTGATGTGATCTATCTTGGGATCTATGCCCCTAATTTGGATAATTGTTAGTGGAAGTGCTTCATTTTATATTGTTAACAACCAAAATATATAAGGTAATGCCTAATGAATGGGGAAATTGTGACACACCTTCCATGCCCCTTCTTCATTTCTTAATGCTAACTAAATTACAATTTTTTTAATCCATACTTATTTATTTCTTAGCACCAAATAAGTCATGAATTTATTAATCCATTCTATAATCACAGAATACAACTTGTAGAAAAAAGTACAAATTTTGAAGGAAATACCTTTGCTACAAGTTTCAAACCCATGGTTTGTGTGCGAACACACTACATACATTCCCAATAAACGATTATGCTAACATTCACTTACACACTAATGTTGTTTGTTAATATATTTATATTGCACTCCTAATTTGAGATAAGAACTCTTTGATTTCTCTTAGATTACTCCTTTTATCTTACAAGAACATATCTAGTTTAGAATCCAATCTTAATTTAGAGCATGCACTACTTCTCCAAACTCCTAGGCTTCTTATTCATTCCATATCAAGGAGATACACATGTATCTTTGGTTTCTAACTTGTTTTATTCCTTGAAGGCTTTTAATATTATTCTATGGTGTCTCCATTAGCTTTTTCCCCACACCCACCTTAGACAATTCTCCTATACCGAAGGGATGTTTTAACACAACTAAGGTAAGGGATGTGTCGCTTTTTTGAGTGATCTATAAATTACCATGGACACTACACTATAATAGTTTTGATTATAGTTTATTAAAGGAATGAAATTAAATACATTTCACTAACCAAAAATATAGATATACAATGAAACTTGAATTCAATTAAATAATGGGAAGTGATAAAATTGTATAAAAGTAGAATGAAAGCAAACTAACTAGAACAATGGTATCTTATCTCTAAGAAGAGATGTGAAAACTATGCACCTTCTTGAATTGTATTACAATGAGACTCTATGACCTTTTTATCATAAATAATCAATAATAAAACCATAAAAATCCAAAAAACCTAACCCTAGGAGATGAAGCGCCAAAGGATTATGTGCCCCGACAGGGTAAGTTTGAATGTCAACTTCTCGAGGTCGTAAATTTTTCATATGATATTCGTTTGGAATGCATTATATCCCATTGGAAATGTTATTTGAGGAGTACAATTTTTTACTTCCATTGGCTTGTTTCCCTAAAAAACACTGTTTAGAGCCTCAAAATAGCCTCTGAAGTTCAAGGCCTAAAAATTGCCAAAAATAGAAACTACAAAAATAGGATATTATAGTGAAAAATAAGAAATTGTGTTGTGATTCAGGTGGAACAGGTGGATAGCCACCACCATTCACCTAGATCATAGCCACCCCCCCCCCCCCCCCCGAGAAGCGATGGTATCCATTGTGTTGAGTGCATCCAACAGATGAGGAAACTTTTCCCGAACTTGGTCCCTAGTTAGCCACTTTCCTTGCTGCAAAAGTTGGCTTGATTTAACAACCCAATACAATTTGATCCTCTATTAGAGAGTGTTATTAATTTGTGTGTCCACGATCTAATAAAATGTGGTTTATTCAATGAAATCTAGGTCTAGCTCTATTAGTGTCAGTTTCTTTATGATTTCTGGTGTGTCCAATCAAGGTGGATAGTATGGACAAAGGTGTTCCACATTGCACATTGGGTGTAGGACAAGGAAGGGGGAAACTTAGTTAAACATAATTGTCCCACAAAACCTTGGTGATGGTGTAAGGTCTATAGAAGAGTGGTTGGATCTTTTGATTGGCACCTACAAGGCGTTCCTTCTACAAATATAACCAAGCCTTGTATCCCACCCAAAAATTATGTGGCACTAGGTGTTGATCATGGAATTGTGTGTACTTAGCATTAGATTTTTCCAATATTTCATGGAATGACCAGTGGATGTGCTAAAATAATTGAATAAACTTGGTATATTTGTTAGCTTCATATTGAACATATGTAGATTTAGCCTGTGTAGTTACAAAGGATAGTGTGACATCGATGGGACCCAATGGTTGAAATCCTGTGCACACTAGAAAGAGGTTGTATCTAGTTGAGCTATGAAGAGCTCTATTGTAGTTGTGTTGAATATAAGGGAGACTCTCATCCCATGTGTGTTTATGCTTAGAGTTGTACATGCACAAAATGTGCATGATCATCTTATTGACGACCTTTGTTTGGCCATCAGTCTGGGGGTGGAAGGTTGTTGATTTAGTGAGTTGGGTGTCCAATAATGACCAAATGGTCAACTGGAATGAGCTAGTAACTTGATATCTAGATTTTATATGATGGTATGTGAGATCCAAAAATGTACCCATAGCCATTCAAAGAAAAGCTCGGTAGTGGCTTCTGTTGTGATACTCTTCTTGTATGTAGTCAGAATGGCCATCCTGGAAAATATACCAATGACCATAAACATATATTCATTACTATGCTTGGTAGAAATAAGGTTATACATATAGTTCATCAAGATGAATTCCCAAGGTCGGATAATAGTAGGAAGAGGGGTGGACAAGCCTTGCTTCTTTATGGTTGGTTTGGAAATGATGCAGGTGATGCACAACCTGATATACTTGCTAACATCTTGTCAAAGTTTCGGAAAATAAAAATACTTTTGTAGTGTTGACATTGTTTTCTCCACACCAAAGTGCCCTTATACTCGACTGTAATGTGCCTCCCATATTAACTTGTCATGCTCACATGAAGGAACATAAATGAATACCAGGTAGCATAACAGTGCATCCAAGATGTGGAAGTCTTGAACTTGTTTTCTTACCATCAATGTTTGGTATGTGGTAGTGAATTTTGAGTCACTCTTGTATAGTTGTGGATAGCCATAGGTATCGTGCCCACAAGAGTTGAAAATTTTGGTTAGTGCCATAATTGGGGATCAAATGATGGAGTATGAAACATGATTGGTGCTACCCTTCTTGTATTTTATGTTCAAATGAAATTGTTGTAGGTATGTGGACCATTTATGATTCCGTTCATTTTGTAATCTCCCTTGTGTCTGCATAAATATCCTTATCATAGGTGGGGAATCTAAAAATGGTATCAAAGTGTTTCATAATGATAAGTCACCATATATCCTTTTTGAATGATTATTTTACCAATAGCATAGTTAGAGGCATCTGTCTCGATCTCAAATGGTTGTTGCAAGTATGGTAGGGTGAGGATGGTTGTAGAGTAAAGATGGTGTTTCAGCTCATTGAACACCTTACGTTGTGATTCATACCAAAAAAAAAAACTTTTCTCCACCCTTAGTTACTTGAATTAAGGGCCAAGCGATATAAGAGAACCCCAACACAAACCTTTAGTAGAAGTTAGCAAGGACCAAGAAGTTGTAAAGCTCTGTAAGAGTTGTTGGGATCAACCAATCCTTAAGTACTTATATCTTTGTTAGATCCACACGCACTGCTTGCTTATCAATAATTTAGCCCGGGTATTAAATGAAATACATATTACTAACCAATTACATAGAGATATGGAAAAAATTAACTTCAATTAAATAATGAATTTTTAAAACTATATAAAAGTATAATGAAAGAAAACTGGCTCAAATGATGGTAGCTTATCACAGAGAAGAGATGCAATAGCTACACAACTTCCTAAACTAAAATGAGGATCTTATGCCTTTATCATGGAGAAGCAATAGTAAAACCATAAACATCCAAAAATGTAACCCTAGGAAATGAAGCGCCAATGTCTTATGGGCCCTGATGGGGTAAGTTGAAATGTCAACTTCCCAGGGTTGTAAATTAGGCATATGATCTTTGTTTGGTGTGCACGATATCCCATTGGAAATTTATATCTGAGGAGTACAATTTATGAGTTCTAAAAATATGTTATACCAACCATCATCCTGTTTCCCCCAAAAAAATGTCATTTAGGGCCTCAAAACAGTTCTAGAACTTTGTGACCTAAAAGCTGTAAAAAATCGAAGCTGCTAAAATAGAAATTTGTGATACAAAAAATGAGATTGTGTTGTGAGCCAAGTGTAATAAGTGGGTGGCCACCAATATATATGTAGATAAACTTTATCATAATTGATCTTAAATATTAGATTTTTCAGGCTTATTTCCTTAGATATCAAATTAATTATCTCTAGATTATGGATTGAATTTGAGAAATAACTAAAATATGAAAATGAAATAATAGATGTAAAATACACACCATCCACATAAATTAAAAAAAAAATCATCCTCGAAATCCCAATATAGGATAAAACATAGTTAGAAGGTGAGGCCTATACTCTGCTCTCTTTGCTTTAGTTATGAAAATTCACATAGAAATGAATGGCTATTAAAGATGGAGTTACCTCTTGACTTTGTGGCATGGTTGAGAACTATGGAATCTTCCTCCTCCTCTATTTTTATTTTGAAATACCACTGCTATATGTATTTTTCTTAGATATGGAACAAGTTCAATGCTAAATAAATAGAACCCCTTCTCCTAGCAACCCAACATTTAACATATTCCAATAAACATCTAGGGGCAGGGTTTCTAGCTTCCTCAACCCTAAATTGTGATAATGTTTTAGTAATGTCCCAAATAACCTATTAGGGCATGTCACTACCTCTATAACCTGATTTTTCTCAAATTTCCCCTCAATTATTTTCTTGCAACATTAGTTATGCATGTCTAATGCATTTTATGATGCAATGCTCTCATATAGGAATATAATCACACAAAAGACACCAAAATGACACCATTAAATTACTATTCACATGTAGCACACGAAAAAACATGAATAATTATAGAAAAAAACATATAAAAATTAAAAATAAACACTTAAATTTTTAAGAAAGCAATGATTGGATGCAAAACTCAGACTTTCCACCCAACCATAGATCACAATGCTCATAATATCTCAATTGTGGGCAACCCTAAAGTTGGAGCTTGACTCCACAAGGTCAATGAAATACTTAAATTTGGGTACATAACTAATACAAAACATAATCATCCTAAGGTACAAAGCCCGAGTGGTGTCCAACCAACAGTCTCACATCCCTCACCAACCCAAAATATCCCAAGGTAGTGAACCCCCTTAATAGCATCCAGAGTCCTTCGAGTTATGCCACTACACTTGTAGGATTCTCAACTAGGGGTGGCTAGGGATGTCTTAGATGGATTCCAAGACTTCTAGCTGCACTTAGGGTCTCCAAGTACCTACCTAGCCTCACATTATGGAAACCTATCCCTTTTCCCCCAAATCCACCTAGGATTTTACTAGGGATCAAACATGTCATAGAGTCACCCATGTTTCCCTTCTAGGGAGTCCAATCATCTCCTCCCTAGTCATAATGATGTAATGTGTGTATGTGTGTATGACGACACTAACACCCTTCACTTTTATTTTCATGTCCATAATTTTTGACAATCGACATACCATAAAGTCAATTTAAGGTATGAGGCTAAAAAAATGTGCACATTTTGATACTATATGAACCACTTAGGCTTAAGCCCTTCACCTCTTATCCCTTAGCCTATATTCACACTTGTGGAGTGCTAGCCCCCCATACTTTATTATCATACTAGGTCTGCAATAATGGTATATTTAATTAATATGCATGTGATTTTCTATTTACAAAACTAGGATCTCTAGCCTTAAAACATGCAAACATAGGCACGCCAACTTAAAACACATATGTACATGGGTTGTTGGGGCTTTCCATTACACCAAAAACCACAAGCATTAGTAAAATTTTGAGCCCATAACATTAAATTTAGTGGGTGGTTAGTCCCATGTTCCTTGGGTTGTGGTTAGTCCACATGATCGATTCTCATAGGTGTTAGTCTAACAACCCCCATTTGATGTAACTCAGGGGAATCAAGCATGGATAAAGGCTCTCATACCATGTTGTGGGTTTGTAATTTTACTAATTCCTTCAAGTTTTCCATTACACCAAAACTTGTATGCACTAGAAAAATTCCAAACCTATAACATTACCTTGAGTAAGAGGTTATTCCCATTGCTCCCAAGTGGCAATTAGTTCATGCAATCAATTCCCAAAGGTGTGGAAGTTAATCTAACATGGGCATACCGACACAAAAGCAGTCCTCATCTCTCTATCCTAAACATGATATTTATGTCACACAGAGGTCATCCTAGGGGTGTTATATTCCCCCCCCCCCCTATTTATGCACTTTCCTCATTGCATTATATATGCACACACACATATATACAAACAAAATTATTCAAAAATATGAGGGTACTCCTCCCTCATGTCATCTTCATGTTCCCATGTGGCATCCTTAGGAATGAAATGTATCCATTGCAACTTTACCATGGTGATGGCTCGATTCAAGAGCACCTTGATATTCTTGTCCAAAATTCCCATCGGCTAGACTTGAAAGTTTCCCTCAAGCTCCACCTGAAACCTATTCTAGTCAATTACATGATTAGCATCAGGCACATACTTTTTAAGTAATAAAATATGGATCACATTGTGAATATGCATGGACATTGGCAATGCAACCATATATGCAACTGGCCCAATCCCCTCCGGTATTTCAAATGACCCACAAAATTTAGCTTCCAACTTTTCATATCTAACCAATTTCAATGAACTTTTCTTTTCCTTCACTCTCAGGAAGACAATATCACCAACTTTGAATTACTTATTTAGCCTATTATTATTTGCATAGATTTTATGTCTATTCCGAGAAACCTTCAAATTCTACTTGATTTTTACTACTTTCTCTTCCACTTTCCGCAGCAAGTTTGGCCCAACAATGGCCCTATCCACTAGTTTGTACCACCTCATAGGTGTGTTGCATTTTTTGCCATACAAGTCCTCAAATGGGATATTTTTCAAATATTATTAATGCCCATAATTGTATGCAAACTCCACCAAGTGAAAATACTCTTCCCATTTTGATGGTCTGTCCATCACATACATCCTCAAAATATCCTTAATCACTTGATTAAGCCTTTCTATATACCCATCCAACTTTGGATGGTATGATATATTAAAATTCAAATTGGTTCCAAATCTCTGGAATTAACCTATCCAAATGTTTGATGTAAACTTGGGGTCCCTATTTGGAATAATTGCCTTAGGCACACCATGTAGCATGATAATTTCCTTCATATAAATTTTAGCAAAAAATCGTGCCTTTTGTGTTGATTTAATTGGAATAAAATGTGCAACCTTAGTGAGCTTATCCACCACCAATATAATGGAATCATGATGCCTCATGATCCTGCAAATATTTGTAATAAAATCATTAGAGAAAATTTCCCATTTCCACTCAAAGATGGGCATAGGTTGTAGCAATCATGTTGGATGTATATTCTTTTCATTAACATTTTGGCACTCTACTAACTATATAATTATCCACCTTCATTTTTAATACATGGAAAAATGTATTGTTTCTTGATTACTAAAATTGTATTTTGGTACCCTAGGTGTCCAACATAAGGTACCTTGTGCATCTTACTCAACAAAACACATTTTAGCTCGTAAGGGTTTGGCACATAATTTCTACTTTTCAATATGAGGATTCCATCCTCTTTTAGCTCACAATTCTTACTTAGGATATAAATTACTTTTCTACATTTGTTCTTCTATTTTCATGTCTTACTAATCAAAATTTTCAACTTCTAAAATTTGATTTTTAATTTAAATATTCATATAATTTTGGTTTTAGCCTGCATTGTATGCAACCCTTTATTTAATTCATTAGCAATATTATTCTCCTTTCCCTTTTTATTCTTGATTTAAAAATCATAATCACCCAAAAATTTCAACCATCTAATTTTTCTGGAATTTAAGGTTGGTTGTCCAAATAAGTACTTCAATCCATTTGGTCTGTTCTTAATTCAAATCTCTTTCCTGTGACATAATGCCTACACATTTTCAAAGCATGTATGATGGTTGCTATCTCCATCATGAGTGGCATAATT
Organism: Pinus albicaulis; assembly: GCA_034641835.2. Classification (NCBI taxonomy): domain Eukaryota; kingdom Viridiplantae; phylum Streptophyta; class Pinopsida; order Pinales; family Pinaceae; genus Pinus; species Pinus albicaulis. The sequence goes on from CM076575.1 coordinate 1,545,450,202, forward strand.
TTTCTCATGCTCATTTAACTTCCTTGACATGTAACATATCACATGCCCACTTTGCATGAGGACTCCTTCAAGCCCCACATTGCATGCATCAATGGAAACTGTTATCACTCTCAATTTTTAACTTTTGATGGATAGGGTCATTCACCTAGGTTCATGCTGTTTCATAGTCATTTTCATGAAATTTTTGAAAACATTTCATATGGCGATGTCTACCCTAAGTCTAAAACCACCTAGAGCCTTGTCATATCAGTCAAGTATACCTCATGTCCTTTAGTTTTCATTCCCACTCTTTTAAATCAGAAAAATATTCCACTTTCCATTTTTACATAGTTTTGTAGTGAATGCAATGAAAAATAGGCAAATTTCGCTACGAAAATACCTGATAATTTTGTAGCTAATATGAGGATTTCTCTGGTTTTTAAACTCATGTGGTGATCATTTTTTATAGAGCTATCCGGATTATCCACTGTGCTAGAGAACGAGTGTTGATGTTTCGAATCCCAACGGGGATCCATCATCAGGACATTATTTGAATGAAGAAATGAGAGAAAATACTCAGACCATAAATAGAGGTGGAAGTAGATTTCTAGAAAAGGGCCGACCAAAAAAAATTTATACTTTTCTATTTTTAATAATTTTATTATTTCCTAATAATTATAATAATTAAATTCCTAAAAAAAAAATTCACTAAGGTTAATAATCTAAGTTATAAGGTTAATAATTAAAGTTAAAAGGTAAAAAAGAATAACTGATTTAATAAGGGACTCAAACTAGGCCAAAATTCAAAATAAAGTTATCTAAAGATCTATTTTGAGAATTTCTCTGTTTTTTTTATTTTTTGAGAAGTCAACTTCAAGAGAAGTTTCTGGGAAAACGGGGAAGAATTCTAAGAAACTGAGAGAGGTTATTGTCAAGAACATATCAAATAACATTAACCTCTTCCACTTTTCTCAAAGGTGCTACAAATTGGGCGATTCAAATATGTCTTTCAGCTCTATTTTCAGAATGCAGAATTTTCTTGTTTTATACAAGTTTTTTGAATACATGTTTTGGACAACTGGAGATGGTTTTCAAAAAACCAAGAGATTTTTTTCTTTAGAACATACTGACCTACAAAAAAAAACCTTCAGTTTTGTAACAACTATCAAGGATAGGGAGATAAGAGCTCATCTCTCAACCTATTTTTTCAGAAAAAACAGAGTCATTTTATTGATAAATAAACTTGCTAAAGGTGAAAATGATGTTTTTGAAGAGGGAAAGAGGCAATTTTGTATGATCATACTTCATCATATCAATTTTCAGACTTACAGGTGAAATTTGGAAGAAAAACGGAGAATTTTGAATTTTCTCCATAATCAGGGAGTTTCATAGTGTGCTCCAGGCTTGAAGGCCAAAAAACGCTACGAAATTTCTGAAGATGCTATTTTTCCTTTAAATATAGTTTTATGGAGAAATGAGGGAAAAAAATTTTATTTAGCTGATTAGCCCCAAGGAAGATCCTCCAATAATCAGAAAGATCAAAGGTTATGCAAAAGGTGGATTTTGGAGTTTGCTACAAAATGAGCTCTACGAAATTTCTGTACATGACTGTTTTAGCAGTCAACATCAAGTTTGATTTCTGACTAAATGAAAAAGGGTTTTGGAAATCTGAGAGAGTTTTTTCTTCAACACAGGTCCATCTACAAAAAAATATCTCAGTGCAAAGCTATTAGGGTTTGGAAATTATACACTCATCTTTGAAGCCTATTTTTCATAATTTTCACTAACCATATTTGTGAAAAAATTGTAAAAATTTGAATTGGAGGAGGTCTAGCTCAGTATCCACGTGGCATAATGACACATCAACACTCTAGTGCGCTCATAAAATTAGTTGGTTGAAGTTGATAAGGGTTATTAAATGTATTTTTTGAAATATTAATGAAAGAAGAATCCTTTTTGTATTCAAACTCTGTAAAACAGAAATATCCCTAGGAAGTCTTCAAGTGATGGAATCATGCTTGAAATAGGTCTTTGAGTGGGAATTCGAAGCTAGAAAGGTGTAAAATCATTTTTATGAGTCCTCACTCTATAGATGAGATATTTTTAGAGTTAGAAAGGGTTGGAGAATGCTTTTGACGTAACTACTATTGCAATTTCTGATATCAGTGATAGACAGACAATGAGTTTTCTTGCTTTGCCTAATATTATTGATGTGTTTCAATGGGTTTATTTATCTCTTTTATATCTTTCTTCTAGTAGTGTTGATGCTAAATTACTAAGAATTCATATCATATATGTACTGACTTCCTTTTAGCATTGAGTCACTGATTATTCTCATGTGTTAGTGTTGTTCTATCATTGAAACAGAAAAAGCCTCAACTTCCATAAGTAGGAATTATTATCATTGATTTCCTTTTACTGACTCCATGTGCCCAATGGTAGTTTAATCTTCCTTATTTGTCACCTGCAATCACATACACTAAAACACTCACAGAGTTATTCATATGTTTTAAGACCTAATTGAGTAAATCCTTTGATAAGTTGAGAGAGCCCTCTCAGGCTAAAGAGGCTAATCCTCAGTCAAAAGTGGTCTGAAATAGTTACTCCAAATTGACCATTGAAGCAGCCCAATAGGATTCAATTTTGTGATAAAATTTTTGCTTCCCTCGGAAGGACGACAAAGTTTCAGTTCTAAGGTATGAGAGCAACATACACTTAGGCACATATTGGCTGTATTTCTACTCTGGTGACTTGAATCAAATTATCTATTGGAGGATGACTCCACTGCTTGAAGATCAATAGCTTGATGAGTTACAAGATGAGTTCCATTGCAATAATAAATTCTAGGTATGCCCCTATGAATCGGTCTCACATCCCTGGTTTTCCAAATCCTATGACAAAAGTCGATTGGTTAACTTATCTTCCCATATTTAAAGATGAAAAGAAAGACATTGTTTCTCTTCATTTGGTTAGATTCCATATGCATGTACACAAAATTAAGTTTCAGTTCCCTAAGGATTGTCTCATGAAGATGTTTATGGTCACTTTAGAGGGAAAAGCATGGTATTGGTACGAAAGCCTGCCAAATGGTTCATTATATTCTCTTGCTGATTTCCATGTTGCATTTTATGAGATGTATAAAGAATGTAATTATTCCTTATTGCTGGTCAAAGACTGCTGTAAACATTGTATGAGTTTTATTGAATATTTGGAGAATGGTTATGAATATGATGATTTCATGGATGAGAAAATTTTAGAGGCCCTTCATGACAATACCTTTCATCACCAAGAAGAAAGGGTAGTCTCTCTCTTGGATGAAAATGAAACCCAGCAGGAGTTTATTTATGACAATCATGTTACATCCTCTGATTTGATGAAAATTTCCAGCAGACTTGTTAGTCTTTTGATCATCAGGAATATGAGAATCATTTCCAACAACAGGAGGAAATACTGGAAGATAATTGCTATAATCCTCAGGTAAAGGAAGAAATTTATTCTTCATGTCATTCCTTGCATCAACCTATATCAAATGAAGAAAATTTTGAAAAGAAAATTTTAGACAATCAGATGGGTATTCTTATTGAATCATATGAAGAGTTACCTTTAGAAATTTATGTGGTACATGTTGAGGCAGTTCCTTTTTAAAGTGTACAGGAGTAATCCAAGTATTTCTTCCTCTCAAATGAAAATAATGATCAACGGATTTTTTATTTTTTATTTGATAAAGGTCACAAGGGTTATAATGAAGAATATGAATAAGGAACACCATCAAAGGATCATATTTACTCACACTTTCTTTTTGATCAACACGAATTATTCGTGCATGCTCTCAAATATCCTTTCAGAGCTCTGTTGGAATCTTATATAGGAATGAATTTCAATTGATTTTTAGTTATGTATACAAATTCAGATGGTGGAACAAGTTGTCATCTCTCAAGAATGGCTTTATGATCAGAGAAGTGGAATGTTCGTTCCAATCCAGTACTCAACTTCTTGATTGGCTTCATTGGAAGTGTGAGATCACTTGATTCAATTTTTATGTTGAGCAAGTAGAGTAGGATCATTTGTATATAAATAAGCTTGAAGATCAAGAATTTTGTCAGTTTCAGTTTTAAATTCAGCATGTGTACTTTCAGTTCTTTAACATCTACTGGTTTTTTTCAGTGCCAAGGTTACAAGTTAGAACATCTTACAAGTTTTCATTTTGAATATGGGAGAAGCCCAATGGAGGTGGCATTGGAACTACTAGTTCTTTGTTGTACCATAGGGGCACACCATCCAAAGTGGAGCCACTATTATCACTCTCAATTTTTAAATTTTTATGGATAGGTTCATCACCTAGGTTCATGTTGTTTCATAGTCATTTTCATGAAATTTTGAAAACATTACATATGGCGATGTCCACGCTAAGTCTAAAACCACCTAGAGCCTTTTCATATCAGTTAAATCTACCTCATGTCCTTTAGTTTTCATTCCCACTCTTTTAAATCAAAAACATATTCCACTTTCTAGTTTTACACAGTTTCATAGCGAATACAGTGCAAAATAGATAGATTTCACTACGAAACTACCTGATAATTTCGTAGCGAATATGAGGATTTCTCTGTTTTTTGACTTTTTGAGCAATCAAATTCAAGAGCATTTTTTGGAATAACAGAGAAGCGTTCTAAGAAAATAGGAGAGGTTATTTTCAAGAAAATATCAAACAACATTAACCTCTTTCAATTTTCTCAAAGGTGCTACAAATTTGGATATTAAGAGATGTCTTTTAGCTCTATTTTCAGAATGCAAAATTTTCCTGTTTTATACATGTTTTTCGAAAGCATATTCTGGACAAATAGATATGGTTTTCAAAACAACAAGAGAGGTTTTTCTTAAAAACATACTAACCTAAAAAAACCTCCTTCATTTTTGCACATGTATCAAGGATAGGGATACAAGATATCATCTCTGAACCCTATTTTTAGAAAAAAAACAGAGTCATTTTATTGATAAATAAACTTGCTAAAGATGAAAATGATGTTTTTTGAAGAGGGTAAGAGGAAATTTTGCATGATCATACTTCATCATATCAATTTTCAGACCTAAAGGTGAAATTCGAAATAAAAATGGAGAATTTTGAATTTTCCCCATAATCAGGTAATTTCGTAGCGTGCTCCAGGCTTGAAGGCCGAAAAACACTACAAAATTTCTGAAGATGCTCTTTTTCCTTTAAATACAGTTTTATGGAGAACTAGGGAGGGAAAAAGTTTGTATTTAGCTCATTATCCCCAAGGAAGATCCTCCAATAGTCAAAAAGGTCAAAGGTTATGCAAAAGGTGGATTTTGGATTTTGCTACGAAATGAGCGCTACGAAATTTTTGTACATGACTGTTTTAGCAGTCAACTTTAAGTTTGATTTTTGACCAAATGAAAAATGATTTTCGAAATATTAAAGAGGTTTTTCTTCATCACAGGTCCATATACAAAAACCTCTCTCATTTTTTTCAAATCCATTAGGGTTTAGAAATTATACACTAATCTTTGAAGCCTATTTTTCAGAATTTTCACTAACCAGATTTGTGAAAAAATTGTAAAAATTTGACTTGGAGGAGATCCAACTCAGCATCCACGTGGCATAATGACACATAATAACTCTAGTACACTCATAAATTTAGTTGGTTGAATTTGATAAGGGTTATTAAATGGATTTTTTGAACTATTAATGAAAGAAGAGTCCTTTTTGTATTCAGACTCTGTAAAATAGAAATATCCCTAGGAAGTCTCCAAGTGATGGAATCATGTTTGAAATAGGTCTCTGAGGTGGGAATTCGAAGCTATCAAGGTGTAAAATCATTTGTATGAGTCCTCACTCTATAAATTAGATATTTTTAGAGTTATAAAGGGTTGTAAAATGATTTTGACACAACTACTATTGTAATTTATGATATTAGTAATAGATAGACAGTGAGTTTTCTTGATTTACCTGAGATTCTTGGTGTGTTTCAATGGGTTTATGTGTCTCTTTTATATCTTTCTTCTAGTATTATTGATGCTAAATTACTCAGAATTCATATAATATATGCTATGACTTCCTTTTAGCATTAAGTCACAGATTATTCTCATTTGTTAGTGTTGTTCTATCATTGAAACAGAAAAAGCCTTAGCTTCCATAAATAGGAAGTATTATCATTGATTTCCTTTTATTGACTTAATGAGCCCAATGGTAGTTGAATCTTCCTCATTTTTCACCTGCAATCACATACACTAAAACACTCATAGAGTTAGCCATATGTTTTAAGACCTAATTGAGTAAATCCTTTGATAAGTTGAGAGAGCCCTCTCAGGTTGAAGAGGCTAATCCTCTATAAAAAATGGTCTGAAATAGTTACTCCAAATTAACCATTGAAGCAGCCCAACGGGACACAATTTGGTGATAACAGAAACAATGGAATATACATTTGGATTAACTATCATTAGCATTAGTGCAATTTTCAGTAACCATTTTAAATCTTGAAAGTAATTTTCACATTTATGAAACCACTCAATTTTCGCACCCTTATTTTGCAAAGAAGTAATAGGATGCACTATTTTTTAGAACCCTCCATTAATCCTCATGTAGTGGTATGCTAGTCCCATGAAAGATCTGACCTCTATCACATTCAAAAAAAAATTTAAGGATGGAAATTTATCTTAAAGTTTAGAAAACTTGGTGAATCTCACTAGTCCACCATATGCATTCTATAAAAATTTTGGGGATATTTTTTTAAAATATTAATATTTCTAATAATTTGTCCCTGTTTCTCAAATGCCATATAAAACAAATCTAGTTGTAATAGTTATGGTTGAATTTTTCATTTAAATAAAATAAAAACCAAGGTCATGGGACACATATTCCAAGATGAATGGTGGTTAAACATTATAGTGGGCATCACTTGTGGATGGCTATGGAAATTGCAAAAGGAAAACAAGAAATAAATGACATTTAATTAAGGAATAAATGAAAATAAGATAAAATTAGGGTGAAGAGATAAAAATATGCATGCAAGGGAAATTAGAGAGAAAATGAAGGAAAATGAAGAAAAAAGGAGAAAGGAAAGGAAGAGACTAGACATTAACGATAAAAAGGCATCAGAGAAACAATTGACAACTTTTGACATTTTTTATCTCAACTCTTGTTAATTCTAGCTCTCTTACACTCTTTCACACTTAGAGAATTCTTGGAGCATCCTAGCATTCACTTGGACTTGGAGAGAAGCAAGCAAAGGACAAGAAAATGAATTGTGATCAGTGGAAAAGAAGTTTGGATCAACAAATATAACCGAAGTTAATAAAAATAAGAGGTTTAATGTGTGTTTTCCTTGCTCATATGTGGATGCATAATACACTCATGTGGTTCTTTGGTTATTTTGTTGTCATTGGCGTGGTATTTTCCTGCATTGATAGTTGTTTCAGCCTTTCCTTGTAATTTTCGAGATAATCATGACATAGTGGGTTCTCTATTTTGATTAAGCTTTGGATGGTCGGTAGGCTTGGATCCTGGTTTAGGTGGTCTTAGGAAAATTACCAAGGGTCAAGGGTGGAGATGGGATTTCTATTGGAACTCTTGATGGATGGGTGGAGAAAGGAAAATTCCTTTGGAGTTACTGAAGTAAGTTGGAGGCTTTGAAGATTATTTTGATGTTAGTGAATTCTAGACTGGTTTATGTGAAATCACTGTAGTTGAGGGTTGAGGTGGTTTGGCCTCTGGAATCCCTGATTTTTTCTATTTTGGATTAACCCATATGATCCCACATTTATGGTTGGAATATGGAACGTGGGAGATTGGATGAAAGAGATATTTCGTGTAGACCATTATATGGTTGGGTGGTATGTGGAAGTCCCTGGCTTGGTTGGATTTTACATATTATTAATATGAGTTAATTTCCTATTGTGATCTATGAGTAAATGTAATGGTTACTGTGTTGATCTTATGGTTGGGTTGTCATGGATTTTATTCTCGTTATATGTTGGTTACAAGCATGGTTCAATGATGTGCTCTTATTATGGATCTTGTTCATGATTTGATTAGTTATGGAATGTTTAATATATGCATGGGCTGACAAGTGTTGTTGCAACTAGCTTGAGAGGATGATTGATCCTTCTTGATGATGCTCCGATGAAGTTAGAATATTATGGTCAAATATGCATTCCTAACCTGTAGCTATTATGTTTACTACATGTTTGATGAAATTTTTATGATGTGACTGACATGTTTGAGTAAGTTTTGGCCTTATTATTCATTTTACATACTTTTTATCACTCTAGAATGAGTTCTGAAGAGTTATGGGTGGTACTGGGTAGTGGCTTGTAGGCTAGACCTGAAAAAGTGGCACAGAACTCGCAACCACAACCTCAACTAGAGAATTTTAGTTATAATTGCATGGTGGAGAGCTTATGCATGTTGTGGAAGCCATCCAACCACATGCATAGTGTGTCAAGCCTGTGTTTGCGGTGTAAAGCTTGAGAAGAGAGAGTCCTAGATCATGGATTGATCTCCAGTGGTTGCTATTAGTCATCTGGGTGATCTAGTCTCCTTGAGGGATGAAAATATGTTTTTGGTTAATAGACCCCACTTCCATAAATGGAAATTAGAGGTTGGGTGATGTAATAGAAACACTTAGCTCATGCTTACCTTGTAGATCTTGTAAAAGTGGGTAAATGTGGGATGGGGTGGTTACAGGGTGGTATAAGTGTGAGGTTGCATCACTGGAACTCGGGGTACATGCAGATGGCTATGGTTCTCATGCGTGTAGTTATTGTTACAATTTTGTATTATTATCATGCATGCATAATCTGGGATGAGTTTTGCAAATGTGACAGCTCCCTTGAGATACACTGAGGTATGAATTTGATTATGTCTTCTAATTGGTTTATCTAACATGGTATGTTTATAGGAAATAGAAGATTAGAGATAAAGAGAAGAATGGTGAACTACAATTCACATGAATCCCCTTACATGCCTATGTGAAATCAATGGAATGGGAAAATTCGGTTGAGGAGAAAGGAGAAGAGTATTCTCCTCATCTAGGAGATACACTAAGGATTCTGAGGGAATATATTCAAAGTTGCAAGGAAAATAATAACAAGTTGATTGAAGCACGTGAAATAATTTCAAGGGCTGAGGAAAATCAAGTAGAATTCAATGTCATGATTCTTTAGCACCTTTTATAATTATAGAAGCAAATACAGCTAGGGAAAAATCATGGAGATAGGCAGGAGGAGAAGACTAATGGGGTGTATGGTAGCATGTTTTAGAGAAGACACAATATAATGGACATAGATGACATAGTTAGAGATGGAATATCTTCGGATACAGCAGAGAGGAGGGGTAGTACTTATGGAATCTATTCTTTCTCCAGTTCTAGGAGACATTGTCACCATCTCTGCTAACATCCTTATAGGAGGACTAAGAAGAAGTATTTTATAGAAGAGTTTAAGAAATAAAAGTCTCCTACTTTTGATGGAGAGATGAAGAAATCAGAAGATCCAAAATCATCACTACTTGGGATGAAGATTTTTTTTAGATTACATGCTTATTCAGAGAACATGAAATCCAAGATAGCTACATTCAGTCTTAAAGGAAAAGAATATATCTAGTGGGAATATGTAAATCATGTCAGATGCATTAGAGAAGAGGAGCTGATTTGGGACAAGTTTTAAAGACTCTTCAAGAAGAATTACATGTCTGAAAGATATTATGATGAAAGGTCCAATGAGTTATATGAGTCAAGGATGGATTCCATGATAGATGATTAGTACATGAGTAAATTTATGGATTTTTTGAGGTATGTACCTTATATCAAGGATGATAAAGTGAAGATTCAAAGGTTCGTTAGTGGGTTTCCAGTAACATTCAAATATCATATTGAGTTCGATGAGCCTCGGTCACTAGAGGAATACATTAGAAAGTTGAAGCATTGTTATGAGAAGTCAAACCGTAAGCTTGAGTTCAAGCATGTATGGAAAGGAAATGATAATATGAAAGGAAAATGGCCTAATAATAGAGGAATATCTCAGGATGCAAGTCACAAGGAAAATGTGGCACCTTACTAGAAGTCCAATGTGGATGAGAGAGGACAGGGGCCTCACCCTGAGGAGAAAAATAAAGGTGATGGAAGGAAACCTTTGATGTGTTATACTTGTGGCGGAGAGCATCACAAGAATGATTTTCCATCACATCAGGGTGGTATTCCTTAAATTTACAGTGCTCATGAGGCGCAAATATTTGGGGATGTTAGTCGATCCATAGTATTCCTCAGATTTATGCAATAGTGGATAACATGTAGGAATATCATCAAGAATCCATTATCGAGATGGAAGGTAATATTTTTAATCAATTTGTTTCTATTCTGATTGATATTAGATCGAATTATAGCTATATCAGTCCTAACCTGGTGGATAAGTGTTGCTTGAATAAATAAGTGCATGAAAAATCTTGATTGGTACAGATGGCTACAAGAACCAAGAGAAGAGTTCATCATTGCGTAAGATCTTATGCATTTGATACTAATGGCATGCCTATATCAACACATCTAAATTCTCTTCCTTTGGGTTCATATAGCATGCTTTTGGGCACGGACTGGATGTTCATTCATAGGAATAAGGTGGTCTTCTATGACGAGGATATTGAGTGCCTAGATGATTATGGGGAAAGGAGAATATTGTAGGGAAAAAATAATCCTACATTAGTGAGAATGGTTACAAGTATGAAAGAAAAGAACAACCACAAGAAAGGATGTTTGTTGTTTGCAGTTCATGTTTCTAGTGAAAAAGGGAATGAATATGATGATGATGAATTCCTAAAGAGGTATCTTGTTTTGAAGCAATTTCAGGATGTGTTTCTTTCAAATATTATAGAGTTACTCCCTAATAGGGAATTGGATTTCTCTATTGATTTGATGACAGGAGCAACACCATCATCTAAGAAATATTACGTGATGAGCAGTCCAAAATTGGTGGAGCTAAAGTCGTAGCTTAAAGAAATGCTTGATAATGGATACATAATGCCAATCATGTCTCCTTGGGGTGCACCAATGTTGTTTGTAGAGAAGAAGGACGATACTCTCAAATTTTGCATTGATTACAAGAAGTTGAAAAAGGTGACTATCAAGAATAGGTATCCATTACCACAGATGGATGACTTGTTTGATTAGTTGAAGGGACTTGCAGTGTTCTCAAAGATTGATTTGAGATTAGGATATGATAAAGTGCACATCCAAGAAGAAGATATCTACAAGACTTAAAATTCCGTACAAAGTATGGGCACTAATTATTTGTGGTGGTTCCTTTTGGTCTTACCGATGCTCCATCCACCTTCATGTGTTTGATGAACACTACATTGCACCCTTCCCTGGATAGTTTTATGATAGTATTTGTTGATGATATATTGGTATTTTAAAAGAATGAAGAAGAGCATGTAGAGCACCTGACAGTATTATTGACATTTTTGAGACAACATTTGTATGCCAAGCTCAAAAAATGCAATTTATTTTAGACTCATATTCATTACTTGGGACATGTTGTTTCCAAGGAAAGGATAACAGTGGACCTGAAAAATATTAAAGCTATCATGGAGTGGCCAACTCCTAAGAATGTGGATGAGGTCAAGTCATTCATGGGACTAGAAAGTTATTACAGAAGCTTCATCAAGATATTTTATAAGATTGGTTATCCTATCATATCCTTGTTTGAATGGACTAGGGAGTTTCCAACTAGTTTTGACTAGTTGAAGCATTTTCTTGCAAATGCTACAGTCTTGAATATTGCAGATTCTGATAAGGAGTTTGTGGTTTGTATAAATTCTTTCAAGGAAGGAATTGGTGGACACTTGATGCAGGAAGGATAGATGGTTTTCTATTAATCAAGGAAGCTAAATGAGCACGAGAAGAACTATGTGACTCATGATATTGATTTGGTAGCTATCATTCATGCATTGAAGATGTGGATACATTATTTCCTTGGCATGAGGCTTATTATGATGAGTGATCATATTGGATTGAGGTACTTATTTGACTAACCCAATCTGAATGCAACATAAGCTATATGGTTGGATACCCTCAATGAGTTTGATTTTAAGATTAGGTGCTTTAAGGGTAAGGAGAATCGGGTTGTGGACGCTCTTAGTAGGAGAGTGCAGTTGAATCACATTTCAATTGTGAGATCTTATGAGAAAAATTTACAAGAGTGTATCTTACATGCAGGGAAACATGATGAGAAGTGCCAACAACTGAAGTAGAGGTTGCAACACGGTGATAGATATGAGGAGTATCACCTCACAACAAATCGATTGGTCATATTTGAGAGAAGGATTTATGTGTCAGATAATACTAAGTTAAAGAATCTTATCTTGAGGGAGTTTCTGTTGAGAAATATTTAGGAAACCTAGGATATCATAATACTTTTTTAGTTGTTAATAAATTCTATTAATGACATAATTTGAATAAAAAATTGGTTGCATTTGTTGAAAAGTGCTTGGACTGTCAATAAGTGAAAGTTGAATTTAATAATCCAACAAGTCTATTACAACCTATTCTTATTATAGAATAGAAATGGGATATCATTTCCATGGAATTCATTGAAGGATTTCCAAGGACATAAAGGCAACATGATTCTATCATTATTTTGGTCGACAGGTTGAGCAAGGTTTCTCACTTCATTGTAGTGAAGTATACTAATTCAACTAGTGAAGTATCTCAAATCTTCATCAGGGAGATAGTGAGATTTCCTGGAGTTCCTAAGAAGACTATATCAGACGGAGATGCCAAATTCACTTCCACGTTTTGGAAGGATTTGTTTGTAGGCTTGGGTACTAAGTTATATTTAAGTACAACTTATCATCCACAGATAGATGGACATACATATAGGGTTAAAAATATTTTTGAGGATATTTTGAGGATGTATTTCATGCATCAACATAGAAAGTAGGTGTTATACAGAATCTACGAATGTGGACAAAAGTGTCTTCCCTAGACTGGGTGGCTTAGTCTAGAACAATAGAATGAAAAAGTAGTTGTTGTTTCACTTAAATAAAACAGATAACGGGATGAAGCCTACCAATAATCAGACATATGCTTCAATGCTTTCGTGGCTTGAATGCTCCAATCCTAGCTTTCATTTCAAAAATTAGAACCTGCAAAATCAGACAACACAATCCAATGAACTATGGAATCTATGTAGCATCATCTAAATATTTCATTCAATGGATAAACATGGCATCGAAATACATGAAATCATAACATCACATATAGGGAAACAAAGAATCTTTGCATTAATATAAATGGGAGGATTTACAACCAAAAATCGGAGTCGATATTGTAGAAGAGCTCCTCCAAGATGACTTGTTGCTTCTTTGTCACAAAGTGCACCTCTAATCACCCTAATGCATGGAATGTTAACTCTTTACAACAATACCATGAGGGTAGAATTATATCTCCAAAATAAAACCCCTAGATTGTGGATGGCCACAAATATATAGGTTAGGGGAGTAAGTTGGGAGTTCTTATCCATTTACCTATCAAGGGTTTGATATCCACTCTTAATGGGAGGATTGGATCAAAGGATAAGGGATGTAAACTCCAAGGAAAGATAGGATAGGATCCAAATGTTTTATCTGAGGTAAATGGTTGTAACAAATTCTGGAAGCTTTTGGGAAAATATGCTTCTAAAATTTCTCTCTCTTTTCCCAAATTTCTAGAACCAATGCAAGTGCATAGTGGGGAAAATTGTAGGTGATCCATAGAGGCCACAATGGAGAAAAATGTAGGTGAACATTTTCCAGTATGAAGCCAAGGAGAGTTGGTCCTTAAAATTTTAAAACAAGGTGTTTTCAGGTAGAAACTTTGGGATATGAGAGTGTCATGCATAAGGATTTGTTCTATGATGATTTCAAGGGATAAAAGGATGTTGATTGATCTAGTTTGTAGGTTGATTGATCATATGTGACAAAATGGCCTACAAAAAATTCCCCGCTAAAACATAAAGTCAGGAATGGTGACTGATGGCTGAAGTGATTTACCTTGTGACAAGGAAGGATCAAGAACATCCAACAAGATAATCTTTTGTTACAATAAATTTACATAATGATATGTTTGTTGAGGGAGGAATAGCCATACTCAACAAATAAGCTAACATTACTGTAAAATAATAAAAATACATGTCCAACGATAAAAAATGGTGGACCCATGACTGGATGACTGTCTTTATAACCATAGCCATCATACATTGTGATCTTGTGTTTATCCTGAAATCACAGCCCAGATGGATGAAACTAGATCCAAGCTGGTATTCTACATTGTTCACATGACCATCCAATGTAGGAGTCTAACCATGTGAATCAATGATCTGGAGTCAAACATGGTAGACACCATATGATTACCAACTAATGATGTAAGTCGTTAACAGACGTGAGAGAAACCACTGATGATGTCAATGGATCTCAAGGTATTGTAGCACAATCCATATGGTGTGAGTTAATGTGTTGATGTCAAACACCACATAGAATATTTTAAAATCTAAACCTGTCACTCAGAGTGAGGAAAATTTCTATTGACGTATGAAAGGATCAAGGTACCAAGGGGTGTTTCTAATTCCAATTCCTAGATAATGAGTTGATGTCGACAAGAAGTAACCCATCGTAGGAGGGCCTTGATGTATTCCCCAACAACGATACAAAATGAGAATCATGGTTTGAGAAAAAATAATGATGATACTGAAATGGATCAGGAAAGGAAGACATAGAATAAAGGCTTAAAAGTATTGTAGAAGATATTGACTGGATAACTTCTCTTGAACACAACGGAAACACTGAATAGAGCTGGAAACATTGACCCAAAACAAAAAATAAAGGATCTGAAAATGGTATGATAACCAAAATACAAGCAGATTACCCAGCCCAACAACTACATAGATGAAGTGGAAGAGTTTCATGTTCAAGAGCAGATCGTTGCCATTAGAAAAATGGAGTACCCTGTTTTCCAAATTTCTCCAACCATACTGGTTAGTACCTCTTTATTTTTTAACAAGATTGAGGATAACATATGCTTGATCTGTAAGTTCATCCTTTGGATGAATCCCCCTGAGTATGTTTAATGAACCATAAGAAGGAATGGTTAGGCCTTGTCATGTTTGAAAATTACATCATTGTTTGATGCTTTTAACGATTCCAACTAAGGTAAAAATTGACATATTTTTCATGTTTAGAAAATTTGAAAAGGAGGCGAAAAGAAAACTCTAGATGTTCCTTTTCGTACATTGTCCCTTCATTCTGAAAAGGAAAAAAATAATACCCAAGAGAACCTATTAGCCATGTTTGACTAAGGTATTCTTTTTTCATAAATAGTCTATCTCGGTCTAGAAAAGGGTTAAACTTATACTCAGTAGACATCTTTTCATTTAATTTAACGAGTTCGAAAAGACAAGTGCTCGAGAATCTTTTCATATTTTGGGAGTCTGAAAAGAGCTGAAAGAGGACTCCTCTTGGAGGAATGAGCAGTATAAAGGATAGAAACTAGTTCCAGCCATGATGTAACTGCTCAAAACACATAGAGGTCAAGAGGCTAGCTAAAAATACCATTCATCACAGTGGTTCCCTGGGAAAGGGTAGAAAAAACCAAGTGAAAGTGTATGATCATCCAAGTAGAATGTGACGATGGACAGAGAAAAACAAGTCTCGTCTGGAAAAAAGGATGATAAAAATGGAAATAATGAGAGATAATATGATAATTTTTTAATTTTTACACAATCTTGAAACATGGGAAACTATGCTTGAAATTGGTTTTATTTTTACACAAGGTTGAAACATGGGAAAATATTCTTAAAAATATTTGAAGATGGTTTCATTTTTATACAAGCTTGAAATATGAGAAAATATATGTTTGAAAGTGGTTTCATTTTTACACAAGATTTAAATAGGGAAAAACTATGCTTGAAATAATTTTCCATGCCCCCAACATAATGACTCAATTCAAGTTACATTCCCCCAAAGCTTCATCTCATGCACCTAAGTACTGGTTACCAACAAGTGGATGGAATGAAGGTTAATTTATGAGATCGAGTGAAATAATTGACTGTGAATTTACGAGATCTAATCAAAGACTCAAATTGGAAGGGGCTTTGTTTCATTTTTTAACAAGCTTGACACAAGAAAATTAACTTTTCTCATGGAGGCCTTGTTTCATTTTTTAAGGATCTTGTCACAAGACAAGGAACTCTTCTCCAAAAAATCTTGTTTCATTTTTTAATTAGATTGACACAAGAAAAGGAACTTTTTTCTGTAATCATATCATGGTCTCCAAGAGACCATGGCTTCCAATAGGTTCTCATCAGATAGGAGAACAACATTCTGGAAGGTATCAAAGGGTCCAATGGAAAAATCAGACTCCAATGCCCCCAGTAAATGATGCATCATATCATGTAATAGATCTAGGTCAAAAGAAGTTGAGAAAACAATGAAATGCTTCTTTGAAATAGTAGGTAAGGGAAAGGGACATGTTGCCACATAATTGACATGTGGAAAGGGAGATACCACTTTCATATAGGAACCATTTAGGGAAGTTGGTTGATTGGGAGTCAAATTAGGACCAATGAATGAAAGTTGATCAATGCTCACGATTCTTCCTTCATGTGGAAAGCACATCACATGAAAGAGTGAAGAGACAAGAGCTCCCACAAGATAAACATAGTCATGCCCAAGGAGTAATTTAAAATCCAAAGGGCCTTTGACTACCATCACATCAATATAGAATAGTATTTCCTCCGAAAGTGAGAGGTAACTTAGGAAGGATCCCTAATGGTTGATTGGTTCCTTTTTTAAAAGGACACAGATTCTGGGTAACGGGCACAAGCTGCAGAGAACCAAAGGCTTGCCAAGTAGTTGAGGACAAAATAGTAACAAATGTGACTTCATATATGATTGTGCTAGGTACAACCACATTATAATCTTGTACTATGATCTGGAAGGGAATGTAAGGAGGAAGACGATATCCTTCCAGTTGAGTCTAATCAAAGGAAGTGACCATACTACTTGGAGGGGGTGTCATGGGAACGGGAGAATTTCCCCCTTGTGAAATGGGAATGGGAGGAATATTACCCTGTGTCGTAGGAACAAGAGGATTTTCCCTATGTATCATGGGAACGAGATGATTTCCCCCCAATTCATTGGAAACTGAAGGAACAAGAAGAACTTGAGTGGTATGAAATTCATTCTCTTCGGGAAAGGTATGATCATCTGAAGGTGGAATCGAGTCAACCATATTCTCAAACAATGGTTAGTCAGGAACAGAATCATGGGATCCATATTCAGAGAGAGTGGGATTGACTAGATTTGGATTTTGATCAAGCACTTCATCAATTAGTGGAGGATTTGGAGAAAGCTTTCGATAACCAGCCAGAAGACGAGGCTGAGAAGCTGTAAGGTTTTTAAACACTTTTGAGGCTTCATCCATATAATAAAATACGTGAATAGGATGATTCCCTTCACATAACCTATAATGAAACTTGAATTTACCCTTTTTCCCATGGACCTTGTTATCACTTCCCCCCGCTTCCCAAGGCTGAGAATGGAGCTGAAGTACCACAAACCATCCTTTAGGTGAGGTAGCTATCCCTACCACAACCATAGAGGGATCTCTCAATGTCATTGTTGAGTGTGGTGCTTGATTATATTGTTTATTTATATGTATCGCCGTGTTGGACCCATGTTCTTAATGGGGCGGTAACTCTGCCTATCATTTGATCACCGTCAGGGGGGTCTAGGGGCCAACGATGACCTTTTGGAGCCCCCCCCCCCCTTGGCGGGGGGTTTCGGGGCAATGCCCTTGAAGCTAAAAGAAAATGTAAAATTTCCTTGTAAAATATTGTAATTTCGTAGTCAATTTGGTCTGTTCATTAGGCGGATGATCTAACGGTAGAAGTTATGTTTAATTTAGGGTTTTTTTTCCCTAGAAGGTAACTCCTCTATTGTATGAGGGTATTGTATTGCTTCTGTGTATGGTGTGCATACTCTGAGTGAGAAATATCAAGGGGGACTGTGTGAGAGAATCAAGGATATTATAACGGTTCTGATGTAGGTTGTGTCTCTTCATTTTGTTGGATAATAGAAAGGAAGGACGGTATGTTTCCGTGGACGTAGCCCAAGTTGTGTGAACCACATATATCTATGTCTCTCTTGTTTTATATTTTATTTATGTGTTCCATTACTCTGTAATATATAGTTTTATAACAATTTGAAGCCAATGAGATGATTGGATATATTGATCTTAGGCTAGTTATGATGCTAAGTAGATTAGGGTTTTGTTTGTATGAAGTTTTTTTGGATAGGAATGACAGTTAGAGAACTAATTCTAGGGTATAGATCAGATTTCAAAGGCCATATTGCAGAGGTAAGGGTGATTCCACATAGGTTAGATTAGAATCATGCTTAATTTTTCATTGTGTATAGGATGAAAAGAGAGAGATTTAGAATGAGCACTAAACTGAATTCATTCATCAGAAGAGCAGAGACATGTTCTTTTAAATATTATAAAAAAAAAATCATGGAAAGCATGATTTATGTCTATAAACTGATAAGACTTAACATAAAGAAGCATATATGTGAAAAAATGGATAACATAACATTCAACATGATAAGTTTACAGAGAAAAACAAATGCTCAAAGGAATACCATTGGAATCTCAACACTATGTCTGCAACATTGTCTTTGATTTCATTAACAAAAGCTTGTACAATATCTCCACTACAAATAACAACTATCCAATGTCTAAAATGACTTGAGGTGGACTACTTATAAAAAATAGAGTTCATGAAACCTCATAGGGTCGAAATCCTATAAAAAACGCATCATAATTACATTAGATGAGTCACTTCCTAGAATCCAGTGAAGTTAGAAACTTATCCCTGAAATTTAGCTAAAGAATAAGAGTGGGTGTCTCCTCCATTAAATTACATGTTTCCTCATCATAGAGGAAAAAAAAAAACTCAAACACATCTAATTGCACATTATGGGACAACTATCATGGAATTTCTGGAGTTTTATGGGCATGAAAATTGTATGAGAGGAATCCTATGCAGAAACGTCGTGCCTATAGCAGAAACTCCATGCCAGTTTTGCAGAACCGTCGCACCAATTTAGGGTTGATTTTGACCCCCTTAGGAGCATCCAAATTCAAATCTAAAAGTTGTGATGAGTATCCCTATGAGTCTAGTTTCCAAATCACTTTTAATTTTTTGAAAACACCCACAGGAAGTCCTCAAAAGTGGTTTTTCCCAGCCTCACTCTAGAAGCATCGCGCCTGGTTCAGAACAGTGGCAGAAGCATAGAAATGAGGCAGTTTTTTACATTTTTATTCAAAACTAGAGCTTTCATGGAAAAAAAAATCCAGATATGGCATTTACTAGCCAAGATGCATCCAACCATGTAAGAAAATCTTGATTTGGAAGTTTTGAGAGAAAGCGTCACAACGCAGAGAGAAAGTGTCACATCGTTGTGCAACGCTTCTGTAATGACCCAATTTTCCAGATTTTCCAAAAAAATTCTGCAGAAATAGTGCTCAAATATGGATCAATATCTATCAAACCATAATGTTTTTTGAAAACCTAAGATTTTTTTTTTTCTTTTTCATGTTATGAACAAAAACCTCCTCTTGTTTTCCAACATAATTTCCTATTTCGTCAAAATCCAAGTTCGAAGTTTATCACTAAAAATTTGCAGAAGCATTGCACCACTTTTAGAGGGATTTTGGAGGCCTTCCCAAAGGATTTTTGGGATTAAAATGGTATGGTTTGAATTATTAGGATGTCTGATACAAAATGGACTCATCAAGAACTCCAAAACCCTGCTCCAAACCCCTAAAAACTTGACTTGAAGAAAACTTGTTCAAAAGTGCATAAAATGACATGAAGCAACTATATTTTTGGTATTTCTCACAAATCATAACACTTGTGCATAAAATTAACGCGATTTTATTTCGTTGGCCTATTATTGACACAAAAATATTTCACTTTTGTAAAATTCATCTCCATTACTTCAGAAACTTATTTTGAAGAAAAATTGTCCTTGTGTGTAATGTAAACCCTAGCTTGATAAAAAAACTCTGAAAACGATGCCATGGGTCTGAGTTGGCTCAATCCTGCAATGATGACCTCCCTTATTTTAATTTATCTTCTCACCTTCCATGATTTTTTTCAGCAAATAAAACCCTAACTTGATGGGAAGGAGGGAAAGGGTGGAATCTAGGAAAACAGGGGAAAATGGGGCAGCAAGTCTAGGGAGGGAAATGGAGGGGATAGGAGTTAGGAAAAAAAATGAAAAACATATGGGAGAGAGGGGATTGTTTTAGGAACATAGTGCAATTGGAATTCCTTGAAATGGATAAGGGAAAGAGGGGAAAAATTCTAAAACATAGTCATAACCCAAAATATTTGCAAAAACACAACGAGAATTAGGGTTTGAGTGAAAATCGGAGTAATGAGAGGTATTAATGATATGGAATGATTTAGTAATGAATATAGGTTATTTTTGAAGGTTTTTGTGTGACAAAACTAGGGGTATTTCATCTGAAAGAAACCAAACATCTCAACAATCCAAATACTAGTTTGAAAACCCTAGAAGAGGGAATCCAATCTTTGCTGAAGAAATTGAGCTGAATGAAAGGTGAGGGATGATCACTTACTGACTCAGGAGCCTCTAAACCTTGAGAAATAATGAATTAATACTTTTGATATATTTTTGGACATTATGATGACAAAAACAAAGCAACCCTAGACCCTACCATGACCTAGATGAGGGTATGTTGACCAATTTATGACCCTAGACCATTAAATGATGACATGAACTTAAATTTGATGATGATCATGAATGGAGTGAATGGAGAAACATTTCAAACATATACATATTCAACAAACAAAAATTTATTTTAAACTGACTTTGAAACATGAAATTTTGACCTAGGACCACTACTAAGTAAACGTAAAATAGTACATTTGATCACTGAACATTTGGACACTAACATTGGCTCTATTTGGAGATGGAAGCTCCTTCAGGAGGTGTCAAGGAAACCATAGATCAGGTAGCCTCATCTATTTGGAAATGGAGTCAAAAATAGAAACTGAAATAACTTTACAAACTGAAATGATTAACTGAAACAAAAACTGACTTTGACTAAAAAATGTGACCACTGACCAAACTTAATTATGGAATAAGACCATTGGGATCTTAGGGCCTTTGCCTCGGTCTTCAAATCCTAATGATAAACAGCTGCCTACTGAATATATATATACAATCATGCGATATGATGCTTCCAGTGTAACCAATCTAGAAATGGCTACTTGCTTGAATCCTGCTCACACTTTCCTTGAGCAGGAAAAAGGAACAAAAAATGGGAAAATAAAAGTGTCCACTGAAAATGTGCTTATGATCCATAAATACAAGAATATTCATCTTCCCATATGGATTTAACAAACTGACCAAAGGATTATTAAGAACATGCAAAAAACTTACCATCGGATCATTGAAACCATGAAAAATTGCCTCTTTTGATGATTGTATCAAATCAGCAAAAGGATCCTTGAGAATATGGAAGATTGCATTGTATTTATGATCCAAGTTACAATTTCCATTGACAATTATTCCATGTTTTATACCTTGATAAATTTCACTAAAAACTTTATGATAATCCATGTCTTTTTGATGATCCTGGGATCCTTGGTTGTGCTTGAATTGTCCATATATTTTCCACTCAAAAAAAAAACATAATCCATAACTTGAACTTATAACTGAAAAAAAATTCACCTTCACTGATGACTGCAATAGAATTACCAAAGGCTCATGTAAATTCACCTCTCCTAATGATTGCAGGAAATCAACAAAAGGGTCCTTGAAGATATGAAAGATTATCATGTCTTCATGATCCAAGGGACAATTTTCATTCATAATTAGTCCTTGTTCAATCTTGTCATGATCAATTTAAACATAAAATAAAAAGGGATCAACAGGTTTGTCTATAAAAATGTCCAAATTTTCTTTGGCGCCCTCAAATATGATAGCCATATCAAGTGTATTGAGACTTTCCTTTTGTTGATCAAACAATTCTGTTTTGATCGCAATAGATAACTCTATTTGAAGATTATTATCTTGATTTTCATGATGGGAGACTATTTCTGATAGTTGATCCTCTTGCAGCTATGGGGCTTTGTCAATATGAACTAGTTCACTACTTGCACCTTGGTCAAACAAAAAGCTGAAAAACTGGCTGCAAAACTTCACCTATCTCAAGAGAAGGGACATGAATATCAACATCAATTTCTTGATTGATTTCATCTTCATATAAGAGAGAAATTTTTGATGGTTGTAAGTTTTTTACATGTTGTAAATCCTCTTGATCATCATGACAACTAACCTGAGAAGAGAATTCATAAAGTGCCTCTAACATATCCTCATCATCCATAAATTCTAGATTTTCATAAATACTTTCAATATACTGAATGAAACCCTCAAAATGATCACAACAATTTTGTACCGGGAGAAAAGATGGATAATGCACTTTATAATTCTCAAAAAATATTGTATGAAAATCCTTTAAGGAACATATGCTAGCTGATCTTAACCATTCATACCATGTTCTTGATTTGTCTTCCAGAGTAGCCATAAATATCTTCATTAAGAAATCCTCAAGAAACTTAACTTTATGTCTATGTACATGGATATGAAACTTGATCACGTGCAAGGCAACATCATCTTTCTTTTCATATTTGAACATGGGAGGATAAGATAATAAATCAACACAAGAAATAGGATTTTGAAAGCCAGGGATATGAGACTGATCCATAGGAGCATACTCGGCATTCCTTCTTGTAGTTGAATCCATCTTTGAAAACAATGAAGTCACCAAAAATTTCTTCAAGCTACCGATTTTCAAACAGTTGAGTCAACATGAAAACTATGAAATTTTGGATTCTTCAACACTGGAGCCACTAGGTGAAAGATGCACAACCTACTTGCCCCTGACCACTGTTCACCATCAGCAATCAAAATTAATCTTTATCATTATTTCCTAGGAAATATTTAACCTTCGCTCCCCACTAATGGTGCTAAAAATTTTATCACTTCCCCCCGCTTCCCAAGGCTGAGAATGGAGCTGAAGGAAGGTAACCAAAAACCAACCTTTAGGTGTGGTATCTACCCCTACCAAAACTAGAGAGGGCCCTCTCAATGTCACTTTACAACCAAAGATATGACTTAATATATTTATATTAGGCTAGTTATTATGCTTAACAGATTAGGGTTTTGTTTGTTTGAAGTTTTGATGGATAGGAATGACAGTTAGGGAACTAGGTCTAGGGTTTAGATAAGTTTTCAAAGGCTAGATTGCAGAGGTAAGGGTGGGACTAGGTAGGTAAGTTTAGAAGAATTATTAATTTGTCATTGTGTATAGGGTGAAAATAGTGAGATTTAGAATGAGCATTAAACTGAATTCATTCATCAGAAGGGCAGAGACATGTTCATGTAAATCTTTTAAAAAAAAGAGCATTGAAAGCATGATTTTTGTCTATAAACTGATAAGACTTAACATAAAGAAGCATATATGTGAAAAATGGATAACATAACATTCAACATGATATGTTTACAATTAAAAAAAATTCTCAAAGGCATACCACAAGAATCTCAACACTGTGTCTGCAACATTGTCTTTGATTTCATTAACAAAATCTTGTATAATAGCTCCACTGCAAATAACAACTATCCAACCTCTAAAACGACTTGAGGTGGAATACTTATAGAAAATAGAGTTCATGACAGCTCATAGGGCTGAAATACTATCCAAAAATCATCATAATTACATTAGATGAGTCACTTCCTAGAATCTAGGGAAGTTAGAAACTTATCCCTGAAGTTTAGCTAAAGACTAGGAGTGTGTGTCTCCTCTATTAAATTACATGTTTCCTCATCATAAGGAAAAAAAACTCAAACACATATAATCCCACCTCATGGGACAATTAGAATGGAATTTTTGGAGTTTTCTGGGCATGACAACTGTCTGAGATGAATCCTATGCATAAACGACATGCCTGTAGCAAAAATGTTGTGCCAGTTTTGTAGAAGTGTTGCACCAATTCAGGGCTTATTTTTACCCACTTTGGAGCATCCAAATGAAAATTTGAAAGTTGTGCTGAGTATCCCTGTGAGTATAGTTTCCAAAGAAATTTTAATTTTTGGAAAAAAACCCACAGGAAGGCCTCCAAAAGTGGTTTTTCCCAACCTCACTCCAGAAGCACCACGCCTGGTCCAAAACAATGGCAGAAGCATAGAAATCAGGTAGTTTTTTGCATTTTTATTCAAACCAGAGCTTGTCATGGAAAACTAAATCTAGATATGGCATGCAATAGCCAATATTCATCCAACCATGTAAAAAAATATTTATTTGGAAGCTCTAAGAGAAATTGTCGCACTGTTGCGTGACGCTTCTGTAATGACCCAATTTTCCAGATTTTTCAAAAAATAATTCTACAGAAATATAGCTCAAATATGGATCAATATCTCTTAAACCATAACGTTTATTGAAAACCTGAGAGAGGTTATTGTTCTTTGGCATGTTATGAACAAAATAATCCTCTTGTTTTCCAAAATACTTTCCCATTTTTTGAGAATCCAATTTTGAAGTTGATCTCTAACAATTTGCAGAAGTGTCACACCACTTTAGCAGAAGCATCACACCACTTTGAGAGGTAGTTTGGAGCCTTACCAAATATTTTTTTGGATGAAAGTGGTATGGTCAGAAAGCTTAGGATGTCTTCTATAATATGGAGTCATCAAGCATTGCAAACCCCTGCTCCAAACCCCTGAAAACCTGACTTGAAGACAACCTATTAAAAAGTGAAAAAAATGACCTGGAGCAACTGTATTTTAGTATTTATCTCAAATAATAACACCTGTACATGAAATGAATGAGGTTTTTATCCTTTGGCCTATTATTGACAAAAAAATCTTTCAATTTTGTAAAATTAATCTCCTTTACTTCATAAACTGATTTTGAAGAAAAAATGTCCCTATGTGCAATATAAACCCTAGCTTGATCACAAAAATCTGAAAATGATGCCATGGGTTTGAGTTGGATCAATCCTGGAATGATGACATCCCTTATTTTACTTTCTCTTCTCACCTTCCATGATTTTTTTTAGCAAAATAAAATATTAGCTTGATGGGAAGGAGGGAAAGGGTGGAATCTAGGAAAACAAGGGAAAATGGGGCAACAGTGTAGGGAGGGAAATGGAGGGGATAGGAGTTAGCGAAAAATCTGAAAAAATTAGGGGAGATAGGAGAGTATTTTAGGAACATAGTGCAAGTTTAATTCCTTGAAATGGATAAGGTAAAGAGGGGAAAAAGTCTAAAACACAGACCTAACCCATAATCTCTGCAAAAACCCAGTGAGAATTAGGGTTTGAGTGAAAATGGGAGTAATGAGAGGTATGTATGAGATATAATTATTTAGTAAGGAATATAGGTGATGTATGAAGGTTTTTATGTGATAAAACTAGGGGTTTTCCAACTGAAAGCAACCAAACATCTCTGCAATCCAAAAAATAGTTTGAAAACCCTAGAAGAAGGAATCCAATCTTTGTTGAAGAAATTGAGTTGAATGAAAGGTGAGGGATGATCACTTACTGAATTGGAAACCTCTGCACCTTGAGAAATGATGAATTGATCCTTTTGATAGCTTTTTTTACATCATGATGACAAAAACAAAGCAACCCTAAACCCTACCATGACCTAGCTGAGGGTATGTTGACTAATCTATGATCCTAGACCATTAAATGATGACTTGACCTTGAATTTGATGATGAGCATGAATGGAGTGAAGGGAGTGACATTTTAGACCTAGACATATTTAGCGAACAAAAATTTATTTGAAACTAACTTGAAACATGAAATTTTGACCTAGGACCACTACTAAGTAAACCTAAAAGAGTACATTTGATCACTAAACATTTAGACAGTAATAAACCTTACTATCACCAAGTGATGGTTTCTCGCCAGCATGATCTCCAGAGTCTGATGTGAGCATGTAGACCAAACTTATAATATCTTGGGAATACCAGGACAATATTTAAGAAGGTGGTCACCCTTACATAAATTGCAAAGGAATTTAACTTTGCGGGGATAATTGGAAGGTTTCTCCATACCAGCTTCATCGGTAGCAATTGTTTCTTGGTTTCCTCCCTTCTTATTTTTCTTCTTCTTCTCTATCCTCCTCTTCTTCTTCTTATCTTCTTGGTTACTAGAATCAATACTTTCACAAGGAAAGAAGGAAGAAAGGGATGAATAAACAACAGGTGAAGAAGGCAAAGGGCCAAATTTAAGATCAACTCGAGGTTGATATTGTTTAGGTGGAGGAGAACTTGGTTGAGAAGTAGTTTGGACATTTGGAACTAAAGGGGTCGAAAATATCCAAACTAGTAAACCAATAGTAAATCCGGGAAGGGGCAACATTTCCATATAAGGAGCACCAATATTTCCAAAAGAAGGAAAAGGACCAGGATTCCCATGAGAAGGGTTTCCTTGATTGGTAGACTCGGGAATTGTTTCCATTAGTCTCAACTTAAGGCAAACTAAGGAGATGTCTCACGGTAAGGATATTTTTCCACGACCAATTAATTGATTTTAAAATTAAAGAGATAAAATAAAACAAAGGGGTAACTAGGAAAAAGGATTTACCAAGCAACTATGAACTGTAATATAGACCTTGGTGAACCACAAACTTAACGTACGTGTAGGAAATATCTCTGAATGTTGTGTTCATTGTATCAAAATATACAAGGCGACTGACTTAGTTACCAATGGTGGGATAGGAACCTATGGTGGACTTCAAAAATATACTCAATGGTACGTGGAAGCATAGTCCATAGTAGTGTTATCTAATGTGTAACCATTCAATGAGAGCGTTCCCATATACTTTTCATGTGTGGAGAGCCATCTTATATACCTGAAGGTACGTGGAGAAATATCTGAGAAACTTATGTAGATGGAACGGGATATCACCCCCAGATTGTAAACTTGACAAAAAGTAACAGATACTACATTTAAAGATGTCAGAATACGTCGCTAACCTAGACCTCTATGTTTGTCGTTGAGTTTCAAATTATTCTTAGGTTAATTGAGGTGAATTTTAGATTTTATCTTGAATTATCTTTCAGTTTCAAGGCTCAAAACTTGATGTCACCTGAACATGCCTATGATGAAACTAACATGACAAAAATAACTATTTTCATTTTCGATGAAAGCTATCTATTGTAGGGAAGAGGTGCAAATAATGATGCAATAATATAATATGAAACAAACAAGAGCTTCTTAAATAGATATTTCAATTTCACTATTCCAATTCAATTCAAAGCATTAAAACATGCCAAACCATGCAATGTAATATATCCATGATTCCCCTGAAAACTATGCAAATGTAATCTATGCACAATTTCCTTTCCTACTATGAAAATGAGAATTCTAACTATGAAAATGTGAGATATGCAAGATAATTCTTCAAAATAAACACAAGAGAATTCCAATGAAATCAAATGTAATGTGATATTTCATGAACAGAGGAATCAAACTAAAATTGCGTCAAAATTTAAAAAGTTGAAAGAGATATCACTGAAAGGCGACTAACACTCATACACAATTCAACGCCCCCCCAACGACTAGGGGGGAATTTTTTTTGTAAAAATAAAAGAAAAAATATACAATTTTGCACTAGGGAATTCCAAATTCACACGCAAAACCTTAGATGCAAATGCAAATATTTTTCTTTTCAAGTCTCTTAATTTTCGAAAATGAAGAAAACTAAGATGCGAAGTTTAAACACCGAATCAAATAAAATTTTTAGAATGAGGACTAGAATACAATTCATCCAAGAAACAAATGATCAAAATAATTAAGTTTTCCAACAACCTAATGATAAGAACAAAGGAAATATTTAAACAAATCCTTACCAAAGGTATCAAAACAAAATAAAACCAAATGTAGGCTTCATAAGGACCAAAAGACACACAAGAATCAAGGAAGAGTAGCCGGAAGCAGTCTTATCAGAGATAAAATCAAGAAAAAGGAAAATTCATGCATGACCAAGGGAGAACGCAGGTGCAGAAGAGGCACCAGATACTTGCAATGCAGGCACAAATAGGGCTCTGCAAAGGTGCAATGCTTTGTCTCTAGACCAAAGGGAGTGTTGGTCAAGAATAGGAGAGTTCTGAAAAAAAAATTGCAATTGAGACTCAATGAAAGGTCTTCCTAGGTATGTTCTTGACTAAAGATTACACTGAAGGTCTGAAGAAGATGTGAAACAAACACTAAGAACAAAGAAACCACCAAAGGAATATACCCATCCCCAGTTGAGTCACTAATTTGTTATAAAAAATCTACGACTGTGGATAGAAGTGTCTTCCCCATATTAGGTGGCTTAGTCTAGAACAACAGAAGGACAAAGTAGCCATTGTTTCCATTAAATAAAATAGATAATGGGATGAAGCCTACCTCTAATCCAACATATGCTTAAATCCTTTCGTGGCTTGAATTCTCCAATACTAACCCTGTTGGGATGGGGTCCCCTAAGGGCATGTTTTTGTATAATTTTGGGTTAAATTTTGTGAAACGCGTTGCACGCAAAAGTCAAGAGCCTTTGGGGTGGGTAAAATATCCTTTATAATTGTAATGGGTAAAAAGGGGAAACCATGAGTCTAAAAACATAGTTTGAGACCATGGTATGTGCGTGTCAAAGTCTTATAAATATGTAAGAGTGAAGTCGAGTAAAGAGTTAGATAGATTGAGAGTTGGTTTTCTACTAATGAATGTTTTGATCTAAGTTTTGGGGAAGTCTGTGATCGGTCTAGGTAGAAAGGCTCCTGCTCGCTGTGTGCAAGGAATCTGCTGTTGTGTGCATAGACGAAAGGGAATGTACTGGGATAAAGACTGATTAATAAAGAAGAAATTTTTGTGAACTCTGTTGTAATTTATATGTTATGCGTGATTATGTTTCTTATCTGTTAATCTATTTCTTTTGAATGTGTATTTATCTGAGTTAAGTATTTGTGAAAAGATCTCTGTGTTTGTGAAAGGATTACAACTTCGTTAAGGATTTTACTGGAAATTTCTATGTGATTGCGCGAGTATCATTTCTTCTCTGATAAGAAAGATCTAACTGAGATATAATATTCTGCTTAGGCATATATGTTAAGGGTTTTTATCTGCACTTAGCTCTGGTTTCTTGTGAAGTCTCACGTAGACAGATAAGCATTAAATCTCATAATTAAGGTTAAAACACACATCAAACGCTCCCTCAGGCTACAGAAACCTGGTTCTAGCACCCACCTGGTTCTATCATTGCCGAAAGGGCCAGTAGTTGGAGGGTTTTGTTGGTTGCACATAACACTCTAAACCTAGGTCGGGACCCCTCAAGCCAAAAAATGGTTTCGTTGCTAGGAAAAAGATCTATTTAAGGGAGATTTGATGTCATGGCATCTCACGAAGAACGAACTACAAGATTGGCTTGATAAGAAGGTACACGAATTTGAAATCCAAGAAAATTGAAACCCTAAGTTGGTTTTTGAAGATTGGGAACAAAGGTATATCTATAAAAAGGTCCAAAAAAATTTATTTGCTTCCTTTTCGACTAGTTACAAGAGTGGTTATCTCGGTTGACTGAGTTTCAAACCTGCGCAAAGGACGACGAGATCACCAGGTGGACTCCTGAGTTGGTTTAGCAGTTGGAATTATAGCAATAAAATTACCTGCATAGTATATTATAGGATCGATAGAATTTTGAGTGGGTTTGTGACTAAATTTTCTATTAACACTTTTGTATCGTATTCTGAAGCTTAAAGAAGGTTTTTCAAAGGTGCTAGAGGTAAGTTTCTATGCTCATTGAAATTTTGGATTAAAATGATTTTATGTGAAAAGGGTACTCTATGCAACCACATTGAGTAAATGTCTCGAAGAGGATTGACTACCTGCAGGTGAAAAAATTACAAGGTAGACCTAGAAGAAGGTTTTGTTTATATCCATCTAAAAGGTAAATCTGACAGTGACAAGGAGTCTGAAACAAGTAGCTCTGGTGAACTTGCGCACTCAGAAGAGGAGGGATTGCAGGATCAAAGTATTTTTGGTTCTTTGGCCATAGTTCAGATTCCATCCACTCCACTCCCAAATTCATCTCACTCTAGAAAGTCATCCACTCCACCTCCACCTCCACCACCAGAAGTCGATATGGATACTTCCATAAAGCTGCAGAATTTCAAGGGTGTTGGGAATGAATATGTTAAACAATTTTGGTTCGTCGCAGATGTTGTGTGTACAATGCAGCAGATGAATAATGGTATTATTAATAAAGCACAGTTGGCTACTGCATTTCAAGAATGCGCATTCGATTGGTACATGAGGTATATGGAAACCAACCCTAATGCAATGATTGATGAGCTTAAAACTGCATTGAAGGAGAAATTGAAAAAGCCAAAATCATACTCTCATTGCGTGATTGAATTTAAGGAGATCCACCAAGAAGTGAATGAATCTATATGGGAGGTAGATAAATGATTGAAGCGCACCATCAGGGATGGAGGATTTACTATTGATGACACACATCACAAACAATGGTTCATTGTTACTTTGTGGCCGCATCTACGCCAGTCCTTAAACCAAAAGAAGCTTGCGACAAAGGCTGAAGTTGTGGAGATCACCATGAAGTTGGAAGGCCCACCTATACCAACTACATGGGTTAGGGCCAAGAAAATCCAAAGTGATTTAGTTTCACTACACTTATAAATACAAAATATGTGAAAAGAGAAGGAAAAGGATGTGTGCGCAGGAGTATGTTGCACGTGCTGTAAAGATGAAGGGCATCACAAGGATGATTTTCTTGTATATAATAACTATCTGGAGGTTGGAGGACCAAGTCCGATTAAGACTGGGGTAGGGCCTAGTGAAGTTACCAAACTATGGTGCACGATTTATCAAGAAAATGGATTGCACACGAAAGACTTCTACCCTAGGCTTGGTAAATATATTTTGGAGCTACAAAAACCTCACTGCACATTTTTTCGATATGTGGGACACGATGAGAAGAATTGTCACAGAATTGATTTGATGATTGAGATGGCTATTCGTATAGATTGCAGGCCAAGGGTAAAGGACCGGATTCGCCTGCATCGTCGTCTGGGCGTGGTTGATTTCGAGGCAGAGGACGAGGAAAAGGAGGAGGAGCTGGTCGTGGAAGGGGAAAAATAATTTGTTATAACTATGGAGAGGTTGTTCATTATGCGTGCGAATTCCTGAACCCAACATAACATTCTTTTAAGTATTGTAGACATTTTGATCATGTTCTTGAAGATTATCCTATATTGTTTTCAAAAATGCAGCAAACGAAACTGCAAACACCTGCACAAAATGTTAAAATGATGAGAGTGGAACTGAAAACTGAAGAGCATAGCATAAATATTGTGACCAGAAGCAGTGTAGAAACTGGAGAAGATAAAGCAGAAGGTAAAGGAGCTATCATATATGTTTGGGTCAGGAGAGCTCCTGCGAAAAAATAAGGGTTTAATCTACAAAGGGAGAAGGAAACCTTTGTCACACCAAAGAAGGACTTCGCGGATTCTGGCACCTCTAAAGTACCAAGAAAACCTACCATGGATACCGTCTAAGGGTCCGAGCTTGCAGAGATGAAACCGTTCTTGTAGGCCTGTATCAAGCTTCTCGGCAACAAGAAGGCAATTGAGAATCTTCAAGCTCCGAATAATAGATGTGTCATGAAAGAACAACTTCAGATGGAGAAAAATGTTGTCAATAACATTTACAATAACAAGAGAAGAACTAGACGAGAGATGTGCTTGACTACTAAGATAGGTGAGTTTTAAATAGAACAGGTCATTTTGGGTCTGGGCTCTGATATAATCATAATACCAAAGCACACTTGATAGAAAATGGGAGAGCCCAAATAGGAATGGTCTGCAATATAGCTGCACTTGGGAAATTAGTATAATATTATCCCAATTGGTAGACTTTTTGGGGTCATAGTTGATATTGAAGGAGTTAAGGAACTATTTGACTTTGAATTTATTCAAATTTTTGATGATTCAAATCCATACCCTACATTGTTGGGTCTGGATTGGGCTATTGACATGGATGCTATCATCAACCTCAAGTACATAAGTATGGTATTTGAAAACAATAGAACCAGGGTTGTGGTCCCACTAGACCCTGGAGAAGGATAAAGATACATAGAACCAGTGCATGCAGAAGAGGACGTTGATCATATCTACAAGATAACTACGAGAGATGAAGATTGAATCAATCCAAAAATATATGGTAGGCTTAGCTGGGATAGGGATAGTTCATGCCACTTAGACTCAAATGAGGAATTGGAGAATTTGCATAACCATTTGCATGAAGTCCCTACACTGTGCTACAACCGAGTCACCAGATCTCTGCAATGCATACCCTCTGAGGTTCGGGAATTACCTTATTATGATGGAGTAGGCAGTGTCAATTGTTTTTTAGATGAATTCGAAAAGGTTGTTCCAGAGACACAATGGTTCTATGGCTTGACTTAGCTCTGTGCTCAACCCCAATGCGCTGGTGGGAAATGCACAAGGATAACTTTACAGATTGGGATGTACCCACATGATGGAATTTCAACTTAGAAAACCAGATACCCGGTTAGAAGGAACCTATGAAAGCAAAGAAGATCTGACCACGCATTTAGCTAGGTGGACTACAGCTTGGGGAGAAGAGCTACAACCAGGATGGGTGCATACATTCATTCATACTTTAAGTCGGATACCTATGAATTGGTACCTAGAGGTTGAGCTGTGACGTGGTATGAAAGAATGGGTTGCGCTAAGGGAAAGCTTTGTTTTAACCTTAAGTTTTGAGAGTGGATTCCCATGAATCAATATTTCCTTACACACAATTCAAGAGGTGGTCTTTGACATGCCAGAGAAACTAGAATAACAAGCCCTACCATCATGGGATGCATAGATGAAGGATATAGTTGAATTCCAGAATGTGAATATTGAAGATAATCAGGAAGACCCAAGAAACATCAATATCCCTGTGTCTGAAGGTCAGCGTGTAGTTGTTGGGCCTGTGGTTGAATTGCTAGATGTGACTGGACCCATGAATATTAGGAAAGTCAACATTGGAACAAAAGAGAAACCTACGATTTCCAAAATAGGGGATTTTTGGGATTAAGATACAACAGATAAGGTCTTAGAGCTGCTCGCTGAATATCAGGACTTATTTCCCATAAAATTTTTAGAGTTAAAATTTATTGTCGGGGATATTGGGGTGATGAAAATCACTTTAAATCCAGATGCTAGGCCTATCAAGTAGCACCCTTACAGGTTGAATCCTAAGTATAAATAGAAGGTTAAGGAGGAGCTGGAGAAAATGGTTGATGCATGGATCGTTGAACCAGTAGAAGAATTCGATTGGATAAGCCCGATGGTGGTCCCAGAAAATAAGAAGAAAGGAGAAATTAGGATTTGCGTGGATTTGTGCAAGTTGAATAAATCCCTGTGTGCATGAACCTTTTCCAACTCCATTTTCTGATGAAGTATTGGATAATGTAGGAGTGCAAGATGCCTACTCATTCACTAATGGATTTTCTAGATACCACCAGATAAGAATCATGCCTGAAGACCAAAGTAAGAAAACCTTTGCAATGGAATGGGGATCATTCCAATATACAGTAATTCCATTCGGTCTGAATAATGTGCTAGCTATATTCTCACGCATGGTGGTAGTTGCGTTTAAGGAGTATATACATAAGTTCTTAGAAGTATATTTTTATGACTGGACTATATTTGGATTATTGAAGAAGCATGTTTTAAGTCTACGCTTGATGCTAGATAGACTTGTCAGAAGCATCATATCTCATTGAATTTGAAGAAGTGTATATTATGTGTCCCTTTCGGGATTTTTTTGGGTCATATTGTCTGTCAACAAGGATTGATGGTCAATCTAGCTAAGATTGCTATTATTGTTAACCTGGAGGCTCTAACAAATGTGAAGCAGTTGCGGTCAATTTTGGGTCATACTCGCTATTACAGAAAGTTTATTCAAGGCTATGTGTTGATTACTGTGTCGATGGAGAAATTGTTGAAGAAGGACATCTCCTTTTTTTGGGATGAGGACTTCTAGAATATTTTAGAGTTGCTTAAGGAGAAAATGGTGATTGTACCTATATTGGTATTTCCATATTAGACAACATAATTCCATGTACACATGGATGCTTCGTGTATCATGCTAGGACTTGTAATCATGCAGCCAGGAGTTGGAGATATTGATCACCCAATTGCATTTGCAAGCAGGAAATTGTTAAGTGTTGAGTGCAACTACTCGACAACAGAGAGAGAAGGGTTAACTATGGTCTATGCGCTACAAAAATTTCGTCACTATTTGTTGGGAGAATAGTTTAAGATGTTCAATGATCACTCTTCTTTGAAGTACATGGTCAACAAGCTTGTGTTGGGGGGGGGGGGGTAGATTTGTAGGTGGCTCTTATTATTTTGGGAGTATGATTTTGAGGTGATTGTAAATCCAGGGAGATTGAATGCAGATCTAGATCATTTATCGTGCATTGAAATTGGATTAGATCTAACTAGATAAGAGGACAGATTACCATATGCACAACTATTTTCCATTAAAGTAGTCGATGACCACTTCACAGATATTATCCACTTTTTGACCACTGGAAATGCACCTACAGAGTATACAGTTAAGAAAAATAAAGAATTGGTCTTGCGCGCAAAAAAATTTACTTTGATTGTTAGCCAGTTGTATAAGATGGGAGTTGATGAGGTATTGAGGTGCTATGTGCCATATTTTGAAAGATAGAACATCCTAGTAGAAGCACATGCAGGGGTTGCGGGAGGTCACCATGCAAGAAAGCCAACTGCGTAGAAAATTTTGAGGATTTGTTTTTGGTAGCCTATGGTGCAGAGTGACGCAAAAGAGTATTTTCACACTTGTGATGTGTGTCAAAGAATGGGGAAACTCTAGCGTAGATATGAAATTCCACTGCAACCATAAGGTACTTTGCAGGCTTTTGATAAATGGGCCATTGAATTTGTAGGAATGATCAACCCTCCCAGGAAGAAGACTAGTTCATGCTATATCATTACTGCGATGGATTATTTGACCAGATGGTTAAAAGCTAAGCTTGTGAAGGATTGCAGTGAAAAGACAGTTGTGCACGTCATTTTTTAGAATATATTGACAAGGTTTGGGTGTCCTAAAATATTAATGAGTGACCAGGGTACATATTTTGTGAATGAGACCATTCAAGCCTTGAAAATGGAGTTTAAGATGCACCACCAGAAGAGTACATTGTATCATCTACAAGAAAATGGCACAGCATAAGCCTTTAATTATATTTTTGAGAATGCACTCACAAAGGTTTGCAATGCTAATCAGAATTATTGGGATGTGTGCATCCTTGCAGTTCTGTAGGCATATAGGACTACATGTAAGAAATTGACCGGATAGGCCCCTTTCAGGTTGGTGTATGGAAAGGAAGTTGTTATGCCAATGGAGTATATTGTCCCAAGTTTGCGAATTGCAGCGGTAGCTAACATGGATAATCAAGATAGTATGGAAGAGCGATTGTCCCAACTTGTTGCACTGGAGGAGGACAGATTCATTGTTGGCTTCCATCAACAGGTGCAGAAGGCACGTGAAAAATCTTGGCATGATAGGCACATTAGACCAAATATTTTCAAGGAGGATGATTTAGTTTTTTTGTATGAAAGCACGTTTACACGCCACCCAAGTAATTTCAAAATGCACTGGCTTGGACCTTATGTTTTCAAGGAGATTATGGAAGGAGGTACGATATGTCTGGCTACCTTAAGTGGAGAAGTCCTTCCTGGATACGTGAATGGAATTCGGTTGAAGCCATATAGGGATGATCCCATCCCTGCGCAAATGAAATGACTATATGGCCGGAGAAGTGTCTTATTACCCCAGACAGTTGTGAGAGGGTGTAGGACCATAAAGAAGTATGTCAAATGTTGGCGAAGTATGCCGATGCAATGAATATTGAGGAAGCAAACGTATGTGTGACAACCATCGCAGATGGGCCAAAAAATAGTCGTTGGAACAATTAATCTAGATAAGACAACTTTATTATTGTTTGGAGGAGAGGCTAAACTCCATTTATGGAGGATATTATGCCAGATTTGGAGTCTTTTTAGCATTTATGAGGATGCATCAATGGAAATTAGGTCATTTTGGTCATGCCATCGCTATAAATATGGTAGGAAGGGTCACATTAGTTCCCTTTTCTTTCCAAGAGATATGTGTATATTACTCTCATTGTGTTTGCGTAAGTGTATGTCTAAGTACCCAAAATACTTTCTCGAGACACTGCGCAAACAAGGGTTAGGAAATTTAATCCCTCCAAGTATGACTGCTACAAAACCTACCCCCTCTGTGACGTCACAGCCTCAGAAAAAGAAGACAGGGTAGACCTCGAAGACTAGGAAGTCTTCATGCAAGAAGACTTCAAAGCCTAAGTCGACCCCGACTGAGTGACATAAGAGACCAATGGATGAAGTGACCAAAGTAACCACGAAGAGGATGTTGTCGAAGAGATCGATCTAATGTCACAGCTAATGAAGTATATGGCACCGCATAAGCCATCTGTGAAAATTACAAAGGACTTGGATAAGGTCAAATACCATATCAACACGCCGCTACTCCTATAAAATGTACCCTTTGAAGGAGACATATTTGCAAAGGTTCCTTTACTCAAATTGGAAGAATAGGACCTGACTAACCACTGGAAGTTCCTTGAACTTGTGTCATCAGAGTATTTGGAGTAGGTACCTTATGATGTAGGAGTCATCAAAGTCGAGCTAAAGACATGGGCATTGGGGTTGCAGTAGTCCAAGCTTCTTGACCTTCTAAACATCCTACATTTTGGGCACAACACCATAAATGACATTTGTCTGTGCTAGTTTCTTTCCCTGGTGCATGATAATTTTTTGTGGCTAGGAGAGCCCATTTTGATCGATGATATGCCGATTCATTAGATCACCATGTTGCCATAAAAAGGGGAGGATCCAGGGGCAACCTTTGGAGGAAAGGGATTTCAGAAAAAGGTCACCAATGAGGTGAAGAAATATTATGGGGTAAATAGGAACACCCACAGCTTTGTTTTTGTAGACATCAATTCCCTGAAAATTAAAATTTCCACCTTGATCCTTGCCTGCAAAATGATCAAAAAATGTCGCACAACGAAGGTGCCTACGTATGTAATTAAGCTAGTTGTACAGTGCATGAAAGGGGTACAATATAATTGGTCAAAGTACCTTTGTAATGAATTTCTGGAAAACATTCGCGAGGCACAATAAGAGATCAAGAAGTTTTATTATGCTTTGATGTTATTGTTGGTCACGCTGATCGATTGGAGACCGCCGTCGTAATCGCAATTGCCAGACATTGAACCTGATCTATGTGAAGCTTCCAAGTATGCGTCCCTATGGAACTCAAAGTTGCCATCCATAATAACATAAAATCAAGTATTCTAGGTGTTGTTTGACGCAGAAATATTTCAAGCGGTTTATTCCAAGCCAGGACTGTCACCTACGTTGTACGAGCAGTACAAGCACATTGAGAACTTCAAGGCTACCGTACATAATGTGCACGTCCATGTGAAGAAATACATGGCAGACATATGGTATGAGCTACCATACATGGTCACGAAGGATGACCTTGTGTGCACGATGATTAAGTGGCCCCATTATGGCTTGAAGAAAGCATAGTTGGTGGTGCATCGTCCTCAGTGCCACCAAAGACCCCAAAGAAGCCACACATGCCGAAAGAGCACCCAAAGGATGCAGAGAAGGACCAAGAACCAACCACTACGAAAAAATAATGGAACTACAAAGTGATGATGAGATGGAAGAGAAGGATGGAGACAATGCCGAGGCATCGATAGACACACGTCACATAACCAAAATAGGGCCTCAGACCACCCTGGGGTCATGCACAAAAAGAAAATATTCTAAGAAAACCAGGACTGATCCATTGAAACTCATTAAGGATGATTTTGAAAAGATCAGAGACACAATCTAGGTGGTTACTGAAGATGTATGGACCAAAGTCAAGGCACAGTATAAATCAGTCCTTGATGACGTGCAGTAAGGGCTCCAACAACTCAAAATGCAAGCGAGTGACATACAAGCGAGCCTTGGTCAAGCGAGCACAAGACAAGTGAGCAAGCTAAGAATTTGACATCCACCCGAGTCTAAAAGCTACATATTTCAAGTTTCAGATGTTGCACTTCAAATTACATATTTCAAGCTACGCACGGTCATTCCCGAATGCTCTGATGTCAGGATTGATTTGGCTATGTTTCCCAACGGAAAGTTGCATGTTATTCACATGATGATCACAGATGAGTTGCAGTACAGAGAGTATAAGGCCTTCTAGGACACCGCGATAGTATAGCACCAAGCCCCCTCAACACTTCAAGGAAAAAAACTAGCAGAGGATGTGCACCGTGCCACTAAAATACAGCATGAACAGTTAGAAACTCTGATTGATCAGTTGTGCTCGGGCCTCCCGAAAATCACAGTACCAACTACTGTAACACCTACGGTAAAATTAGAGAACTTAGTAGACATGCTCAAAGCCTCACGATCATAAATCACAATAGTCTGAGCAGAAATTGAGCAGAATATCACCAATTTGCAGATGAAGTTGTAGCCTGAGATGCCTCCAGAGGTTCACGTACAACCCACCAAGGTATTTCAGGAGTCAACTGCTAATATTACCGTTGTTGTGGATGCTTGCAACCGATTGCTAGAGGAGTCCATGGGAATTTTGACATTCGTCTAAGATGACCCTGTTGCATAGCAGCTAAAGATGGATCTGCGGGCTAGACAACACAATTCAATGACATCTGGGTCACTGTGTTGACCCTGGCGCCAGGCCAGCGATTGGACCGCTTGCAGGAAATTCGAGCCATCTAGGAAGAGATCAACACACTGTGCTAATGGGAGTAGTTTATCAACAATAGAATGAAACCTTGGGCTAAGGAAGCCTTGCAACTATCCCAAAATGTAGATGGTTCCCTCTAAAGCCTACAAAATACCCAGAGGAGTATCAACCTGGCAGCTGAGGGCCCAACTATAGATAAACTGGACGAAGAAGCGCAGAATGTTTCCGCACAAAGCACATAAGTCATTCAGCCACTAAATACTTCCATTCAGGTGCCAAAGGAGAATATGTAGGAACCATGACCAAAGTGACTCGAGACGAGTCACTAGATTGTGTTGGGGGCCTGTTGGGATGGGGTCCCCTAAGGGAACGTTTTTGTATAATTTCGGGTTAAATTTTGTGAAACACATTACGCACATAATTCAAGGGGATTTGGGGTGGGTCAAAGCATCTTTATATTTGTAATGGGTAAAAATGGCAACCATGAGTCTCAAACCATGGTTTGAGACCATGGTATGTGCACATCAAAGTCTTTTAAATATGTAAGAATCGAGTCGAGTTAAGAGATAGATAGGTCGAGAGACGTTTTTCTGCTAATGAATGTTTTGATCTAAGTTTTGGGCAAGGTTGTGATCGGTCTGGGTACAAAGGCTCTTGTTGGCTATGTGCACAGAGACCTAGTCCTGAGTTATGAGCAATGACTTTGTTGTTTTGTGCGCAAACAGAAGGGAATGTACTGGGATAAATATTGATTAATAAAGAATAAGTGTTGGTGAAATCTATTGTAGTTTATATGTTATTCATGATTATGTTTCTTATCTGTTAATTTGTTTCTATTGAATGCGTATTTATCTAAGTTAAGTATTTGCGAAAATATCTCTGTGTTTGTGAAAGGATTACATCTGTGTTAAGGATTTTACTGGAACTTTCTATGTGATTGTGCGAGTATCGTTTCAGCTCTGATAAGAAATATATGAATGAGATATAATAATCTGTTTAGGAATATCTGTTAATGGTTTTTATCTCCACTTAGATCAAATTATTGTGAAGTCTCACGCAGAAAAATAAGAATTAAATCTAATAAGTAAGGGTAAAACACACATCAAAGGCTCCCTCAGGGTGCAGAAACCTAGTTCCAACACTCCCCCATACTTCTTCGGGTGATACTTTAGTTTGTGAAAGAAAATCATTGCCAAAAGGGAAAATAGTTGCAGGGTTTTTTTGGTTGCGCAGAACACTCTAAACCTAGGTCAGGATCCCTCAAGCCAACAAGCACCCATTTCAAAAATTAGAACCTGATGATCTACGAAATATATGTAGCATCATATAAATACTTCATTAAATGGATGAACATGGAATTGAAATACATGAAATCATAACATCACAAAGACATAAACAAAGAACTCTTTGCATTAATATAAATGGAAAGAATTACAACCAGTAATTGAAGTTGATCTTGTAGAAGAGCTCCGCCAGGCTCACTTCTTCCTTCATTGTCACAAAGTGCACCTCTATTCACCCTAATGCATGGAATGTTAACTCTTTACAAAAAGAGCATGAAGGTATAATTTTATTTCCAAAATCCAACCCCTAGCTTATGGATGACCACAAATATATAAGTGAGGGGAGTAAGTTGGGAGCTCTTATCCATTTACCAATAAAGGGCTTGAGATACACTCTTGATAGGAGGATGGGATCAAAGGATACGAGATGGAAAATCCAAGGTAAGATAGGATAGGATCCAAAATTTTTATATGAGGTAAATGGTTGTAACAAATTCTAGAAGCTTATAGAAAAACAGGCTGCAAGAATTTATCTCTTTTTCACAAATTTTTAGAATCAATTCAAGTGCATAGTGGAGCAACCTATAAGACGCAGGCCAAAATGGAGCAACCTGTAGGTAAAACTTGTCTAGTAGGAAGCTAGGGAGCATTGGCCCTTAAAATGACTGAAACAAGGTGTTTTCATGCAAAAAAATTGGGATATGAGAGTGTCATGCATAGGGATTTGTGCTATGATGATGTCAAGGGGTAAAAGGACATTGATTGATCCAATTCGTAGGCTAACTAACTAGATGTGACAAAATTTCCTATAAAAGTAGGAGGAGTATCTTCCACTGGTATATTTTCATATAATAATGGGTATCCATAATCCTTGAATATGAGTCCATTTTAAGCTCTCTATGGGAAGAGTTGTAATACTCCTATCAACTGGAGTGATCCAGTGAATATGGTGTTGATTGAACCAGAAATGTTGGCTGAGATGGAGCAAGAGATGCAAGTTATTAAGAGGAAATTAAAGGAAACACATGATGGGAAGAAGATTTAAGTAGATCAACATAGAGCATTCAAGGAGTTTTAGGCTAGGGAGCATGTGTACTTGTGCATCAAGCCCAAGAGGATCTCCTTGAGGATTGGGTCATGTTCCAATTTTCCACCTCAGTATTGTGGTACTTTTGAGATCCTTGCCAAGGATTGGACCAGTGGCCTACATACTTGCACTTCTATCAACAATGAAATTACATAATGTTTTCCATGTTTAATTGCTTAAGATATATGTACAGGATGTTGATAATGTGATTGATTGGTCTGTATTGTAGGTGGAACTATAGGAATAATTCTAGGCAAAGTCACAATGCATGTTGCAATGGAAATATTTCATGCTCCTGATGAACCAAGCAATAGAGCAAGTTAAAGTGCAGTTGAAGCACTTAGGGCTGACAAAGCTACATGGGATATGGATGATCATATGTGGGCTTTGTATCCTTCCTTATTTTTTGGTTGAGAAGATGTATTTGGCATATTTATTTTGGTTATGTGTGTGTGTGTATTGAAATACTGCAATGATTTATGTTATAAAGATACAATAAACAGTATGATGGTCATGGTTTTCAACAATTGTTTATTATAAATACTGCATCAAGTTGTGTTTATGAAGCTCCATAAGCAATATGTGTTGTTGGTAATAAAAATCATAGAACACTGAGGGCGGTCTTCCCCCAAGGGGTAGGAGTTTGTAACAACCCTAGTTTAATTTTTCATGTAAATAAAATAAAAACCAATGTCATGCAAATTGAATGGTGGGTAAAAATTATAGTGGGCATCACTTGTGGTTTATTCATGGCTTTAGAAATTGGCAATGGTATTGGAAAAAAAAAAGAGGCAAGAAATGGAATTTAATTAAGGAAACAAAGGAAAATAGGAGAAAATGAAGGTCAAGAGACACAAATATGCATTCAAAGGAAATTAGAGAGAAAATGGAGGAAAACGAAGAAAAAAGGAGAAAGGAAAGGAAGACGCTAGACATCAATGATAAAAAGAAATCAGAGAAAAAATTGACAACTTTTGGTATTTTTTGGCTCAATTCTTATTCATTCAATCTCTCTTACACTTTTTCACACTTAGAGCATTCTTGGAGCATCCTAGCATTCACTTGGACTTCAAGAGTAGAAAGTGTTACACTAATTTTTGGTCATC
Source organism: Pinus albicaulis (assembly GCA_034641835.2). Classification (NCBI taxonomy): domain Eukaryota; kingdom Viridiplantae; phylum Streptophyta; class Pinopsida; order Pinales; family Pinaceae; genus Pinus; species Pinus albicaulis. The sequence goes on from CM076575.1 coordinate 1,545,492,658, forward strand.
TAACCATTTACAATTAGATGGATCGAAATACACCATGTAAGACCAATTTTACCATTGTAAAATTTCTTTCACTATAAGAAATAATTTAATAAACCATAGTTTATTAAGTTATTTCTAGTCCAAACAAGAAACCCCATGAGGAATAATTAAATAAATCCTTATTTATTTGATTTTCCTCTAGGAATAATTAATTAAACCATTATTTAAATAATATTCCTCATCATATTTAACCCAATTAAAGATAAATAATTAGATAAGGCATTATTTTCTTATTATTCTCAGGTAGCCCCGCCGCATCATGTGGTATTTATTCTGCCATTCCCCCCATCTTTCATTCTAACGAAGACATTATGGAAGCAATGATCACCCTTGAATTTCCTTGGGATGATATGCACCACCATGCGCACTTCCTTCCACAACAGTCCCATGATCAGTATGTTGTGGAGTCCAAAGACTTCATCTCTGATGAGGTTGATTGATTTAGAAATCCCATTCCCGCACCTGATGCTTTCGAAGAAGGAAATATGGAAAATATCTCTCCTACAATTAAAATCAACATTTCTAATAAACCAAGGATATAAGAAAACATCGCCTTGGGGGCACATTTCACCCCGGAAGAAATTGAGGCTTGCATTAAGTTATTCAAGGAATTTCATGATGTTTTTTACTTGTCCTATTCATAGATGCCTGGACTTGATCCTGCCATTGTCGAACACCATATCGATACATGGCCTAATTCCAATCCTGTCCGTCAAAAGTTGAGACCCATTTATCCTTCCCGAAAAGATGCTATCAAAGCTGAAATCGACAAACTCAAGCAAGATGGTTTTATCTATCCCAATGAATACACCACTTGGGTCTCTATCCTGGTTCCCATTCTTAAGAAACAAGCCACCATCCATGTCTAAACTGACTTTCGCAACCTGAACAAATCTTGTCCCAAAGACAACTTCCCCACACTGTTCATTAACTAGATCATAGATGAGTGTGCAGGGCATGAGGTTCTATCCTTTATGGATGGTTTCTCCAGATACAACCAGATAGCTATCTGTCATGCTGATCAGTTAAAGGTTTCATTCATTAGTCCGTGGGGAAATTTCACTTATAGGGTCATTTCATTCAGCCTAAAGAATGTCAAAGCCACTTTTCAGCGGGCCATGTCATACTATTTCCATGCCCTGGCTCATATTATCCTTGCCAACCTTGACGACCTTAATACTCGTTAGAGGCATCGGGCGCAATATCTCCATGATTTGCGTATCGTATTTCTCCGATATCGCAAGTATAATATCTACTTCAACCCACTAAAGTGTGTATTTTATTTCCCCGTCGGCTGTCTATTGGCCTTCATTGTGTCCAAATATGGTATAACACTTGATCCTCAAAGTTCAAGCCATCCTTAAGCTTCCTATTCTGTGTACCTTACGCCAGTTACAAAGCCTCCAAGGCAAAGCTAACTTCCTTCGTCGGTTAGTCCTTAACTATACCACCACTACACATGGATTTCTAAGACTCCTTTGATCTAACATTCCATTTGTTTTGGATGACCATGCTCAACAATATTTTGATTCCCTTAAACATGCTCTCACTTCTGCTCCCTTGATTAGTCCTCCTAAATTTGAGAGGGATTTCATCTTGTACGTCTCATCCTCCACCCATTTGGTCGTTGGGGTCCTTATATAGGAAGACGACACCGGAAATGAAAATGTTATCTATTATTTCAGTAAGAACCTTGTGGATCCCCCTTTGTCATACTCGCATGAAGAGAAGTTAGCACTAGCTGTTTTGTTCTCGGTCCAAAAACTTTGTCATTATATCATTATGCGTTCCACCAAGGTTGTGACCAATTCGAACCCTATGGACTTCCTATTGAGTAGATGGATCATCAATGGGAAGTATGGCCATTGGATTGTTATCCTTCAGGAGTTCAATCTCGAATTTATCACACTCAAGAGTAAGAAAAGCTTAGCCCTTGTTGATATAATTTCTAAATTGCCTACTGGTACGCAAGATCCGTCAGTTAATGATGATTTGTCGATGAACACTTGTTCACCATTACTTCGGATGACCCATGGTATAGCAACATCCTTACCTACCTGCGAATCCAAAAAAAATTCTTCCCATCTTGATCATGATGCTTGATGATATATATGACACCAAGTCCCCCGTTATCTTCTCATTGGCGACGATCTCTATCGTCGCGGTGTTTATTCTGTCCTTTGTGATTGTCTCACACATGTTGAAGTTGAGCAAGTCCTTAATTCCTACCATAGCGGTGCTTTTAGTGGCCACCTCTCTGGTTTGGATACTACCCAGAAATTCATGCACGCTGGGTATTTTTGACCTTCTCTCTTCGGTGATTGCATTGAAGTAGTCAAACATTATTCCAACTGCCAAATTTTCGCTCCAAAGGCATGAGATCCTCCTGCCCTCCTCCATCATGTCATCTCGGCTGGTCCCTTCTGCAAGTGGGCCATTGAATTTATGGAGTATCAACCCCCATCTACTGGTAACCACAACTATATCATTGTGGCGGTTGAATATTTCACCAAATGGGCTGAGGCCATGCCAACGTTCAATAACACGGCAGCTACCGCAGCTCTATTTTTCTTTAACCATGTTATCGATCGATTCAGGGTTCTAAAACAATTGGTCTCTAACCATGGCTGACATTTAGAAGATGAAATATGGCGTGAGATATCCTATTTTTTGGGCTTTGAGCACCAACATTCATCGTCCTATTACCCCCAAGGTAATTTTCATGTTGAAGCGGCCAATAAAATCGTTAAGACTATGCTTCAACAAATGGTGAATAAGCACAAAACAAACTGGCACCTAATGCTCTCCCCTACTGATGAGCTCCATCTTTAAACATATTTGGAGGGATTAATGGCCACCTTTTTTCCTTCTTAGATCTCTTTTTCTTGCATTTTTATTATTATTTGGTTTTATGATGCTACTATAGGTGGCGATTAAGGCTAACATACTCTAAGTGCCTAATATGAGGCTAAGTGCAGAAAATCATGAATTAGTAGCATTTTTATAAGGATTTTATCATAAAGACTTGGAGGAGACAGCAAAGAGAAATTATAGGAGGATTTTACACCCTCCTTAACTCTCAAAGGCAGCTAAAGGATCCCAAAGATCCTCTCCAGCAATTTGAATTCCAAAGACATCCAAAGGATCCCGAAGGATCCTCTCCAACAATTCGAATTATAGAGGAAGCCAAGCAACTCAAAGAGGAGTGCACTCAATATTTGTTTACTTGGAGTCAAGTGGACTCAATCACCATTTTCTAGGGAGTTGTTGGTAGCTGCCCTGGAGAATAAATCGAGTAGAGATAGAGCTAGGAAGGAGTGGATTCTAGTCGAAACTTTGTTGCAAGCTATTGAGATTTTTATTTCACTCAGTGATCAAACTTTCAGAAATGTATGAGGTTATTATTTTATGAAATGAGCAGACTGATTTCATTTTAATGATTTAACTTCCAAAGATCTAGGCTCATGGATTAGTGCCTAATCCATGTGCCTCAACCTCTCTGATGTATTCGTTCTCTACTTTCTGTCATTCCATTAGCTCCGCTTCTGATAATTTTTCTTATGTTTTAAGTTGTTGTTTAGTTTTTCTTTCAGTGTGTTGTTTGAGTTTTTCATTTTCTTATGAGAGTAATAGAATAGAGGAAAACCAAAAATTTGTGGATCAAGACCCCCTTCTCATCTCTGTCCATAGGGCTCAAGGAGGGCGAATCTTCCCACAGACCCAAAAACTGATTTCTGTTCACTATTTCTGAGATTAAAAGTAGAATTGCATTACCATTTTTAGCCTTCCTTTTTATATTGCATTTTCACGCATTTGCTTGTTTTTCGTACATAGACCAGCAGAGTTGTTTGCAGGAATTAGTGACAAAGCCCCATAGCAGCTATGTGGTGCCTTCCCACTTCATTTTCCATCTCTGTCTTCATGGCCTGAACATTATTTTTACGCCTCCATTTCCCACCTTTTCCTCTTATTTACAAATGCTGCACCCACCTTTTTTCTCAAAACACTTAAACCCTTCAGGCCGCCTCATTCCTTTGTTTTTTTTATCATTCACGATTTCCTTACCCCTTCCTCATGCAAAACACTTGAAAAAAATTGGATTTTGACCTTCCACCCTTGCACCTCGAACTTCGCACTATAGTACATCACAAATCGCAGTGTTTAGTTTCTTCCTTTAAGACTTATCACTCCTTTTCACCGATTGCGATATTGTGATATTGCATATTGCACTTTGCACCTTTTCCATTTTTCTTTAAGACTTACTGCTTCCAAACACCGATTTTGATATTGCGATCACGCTCCGATGTCGGTCCCACCGCCATGTCACCCATCACACTTCGCACTTTGAAAATTTTTCTGAACAACACTTCTGCTATCCCTCAAACTTTGCGATATTACGATTGCAATATCGCATTTTGCACCTTGCAGATTTTATCCCATTTCATTTCGCACTTCGCATTGTTTCCTTTTTTTCTTTAATACTTATCACTTCCAAACGTCGATTGCGATATTGCGATCGTGCTATGTCGTCGTTTCCACCGCCACGTCACCCAGTGCATTTCGTACTTCGCATCTTTTCCTGAAAAACACTTCTGTTATCCCTCCAAATTTGTGATATTGCGATTGTGATATCGCACTTCGTGCTTTGCAACTTTTACCACATAAAAAATCACTCATTGCAACTTTTTCCCTTTTATTTAAGACTTACCGCTTCTATCTGCCGATTGTGATATTGTGATCGCGCTTCGCCACCGGTCCCACTGCCACGTCACCCGTTGCAAATCACATTTCGCAATATTTTACCTTTTCTTTTAAGACCTGCCACTACTTTCTCTAATTGCGATATTGCGATATCACATATCGCAGATTGCAAACTTTTCCCTTTTCGCACTTCGCATTTTGCAGTTCTTTTTCATCGTATTTCTCACGTCGCAGCTTTTAGGCCGTCGCACTTCGCACTTCGCAAATTTTTCTCCATCGCATCTCCACTGTCACACTTTTCAAATTATTCCACTCTGAAGGATTTTTGCACTATAATAAAGTTTTAATCGGGTTTAAACCCCCACTTTCTACTTCTAAGCCTTGTTTCATGTGTTAAGCCCTCCATTAGCCTCTTTAGCCCTTTTTTCATCCAAGCTACAAATCGACACTTTTTCAATTAGAATTAAGTCATGGATAGCTTAGCTGCATGGATAGAATCATGGTAGATAGAGCATAAGATAAGTAGGGTGTGTTTAGCCGATTGATAAGTTTAGTGTGGTTTAAACTAGTTTCCTTTCAACAATTTAGTTTAGTTTCCTCCCTGTCATTTCTTTTCAGCAATTTGATTTAGTTTCTCTATGTCATTTCCTTTCTACACATTAAATTAGTTTCATTTCTGTCATTTCCTTTCTGAAAATTAAGTTACTTTCCTTTTTGTTATTTCCTTCCAGCAATTTACTTTTCAGTTTTTATCATAGTTTAAGAAATAACACCCTTTCGTAAAGCAGAAGAGGATGACATGAACATAATGCATCTGTTGTGTATATAGCAGTATCAACTCCAAGTTTGTACTAACCCCGGGTTGATAAAGTAAAGTAGGGAAACCCATGCAAGTTGCAACACTCTTGGTGCAATACCAGGGCTCACCATTTTTTTGCGTTGTTGTCGGGGAGGTGTCTAGTAGATGATTTCATTTTGTTTTAGCATTCTTTCCTGCTTTCTTTTCTTTCATGTCATTTCAGAAATATTAAAAAAAAAATACAAAAAGATTTGATTTTCATGCCTCCTAGGAGTAGGAATACTCAAATACAAATATTACCTAAAACCCCCACATGACCTCCTATCCACCTTTCACTCTTTTTCAGTGGCAGTGAGATTGAACCCCCTATAGGAGAACCTTCTGATTATTTTTAGGATCCTATGGGGGAAAAAGAATAAGACCTTGTTTCAACTAAGGGACCTACTTCACCTATCCTAACCATGGTTGGGATCCAGAGAGCCTTTCCCATAAGAGAGGCAGATGGAGAAATTAAGATGAAAAACATTAGCACCTCAGCTCTTCCACACTTTCATGGACTTACCTTTGAGGACCCTGACACATTTATGCTTGAATTTTTTGTTGTTTGTAGGGCCTATGACTACACCTCTGATGATCAGAAGTTGAAGCTATTCTCATCCACCCTTAAGGATGTAGCCTTGTGCTAGTTCATGTGTCTTCTTGGGGATAGCATCACTACTTGGGCATAGATGGAAGAGACCTTCAATAACAAATGCAGAGACTACTGTAGGTACAAGGAAACTAAGGATGAAATATTTTGGATGACTCTAGGACCTGATGAATCCCTAGAGGACTATGAAGAGAGGTTTCAATTAAGTTATAAGAGATCCAATTGTACTCTTGATCATACATCAATTAAACTTGTACTTCTTCGAGGGATCAGTGAAAATACGATAAAAACCTTGAATACGCTATCAGGAGGAGATATCTACAAAAAACCCTATGAAACAATCAAAACTATCTTCCGGAACCATTCTAGGGCATTTAGGAAGAAGGATAGAGCTAGCCAAAGTACATCCAATACCCCTTCCTCTTCCACCATCATAAAACATGAGATTGGAAACATGCTAGAGGACTTCAGGAGTGACATGTTGCACACCTTTGCTTTGCAAATGGACATGATGCAGGTCAAAAGGAAGCAAGAGGGAGCAGATAGAGCCTTGGCCATATTTTTTCCTAGATGTACCAGGAAGCACCCAAGAAATGAATCTCCACTGAATTTCATAGAGGTTTTCTTAGTATGTGAGGAGAATCATGCCATAGAAAAGTGTCCCTCCTTACATGGACTTAAAGTTGTATATCAAGGTGGGTAAGCAATGCTAGAGAAACTCTATTTCATCAACCAGAGAAGGCCTCAAGGTCCTAGGCCTTATCAATAAGGTATGCAAGGTGCACCTTACTCTTACTATCATAACAATCATTTTGCACCCATGCAACCTTGGTACACCCCCACTCCTCCATCCTGTTCTACACCTCCTACTTGGCCTTACAACCATTCATATCATCCTCAGCCAGTAAACCAACCATTTCAGTATTATGTTCCGCAACAACCTCAATGGAACAATCCATCCCAAGGGTGGAGGCCTCAACAAAATCAACCACCTGCTCTAATGCCTCCACCCCAACCTCAACCTCAGCTTACTCATGTTGCTCCACCTAGGCAACCTATACCGGCATAGCCCAATCCAAACCCAAAAAACATACAGGCACAACAGGCTCCCAGTGGAGAAACATCTTATCTAGCTTATGTTGTGGAGATACAGGAGGTTAATATCAGGTTGGGAAGAGTACTCCCAGACAACCATCCTCCATATCCACCTGTAGAGGTTGAGGAAAATGAAGAAGGTAACACTCAGCTCCAATAACCTCCTTTTCTAGAGCGCTTGATCCACCCTAGTCAACACACCCCAAAGGAGACTGAACTCCTAGGAGAATTGGAAAATTTATGTGTAAAGATACCACTTCTTCATGCCATTAAGGATGTCCCTATCTACAATATTCTCATCAAAGAAAATTTCTTCAAGAAACTTGGGAGAAGAAAGAGAGATACCCCCACCATCAATGTGGTAGGACAACTGTCTGACCTAATGTTGGGGAAGTTGATATTTCCAAAGTACCTGGACCTTGGTAGTCTATTTTTTGATGTGCATATAGATGATGTCATAGTCCACAACGCTTTGATTGATCTAGGGGTTGCCATAAATATCATGACTAAGGAAACTATGTTGAAAATTAACCTCGAAGGGACTTTGAGGAAAACCACAACAGTGCTGCAACTTGCAGATCGGTCCACAGTAACTTTAGAAGGAATTGTTGAGTATGTTATGGTTACCATTGACTATTTGGAGTATCCTACAGATTTCCTGGTCTTGCAACCAAAAACCAAGTTTAATGGTTATCCCCTCATCTTAGGGAGACCTTGGTTAGCCACTGCAGATGCTTATATTATTTTTCGGGCCGGAAACATGACTATAAAAAATGGGCCTGTGTCTAAATAGCTAGTGTTATATCCTCTAGCCCACCTTCCATTGATCATGATCTCCCTATATGGTTGGAATATGAAGAAGATGAGTTATATAACACTGCCCCTATGTGTACCATAGATGTTATTCTTAGAGGGGGGAGGGGGGGAATTAATGAAGATGAACTCATCGACCATGCCATTCAAAACCAATCCTCCACTAACATTCCTCTCGAAACCTTAGTCAAAGAGTCTGAAATCCAACCTTGGATGGAAGTGAACTCGGTTGAGTCAACCTTTGAATCCACCAAGGCTGTTGAGTTTGGCTCATCCATATCTTTGAAAATCAACCCAAACCTCTCGAATGAAGAAGAGAAGCAACTATGCCATCTTTTGAAAGAAAAACTTGAAGCATTTTCTTGGGATTACAAGGACATGAAAGGGGTGCATCCTTCAGTATGCATACATCACATTTACATCAAATAAGGATGCAAGCCTGTGAGTCAAATCCAAAGAAGGATGAAACCGGATCTGAAGGACATATTCAAAGAAGAGTTGAAAAATATATTGGATGCAGGGTTCATATATCCTACATCCGACAGTGAATGGGTATCCCCTCTCATCCTAGTCCCAAAGAAGAATGGGAAGTGGAGAATTTGTGTTGATCATCGATAACTTAATAAAACCGCCAAGAAATACCATTTCCATTTGCCCTTTATAGACCAAGTCCTGGATGGCCTTGCGGGGAAGAATTTATTTTCCTTCTTAGATGGGTTCAGTGGGTACAATCAGATTCAAATTAGCCATGAAGACCAGGATAAGACTAATGTCACCTCCCCTTGGGGTACCTTCGCTTATAGGGTCTTACCCTTTGGGTTGTGCAATGCCCCAGCTACCTTCCAAAGAGTTGTCTTGAGCATCTTTTCTGAGTTATTCCATAACTCTATCGAAATCTACATGGATGATTTCACACCATATGGGGATGACTTTCAGGAAGCTCTCTCCAATTTGGGTAAAGTACTAAGAAGGTGCATTGAGATGCATCTCTCCTTGAGCCCAGAAAAGTGTGATTTCCTAAAGAAAGCAGGGGTTGTATTAGGACACTCCATATCCCAAGCAGGAATATAGGTAGACCCGAACAAAATCACTATCATCAAAAGGGTATCTGCTTCTCAAAAGAAGAAATATTTCAAGCGTTTCTTAGGCTTAGCTTGTTACTATAGAATATTCATCAAATATTTCAGCAAGATGGCTTCACCATTATTTGGATTATTGGCCAAGGATTCTAAGTTTATTTTCTCTGGTCCTTGTCAAGAGGCTTTCGAGCTCATTAAGGGAAAGTTGACTATAGGCCCCATCCTTTGAGGTCCAAATTGGACTCTTCCTTTCCACATCCACATTGATGCATCCGAAAAAGATGTAGGGACAACATTAGGACAATTAGAGGACAAAATCCCTTATGCCATTTATTTCATCAGCAAGAACTTGTCCAAGGCCGAGCTGAATTATACTGTTACTGAGAAGGAGATGCTATCCATTGTCCATGCCTTGAACAAATTCAAGAATTACGTAACTGGATATCAGACCTTTATTCACACTGACCATGCATCCATCAATTATTTAATGAACAAACCAGATGTTAATGCTAGAATAATTAGATGGTTGTTACTTTTGTAACAATTTGATTTGACTATTGTTGATAAACCTGGAAAGGAGAATGTTGTTGTAGATTTTTTTGTCCAGGTTAGCTCTCCCTACAGGTGAAGAAGGAATGGTGGATGACCAACTACTAGATGAGTGTCTCTTTTCTATATCAGGACTCTCACCATGGTTTGCTGATATAGCCAACTACTTGGTTGCTAAGAGACTCCCTCCTAATCTTTCATTCAGGGAGAGGAGAAGAATCATAAAAAAAAGTGCCCCTTTCACATGGATTGGGGGAAACCTTTTCAAGCTAGGCCCTGATCAAATACTAAGGAGATTTGTGACGGAGGAAGAATTTTTTGATATCCTCTCTGAATGTCATGACAGCCCATGTGGATTCCACTTTGTTGCAAAGAGAACTTCTTCCAAAGTTTTGCATGCATGATACTATTAGCCTACCCTTCACCAAGGTTACAGAAGATACACTAGCAAGTGTGACCAGTGCCAAAGGATGGGGAAACCCATGCAAAGGGATGAGATGCATTTTCACCCTCAGGTGGCTCTTGCGCCATTTGACAAGTGGGGCATGGACTTTGTTGGACCTATCGATCCACCATCTGGACAAAAGAAGTATATCATAGTCTGCACTGATTACCTAACAAAGTGGGTTGAAACAAAAGCAGTGAAGCTAGCAACTGAGGAGAAAGTAGCAGAATTTTTGAGGGATGTTTTACAAATTTGGATACCCCGGAGTAATATTCACTGATCAGGGAGCACAATTCACCTCTCACCCCATTGATAATCTTTTGAGGAAGCACAAGATTAAGCATACAACTTCTACTACCTATCACCCTCAGGTGAATGGCCAAGTAGAAGTAACTAACAGAGCTTTAGAGAGCATCCTCACCAAGGCTGTGAGCAGCAATTGAAAATATTGGGTAAATATATTGGTAGAAGCTTTTTGGGCCTACAACACTACTTGGAAGACAACAATAAGATTTACTCCCTATGAACTAGTCTATGGTAAGAATGCTCTATTTTAGTTGAGTTTGAATTCAATACTTTAAGAATGGCAGCTGAATTAAAGCTATATCTATCAAATGCCCAAAAAGAGAGGTTGTTGCAACTAAATGGATTGGATGAGTTCAGAATGCAAGCACGTCTTCACACGGAGGTATTTCAGCTGCAAAGGAAGCTTTGGCATGACAAGAACATCAAAGAAAAGACCTTCCAAGAAGGAGATTAGGCATTGTTGTATGATTCAAGGTTTAAATATTTCAAAGGAAAGCTGATGACAATATGTTTGGGACCTTACATAGTGGAAAAATGTTTTGATAATGACGCAGTTCAAATCAGAACCATAGATGAGGAAGGAATCCCCTTGCTTGTCAATGGTCATAGACTTAAAATATACAAGAAGCCTTTTTCAAGGGCTGAGTTCATAAATTCAATAAGCAGAGAGGTGTATGTGATGGGAAACTCCATATTTTCCCAAACCTCTTAAAAAAAAGAGAGAAAAAAAAGGAATAAAGATCCATGGGTGAAAACCTCTCTAAGGCACCCAAGGAAAGCTTGTCGGTTGAAAACCTCGATGGAGGCAACTCACTTGCTCGAAAAAAAAGAATAAAAGGGAATAAAGATCCATGGGTGAAAACCTCTCTGAGGTGCCCAAGGCAAGTTTGTGGGTTGAAAACCTCCATGGAGGTAGCCCACTTTCTTTAAAAAACAAAAACAAAAACAAAAAAAATTGCATTTGCATCTCTGTGTTTTCTGTGTTTGCTGTTTTGCAGGTTATTAATGGTTTCTGGAAACATAGGGAAGCATTCATCTTCTCTCCCCTTCTATTTTACCATCCATCCCATCATTCAATCCATTCATTTCCATAACTCCTTCCATCACCTCCATACACCATATTCCTCCATTCCTAAGCACAATGTAGCAAAATGAAGCAAGCCACAAACTGCTACAAACATCAGGAAGTTCCTTCAAAAACAAAGTTTTTCACAGACTACAAAGAAAAACAAGAAGGAGTTGATAAAGCAGACCCCAGGAAAGACAGGAGTGCCACCCATGGCATCTGGATCACCCCCATGCGGCATCTACAATGGGAAGAAACAACAAGAAAGATTAGTAGCTCACTCATAGAGTTTCTCATTCAGCAAGTTGCTCACTCAGAAAATAGGAAAATAAGGAAGAACGCAACATATAACAATAGGGGAATTTTGAGGTCTAAAAGGGGCCTCCTAAGGAAATTATAAAATAATAGTGGAAATAATCAAACAAGATTTGATTACATCATCAAATTTTAGAGGGAAAAAAGAAAAAAACTACTTTTTCAACTCATATTGTCAACTTATCTCCCAAAGTTTTTACTGAAATTTCGAGGAGTACTCGTTGGATGGAAAATTTAATTACTCATCCAAGGATTACCCATGTTGCATACTTTCAATGGATCTTTCTCCATAAAAAATGAGAAATACATGAAAAATGTGATTGTAATAAAGTTTTTTCATGTATTTCTCATTTTTCGTGTAGCAAGGTCCATCAAAAGTATGCAACATGGGTACTCCTTGGATGAGGAATTAAATTTTGCATCCAACGAGTACTCCTGCTCAAAATTTGAGTAAAAAATTTGGGAGATAAGTTGAAAAGTACTTTATTATTTTATTATTTTTTAATCTTTTTACCCTTTTACTTAAAAATGGTGAATCATCCCCCATGGTTGACATCATCATCTTGAATTCTATTGGTTCTTATAAAGTTCATTTTGGTTGTACATTTTTCTTAGGAGGCCCATTTTAACCATCAAAATTCCCCTAATGGAGGCTTGTCTCCTAATTCCAACTCCTGCAAACGCCTTGACAACAACAGGTAAACTCAGGTATAACTTCTCACCCCTTGCAATGCATCCATAATAGCCAGAAATAACTAAATTTTCAAACTTAGAGTTTAAGGGGAAGAAAGGTGGCCAGTTAGCTTTGCCACCATCGTGAAGTATGACTAGGGATAATTTCAAAATCACGCCACTTGGGCATACAAAAGAAAAATTCAAATCAAGTGGAGTAGAGGAGAACGATGCGAGGAAAGACACAGTCCGTCATTAACAGAGAGAAGGAAACAACAATCTCTAACAGAAACTAGAGCTGAGCCGAGTTACATAAGCGCTCCAAAATTAGTTGTGAAATCTAATAAAAAGAGATCTTGTCTCATCCAAACCAGTGAATTGAGAATTTGAGAGGGAAAGGGACCACAGGGAGTTGTAGCACATCAATACCAAGAGTGGGCTACGTATTTGAACAACGTGCAACAATAGCAGTAGAACAACGTCACTAGTAGTCGAGCTAGCTTTTGAAGTATAATGCATATCAGACACAATAGCAAGGGAACAAGGGAAGATTTTCTCCTAGACTTAGAGAAGAAATAGCCAGAAGAACAACCAGAAGATGAACTAGAAGAAGGAGAGGAAGAGACAAAGGGCCAAGGAAAAATGAAAGAGGTGGAAATAGAAGTCATAGAGGTAGTATAAAGTGAGCAAGAAGCAGACTCATAGCACATCACCACATCCCCTCAAGACAAAGAGGTAGTTTCCACTTTAGCTCCTCTGAGCACAAAGAGGAAAAGGCATACCTCTATGTATTTCAGAGCTGACAAGAGTCAGAGGATAAGTCAGAGAGAGCCAGAAACTGATCCCACGATCCCAATTATCATTGAATAATCACCAAGGGAGGAGGAAATAATCGAAGAAATAGTTTTGAAGGAGCTGCTGCAGAAGGAAAAGATGGTTGATCATGGAAAGATGGCAGAGTTTTATGTGAATAACCTGGTGCTGACAAATCTGGATACTTGGGACCCCAATCCTACAATGGGGGATATGCAGTTGATGGCTTTAGTATCTTGGATGATGAATGAGGAAACTAGAGCAAAAGACATATGGAGGGTCATGGGAAGAAGAACTAGAGAACCCCTATATAACAGACTGGAATTGTTCCACCCAAGAGGATTCATCCTTAACCGTCGAGAGATTGAAAGGGACCCTACACTAGTTGAAAGCTAAATTCAGACTCAAACACAATTAATAGGCCACTTTGATGATGTTTCTAGGCAGATAGAAGATGAGTGCATTATGGCCAGCCAGAGGAGATGGAACAACCTCCCTCACAGCCTCAAGAATAGGGAGTACCATACTCGAGAAAGACTAAGGGGTGTATTGGAAAGGGCACCATTAGACAAAAGGGCCATGCAGGCCAAAAATATCCAATGGTTGGGACTAAATCACAACCCACCTTTGTTGTTGAGGCTGAATGATGAAAAGGACACGGATGCACAAGATAGAGAATGGGAGAATGCAAAAAAGAATAATGGTTTTTACTCCCTTGGGGAAACTCCCACACTTCGTCCTCAGGAAATCAGGGGGGTTGTCAAATCCTTGAAGGAAATGTAGGCGGAGGATTAGTTGCTCAGAGGATGAGAAACCATTCAGTAGGGGGGTGATGATAAGCTCCGTCATTATACATATTTGGAGGGGTTAATGGTCACCATTTTGCCTTCTTAGATCTCTTTTTCTTGCATTTTTATTATTATTTGGTTTTATGATGCTAGTATAGGTGGTGATTAAGGCTAACAAACTCTGAGTGCCTAATATGAGGTTGAGTGCAAAAAATTATGAATTATTAGTATTTTTATAAGGATTTTATCATAAATACTTGTAGGAGACAACAAAGAGAAATTATAGGAGGATTTTCCACCCTCCTTAACTCTTAAAGGAAGCCAAATTATCCTAGAGATTATTTCTTGCAATTCGAATTCCAAAGACATCTAAAGGATCCCCAAGGATCTTCTCCAGCAATTCGAATTACAGAGGCAACCAAGCAACTCAAAGAGGAGTGCACTCAATCTTTTCTTACTTGGAGTCAAGTGGACTCAATCACCATTTTATAAGGAATTTTTATTAGTTTCCCTAGAGAATAAATAGAGTAGAGATAGATCTAGGAAGGGGTGGATTCTAGTCGGAACTTTGTTGCAAGCTATTGAGCTTTTTATTTCACTCAGTGCTCAAACTTTCATAAATGTATGAGGTTATTATTTTATGAAATGAGAAAACGGATTTCATTTTACTGATTTAAGTTTCAGAGAGCTAGGCTCGTGGGTTAGGGCCCAATCCATGTGCCTCAGCCTCTCTGTTGTATTCGCTCTCTGCTTTCTGTCATTTCATTAGCTCCGCTTATGTTTCAGGTTGTTGTTTAGTTTTTCTTTCAGTGTGCTACTATAGCTTTTCATTTGCTTATGAGAGTAATAGAATAGAGGAAAACCAAAAATATGTGGATCAAGATCCTTCTCATATCTGTCAATAGGGCTCGAGGAGGGAGAACCTTCCCACAGACCCAGAAATTGATTTCTGTTCACTATTTCTGAGATTAAAAGTAGAATTGCATCCATTTTCAGCCTTCCTTTTTATATTGCATTTTCACGCATTTGCCTATTTTTCGTGCATAGACCAACAGAGTTCTTTGTAGGAATTAGTGACAAAGCCTAGGGCAGCTCTGTGGCGCCTTCCCATTTCATTTTCCATCTCTGTATTCATGGCATAAACATTGGTTTTACACCTCCATTTCCCTCCTTTTCCTATTATTTGAAAATGTTTCACCCACCTTTTTTCTCAAAACACTTAAACCCTTCAGGCCGCCTCATTCCTTTTCTTTTTTATCATTCTCGATTGCCTTACCCCTTCCTAACACAAAAAACTTGAAAACCATTGGAATTAGACCTTCTGCCCTTTCTCCTCGAACTTCCCTCTACTATACATTGCAAATCACAAATCGCAGTGTTAATTTTCTTCCTTTAAGACTTACTGCTCCTTTTCACCGATAGCAATATTGTGATATCGCATATCACACTTCGAAAATTTTCCATTTTTGTTTAAGACTTACCACTTCCAAACGTCGATTGTGATATTTTGATCGCGCTCCGCCACTGGTCCCACCATCGCGTCACCCATCACACTTAGCACTTCGCAAATTTTTATGAACAACACTTCCGCTATCCCTCCAACTTTGCGATATCACATTTCTCACTTTGCAAATTTTATCCCGTTTCATTTCGCACTTCGCACTTGGTATTGTTTCCGTTTTTCTTTAATACTTGCCGCTTGCAAATGCCAATTGCGATATTGCAACCGCGCTCCGCCGCCGGTCCCCCTGCCATGTCACCTAGCACATTTTGCACTACATAAATTTTCCTGAACAATGCTTCCACTATCCCTCCAACTTTGCGATATTGAGATTGTGATATCGCACTTCACAGTTCGCAACATTTACCACATCGCAAATCACTCATCACAACTTTTTCCCTTTTCTTTTAAGACTTACTTCTCCTATCTATCGATTCTGATATTGCGATCGTGTTCCGCCACGTCACCCGTCGCAAATCACATTTCAGAACTTTTTCCCTTTTCTCTTAAGACCTGCCTCCCCTTTTTCCGATTGCAATATTGTGATATCACATATCGCAGATTGCAAAATTTTCCCTTTTCATATTTCACATTTCGCACGTCGCAGCTTTTAGCACTTCGCACTTCACAAATTTTTCTCCATCACATCTCTGCCATTGCACTTTTCAAATTATTCCACTCCGAAGAATTTTTGTGCTATAATAAAGTTTTAATCATGTTTAAACCCCTTCTTTCCACTTCTAAGCCTTGTTTCATGTGTCAAGCCCTCCATTAGCCTCTCTAGCCCATTTTTTTCTCCAAGTTGAAAATCAACACTTTTTCAATCATAATTAAGTCATGGATTGCTTAGCTGCATGGATAGAAGCATGGTAGGTAGAGCATAAGATAAGTAGGGTGTGTTTAGCCGATTAGCCAAGTTTAGTGTGGTTTAAACTAGTTTCCTTTCAACAATTTAGTTTAGTTTCCTTCCTGTCATTTCTTTTCAACAATTTAATTTAGTTTCTTTCTGTCATTTCCTTTCTGCACATTAAATTAGTTTCATTTTTGTCATTTCCTTTCTGAAAATTAACTTAGTTTACTTTCTGTCATTTCCTACCAGCAATTTACTTTTTAGTTTTTATCATAGTTTAAGAAATAGCACCCTTTTGTAAAGCAGAAGAGGATGACATGAACATAATGCATATGCTGTCTATATAGCACTGTTACCTCCAATTTTGTACAAACCCCGGGTTGATAAAGTAAAGTAGGGCAGAACCTGGGAGTTGCAGCACTCTTCGTGCAATACCAGGGCTCACCACCTGCTTTGTGCGCCTATAGAACTTCTGTTAAAACCGCCAGGGGGTTCACACCTTTGCACCTTTTTTTGGCGAGGAGGAAGTCTTACCAATCAAGTGTGAAATCCCCTCCCTTCACTTAGCCATCGAAATTCTCCCTGACACCCAACCTTTAGAGAAAAGATTTATCATGATTGAGCGTGCTTCCGAAGACCTTCGTGTTGCCTTGCAAACCATCGAAGTGGCCAAGAAGTGCACTAAAGATCAATATGACTGAAAATTCCACCCTCGTACCTTTCACGAAGGCGATCTTGTTCTAGTGTATGATCAGGATCATGATGTCCTTGGTCATGGGAAGTTTGACTCATTATGTCTCGGACCTTACATCATTAGTAAGTATTTGGGTAGGGGGGTATACCTTCTAGAGGATTTCACAGGCCAATCCCTTCCTAACCCTCGTAATGCACTCTACCTTAAGAAAATTTACCCCTAGAATCTCTCCTCGAGAAGCATGTTTTATTTCTGTCATGAATTTAGGTAGCTTGGATTGTTCATCATCTCATTTTTTGTCTTGTGGCACCTTTTATATGGATCCGTCATCCACACCATATATTAGTTATGTCGATGGTGCAAGTCACTACTCACGAAATCTAGTCTCAGCAGCCTAAGCCAATTTTACCCCCATGCATTTGTTAGTCCTCTCCAATGGCGTATGCATTGGATTTACCACCAATAATTAGGATGAATATGATGCAGTGATAGGCTTGTTAGTCGATGCCCTTGAACATTGCATCTTTCATCTTCATGTTCATTTAGATTCCCTGCTGCTTGTCATGCAATTGAATGGCATGTATCATGTGAATAACCATGTCCTTATTAGAAGATATTTATGAGTGAAGTTATTAGTGCATGAATTTGAAACCATTACATTCAATCATGTACCTAGAGCCCAAAATCACTATGTAGATAACATTGCAAACAATATTCTATATTGGCACTTATCACATGTATTTAACACAAGACAATAATCATAAACAAATGGCGAGCCATATACCCGTCATATATAAAAATATTCATATCCATAATATGTGTCCACAAAATCATAAATGTTTTGGAGTCCTCTGTTCTCATATATCCAACATGCCCATAACATGTTAAAAAAATCAAAATTGGGGGAACCACATGCCCCTACATATAATCACTATCTGGAGGGTCTCAAGCCAATGGCTCAACTCCTACAGCCCGCAGATCCTACATACCCTACCTGGCCATCGTCATGCGCTGTGTGACACCTTGCCACTCCGAGGGTAGACCGACACGTGCCTCAATTTAGCGATCATCTAGATCATGCCAGCCATGATCTGATATACTGGCCATCAATAGCTCACATCTCCAGTGGACATCCTCCAGTAGTGCCTCTAAATCCACTCTGTCAGCTCCTCTAGTTGTGCTAGACTCTGCATCCCCTTGCGCTGCAGGTCATCCCATATACCCGGTCAGTTTCATTGGCGCTATATATGCATACCAAAAGTAACGAATCAGTACCACATACATAATTCTAAAACTTTAAATGCACCATAAAATATAGAAAATTTTCACTTACCATCTGGTCACCATGCTTGACCAGGCGAAAGTGGCAAGTCTGGGTTCCCCTGATAGTTCATCCCACTGTATGGATAGTCGTCTATATACAGTGGAATTTGGTCCCAATGTGTGAAGAGCTCAGGTCGGAACACTCGTCCAACTCCGCTGCCTCCTCCTCTTCGTAGTAGCTGCCCCCAGTGGTGCATCCTGGGCTCTTGTGAGCCCCCATCCTGGATTTTCACATGAGGTCGAAGTGTAGGGATCTTCTCGAAGAAGAACGAGCATAACATTGTACCAAAATCACATTCATGGTTCACTTGTCCCTTGCATTGAAACAATTTTCATTTCAACAATAGCAACATCATCTGGGTCCACCCTTAGTAGGTCCCACTCAACACACTCTTAACCAACATCATCTTCCCTTCGATGATGTGGTGGAACGCCTGGTTACCCAAGATCCACAACACTGCTGTGGCGATAGCCTGAGTCTCTAGCCTTTATAGATCTCCGATCGGTATAGCTGTGCCCTTGACACGAACATCTGGTCAGAAATGGCATTCCACGAACCCAGATATATTTCTCCCCAATGGTAATACTCGTTGGATATTTCCCACTACCCCCATTGGCAGGATACCGGTCAAGAAATAGATATCTTGAATAAACAGTTCGATCCGGTGCCCCTGCACGATAAAGGCCTCCAGGTATGGGTCCCAATATATCACTATCCTGGATAGTTGGGACTCCCCTGCCCTCATCAGCAAGTTCTCAACCAACTTCAGAACCCCATATCTCGCCAATGCACCTTCGACCACCTAATCCCCTTGGATCTTGGAACGAAGTGCATCCAAGTCTCTCTCTCTCTCTAGTTGAGATTTAACTCTACCATACCTCCACAAACCCATCAATTGTTCAGTCAGAGGAAGGAAAAACTACATAAAAAACATCAAGCCCCAGTTCCTAGCCAAAAATAGGACAAAACCCAACTTTTGGTAGCTTGCACTTTTTTTCAGCCCTGTCCCTCCGAGGTCACAGTTTTTCCCTCTAAAAATTGTGATCCATCTCGTAGAACAGACCCCAGGAAGTGCGAGTTAGCCTTAATGAGGGGAAAAGTGTTGTTCCTGGGCTCTGGGCACCTAATCTGAAATTCTAAACCACTGAAATTGAAGAGTATGATTAGGCCACCTACCTGCAACTAACGGATCTCAATTCCAATGGTTGGTTTGTCTACTACAAACACCGCAAGATTTAGGGCCTTCTCCTCCTCTCCATGTTCACCACAACTCCACTAGCAAATAAACCAAATTGGAGGGAAATCACCCTATTAAAAGATAAACCCTAATTTGTCTTTCTCCAATTTCAACCAAACCGTAGCTCTGTTTGATGAACTGTCAGCATCGTTGGAAAGCTCTCATAGATCTATAAAATGGGTATCCTTTTGTTTTTGGTGATTTGATACTTCATCTGAAAGCCTTTTTTCCAGGAAGGGTCACTTCGCCGACTCTCAAAATTGGATTTTTTCACTTGCACCACTTGTACTTGGGGCACCACTTAGCCTTCATACTTTTTGCTGCCTGTGTCGATTTTTTTCATGAGTAACCATCATTTTCTCATGCTTTTTTGGTCCCCTCCTGGCCTATTCTATGTGGCAACATCATCGAGTCATCCTTGATCGGAGCATCTGAGTTGATTCATCATCGCACTCATGGAGTCTGTATTGAGTCCCTTTGCCTCATGTTACATTATTCCATCCATTCATACCTTGTCCCTCTCTCGTGTAGCTCATTTTGGCCTCCAGTCCCACTATCCCCCATCCCCCCAGGAGTCAATTCAGTCGCTACCAAGTCATCCATGCTTTATATGCTCTGATAAGGGAAGTCGTCCATTTGCTACTCAGCATCCCCCATTCCATCATCATCCCAGGTGTTAGTCCATCTGTCTCTCTACTATTATCTCTCGTGCCTTAGTTGAGGACACTCATTTCATCACCTATGGTGAACCTCCTTTTGTCGACATCAGCACATTCATTCCAAAAGATAAGTCTAGAGGGCGGTGTATCTTGGTTCCAACTTCCATTATTATTCGGTGCCTTGGATCAGGATAAGGGACACCTTATTGCCATTTGACTTGATTGTTTCTCATTCACTCCACTTCAACATGATCAATATTCGTATACTCGATAGTTCGGTGACTCAACAGATTGATCCAGTGATTCCCGTGTATATGTGAGATGTTTTAGACCTCGTGAGGGGGTGGCCCTTCAGGTAGCCCCCCCACATGCTCAGATGACCTCATTTTATGCTACATCGTCAAATGAAACTCCGCAGATTTTATGGGTTCGGTTCCAGCTGCTTACAACGCCTTTAGCATGCTTGTATCACTTAGATGATCCATTCATATTTTTAGAGCCATTTCTTGTTTATCAGGGCTTCTTTGGTTGTTATTATATCTCATGTACTCAGATATTATTTTATTTAGTCCTGGCTATTTTCCCAGGAGTAGTATGTATGTGGGATCCATTGTCTTTTTATATGGCCCATTTTATGCCAGCATATCATGTACTTTATAGCTTAGTCTCATTTTATTGGGAGCACCATTATTCTTTGTACTTTGTCATCTCGGCGAGCATAGGTATGCCTCCCACGCATCACTGAGAACATGTACCCAAACATTAAACAAGACTTATCTCATTTGTAGGTCTCGCCCCCTTAGGTTATAGTCCTCTCTCACTTCACTCTGTCTATGTATCTCTCTCTCTATGACTCCCCTTCAGTGTCTAGTGAATGTGTTCTTACAATGTACTTCGGTCATATGATTATCTCCCAATGTTCGCGCGTTAGGGGGCAATCTGTTACACCAATTTTTGGTCTTCTAACCATTTACAATTAGTTGGATCGAAATACTCCATGTAAGACCAATTTTACCATAGTAATACTTCTTTCACTATAAGAAATAATTTAATAAACCATGGTTTATTAAGTTATTTATGGTCCAAACAGGAAACCCAATGAGGAATAATTAAATAAATCCTTATTTATTTGATTTTCCTCTAGGAATAATTAATTAAACCACTGTTTAAATAATATTCCTGGTCATATTTAACCCAATTAATGAGAAATAATTAGATAAATAATTATTTATCTTATTATTCTATATGAATAGTTAATTAAATCATTATTTAATTAATATTCCTTGTTATATTTGACTAAATCATTTAGGAATAATAAAATAAATCATTATTTGTTAAATTATTCCTTAACCCCATCCTTGAAATGATAAATAAATCATTTATTTGTTTATTATTTATAAATAAATGGATTTAACCAATTTAAATTCCTTTTCCCTCCAACAAAATATAATAAAATATTCCAAGCAGTTAGATCTAGATCTTGGTTAATAATATTTTACTATGCACCATTATCAAGGATAACTCAATATTTTGTTATAAATATGGTGGTTTTCCATTCATTCTTTACCTTTGATCCTCTTATCATGGTTGGACTTTGATCCTTTGTCATTGTCACGCTTTGATCACTTTTATTATTATTTTGCTTCTTGAGCTCCCATAGAGTCCAACATGTCTTGGGTTTTCTACACCATTGAGAGAGAGAAAATTTGGATCTGAAGCGTTGAGGATAGCGAAGAACCCATCCCATTAAGGGGCACTGGTAACATCATACTTTTTTCCCTTCCTAGGTGTCAACATAACATAAAATTATTTATATATCTTGTCTTGTCCATTGGATATTTGGAGAAACTCTTATTTCATTTTATTGTTTAGCTACTTTTACTACATAGATCTGGGTTTCTGTTGCATTTGTTTCGACTATCTATTGCAGATATAAGGAAGTTAGACAACCATATTTTTTGTTAGGAATGTTTTTCATGTGCAACTAAAGTGATCTATTTTCGTACACTTGCGTTAAGAATTCATTCTAATAGAAAGTAAATGATAATAAAAGGAATTGTGGGAAGCAGAAAAAAATGTTGGATCAACAACTATAGTCAGAGTTGATTGCAAGTAATAGGTTGCATGTGTGATTTCCTTACTGAGATTTGGATGCATGGTACATGCATGTGTTTCTTTGGTTATTTTGTTGTCATTGGCATGATATTTTCCTAGATTGACAGTGGTTTCAACCTTTTCTTGCAATTTCCTGGATAGCCATGATGTAGCGGGTTATCTATTTTGATTAAGCTTTAGATGTTTGGTTGGATTGGATCCTGGTTGAGGTGGTATCAGGAAAATTCTCAAGGGTCAAGGGGTGAGATGGGATTTCTCCTAGAACTCTTGACAGATGGGTGGAGATAGGAAAATTCCTCTGGAGCTACTGAAGGAAGTCAGAGGCATCCACGCTTGTTTTGATGTTTGTGATTTCTTGACTAGTTTAGGTGAAATAATTTTGGTTGAGGGTTGAGGTGGTTTGGCCTCTAGAAGCTTTGTTTGGTTCTACTTTAGGTTAACCCATATGATCCCACATTCATTATTCAAATATGGCATAGGGTCATCATCTGAAAGAGAGATTTGGTTTATCCCAAACTATGGTCGGGTGGTACATAGAAGTCCCTAACTTGGTTGGATTTTGCATATGATTAATATGAGTTATTTTCCTATTGTGATATATGAGCACATGTAATGGTTATTGTGTTATATTATGGTTGTTTTTTCATGGATTTTATTTTTTTTATATGTTGTTTGTTGGCATGGTTGAATGATGTGCTCTTACTATGGATCTTGTTCATGATTTGATTAGTTATGGAACAGTTAATGTATGCATGGGCTAACAAGTGTTATTGCAGCTAGCTTGAGAAGACATTGAGCCTTCTTGATGATTCTTTGATGAGGTTAAGAAGAACATGGCTAGATATGTTTACTATATGTTTGATGAAATGTTTATCATGAAATTGACATGTTTGAGTAAGTTCTAGCCTTAACATAATTTTTGTCACTCTATAATGAGATTTTAACTAGAGTTATGGGTAGTACTAGGCAGTGGCCTATCGGATAGCCATGAAATAATGGCACACATATCACAACCACACCCTTTGAAATGAATAATTTCAGTTATAACCACATGGGGGAGAGCTTATGCATGCAATTGAAGCCTTCCAACCGCATGCACATTGTGTCAAGCCTGTATTTTGGGTGTAAAGCTTGAGAAGAGAAAGTTACAGCTTAGGGATTGATCTCCAGTGGTTGTTGCCAGTCACCTGGGTGATCTAGTGTTTGTGAGGGATGGAAGTATGTTTCCGATTAGTATATCAAACTTCCATAATTATAACTTGGAGGTCATGTCATTTCATAGTAACGCTCAACTCATGTTTACCCTTGAGAGATAGTAAAATTGGGTAAATGTGGGATGGGGTGGTTACACTAACTACTTTCATCTCCCACCCGTAAAAGTAACGAACCCAAGAATGTACAAAAAATATTGAACATTTGTTGATCTTGATCACCTTCCATATAGTCTTTATATAAAATTTTGGAGATTTTTAAGGCAAAATCAGTTTACACTATACAATTTGGGCAAAATATTTTTAGAGAAAATGGAAATGAATGAATCTCTTTTTTGGAAAAACATGGAAAATTATCCCATCTACAAATATTAGCTCCTAAAAATTTCCCTAGTCACATATTTGGGTGTTGGGCTCTACCTAATTTCTTCAATCTTCTCTAGGTTTGCTTCCACCCCTTCCACTGAGATGATATGGCCCAAATAATGAATCGAATTTTGGTAAAATGAACATTTACTAATATTGGCATATAAATGATGTTATATGAGTACCTAAAACACCATTCAAAATTGTTTCTCATGCCCTTCTTTAGATTTTGAATACATGAATATGCCATCCAAAAATATGTGGAAAAACTTATCCAAATAATTCTAGAAAATGCCATTCATAAGGAACATGAAGACACTCGGTGCATTGGATAACCCAAATGATACACTACAAATTCATAGTGTCCATATTGAGCTCCTTAATTCTTACTTAATAATACCCTCACCTCGGGTCGGTCTTGGAAATCACTTTAACTCCACTTAGTTTATCGAAAAACTCATGTATCCTTAGAAAATGATACTTGTTCTCAATTTTACCTTTTTCAGTTGCTTGAAATCTATACATAACCGTAATGTACCATTTTTATTTTTAATAAAGAGCACTAGGACACCCAAAAGGTGACACACATGGGTGTATGTACCTCTTCTTAAAAAATTCTTCCAACTACACTTATAATTATTTAAGCTATGGTGTGATCATATTGTATGGTGTCTTGGACACTAGGGCAACTCCATGTACCAAATCTAAGGAAAAATCAATATCCTTTTTAGGTGGTAATCATAGGATACAAACTCAAAGTCCTTAAGTACTTTATGATCTTTAATTCTTGGTATCTTGTCTTTGGATTCCTATTCCATGTGAGATGCATAAATTTGGCACCCTTTTCTAAAATTCTTTTCAATTCATAGTTGGTATTTCCATAATAAAAAGTGGCATTTGAATCCCTTGCACTTGTCTTTTCTTTCATTTTGCATCAAGGCAAGTGAATGCTTTATTATAAAAACATACGATATCATGGTGCTTTTCTATACAATACATATCAATTAGGATACCATATGAGAAAAATGGTATGATGTTCAAATATGCAATTGTACTCAACTCATTCATGTTAATTTAGCATTCCTTCACTATTTCAATTATCCTTCTCTTATTTTTTGTGGTTAACTAAACCAAAAAAGTACGACAATGCTTAGTTTTCCTTAAACTAATTTTTTCAACAAGTTTAGGATCAATATAACTATCGATAGCTCTATACTCAATTAAAGTGGAAATGGGTTGGTTATTTATCTTACCTTCAACTTCAATCATATGAGCCTAGTGACTAGCTTTCCTATTGTCTAATGACACATAAATTATGGAATTATTATGTCCTCCACTATATCAACTCCTTGAAAGTGGTGCATATTCCTCAATTTGTCTCCTTTGAGAGGGAAATCCCTATATATGTGTTATCCTTCACAACCCAACACCTAATGGGCTGAAATTTTTATCTTTTTCACAATCAATCACTATTGTCAATTCACTTTAGAATGGACAAGTTTTCTTATTTTCTTAGGAATTGTTCCTATAAAACAAAGGGTTATATCCTTTCTTCCTTTGATCCACCTTGACCCACTTCTTGTCATCTCAACTCTTCTGAAGGGTTGGTTTATTTTTATTTTTCTCATAAAGGTGCTCTATCTTCCTCATACCTTCATATAAGGTGTTCGACTCATCATATATATTTTTTCACCGTAGAATAGCAACCTAATTATAAATATTTAATATTTTCATCCTTAATAAAACCAACATACCTCAATAATTCATTAAATTGTCTTCCATATTCCTCTATTTTCATATTCCCTAGCTTGAGCTCAAAGGACTCTTCAGTTTTCCTTTCCTAGTAATTTTCTGAAAAATACTTCTTCTGAAAGTACCTTTTAATTACCTCCACGAGATTTTCCTCTTATCCAATTGTTTGACTTCCTTAATATGTTTCCACCATAGATTTATTTTTCCCTTAAATTTTCAAATTGCAAATTGGGCCTCTAAGTTGGATGAGTAATTATACAATTGGAGGTACTTTATTATCTCCATAAGCCAAAATTCAACATCCTATACCTTATTATTCTTGTAGGTTTTAACCCTGTACAAAAACTATTTGCAAACAAAGTCTTAAAATACAAAATAAATAATAGCGAGAGCATAAAACATAAAACAAATATACACAAAAATTTTCCTTTGGATCCCAACACCGGGACTGCCAGCTTGATTTTTCATTATATTCCTTTCAATGTTACAACACCTATATATACATTTCGAAGCATTCATAAACCTCAATCCATTAACCTTGGATTATAACATAACCATAGTTTCCTTGACCAAATATACAAATTACCATGGACAGAAAACCATCATGCTCAAAACCATGTGCAAAACCCATGCACAAAAACATAGGTAGGTCTGCCCACCTAATATAGGGTCCAAATTTTTTTTCCCGGGGTGTTGCCTTGGACCCCATGTAGGGGGGATACTTCCCCCCTGCTGCGCTTGACACAACAAAGGGGGGGCGATGTGTGAAGCTAATCATGGAAATAATATAACACACACCCAAAATTCTCCCACTTGTTGTTTTATTTCAACTGGTGGCCACCTTAGTCATTGGTCCACCCTTGAAATTCCCATTGTTTCTCTACACCAAGTGAACTTCTCTGTGCTCACAAACTTTGTCAATGCATCTAAAAAAATCTTCAAAGTCTCCACCTTTACCAGCAACACCTTTTTATCCTCAAACATATCTCTCAAAAAGTGATATTGAACGTCAACGTGCTTTGTCTTTGAATGATAAGCATGGTTCTTAGCCAATAAAATTCAACTTTGGCTATCACTGTCTATCCTTATAGGTCGCTGCACAACCCCCATACTTGAACACAATCTCTGCAACCAAACTGTTTCCTTACTTGCATGAATAGCTGCCATGTATTCAACCTCTGTAGTTGAAAGAGCCACTACATACTGTCTTTTTCTCATCCAAATGACTACTCCTCCAAATAGGTTAAACATATCCCCACTTTTAGATCTCATCTAATCTAGATCACTAGCTCAGTATGCATCAAAAAATCCACAAATATCCAAAACTGTGTCCAATCCTGGTCTTCCCCGGTAGCACAAACCATAATCACTAGTGCCACGTAGATACCTGAAAACCTACTTCATTGTTGTTCAATGCTACTTCCTTGGTTTTGACATAAACCTACTCAAAACTCCCACTACATCTGCAATGTCTGGTCTAGTACATACCATTGCATACATCAAGCTACCCACTACAATTGCATATGGAACACAGGACATGTCCTCTTATTCTTATTGTGTCTTGGGACATTGTTCAAAAAATAAATTTAAACCTACATGTATTGGAACCTTCACTGATTTAATATCCTACATATTGAAACTATGCAATATTGTCTCTACATACTTCCTTTGGTTTAGCCAAATCTTCCTCTTTTCCCGATCTCATTTACTTTCATGCCCAAAATATAGTTTGCAGCACCAAGATCCTTCATGTCGAATTTGGAGAAAAAATGGGTCTTCAAATCATTGATAATTCTTTTTTCATTTCCAACCAACAACATATTATCGACATACAATAAAAAAATAAATAACACGGTCACCAATTAAATTAAAATACACACAATGATCCTCTTTTCTTCTAGTGAATCCAAGTCCCGTATATATGTGTCAAATTTATGATACCACATCCTTGG
Source organism: Pinus albicaulis (assembly GCA_034641835.2). Classification (NCBI taxonomy): domain Eukaryota; kingdom Viridiplantae; phylum Streptophyta; class Pinopsida; order Pinales; family Pinaceae; genus Pinus; species Pinus albicaulis. The sequence continues at coordinate 1,545,520,448 of CM076575.1, forward strand.
TGGTTGTTTTAACCCACACAAAGACTTTTTTAGCCTGCATAATAATTCTTTCTTACCCTTCAACGCAAAGCCTTCAGGTTGCTTCATGTAGATCTCCTCTTCCAGATCCCCATGAATAAATGTTGTCTTCACATCCATCTGTTCTACCTCAAAATCAAATGCAACAACAAAAGATAAAAATAATCTAATATAAGTTACCTTGGCAACAAGAGAATAAATATCACCAAAATAAATTCCCAACACCTGGTAATAACCTTTTTCTATAAACTAAGCTTTTTATTTCTTCACCTTTCCTTCTACCTTCATCTTCTTATTAAACACCCATTTTCTTCCAATGGGTTTCCTTCCAGCCAACAACACCACCAGATCCCATGCCTCATTTCTGTGCAAGGATGCCATTTCATCAACCATGGCCTCCTTCCAGGGTTTTCCATCCTCTGAATCCACTACCTCCATAATAGTTTTGGGACCACCATCAATCATGGATAAAGAAAAATTTGAACAAAGAGTATATGGAATATACCTTTCTAGCTGCCTTCTTTCTCGAACTAATATTTTCATAGCTAGAGTGTGTGGCTCTTCCTCTTCTGAATCTTGTTTTATTGTAGAGTCTGATTCTTCCTCCTTTAGCTAATACTCTATCTTCTCAGGTTCCTTTAGTAGGACTTCATGCTTAATAACATCTTTCACCTCTCTAAACACCACATCTCGATTGTACACAACCTTCCTTGTTTCTAGGCTCCAAAGCTTATAACCTTTTAAACCATCCTTATACCTAATAAAGATGCAAATTTCAGATTTACTATCCAACTTGGTTCTTTTCTCCTTTGGAACATGTACATATGCATCACAACCAAATACCCTCATATGTGAAAGAGAGGTTTTCTTACTAGTGCATACCTCATGTGGATTATTATCCTCCAACGCTGATGAAGGTGATATGTTAACCAGGTAACAAGCAATATCCACTGCCTCTACCTAGAATTCATATCCTAACCCGACACCACTAAGCATGTTCTTCCCTTTTCCATCGATGCCCTGTTCATTATTTCTGCAACTCCATTTTCTTGAGGTGTGTATAGAGTAGTCTTCAACCATGCTAGACCACACTTATTACAAAAATATTCAAATTCATTCTTGCAGAACTCTCCACCATTATCTATCCTCAACAACTTTATCTCTTCTTTGTATGGTTTTTTTCCAAAGCATTAAATTATTTAAATCTGTCAAAGACTTCATATTTCTTCCTGAGGAAATATATCCATGTATTCCTTGAGAAGTCATCTATAAATGACACACAGTACACAGACTTACCAAGTGATGGAACTGACAAAGGTCCAAACACATCACTGTGTACAAGCTCTAATATATTTTTCACCCTCTTAGCACCATAAAGGAAACTCACCCGATTCTTCTTCCCGTATACATAATGTTCACAAAAATAAAAATCTAGATAGCAATTAGACATACCTTCTACCATACCATTACCATGTAGTATTTGAAGGCCCTTAAATCCAATATGTCCATGTTAAATCCCTATATTACTAGTATAGTCCCTTATTGTTGTTAGTGTAACCCCCTTATTGTTATCGTTGTATCCCTGTAACCCCAATATTTTTATTATTATGCCCTTACATTGTTATTGTTAGGTCCGCTAGGATTATATTGTGACCCCATGAACTCCCATATATAGAAGGAGGTTTTGGTCATTTGTATCATCCAATAATTGTTAATTTATGTAATGTATTGAAGGTTTCCCCCTAAAAGTGGCTGATTTCTAAGGCACTGATCTCTCTTTTCTTCTATTTTTGGAGCTGGTTTCATAACATTTGGTATCAGAGCTTTGGATTCTAGGGTTTCGCTGCTCCAAACTAGTCATCGTGTAATTTTCGCTGTAACTATTTTTCTATGAAGGTTAAGAAGCTGAAATTTTTGCAGAGTGAATCCGAAATCCTGAGAAACCTCCTGTATAAATTTTAGATCTTGGTTCGCAATATTTTCAGAGATATGATCTGTGGATGCTAGGGTTTTTTCAGGCTCCCGAATTTCATCTCAAAGAGGTGACTGTGGGAAAATCGTCATAACTCTCTCTCTGAGCATCAAATTGGAATTATGTAAAAAGTGGCCGCAAGTAAACAAAATGTAGCTTCCTGTGTACAATTTTAGAATCGAAGGAGGAAACAGTGACATGTGGCATTTCGTACAAGTTCGCTCTACTGAACTAGTCCATAATTAAGTCATTGTGGGAGATTGGGCATAACTTTGTCTTAAAGAATCAAAATCAAGTCAAACCTATGGAATTCGAAATAAGATTCAAAGGGCTGCTACAAGACCAAATTTCAGATATTGAATATCTAAAATCACAAAGATAATTCAGTTTCAATATCAAGCTCCTCAAAAGAAAGAAAAAGGTGAGTATTTTTTTTCGAATTTCATAAGTCTTGTTTGAAAAATCAGTTTGAATTGATTCCAAGGGCATATTGTAGAATAGATATCAGTATTGGCTTCTAAAATTCCCCCTAAAAAAAATTGAACACCAATTAAGACTTTAGAAGTCTCTAATATGACCCATGAAGACGAAGAACTGCAACATGACATGTCAAAATTACAAGAGCAAGTGCACCAAATTTCGCTCTCGCAAAGATAAACAAAAACTAAGATGGATGTTTTGAAGAAAAGCGTGGAAGATAATATGGATGATTTTAAGAAAGGCATGGAAGTTAATATGAATGGCATGGAAGTTGGCATGGAAGCTAATATGGATGACATGGAAGCTAAGATCGATGAAAAAATGAAATACAACATGGAAAACATGAAGAATGATCTAAAAGCGGACATGGAAGGTTTGACAAAGTTGATACAAGAAATGTTTCCTAATGGTGAAAATATAATAGAGGAAAGTCATGATGAGAAAAAAATAAATGTTAATCATGATTTCATAAACTCTAATGTTGGATGGAAGAACCACCATATTCCAAAGATGGATATGAGGAAGTTTGATGGCAAGGATCCCGTAACATGGATACTACAGATGGAGCAATATTTTGATCTCAATAATGTGCAAAACACACAAAAGGTACGCATTGCAACTTTACATTTAGAAAAAAATACATTTGTATGGTATCGATGGCTTTGCTCCCATAAAAAAATTGTCACTTGGTCAATTTTTACGGAGGAAATGAAAGCGCATTATGAGGATACAAAGAGAAACACCCTATTTAGCCAATTGATAAATCTCAAACAAAAAGGTTTAGTGGTGGAACACATCAAGGACTTCCAAAAATTGAATATAAGGGTAATTGATATTCCAAAGGGATACGGGATTGATGTCTTTATAGGGACTTTAAAGGATAACATCCAACATGAGGTTCGCGTTTGGGAACATGATTCATTGGAGAAGGTATTCAGGTTGGCAAGAAAAATTGAATGTAAAATTATGGCGACAAGGAAGCCTACCACTCACATCTATAAGGATGGAAGTGTTCCTACACCTAGACTTCCACAACCTACAAGGTTGACACCACAACAATTGGAAGAAAAAAGAAAAAAAGGGCTTTGCTATAGTTGTGATAACAAATACACTAAAGATCATAAGTGTGGTGAGAAGAAATTATTTTACATATATTTTGAAGAGGAGGAAGAAAATTAACAAGAAGCTTCAAAATAAGAGGATACACACCAAGAACCAACCCTAGAAGAAGAAGAAATGAGTCTGACCATATCGTGTAATGCATTGGCAGGAATTACCACTCCTCAAACTCTCAAGATAGAAGGACATATCAAGAAGAAAAAGGTAATAATGTTGATTGATTCAGGTAGTACCCATAATTTTATTCATTATAAGGTAGCCAAGGAATTGAATTGTTCCTATACCCAGCACCAGAATGTCAAGTGATGGTTGAAAATGGAGGAACTATAAATTACTCTAGAAAATGCCATAATATAAATCTAAACATGGGGGAATATGTATTGAATATCCCAATGCTTTCTATTCCAATGGGAGGTGTTGATGTTGTACTAGGAGTACAATGGTTACAATATTTGGGGACAGTAGCTTTTAGTTTTCAAGAACTTTTCTTGAAAATTTTTTCAGAAGGAAAGGAAGTTGAATTATTGGGTATAGCAGGGAAGCTGGGAAATATAATAAGCTCTAATGTCATGACAAATCTTCTGAAGAAATAACAACGAGTCGTAACTACCCAGTTATGCTCACTAGAAGTTCCAACATCAAAATCAATTATTTCTCAAGATCTCCAAAAAGTCTTGGAAAATCATTCCAAGGTGTTTGAAACTCCCAAAGGACTCCCACCTATTCATGATCATGATCATGATATTCATTTGATTCCAGGAAGTTTCCCTCCAAACATCAGGCCTTACAAATATCCTTATGTCCAAAAGAGCGAAACTGAACGTATGATTGCAAAAATGTTAGAGGCTAGTATAAGTCAACCTAGTCAAAGTTCTTTCTCTACTCCAGATGTATTGGTGCACAAGAAGGATGGATCATGGTGCATGTGTCTGGATTATTGGGAGCTCAATAAGCTCAATATTAAAGATAAATTTCCCATTCCTGTGATTGATGAATTATTGGATGAATTACATGGAGCAATTTATTTTACCAAGTTGGATCTTCATTCAGGATATCATCAAATTAGAATGAAGACTGAAGATATTTCGAAAACAACATTTCGAACTCATGAGGGTCATTATGAATTTTTTGGTCATGCCTTTTTTCCTTACCAATGCACCTTCTACATTTCAAGCGTTGATGAATTCCATTTTCAAACCCTTCCTTAGAAAATTTGTGCTAGTATTTTTTGATGACATACTAATCTACAACAGGTCTTAGAAGGATCATGTTCAACATGTTGACATGGTGCTCAAACTATTGGAGGAGAAACAATTGTATGCAAAAACATCCAAATGTTTCTTTGGATTACACGATGTGGAATATCTGGGTCATATTGTATCTCACGAGGGTGTTAAGGTAGACCCTAACAAAATTAAAGCCATTAAGTAATGGAAAGTCCCCACAACCATAAAGCAGTTGCAATGATTTCTCAGTTTAACTGGGTATTATTGCAATTTTTTAAAGAATTATGGGAGAATAGAAGCACCTCTAACAACATTATTGAAGAAATATGCATTTTCATGGACTCCTGAAGCAACTACGACCTTTGAACATCTTAAAGAGGCAATGTTCCTAACACTAATCTTAGATATGCCAGAATTCACAAAAACCTTTATTGTGGAATGTTATGCCTCAGGAAATGGAATTGGTGTTGTTTCAATGCAAGAAGGAAGACCCATTTCTTTTGAAAGTCGTCGAATCAAAGGAAAGTATTTACAGAAAGCTATTTATCAGAAGGAAATGTTGGCAATACTACATGCACTAAAGAAATGGCGACCTTACCTAATGGGAAGACACTTCAAGGTAAAAAATGATCATGATAGTCTTAAACACTTTTTGGAACAAAGACTATCTTCAGAAGAGTAGCAAAAATGGGTCACAAAGATGTTGGGTTATGATTTTTAAATTATCTACAAAAAATGGAAGCTAAATGTTGTTGTAGATGCACTCTCAAGAAAGGATGAAGAGGTGGAATCATTGCTCTGTGCCATTTCTATTATCCAACTAGATTGGATAACCGAAGCAAGGGATGAATGGAAGCAGAACGAAGAAGTGTGGGCACTCATTCAAAAGTTGCAGCAAGATCCTAGTACATCTGATACATTTAGTTGGAAAAATGATTCCTTATGGTAAAAAGATCACTTATATATTTGCAATAATTCCTAACTAAAACAAAAGATTCTTTTGGAATTTCACACTTCTCCTTTAGGAGGACACTTAGGATTTTTAAAAACTTACCACAGGGTGAAGAAAGATTTTTTTTGCAATGGCCTTAAATCTGATATTCAAAAGTTGGTGGTAGAATGTTTGGTTTTCCAAAAAAATAAAGTTGAGAAAATTAAGCCCCGGGTCTTCTACAACCTTTATCCATTCCAAGTCAACGTTGGGAGGAGATTTCAATGGATTTTATCATAGGTTGACCTAATTCCAAAGGAAAGAGTGTCATCATGGTGGTAGTTGATAGACTTACCAAGTATGCACACTTTTGTGCATTATCTCATCCATTTAAAGCAACTACAATTGATACTGCATTTATGGAAACAATTCAAAAGCTACATGGAAACCCAAACATTATTGCAAGTGACAGAGATCCTATTTTTACTTGAGATTTTTGGATTTTTCTTGTTTGGGTACTCAACTAGCTCATAGCTTATTTTATCATCCTCAATATGATGGTCAAACTGAGATAGTGAATAAATGTTTGGAAGAATATCTTCGTTGTTTTTTATCTGATAAGAAAACACAATGGGTCAAGTGGTTAGCTCTCGTTGAATGGTGGTATAAAAATTCCTTCCATACTGGAGCAAAAATCACCCCATTTATGGCACTTTATGGATATCATCCACCGTCCATCACATCTTATTTAAGATAAAATTATAAGGTTCAAGAAGTGGAAGATCACATCAACCATCAACAAGAAGTTCTCCAACTCTTAAAGGATAACCTAAATTTGGCACAAAATCGAATGAAACAACAAGCATATCAACATCGTAGGGAGAGAAGTTTTGACGTAGGAGACTGGGTATTTTTACAACTACAACCATACAAACAAATGTCCCTTAAGCAAGCTAAGAAGGATAATAAATTATATCGCCAAAGTACTATGTTCCTTACAAGGTGTTGCAAAAGATTGTTACTATGGCATACGAATTGGAGCTTCCTGCTTCTTCGCGAGTGCATCCAGTTTTCCATGTTTCATGCTTAAAGAAGGTTATAGGGGACAAACTTCCAGTTCAAACAATATTTCTAGAACTTGATGAGGAAGGAAAAATCATATTGGAACTTGAAGAAGTCACGGAAACAAGAAATCGACCTACGAAATCGATCAATCTTAGAGTATCTCATCAAATGGAAGAACTTACCCACTGAAGATTCTACATGGGAGGATGAGAATTTTATACAGAAGCATCCGGATCAATTCAAGCGTTGAGAACAACACTTTTTTGAAGGAGAGGGGCATGTTAGGTCCCTATATTACTAGTATAGTCCCTTATTGTTGTTAGTGTAACCCCCTTATTGTTATTATTGTACCCCTGTAACCCCCATATTGTTATTATTGTGCCCTTAAATTATTATTGTTAAATGGCTAGGATTATATACCATGGACTCCTATATATAGAAGGAGGTTTTGGTCATTTGTATCATCCAATAATTGTTCATTTATGTAATGTATTGGAGGTTTCCCCCTCGAAGTGGCTGATTTATAAGGCGTTGATCTCTCTTTTCTTCTATTTTTGGAGCTGGTTTCATAACAGTCCAAGCCTTTAATGCCATATCATAGTCTTTTCTCCAAAGACCACTAGCCTTTCTGCTCCAGTTTTAGGAACCACAGAATTGTTGCACCCATCAATAAAAATTCTACCTAGAAGCTTGTACAGAGTTCCAATCGAAAATCCCCACATCAATACCAGTGCTACCTGAAACATCTTACATGTATATTTAACTAACACTATTTTTACACCTTCATCATCCATATTTCTTATACAAATCAAATTTCTAGCCAATGTAGGAATATGTAGAATACCAGAAACTATTCTAATCCTTCCACCTTGCAACTTAAACTTTAATTTTCTGCGTCTGACGATTCTGGCCTTCCTATCATACCCTAAGAAGACATCACCACCATCATACTTCTCATATTCACATAACCACTCCCTATGGGGAGTGAAATTAAAGGACACACTTGAGTCAATCAACCATGCCTCATGGTATACATGTGTATTTGAAGAAGAATCCAAGTACACATCCCCACCTTCATCTTAGGTGGTTTTTGCCTCTGTTTAAGGAGCAAAATCAAATCCCTTTCCTTTCTCGGGATCTTTAGATCTACAGTCCTTTTTGAAGTGCCCTTCCTTTTCGAATTTCCAGCACACCTTTACATGTTTTCTTGTAGATTTATATCTCCCTCTAGATTTAGATCTCCCACTCGAGGATTTAATTTTGTTTCTATTCTGGGACCGTCCTCGTACATACAAGGAATCTCCATTTTGGCCCTCCATATTTTACCCTCTCATCTCCTCTGACAACAAGAATGAGACTATTTCATCAAACTTCAAGGTAGTTGTATTGCTACCTATTGCAACAACCAAATTGTCTCATGGATATGGTAGAGAACACAACAAAATGATGCACTTATCTTCATCCGAGATTTTAATATAAACATATAAAAATTGACTCACTACAACATTGAAGGCATTCAGATGCTCTGTCACCAAGTCTCCATCCTTCATCCTCAGGTTATACATATTTTTCTGTAGGAACAATTTATTCACCAGAGATGTAGATTGGTACAAAGTCCCTAACTTTTCCCACAAACCCTTCGATTTAGCTTCCCCAGATATATTCAACAATACTGAATCTAAGATACATAATCATATTGTTCTCTTTGATTTTAGATCCAACTTCGGCCAATATTTATCCAACATTGTCATTGGTTTAGTACCTAGATCTACCGCAATCCATTGATCTTTACCCCCCAACAGATCCTCCATCTTGATCTTCCACAACTCAAAAATATAACCATTAAATTTCTCGATCTCTATCTTTTCACTGCTTTCCATCTTCTTTCACCACAATAATCAATCCCACAGAACTCCCAATGATTACCGTCTACCATATGCCCAAGAAAAAAACCCGTTAGCAGCAAATGTGTCCCCTTGAAGCTGAAATAGCTCTAATACGAAATGTAGATTTTAACCTTGTACAAAAATTATCTGCAAACGAACTCTTAAAACAAAAAATAATAATAATGAGATCATAAAACATAAAGCAAATATACACATATATTTTCCCTTGGATCCCAAAACTGGGACTACCAGCTTGATTTTGCATTATATTCCTTTTAATGTTACAACACATATATACATGTTGAAGCATTCATAAACCCAAATCCATTAACCCTATATTAGTACATAATTTTAGCTCCCTTGACTGGATCTACAAAATACCATTGACATAAAACCATCATGCCCAAAACCATGTGCAAACCCCATGCACAAAATCATAGGTAGGTCTGCCCACCTAATATAACAGACACCCAACAATTCTCACCATCAAATGTAGGAGTATTAATATTATTAAGTTCTCCTTGCAATTTTCCCAAGTCAAGTTTCCCTCTTTTGTTGTTTAATTGATGATATGCCCTAACTACTCCAAGATTTTGAGGAAACATAAGCTTTCTTAGTTGAATCTATTGGTAAGTGATGTAGCACTCATAGAATGCCTTGAACTTTTATTGTCTTCCCTCTTAACTTGTGAATTATTTTCCTTTTCTTTCCTTGAATTATATTTCTTATCCATTATCCTCTATAGTTTATTTAAGCTATGTGGAATCTAAATATTATTTATTTTTTTTCTTCCTGTATCAACCTTTCATTGTCAACCTTGTAAACGAGCACCTCCATTTTGATGCTCCTTATGGTCTCCTTTGAGTCTATGTTCTCTAACCTACCTCTACCATTTCCATTTGACTATGCCTCAACTTTACTCATGCTAAAATTTATACCTCTTACCTCTTCTTCGTGACATTAGGTACCATGGGCATTTGCCATACTTATTGTCCTCATGTTAGCTCTGCTCCTATAAGCCACTAAAAAACTTCTTTTAATTTCATAAGAAATTTAATGTTCCAAATCAAAATTCTATATTAATAGATATATTTTACTCCTTTATGACTTTCTATTTACTTCTCATTTTCCCAAATCTAAGTTCTAGGCTAGAAGTTATGGCCTTTGAAATTTTTGGCCAATTTTGTCCAATTTCCCTTATTCTTGTACAACATACTTCTACATTTTTCTAAAAGTATAATGCATATAAATTTGAATTCTAACTCCATGTATATGTTTTCTTTTTCCAAGAGATTTCTATTGATTACGTCTATGTCCTAATATAAGCTTTTGTTTCACAATTGCAATAGAAGTAAATTGATACCTAATTTTATCCTTATCCTTTTCTAGTCATAACTTCCTTATACTGAATCCATACCGTAGTTGTAATAAATCATGGGAAAGTTCTCTTTGAGGAATTTGATTTAAGTTATATATTCTCCATGTAAGAATGGTACACACAATTGTCATGTGTTTTTGCTACCTGAAAATGTTGTTTAGGGCCTTACAAATTTTGATGAGAGTGTCTTTATTAGTTTGTTTACTAACTAGGGATATGTCTATGGTGAAGATGGGGTAAAAGAAGGATCAATTTAGGTCATTTTCCTCTTATTATACCCACATTGGGAAATTTCCTTCCATCAATGGCTGAGAAAGGGGGTAAGGAACAAGTTTTATTTTGGGACTCTCCATTAGAAACGGTCATGCTTCCCACTCTATAGTTGATGTATGCATATATTGTTGCTAGCCATGGGATTCCTAAGATGAGGGGATATCCATTTAATCTAGGCTTAGGTTGGATAGCTAATAAATCAATGAGATACTCTCGAGAATCAATGCAAATTATTATATCTTCTAGCATTCCATTGGGATGTATTGTTGATATATATACAGGTTGAATTACAATAGATATATTTCTAAATTATCCTTAGAGGTTTGTTCTCATCATTGTATCTTCTTTTTATTCATGGGATTTATTGATATCCCTAAATATATCAAGTTATCTTGGATCAATTTCTTGTTAATATTTACATCCATATTATGCTACCAAGATACAAATACTTAAGAAAACATAACCTTGTAGGCATGAGATCTACTAACTATCCTATGATATTGATTGTAGGGGTGTCATTTTTCTTCCTACCAAGAATTTTAAAACATTCCTATTTAATAAACTTGTTGTATATAGGAACATCCTTGATGGATTAAAAGAGTGGTATTGTAGAACACAAGCTATTAATTTCTCCTAAGACTTAATATTTTTCAAGTGTCTAGGTTTTCTTAATGTACAAAATTTTAGGATAAGGTGCAGTTTGTGGAAAATTAGGTTATGATAAGAAGTTATCTTATTTTTCATTTTCTAAGTTTTCTATAGGATTTAGGATGAGAGGATCCTATAGTACCTTTCCTAATGCAAGGTTGATTCCTTGAACATGAAAAGGGTAGGTTTGATACATAGCCACATTATTATGTACATGCTCAACCTATTGATTATTTGGATTGGGAGTAGGTTTAATAGGTAGTTGATATTGCTTTGGAGGAACAAAACTCGAATGAATGTTGTTTGGTTGAGGAGGAGTAGGCATCAAATCTAGTTGTTGAGGATTTGAGGATATCTGAACATCTTGGCCTGGATATTGTAGTTAGTTTTTCATAGTCCAAGGAGTGGCATTAGGTTTATACCAAGGTTGAGGAGGAATTTTATATTCACCAAAATACTAAGGGATATTGTAGATCAAAATTTGTTGGAAGGGTCTCAATGATCATGGTATTATTTGGTTGATGAAGCACTTTGACTCCACATTTTCCATTATTCCTTGATATGCAACTTTTAAATGTGGAAAGGAAGGAAATTGATCAATTGGATGATTCTCTTCAGAGATTGCACATACCTCTACAATGTTGATTGGGAACTAATTCCTAGGTATTGCCTTTTGGTGCATTTAGGACAAAATACGGATACTTCCCATTTTATTTCTTCTTGTTTCTTCTCGACCTTTAAAGTATCCATCTACATAGTGGGTGAAAAATATCAATTTTCTTATCCTCTATGAGTCCTATTTCATTTTTGGTAAGGCTAAAAGAATAATAAGAAGAGTTCAATATACCTTTTCTATTTCTACATTACTCTCTAGTGGATCTAGAATAATTCTTGAATATTTTCTTAATGTTTACATTGTCCAATTGAAAAATATCTCCATTTACAAGTACACCCAATGTATTTAAGAATTCCTCTCTCACTCCTCTAATCAAGAAAAATTTTAGCGAGCCTTCATCAAGAGTGTATTTTTTTCTCTCTTGTAGCTAATATGAAATATATTTCTTCATAATCGCCAAGTATTCATTCAGTACTTGGATCTTTCAAAAAATCTCATCTCTTTCTCTACATAATCTCAATACTTGTTGCTAAAAGTTTTCTTCTTTTGACCTCAACTAGAAAGGTTGTTTCCTTATAAAATTGTGAACCATATTAAAGTTGATTCATTCAATATAGAAGGAAAGATATTGTGCTCTTCTCATCTAATTTATAGTCATAGTTAATACATACAACAACAAAATAAAACAATAAAGTGTTAGGGTCTTTTGTATTTATGCCACATAAGTGAGAAGTGTAGATCAGTTGATGTTTTTCATTTTTTTCTCCCCATTAGTTTCTTAAATAAGGAACTCAAAGACCTTTATTTTATCTCCATCATTATCCCATTTGTAGTCATATGGTGGTCCTTCATCCTCTAGGATATTTTTAAAATATATTGCTATCTATTTTGAGAAGTCCTTAAAATTTATTCCCTCCCTTTGGAGGAGGGTTCACAATCAACTTTTTCTTATTGTGATTCATGAATATTGGTTTAGTGGTAAGGGTTTTGAGTAAAAATATTCCTAATTCATCCCTAATTCTAGGCATGCATGTTATAAAATTTTACCTACTTACAAAATAAAATTTGTCTCAATGAAAATGAAAGAAATGAAGTGTAATATTTTAGCATCTCCCTAGAAAATATTTTCAAAAGTGATGGGCTTTCAATTTCCAGCAAGAATTCTACCGGTTGTCACTGCGAAAAAACACCCTCCAAAATTTTTCCAATACTTGAATTTTGGATCCTAGTGTGGATCTTGTGATCGGTTGTTCCATTGTCACTCCTTGGTTGGTCTATGCTTTATTAAGTCTTTGAGCTTGCTTCTAGATTGTAAGTGTCGAAGTCACCTGCTCACACATGCTCAGTCTATAATTATTTCATGAAAAAATTCCTTCATGCAAGCTTGAAAAGACATGACATGGTCCATTCATACAATTACTATGCAATTTTCAACCCATGTCGGCAGTCAGTGCGCATTGTCATTCATAGTCCCTCACTTTTTTGTGATCGTACTTTTATTTTGGTGAGTTTCTCCAACTGTCGCTTTTGCGCACTTTCACCATCGCAAGTGTCATTTTCATGTTTACGACTGCCACTTTTTAATTCTTTACCTTTAATTATTTCATTTTCATGTTATATTCTCCTTGGAATGTGTTTTTTTCACTATCATTCACATATAATAATTATCATTTGTGCTTTCATTTCCATATAGCAAGTGTCATCTTTCTGCGTGGGAATTATCGTTTACCGTGTAAAGTGGAGTTTTGGTTTGTTTCAAGGGGAAATATTTGTGATAATGAGTTGTTATTATCATTTAAACACGTTTCACACTCATTTCCAAAGTTTCACACATTGTTGCACAAGTTTCATCATTTTCATCACAAAGTGTATCTTTAATGTCACACTTGGAATGGGATGTCACAATGTTGTTGCATTGAGGAAAGTATGTTGTTCATGTGTTCTGAGTGTTCTGTGTTGTGTCATCAAGTAAACTAAGTGTGTGATCATGTTCAAGTCTTTGTTTTATTCAACTTCCCCTCACTGATCCAAAACTTAGTCAAAATTGGAAAAACTCCCGACCGAGCCACTTAGCCTCATCCAAACCTCCTAAAATACGCATTGGGTAGTATCAATCCTCAAGAAACAACCTTGTCTCTTGGAACTCTTCAATGCACAATATCTACCTCATAGAACTGCATATTTCACAATATTAGTGCTCAAGCCTAGCCCATGAGATCCAAATTTGTGCAATCCTTGTCTCCAGACCAACCTTAACTTTACATTTCGCAGTCTCAGGCCTCAAGCATCAACCTTGAGCTCCTGAGTTGCATATTTTTTTAGTCAGATAACCACCTTTGTCTTCTTCGTACTATTTAAAATTAGCGTTCAAGCCCTCATCCTGGCTCCTTCAACCCCTTAACTATGTAGTTGACTTGTCCAGCCCAGCCTGAACTGTGCATTGCACAGTCCCAAGTTTCAAGCCTAACCCTTGAGCTCCCAAGCTATGCAATTTCACAATCACTGAGCCCCTTTCTCAGCCTGCCACCCAATCACAGTTTATTCATTGGATCATCATGCAACATCTCACACTAGGGGTTTATTGGACTGATTTCATCTTCTCATGAGTGGATTATAGACAAGGGTATTATATCATGCTATGACAGGATGATGATGAAGGGTATGGAGAAGGAGACCATGATTGTAGATACCCTTGTAGTTGTAAAGAAAATTAGTTGATCCATCAAGAGAAGACAAAGGGACATCAGTTTGTAACAGAAGCTAAGGACCAAGACCACATTGGAGATTCCTTATCTTGAAGTCATGAGGAGGAGGAAGAAGAAGAGCATGTTCCATATTGCAACAAGACAAAATGAAAGCAATAAAAAAGAGTGGCTTGACACTTCCATTTTATCATGCAATCCATGTCAACAGTGTCATGTCATGAATTAGTGGATTATGTAAATAATGTATTCTAAAATGTAATGTAAAGTGTCAGTCCAAGAGTCATCCATTGAATGTGAAAAGTCATGAAGGAGTCAAAGAGTCATGGAGAAGTCAAACAATCATGAGGGTAGTCCAAGATTCACAAGGGATCACCTCATTTGTTATATATAGACCCTCATTATACAAGAAAAGGAATTTTCACCTTGGCTCCTTCTACCAGGCAATAGAGAGGAAGATAGTTTTTTTGGAGCAAGTGATTGGTCTAATGCTCCACTATTGAGGCTAGTGGTGTTCACTGTCTTGATGTATCTTGGAACTTTTTCTTAATTCAGAAGCTCGTTGAGCCGACAAACTTTCATTCATATGTTGTGAATATTGTAATATTTTTCTTTGGATGTTTGTGATTTATGTTTTTTGCATATGTACTAAGGAAATTGAATTATTTTAGTGGATTTGGTACTTGTCTTCTTGAAGGCGTGTTTAATTTTCTTTAAAAATCACTGCTTCCTTGTGAATTATTTTTCTAGTTGATCAACGATTCATTCTTATGTATATGCTCGTGTGCCTTTTCTAGATTAATATTATTACTTGTCTTTAAAGGCACCACTTTTCTATTCCCTTTCGGTAGAAGTACCTTGATAATTTCTACAGCTGAACATTTCATAAGGCATACTCACTTATTGATCTGAAGATATCTGTGCATTACTCTCTTATGCTAAAATTTTTAGCCAAGGAAAATCTACAAAAACACATGGTATCTAGGGTAATACTCTATATGGGGAGCTTATTCCAAACTGTGTGAGGTCTAATTGGGACTTCACATCGGGGAGACCCCCTAGGTTGACGGATTTCCAACACCGTCAACAAAATGGCACTAGAGGAGACCAAATGATAAGTTTTTCTCGTTGAGTCTGTTTTGAACCTCTTATATAAAATGGCTCATCCTAAAATCATACTTCGGAGGTGCTTTTCTAACCTATCCCCTGGTAAAATTTTAATCCCCAATGAGCCTCTTTATCACTTTTCTTAATAAAAAATTGATGGTGAGGATGAAACATGCATAACCGATCACATCTTTGATTTTATTAAATTTTATGAATATTACAAAATTGATGATGAATATTTTGCATGTATATATTTCTTCCTCACCCTTGAAGGTTGTGTTAATCGATGGTGTCATGCCTTACCACCTGCTTCCATCCATTATTTTCACCATTTCCTCAAGCAGCTTCATCAATCCTTTGATAGGTATGATTACCAAGATGTTTATAAAAGAATTAATCAGCTTAAAATGAATATTGATGAATCATTTCGGGATTTCTCTAATCGATTCCTTCACCTTTGTTATGAATTTCCTGAAGAATATATAGATTGGGATTTCTTGAAACACAAGTTTGAGCATATGGTTCATATCTCTTTACACGGTGAATCCAAACCACCTGCTGTTTATTCTTCCCCATCTCTTGTAAATCCTGAGACACCTCTAATTTCAGAGGATAAACCTGCTATTCCTTTTGTTACTTGTACTCCTCCTTTTCCAGTTTCTATGAGGATGCCTCCTTAATTGATGATAATAATGTTGGAAAAGTTGTGCATAAAATTACTAACCCATATTCTCATCCTCATTCTACTTTTCATGACTAATATCACATGGAGGAAATATCAGAGTGGTTCATGGAGCCTGAGGGGAAGGATAATATTTTCATTCCTCAGGATGACATTAGCGCTCTTAACTTCAATCTTGAATCTGTTTCTACTGAAATTGTTTCTTCTTCAAGGGACATATGTCGTCCTCTGTCATCCACATACCATGACTCATGATACCATGATCCTCTTGATCAATCCTCTCCACCAACTAATTCTTTACTCTCTCTTGATTTTCAAGTTGTCGGTTTAAATTGTGATCTTGTACAAGGCAGTCACATTACATAGGTAGAGGAGCAGAAAAGTGAATATTCTTTCAATATTTCTTCTCTTTGTCAAATTCTTCTGTGTGAAGATGGTGTTTGCTCATTATTAGATGAAATTTAATCTCTTAGTCACAGTAATGAATTGAATGAAATAAATTTGTTTAGACTCATATTCTTGGGAAATAATCATTCTGATGCTGATAATTTTGTTGATGAATTCCCAAGTGCATCAGTTTATCTTTTAGTTTCTCATAAATATTTTAATTCGAAATATTTAGATCTAGAATTTGATTCCGTCAAACAATACATTTGTTTTTAAACTTCATGTTCATCTCAATATCCCTTGTGCTTTAATTTTCACGATGTATCTACATGTGATGAAGATACCCCATGCTCTTCAAGTTCTTCATTGAATGAATTAAATGCTCAATTGACACAAGGTAGTGAGGTTGTGCATGGTGAAAGATAAAGTAATTAGATCATTGAGTATCCTTTCCATATTGTATCATCTCTTGTTTTTCATGAAGAAAACTCTTCAAATCAGATTTCTCATGAAATTTCCTCAATTCATACATCTCTAGATTTGTGACCAGAAGAATATTTCTACTTGATTAATCTGGTTGTCAAAGTTGTAAAATCTTATCAAATCAGTGACAAAGATGGCTTCCATCTGGTTAATAGTGGTCTCATTGAAATAAACAAAATCAATTATCCTAGCACCATGCAAGATCTGGTTAAATCTTCAAAATGTGATTTTACGATCCCTGAAATTTTTGGGACTTTCCAGGGGGTCGGGGCACTTCAACTTGCATTGATGGTTATTTCAGGATCTTGCAACAAGAGTAAGATCCCCGAATTGAGTCAGATCTGGCTTTCCTCGAAAACTCTTCTTTCTCCATGGTTTCACTCAATCTAAATTCCTTCTTGAAATATGTTTGGCATTGTGGATATAATATTTTGAACATTCAAGATTTGATTTCTAATTAGATTCAAGTTTCTATTTCAGTTGGTTCATCTCCATGTAGAAATCTTTCTTTTAACTCAGGTTTGGAGTGTCTATCTCTCATAGAAGCATGGAACTGCGAAGTTGATTATTTCAAAGACTATATTTGGTTGAATGAATCATGTCTATCAATTACATTTCAAGATAGTCAACTCCTGATTTTTATTATGAATGTTATATTAATAATATTTTTATTCATCGCACATGAAATCCTCTTGAGTGCTAGTGAATGCATGGGTTATCTGATGAATCAAATTATTTTTCAATCATTTTTCCCTCACTGGTTTCATGTGTTTTCTATACTAGCATTCCTTTTCACTTCTTTCAACAATTATGATGCTAGTGTAGTGTCTAACTAGTTACAAGAAAATGGTAAGTTACACTTATCACACGAGGAAAATGATTCTATTATTTAGAGAATTTGTGAATCTGTTCAAATTGATTCTTATTTGTTAATTACAAACTGAGAATCTGATGCTTTAATCATCCCATCTGATATGAGTTTATCTCTGATTATTGTCATTTAGATTATAATTTTCCCATCAACACATCCAATGATATTTTTTTTACATCCTTTGGTCTTTATGGTTTAACATTTCACTATCCAGGTATTTTTCAAGAAATTGAGGCATTTCCACACTCGCCGATGGTTATGTCAAGTCCTCACTACCTTGACATTGCCATTGAATATGATCGTATCCATTTTCCCTCACAAGATTCTCATCTTGACCCTGTGCTTCTAATTGAAAATTCATATTTTCAAGGACTTTTTGGTTTTCAAGAGGGTTGTTTCAAGTTTTGTGTTCCAATCGTTGAATGGATGAAGAAATATTACTTGGAAAACTCCATCGCAAATAACAAGTTTTGATATTTCCTTATGCTTGCTAGGGATTAAAATGTATATGAAGATACATTCAAAAGAAGTCTTCGAGTTTTGTTTGATTATGGTTATCATAAAAAGGTAAGAATGTTCGTTGACTAGAAGTATTGGTTATGATATATATTTATACCAATAGGAAAGACCTTCTATTTATTGTTTTTCAATTTATTCAATCACTTATCATTTCTGTTGCACATTACTTTATATATGTTTTAATTGCTCGTATATTTTTGGATGTCGGTCAGGAGAAGCTATGGTGGCTACATTGGAAATTTCATTATACATGACTTCTAGTTGGTTAGGTTAGGAGTAGGTCTAGCTGCATAATTATTTTCCTTACACATGCATCATGCACTCACTTATTGTAGTCTTTCATTTGCTTTCCAACTTTTGTCTTGCGTCAGTTTTGTCTTTTGGATTTGTTTCCTTGTTTTGTGTTATCTTTTGTTTTGTTTTGTTTAGTAATACCTTGCATGAATATCCTCCATTAGCTCAAAAGGAAATATGGAAAAATATGAAAAGGGAAATTGTGATGACAAATGATGCATGGCATATCTGTTGCCTCTTCTCTATCTCGGGTTTACATGTCTTTAAAGTCAATGATGTCTGAATGGAAAATGTGATTCTTTCCAAATAGAAAGCCTTCGGTAAAACTATGAAGCCTGTATATTTATTAGGACCTTCATTCTTGACTCAACCTTTGTTGAAAATGTAGCAAGAAATTCTCAGTTTGACTTTTCCTTGGTCAAACTAGAGAGAATTTGGATTTCTATTTAAGCATAAGTATTGAAGGAAATTTAAATGAGGTGACATGGAATTTTTAACTCAATTAATTCGAGTTGGGCAAGCCTCAATTAAATTAGTATGATTGATTACCAATTTCTGGCAATCTAGTTCAATTAAATTAAGTTATTTCCAGTTAAACTAGTTCCAACTGATGGAGGAACTAGTGGAGGGTTCAAAAGTGGGGTGTGACTTCAGTCATATTTAGTGATCGTTCATTTAAGTTATCAATAAACATCAAATAATTGATGCATATAGATAACTCAAGTTACCTAGTTGAGATAGAGGTTCAAGGGAAATGTACTATCAATTGTGGACTATTCCAACTTGTGCAAGTGGTGCATGCAGTCAGAGGATAAGCCTAATCGATTGCGAAATTATCATTGAGGAATTTCCTGATTAATAGGGGCCTAATTCCTCAAGGAAATGCATAAGGAAATAAGAGCTTGGAGGATAGGAAAATTGGCTAATTATTGGCTAGAGTCTCACAATTAGGCAGAGGGATAGACTATACACTTGTAGAGATTTCTCAGGCTTGAGAAATCACTCTATTTCTTATCTATTCTTTGATTACTGCAATACAAATATGAAGGGGTTTTAAGCGGTTTCTTTCCCCTATATAAATATCAGTGCATCTATGATAAATCTGTGTGCATTTTTATGATATGTGTTCTTGATCATGAATTTATTTCCTTGGATGAGTAGAGTAGATTTGAGTCTATGACTTAGTAAATTTCATGATTAGTTTCAGATCTACATAGAATTTATACAATCTTATATTGAATTTTTTTTTGACCTATCGACGCAAATGATTAGAGAATGGAAATGAGAAGAACTTTAAAAATGAGCATACAACAATTATCTTTCAAATCCATTAAAAAAGGAACAAACTATTCTTCTCTCAATAAGTTGGGATCCCTCTTCTACCCTAATAAATAAATAAGTGCATAAGAAAAATTTTGTAAATAAAATAAATAAAGGGTGAAAGAAGAGAAAGGCTTCTTGTGCAGAGAGTTGAAGCAAGCAACTTTCTCGAGGTACTGTCTAGGCCCGTTGGTAGCAAAGCGATTCTTGTGTTCTCTTGAGGTGACTCTGTCGGGGTATTGTTTAAGTTCACTGGTAGCGGAGCGACACCCGGGAATGTGCTTAAAATCTCAGTATACTTACTATCCTTCTCCCCTATTAAAAAGGTTCATGTTAGGCTAGTAGTATATTGATGTGTTTGTATTTGATCAAGGAAAAGAGGAGACTATATCTTTAACCAGGATAAACAATAATGCTGGGGAAATTTGCATGGAGAATCAATACTTCTTGAAATATTAAGACCTTGCAGTTAATGATAAAACCTAAATAGAGAAGCTGGAGTTCTACCAATGTGTCGCAAATTATTGTCACTACAAAAAGAACCCTAAAACAAATTTCCAATACTTGAATTTTTGATCCTATTGTGGATCTTGCAATCGGTCATTCCATAGTCATTTCTTGGTCGATCAATGCTTCGTTAAGTCTTTGAGCTTGCTTCCAGATCATAAGTGTCAAGGTCACCTTCTCACACATGCTCATTCCATAATGCATTCATGAAAGAATTCTTCACGCAATCTTGAACATGCATGGCATAGTCCATTAAGACAATTCCTGTGCAATGTTTAACCCATGTCAGGAGTGAGTGTGCACTGTCATTCATGGTCCCTCACTTTTTTGCGATCATACTTCTATTTTGGTGAGTTTCTTCAATTGTTTCTTTTGTGCACTTTCATCGTTGCAAGTGTCGTTTTCATGTTTAATATGGTCACTTTTTTCTTTATTTCCCTTTACTTAGTGTCGTTTTCATGTTATCTCCACCCTGTCATGTGTTTTTTTCACCTTCATTCGCATATCGCAAGTGTCGTTCGCACTTTTATTTCATATAGAAAGTGTCATATTTTATTATGGGCATTGTTTCTTATTGTGTGAAGTGGAGTTTTGGTTTGTTTCAATGGGAAATATTTATGATAATGAGTTTCTATTATCATGTAGACATGTCTGCACTCATTTCCAAAGTTTGACGCACTATCGCACAAGTGTCGGCATTGTCGCCGCAAAGTGTATCTTTAGTGTCACACTTGGAATGGGTTGTCGCAATGTTGTTGCATTCAGGAAATAATTTTTTTCATGTGTTCTAATAGTTCTGTGTTGTGTTGTCAATTGAAATAAGTGTGTGATCATTTTCAAGTCTTTCTTTTATTCAACTTCCTCTCATTGGTCCAACACTTAGTCAAAATTGGAAAAAATTCCCACCAGGCCACTCAGCCTCATCCAACCATCCTGAACTTCGCATTCCACAATCTCAATCCTCAAGAAACAACCTTGTCTCTTGTAATTTCACAATGCATAGTCTCAACCTCCCAGAATTACACATTTCTCAATCTCAATTCTCAAGCCTAGCTCCTGATCTCCAGAACTACGTAGTCCTTGTCTCCATCCCAGCCTTAACTCCACATTGTGCAGTCTCAAGCCTCAGCCTTGAGCACTTGAGTTGCATATTTTCGCAGTCTCAGGACTCAAGCCTGAACCTTGATCACTTGATTTGCATATTTTCGTAGTCAAATGACCTACTCTACCTTCAAAAACTGTGCAATCGATAGAATTAGTGCTCAAGCCCTCAATCTGGCTCTTTCAACCCCTAAATTGTGCATTTGAATTTTCTAGCCCAACCTAAAATGCACACTACGTAGTCTGAAGGCTCAATCTTGACCCTTGATCTCATGAGATACAAAATTTCACAGTCACTGAGCCCCTTTCTCATCCTACCACCCAGTCACAACTCAGTTAATGGATCATCATGCAACATCTCATACTAGGGGTTTATTGTACTGATTTCATCTTGTCATGAGTGGATTTTAGACACAGGTATTCTATCATGCTATGACAGGATGATGATGAAGGATATGGAAACGAATACCATGCTAGATAATACCCTTTGGTACTTATTTTGTTGAAGGTGTGTTGCATTTTCTTTAACA
This sequence comes from Pinus albicaulis, assembly GCA_034641835.2. Taxonomy (NCBI): domain Eukaryota; kingdom Viridiplantae; phylum Streptophyta; class Pinopsida; order Pinales; family Pinaceae; genus Pinus; species Pinus albicaulis. The sequence continues at coordinate 1,545,542,563 of CM076575.1, forward strand.
ATTGTTTCTTCCTTGTGAACTATTTCGTTGGTTGATGAATGTTTCATTCTTATGTATATGATCGTGTTAATTTTCTAGATTAGTTCTATTAATTTTCTTTAAAGGGCCCACTTTTATCTTTCATTTTCATAGAAGGACCTTGATACTTCCCGCAGTTGAACATTTCACAAGGAATACTCACTTGTTGATATGAAGATATATGTGAATTACTCTATTGTGTTGATGTTTGTAGCCAAGGAAAATCTACAAAAATACATGGCAATCAGGTTGATACTCTGGATGGTGCTCATATTCCAAATGATTTCAAGTCTAATTGGGACTTCACATCGGGGGTACCCCTTGGTTGACGGATTTCCAACATTGTCAACAGTACCCTTGGCTTATTTCTTTAATTATCAACCCAAGTTATGTACAAACTTTCAAAGTATTGTGTATTATGTATGTAGAACAAACCTATATATTTTAACATGAAACTATATATTTATATATGTACTTATCTATTGGTTTATAACAAAGTACTTCTTGATTGAACTATTACAAACAAAAATAAAAATCGTAAAGTAGAGTAACTAAATTATTGCATAAAACATAATACTTGTTGAATTGAAATTAAGCTATTTTAGAAATATTCACGACTTCTAACAACTATCCTAACCTTTACAAATCTTCATATCATGATACCATAATGGTGACACCTCGAAGGTATCAATAGTTGAGTGGGAATGCAATAAAAATTGAAACTGTGTTGTTTTATAGGATCTATAAAATACCTATGGGAAAACCTATAACACTATATGAAAGTTTCCATAAAATACACGGAACATGTTAGTCATCCTAAAATTGATGCAACATGACCTATGATAAGAAAAACATAATTAATGGTGTTGGACTATATTTATAATGATAGAAAAAATCATTCAAACAATCTCTATCAGATTGTAACTTATAAATAAAAAATAGGGTAGAATTGTATTTAACTAAAAAAAAAATATTTTAAACATGCTAACTATTACAAAACAACAAATACTAATCTAAGAATTAAAATAAATAAATCTAAATCTATTGAAAGGTCCTTGAACCCTCTTGAGTGGGTCCTACCTAATTAGTAGAAGGATCCTTAGAGAAAACCATTGAGAAAAGAAATATAACTTCTTCATTGATTTATCAAAAGATGGTACAATAGTGGAGCAATGTCATAAGTTCCAAATTGTTAGTCATCCTAAAATAGATGAAACGTGACCTATGATAAGAAAAAAATAATGAATATTGTTGGATTATAGTTATAATAATGGTAAAAATAATTCAAACAACAATCATCTATCAGATTGTAACTAACCAATAGAAAATAGGGTAGAATTTTATTTAACCAAAAAAATTATATCTTAAACATGATAACTATTACAAAACAACAAATACTAATCTAAGAATTAAAATACATAAATGTAAATATAAAGAAGGGTCCTTGATCCCTCTTGAGTGGGTCCTACCAAAGTAGTAGATGGATCCTTAAAGAAATCCATTGAGCAAAGAAATAGAACTTCTTCATTGATTTATCAAAACATAGTACAATAATGGAGCAGTGTCGTAAGTTCTCAAGGGTTTGTAAGAAAATTGATAAATTACAAAAATATTTTAATACTAATTCAATGTTACCTTAGGGGTGACACATGGGATATATTTATACTACTAGATGGTATGATCATAGCCCTTCAATTCAAGAGGTATTTTAACAGTTTTGGGTCGGGATCCTTGTGCTTTGATGGTTATGTTTTGGTTCCTTGGAGTTTGAGTTTGAGAAGATGAGCTGGAGGATCTTCTTTAATGCATGATTGTGAGATGGAGGGAGGTGAGGTGATCCATAAAAATTTTTGTATATTCCACTAGATAGTTCGTCACAACATATTTGGTAGAATTATATTTAAAATCCAAAATTCTATAATATTATTGTTATATTTCCTTTTAGATTTATGGATATGTAGAATACTATTAATAGCGCATCCATGTGAATTAATAAAATTAAACAAAAAATAGAGAGCAATGGAATAATTATCTCACACACATTTGAAAAAAGATACGACATAGGAAACCCTTTCAAGAGAAAAACCAAGCTAGAAGGTGAGGATACTCTGCTCTCAGCTTTCCTTGAATGGAGATATGTTTGTGAGTACAAAGAAGTATGACATATGGACCACGTGCAACTACAATGCACAAATCCTCTCTAATAATGCACTCTATCTCCTATCCATCTTGACTATTTTTGCTCATCTATGGAAAAATGCACTCGAAAGAATGGAACCCCTTTTCCTCCTAGTGCCCCAGTTATAACACAGTTTGATAAACTACTAGTGGTTAGGTTTGACTACCTCAACTCTTAACCAAAGTTAGAATATAAGGTATTCTATATTCTTATTCATCATAATCATGTGGCTAACCCATTTTTCATGAATAATGGGGGCTAATGTGGGATCCTCTCGAATTATGATGGTGAAAATAGGAAGGTCAAATTCTTAGTTGTATAAATTTCACATGGGAACTCTGATTAATGTGATTCTTGTGTCATTGTCAAGGTATCTATGTGTAGAATAGGAAAAAAATGTGTGCTGCTAAAGAAACAAATTTTCACCCCCATTTTTTTTTTATGCCTCAAAATGCTCTCGGAAGGATTTATACCCCAATTTTCAAAATTGGGTCCCACCGATAAAAATGGTCCTGAGAGATTATTCCTCCAATTTTTCCACACTAAAATCATTTAGATGGATGAAAAACAATATAATGATCTAATATGGATCGTAAGGAGACAATATTACTTTTTTTCTCAAGCTATTGGGACATAATATCCTTGGTGATTCAACCTACCATGTTAGTATGCATATGGTACAAATAAAGCAAGAGTGGTCATAAGTGTAAAACCTATATAGTCAATTATTTCAATCAACTAATAATTAACTGCAAAAATTGTATTCTATACTACGCATGGTAAAAATATATGTCTCATAAGTAAAAGAGAAGTTCAAAAAATGTCATTGTAGGACTCTAGGATAGACAGTGTGGCGTCCAATGAACTTATATATATAAGTTATGGACATAGGACCTGATATTTTCTTCAATGATTGGAACTCATACATAAGGCCCAAAACCTCCATAGAGTTCATTTGAATGTGTAACATTTCACCTATAATCAAGATATAACTATGAGTTTGAAATTTAATGTAACATGGATGAGTTTTGAGGTCTATGCCACAATTAGAACCACAACCTAGAGACACAGATTCTAATAGTTTTCTCTAAGGCTTGTGGCTCATGCACATGGCCTCAAACTACTATAAATTAATTGTATAAGGAACATTTCCATGTAATCTAGACATAGGCACAATTTTGACATTTATTGTACATAATGGATGGGATTCAGTTCCTTAGTGGTATTTTTCAATGCCAAAAACCTTAGAAATAGATCCTAACATTTTGTCTTATATCTCATGGGGCATGCATAAGGTGTTACATCACAACAAATTCCCTATAAAGAGATATTTTTACCTCTAAATGGTATATGGGAATAACCTTGATGGTTGATGTGTCTTGTTTTAGTTTAATTTGGAGTAGAACCCAAGGACATAGGTCTTAATTTTTCCCCAAAAGACCAAGGATATTATCAATAGTTCCAATGTGTTGATTAGGCATGAACCTACAGGATAATATGTCAATATATCTAGTCCTTTTAATTCCACCCTTGTACTTATCATCTAGAGTCCCCCACCAATACCTCCATGCCAACACATTTCAAAAAAAATATTTTGAATTGTTTGGAAACATATTTGGATATCCCTTTATTATGAACACAAATGCATTTCCTCAAGGCTTTGGAATTGCCTTTCTAATAGACACTCAATTGATGGTTTCAAGTGGATTATTGAAAATTACGAAATTCATGATGTAAATTATATGATATATTTTAGCGCAACTATGGCTATTCCCACCAATTGGATATTTATTTGGTCCACCACTTTAACCATAAATGAAAATTTACTTAACTTGTATATTCCCCATTTATTCATATTATAGATTAGTGCTAAATGATAACTTTCTTCAACTGTCCATCCATAATATCCTTTTACTAGATACCAACCAACATAAGTGGTTGTTTTGTCAGTATTCCTTACTTTAGTATATCAAAGGAAGGTTTGGTATGCATCCTCGATATAGGGAGTTGATTTTCCATATTAGGTGAGATAGGCCTCAATTAGAGACACATATTCTATTCTATAATGTAATGAAATTATTTCTTTTTCATAAGATGAGTTAGTGTTCCTATATCAACATTGACTCATTCATCTTCCATTAAAATACAATGTTTAACTTTGTGTGCCCAACCTCATTTTAACTGTCTCTAGAATTACTACTTTTTAAATGATTATTTTTAAAATATTAGATATCTCTTATTGCACATAAGATGAGGGCACAATTTCTCAATCACTTAAAATCAACCATCCATATTGATTTATTTTCATTTTTAAACTTCATTATATTTAGCAATAAATTGATGGTCTTGTTAATTGAGGCCTTATACTTGATTCCCTTGATGTTTATAACATTCCATAGTTGTCCCCTTGGTAATTAATAAGAAACCTCAATTGATTAAACCCATAATGAGTAATTAATCATGCATGTGTCCTTGTTCTCCTTTATGGGTGGGAAATAAAGTGTAGTGTGCCCTTTACGTCGTACAAACTATAGTAAAAAAAATATTAATTTATATAAGTGTGGGTAGTTGGTATAATGTATTATAGGTCAAGATAACTCCAACACTAAGTAAGGATATTGCTTTTGGAAATTGTTAAAGTGATCAATCATACTTGTGTTTTGGTGAAATGATATCACATATACATTTTTGTGAAGTGAAATTCAAAGTGTAGGAAAAAAGTTAACATGTCACAAATTTCAATTTCAAAATAACATGCTTGCATTTAATAATAGATATCCCACTTGCCTAGTTCTTATTAACTATTATCTCTCATCTTATATGTCTATTTTAAACCTAGGTTGAAGTAACCAAGTTGGTGGAATGAAGTGCATAAGATATAGAAAATTCAACATTCTCTTTCCTTTTTCAATATCTATTTATCTAACAAACAATCACAATATGTTACATAGGTGAAGAAATTTCATACCTACTAGCCTCATTTACATAGACTATAAATGTACAATTTTTTAAGAAATAAACATATCTTCTTTTTATTTTATTTTTCAAATTTTATTATAACATCTCATTCGTATAAATTTTTCATTATATATACTTTTCATAAAACACATAATTTATATTGTATTACTAGAGGCAAGTCTCTACATGTTTAAAAAAAATCCATTTTCATTATTTATAACCTTCAGTCACTGCAAAAACAATTAGGCTCACTAATTTCAAGGTATGTGTGCATTATTAATTTAAAGTAAGTATGAAACCATTCTAATTTTTATGCAAGAGTAGCCCAACATTAGTACTCATTGTTTTTTACATCTATTTATTGATTCTATAATTTATGTACTTTAATGTTGCACTAACATACACTTCGACACATTATACTCTTTAAAAAATGATCTCAATGTTAGAAAATATTAAAAATTTCAATACATTAAAATTATATATTCAAAAAACTTATTCAATTTCACCCTTTTTATCTTCTTACCTTAAATATAGATCCATGGTGTAGATATCTAAAAATATCCATACCAGTTGAGGTATTGTTCATTTGTTGTGTTATAAGAGACCATAATTAACTTATTCTAACTCATATAAGAGTGTGTGTGGGCGCACACGCACACACACAGGTTAAAATTATCTACATTTTTATATAAGGTAAAGTTTAAAATGTAGACAAGGTATATACCTCAATAGGAGAGTGCTACGTAGAAAATGAGGAGTCATTAAGCTCGAACACATCCACTACCGCAATACCTAAGTTATGCATTCCAATCATCGACAAGGATTAGTTATATGATAAAGGTGAGAATGGATTCCAATTTTTTGTAAAGGTTAAGCCATCCCATATGTATTTTGGTAGGAGAGGAAGGGTATAAACGCATTTGGAATTGACAAGAAAATGTAAAAAATTAATTTCATGATTGTTGAGAATATAGATAACGCCCATGAATGCAAATGTAAAAATTCAATTTGATGATTGTTGAGAATACAATTTTAAAGTTTTTAGATTTGATGAATTTTGGGTAATTTTATGAGGATATTTAAATTAGTTTATCTTTAAATTTCATCATAAGAATGTGTCAAACCATGTGACTTATATTGAAACGCCATGGATATTGCATAAGGATGTCTTAGAACATGTGAAGAAGGTGATCTAAACAATTATAAAATTATCATGATATCGTTCTTCATTGAGAAAAGGATACACTATTAGTGGTGATTTGAAAGGCATCAACGCACATGATCATCATAATTTTTTTAAACAAAAATAATTAATATTTTATTAAAATTTGTACCCAGACACAACTATTACTCGGGAAGTTTACAATAAATTTCACTCGCTATTGATTCAAAATTATAAATACTAATGACATCTTTCTAAGATGGTACTAGACTATATTAGCTTGTTTGTTGTTTTTATAACTAGATATGTGAAAAAATTGACCTTCGAGAAGACAAAATTGACAAGGTAGCATAAGACACAAACATTGGAAAAATTATCCTTTGGTTGGCTTATTGATATTCAACCTATTCTCATAAGAGGTACGAGTTTCCTCTTCAATCACTGAGATATAGACAATTAGGTGGTTAATTTGATCTTGAAGTATCATTAATTGACTTCGAAGGGCATCTAAATAGTCATCACGACTTGGCAATTTTATCCTCGAGAGAGAGATTCTCTTATTGAATTTGAGTTATAGATAACATGTATTATTGCATCTTCATATTAAGAACCATAAGTTGTACATTCATATCAACTGTTTTCTACTTTTGTTGTGTTATTATGTCTAAGTTGGCACAATTTACATTTTTGGTTCTGTGGTTGTTTTTAGTATGAAATATAGCTTTTTTCCACATAATTCATCTTGTTTATTCAACAATAATTCCATATTTATTTCTTATTTCAATTTACAAGATCATGACTAGATAATATGAGGAGACAAATGCAGTCAATATAATTGGTTTTTCTTATTTTGATCACCCTTTTTCTTGCAAATCCTTCTATATTTTGTAACCACTCTTATTCCCCGTGGTCAAGGATCTAGCCAATTCTTTTTGTGGAGACATTTCTATATTCCTTGCACAAAAGTATCACTTTCATGGCAATTAATTGAGGTCTAGGTCGCTAATTTTGAAATGTGGCGTTGTTCCTTGCCAACCAAATTTTCCAGCACATGAACCTGAGGAAGGATTCACATTTGAATTTGGGGTTTCCCAATAAATTAACCACTGCATAATTTATTCCAAGAAGAAAAAAGGGTTAGGATCTTAGAGGGCCAACTTATACGGTTATACAATGAAGATAGAGCTTCCATCCAAGCACTTTTAGTGAAGGAGTAGAACAAGAGGAGATGATCAATTTCTTCTTCATGATGCTTGCATAAGGGTCATCTAGAGGGACCTTGGATACCATACTTTAGGAGGTTCTAAGTTGTAATAATTTTCTTATGGGAAAGGGTCCAACATAAAGCATTGATTTTTGGATTTACATTATTGCACCATATTTTTTTTCCAAACAGAATATTTGGGAGGAAGAATACCTGCATATAATAAAGCTTCATACTTTCCTTTGACAACGTATTAATATTTTTTCTAGCCCATCAGATCCTCTACTTGTTTATTCCATGGGGCGTAGACAATCAGGAAGTCATGGAGGATGTTGACACAATGTAATAGTTTAAATAGGATTCCATCCAAGTTCCAACCCATCCAGTGTTTTCCCACATCTGATAGGGAGATATCAACCAACAAAGTTTTTCCTTGAATTGTTAGGGCCTCCTTAATAGTTCAGAGTTATCATGATTCTTCCAGAGGTGGTTTTCCTATAATAGAGCCTGACCAATTATTAATATGGGCATTGTTTCCAGGGATCTAGTGGAGATGATTGAAAATTAAATAAGTTACTAAGGAGATACGTTTCCACATGGCTGATCCTATTCTGGAAGGCTGGAGGTGTTATAGGATTTGAACATTATCTAACTTCATGTATTTGGGTTTTAACACCTTTTACCACCAGCACCCGGGGTGAGAGATGATGCACTAGCCTGATTTTGCACCCATTTATTGATTTGTAAGGACAATATCTTATATGCATAAACCTCCATGAAGTTTGGGTACCTGTACCATGGCCTAGGTTACCAAATGAAATTATTTTGTTTTAATCTTGCCTCCTTCCTAGATAAATTTCCTTATTTATTTTTCTAATTGCTACAATATATACTGAGGTGTCAAAAGAGAAAATAATTGGTAGAGAGGGAAGGTTGATATGGCTTCTTTGATGAACACTATGGAACAAACAAGGTTGAGCCAATAAGTTCCATGTAGAAATCATACAAATAATATGTATACCAAAGGATTCATTCCAATCATGTGATATGCTAAATCAAGATACTGAATCCTTCTACAAATAAATTGTGGAAAATAAACAGGATTGTGAATCACAACAAGTAAAGAAAGAAGCAAATCAATCCACAACACAAATATTTTCCTGGGGAAAGCTTACTGCTCAAAGCCCCTTTATATTCTATTGTATATTCACCAAGGAATCATGAAGCAATTACAATGCACTCTTCTCACGAGAGTCTCCCGCACTCTCACAACTGTCTCACACTGATCCGGACAAAATCGACCAACACTTAGCAAATTTTCAGCCTCTGCTCAGCCTGCATTTCTTTCAAAATTCATGTGGAATACAATCCCTATTCTTTAGTAAATTCATCCTTCCAAAACTGCGTAATGCTCATGGGAAATCCTATAGGTTGTTTTACTGCATGCGGACAACCTACTAATAATACAACTAGTAATTAACATCCCTTTAACCTCTGCCTCAACTGGGTCTCCACTGGAACTGAAATGCATGCAGCTATTAATAGTAAGTCATTAGTTACATGACAGATCACTGCATGTGAATTAAATCTGATTTAATTCACTTGACCTCTCACTAGTGCAACAAATAGTTACAACTAGTTAAACTAATTTTAACTCAATTAATTGAGTTAACTAATTTCTCATGCATTAAACTAATGCACTAACTGCAACTTGGACTCAATAACTAATAGAATCACTCTGCATGCCTCACCAACCACCCTCAACTTGAATTCCATGAGCTAACTGAGTTTATCACACTATGTTAACTATTACAAGTGATTATGAGATAATATTACATTTTATTGTCCAATTTAATTAAGGGAAAATTAAATTAGACACACATTTATTGTTGACTTTTCAACACTCCCTCTCAACAAGAAATGGATTATCATCTACCTCGATCCTGCCTCTATAGTATTTGAATTTTCTTCTAGTGAGCGCCTTCGTCAGAATATCTGCATCCTTATCCTCCATGGGAATGTATTGAAGTAACATAATGCACCTCTGAACACAATCTCTGAGATGGTGGTACCAGATATCTATGTCCTTGGACCTATCACAGGATATCAGATTAACTGAGAGTTTAATGCAACTCTGGTTATCATAATATACCATGTCGGATCCATCTGATGACCAAACAAACCAACCAGAATCTTCCTCATCCAAATGGCCTCACATGCAGCCTCATTGGTTTCCATGTACTCAGCCTCGGCTGAACTGAGTGCCATAGATCTCTCCTTCCTACTGTACCAAGAAATTGTTTTCGATCCTATGTTGAAGATCCCTCCTGATGTGCTCTTTCTATCTAATGGACTGTCTGCTCAATCTGCATTGGTGAAGCCTTGAAGCTTCACTCCCTCTGTCTGTATGTACCATAATCCATACTTTGTAGTGCCCCTGAGATATCTCAAGACATGCTTCTCCACCTTCCAAAAGAGCTTCGTCGGCTTAACCATAGCTTGACTCAGCTGGTTAACTGTGTAATAAATGTCTGGTCTGGTGTTCACCAAGTACATCAGTGAACCCACAAGCTGTCTGTAAATATTAGCGTCGAATACCTCTCCTGAAGTAGCATCCTCCTTCCTCTAGTTTCCTGCAAGAGGAGTCTCATGGGTTTACAACTCTCCATGTGAAACTTTCTCAGAATATCTTTGGCATACTTTCCTTGAGAAACAAATAGCTCACCATCACGCTGCCATTTTTCCAAACCAAGGAAATAGTGAAGGAGTCCCATTTCCTTCATCTCAAACTCTCTTGCAAGATCCTCTTTGCAAGAAATTATGAGATTCTCATCACCTGTCAAAATAAGATCATCAACATAAATTATGATAATCAAAAGCTTACCATCAACCACAATTCAATACAGGTTCACATCAACTTCACTCTTCGTGAAGCCCAACCTAGTGAAATAGTTGTTAATTCTAGTGTAACAAGCACGAGGTACTTGCTTCAACCCATACAATGCTCTCCTGAGTCTGCACACATGCGAATCACTGTCAAAGATCTCAAAACATTATGGCTACTTTATGTAAACTTATTCCTTAATAACACCATTGAGAAACGTAGTTTTCACATCCATCTGATGTATATGCCACCCCATTTGTGCTGAGAGTGCAAGGATAGATCTAATCGATGAGTATCTCACAACCGATGTGAAATTCTCCTCATAGTCAATCCCCTCAACTTGTGAGAATCCCCAGGCTATAAATCTAGCCTTGTACTGCTCCACACTCCCATCTACTTCCTGCTTCACCTTATAGATCCATTTAGATCCAACCACTGATTTCTCGACTGGTCCTGGGAAAAATTCCCATGCATTGTTCCTGACGATGGCGTCATATTCCTCAACCATGGTGTTAACCCAAATTGGCTGATGCAATGCTTCCTCCAAAGAGGATGGTTCTATCACAATACACTTTCTCATAAGAGCCATGTATCTAGTAAACCTGTCTGGAGATTGTCTCTATTTTTGCAATGAATTAGGGTTTCCTACATGTTATGCTACATAAAGTCTCAATCTATCAGCTTCTGTGGTGTGCCTTCTACCATGTCTAGTGGATGGTTCTGCATGAGCTTTTTCTGCCACTCCATGATCCTCTACATGTGGTTGATCCACATCTTGAGGTTCATCATGTTATCACTCATAAGTTTTCAAGATTTCATTGATAGGGTTGCACATCATTCACCTAGGTTCCATTTTGTTTTCATACTTGGATTCATGAAATTTATAAAAAAAAACACATGTAATAAGATTTATCCTAAGTCTAAACCCACCATGAGTCATGTCATGTCAGTCAAATCCACTCCATGTCATTTAGTTTTTGCACCCATGCCTTCAAATCAAAAAATAAGCCACTTGTCTGCTTTTTCACCATTTCATAGTGAATACAATGGCAGAATAGAGGATTTTCCTGCAAAATCATCTGGAAATTCCGTAGTAGATCAGTCAGGATTTTAACTTTTTTCGCTACAAAATTGTGTTTTTTCTGCAGAAAAGACAAAGCGGGGTGAGGTGTCAAGTTTTTGATGGCCAAGGGTAACGGTGAGGTTAGAAAATTAGTTACCATGATCACCAAGCATGCAAGATCATGATTTCACTCATCATTTCTTTTTTTGGTCACAATTTTCATCATTCTCCCTCAAGTTATCGAATTTCATTTTAAACTTCACCTCTAAGGACCTCTTTTTCATTCATTATTCAAAATCTTGCATGTAGCATCACAGTGTCATCCTTGAAGAGCTGATTCACAATGAAAATAGCTTGTTGTCTAGATTTGTTCATATGTAGGTGTCATAGTTAAGAAGCAGCGAGGGTATAAAGGATCAATGGCAGTGAAGAAGAAAGTGAATAAAGGAGGTTACTGTGTGAGATACAAGCCTATGGAATTAAAACTATTGATTGAAGATCCTAGTTTCATGGATGCTTTCAGGAATGTGGGTTTCTACAATTCTGTCAAAAGCTACAGGGTTTTCATGCTCATATATCCAGAGACTTTGCAACCAATTTCATAGGGACAACCTCAAAGGTAGGAGTTTTTAATTTCAGAGTATCACCTAATACTATCTCTCGGGATACAGAAATACCCAGAGGAGGTGAGGAATGGTTAAAAGGTACAAAATTCAAAATGCAGAGCTATGAGGAATTTTTCAAACAGGAGCACATCAGAGCTAACATGGAAAGTGGCATACCCAGGAGTTATATGAAAGAAAATTATTCAAAGTTTTTTTTGTGGTCTAGAAGTATTTTTCCTATGAGGGGAGACATATATCATTTCAGAATCCTTCTGCATTTCATTGGTAAGAATCCCATTGATTTGCCTTTCTTTTTGTTTAGAAGTTTGGGCAAGATGTCTAATAAGGTCCAAGACAAGGCTGAGGGTAGTGAGACCTCATTTTTTCACCATGGCTTGATCAAACTATTAGTGTTGGAGGAATTAAAGAATTTAAACAGAGATTGGGCATATGTTCTCTTTATTAGTGGATATGAAGTATACTCAGTGACACCTAAAAAGATTTCAAATCCAAATATTACTTCATCTCCAGCTGTGACAGAAGAAGTTAATGAGGAACAAGGAAAACTTATTGTGGAACCAATGGATATTGAGGTTGAACCTATACCAAAGACAGATATCCCACATCCATCACCTGTAAGTCAAAAACATAAAATTAGCAAACATGGTAGCAAGAGAATAACCGGGAGCCAAACCATTGCCAAAGGAAATCTTGAAGACATCCTCAAGGAAATAGAAATTTAAGAATCTCCAATTTTCCAAGCAGAAGATATTTAAGGGGATATAAGGAAGAAGGAGAAAGGTAAGTCTGTCAAAAAATTAGATTTTGCAGGAGAAGATGTTGGTTTCATTTTCTAGCCAAGGAAACCAATGACTAGGTCACAACTTGCAAAAGGTACCATGGAGAGCAGAAAATATTGACAAAGGCAAGCCACCTATCACAGAAAATATTATAGACCTATCTCCAGCAACAGAAGAGGTCTTTGTGCAAAGAAAATGAAAAGAGTTGCAAGTTGAGGCAAATACTGAAGTAAAAATATTGCAGGAGCAATCAAGAGAGGCCAGTGAAGAAGTTATTGAAGTCAAATTGGAACTACAAAAGGCCAAGGTAGATAGATAGCTAATGGAATACTTTGAAAAATAAATGAAGGATCAGCGAAACAAATATGACAAAACTCTGTCAAATGCCAAGAAAATGCTAAAGAGAATTCTTCCTCTCAGGAAAGTGGTGAAGAACACAAGAAAAAGAAATATATGGTTATAGTCTGAGAGGAAAATGCTTAAAGGGAAAGTTAAGGAGTTGTAAGACCAAATGGAGATGATTGAAGAAGAACTGAAGAAAAGAGGGTTGAAAATTAGAATGGTAAATGAACCTAAAGAGGTACAGCCTACTGATGCTAAAGATGAAATACCCAAAATCTGAGGGGTTAGTCTAAAATTTTTTTGATTAATTTTACAACTTGCAGGAAACATAAATTTTGGTTTAGAATGCTAAAATTTTGAATAAAAATGACAAATTTGTGTTTTCAGCCAAATTAGGCAGTTTCGTAGCGAAGTCCAGGGTTGAGGGCCGGATTTCGCTACGAAATCCTTGTAGGATGTTTTTTACCCCAAAAACCTTTTTTGAGGGAAATAAAAGTAGGGAAAATGATGGTATTTGGCCCATATGACCTAAAAAACATATCTTGATCAGAAGAGGAGGCAAAAAATGAAGTTGGATGGTTGAATTAAATGTGCTACTAAACTACACTACGAAACTTCCTAAGGGTACTCTTTTTTTTCAGCGAAGTGTTTTAAATGGATTTTGGAGGTTTGAAAAGTGTTTTGAAGGGAAACCAACCACGTGGAGACATCTAAGATGACAGTGGGCCATCCCAGCAGAGATTCACTACTCGACAAGAGTGTCATCTATACAGCTCAACATGAAGACAAGGATTAAAATTGTGTTTATATTTTCTTAAAAAATAGGAATATTTTTTTCTAAATCTAGTGGGTACATTAATGTCTTAGTGATGGTGAATGCCACTCGAGCATCTTATCCTTATCAATGTAATTGTCCCACTACTGAAGAAATGAATGTAATAAATGTAAAGCAGAGTCCTATTATAAGTATAAGTCTTTAGAGACTAGGTGTCTTTTTCAGTTCCAAGAATGTAGTTTATATTTATGATAGGTGTCAAGGTTATGGTTCGGTGATCTAGCCAGCTGGGTAGATCATATGTAAGCAACAAAGGTCTATTTATAGACAATAAATTGAATCAGAAAGGGTTGGAGAGTGTTACTTGACACTACCACTATTGTAAACTTTTATCATCAGTAATATACATTGACTGTGTTTCTGCTTCACCTGAGAATCTTGGAATGTTCAATGAGCTTATGTCTTATGTTTCTCTTTATCTTGTTTCCAATATCTTGATTTTGAATTACTCATAATTCATGTTATGCATGTTCTGACTTCCTTTTAACATTGAGCTATTGAATATTTCTCTGTGTTAGTATTTTCCTTTCATTGAACAGTAAAAGCCTGAACTTCCACAAGAAGATCCACTTGTCCTTGAATTCTTTCATACTGACTCCATAAGCCCAATGGTAGTGAAAATTATTTCATTTTTCACTTGCAATCAAATACATTAAAACACTTATCACATAATTAGCCATCTGGTTGAACCCTAATTGAGCAAATCATAATTTTATTTAAGAGAGCCCTCTCAGGCTAAAGAGGCTAATCCTCAGCCAAAAGCTGCTTTGAAAGAGTTACTTTAAGTTTTCTGGTGAAGAAGTCCATCAGTACCAATTTAGATATAACATTTTGGTGCATCTGTCAAGAGTCTAAAGACATATTTCCTTAAATTTGTGCTCAAACAATGAAGCTAAACTCTTGGAGGGTAGCAGGAGCTCAAAACATTTCGAGGTTGAAGAGGCTAATCCTCAATCAAAAGCTAGTTTGAAAGAGATACTTTAAGTTGTCTGGTGAAGTAGCCCATCAGTACCAATTTAGAGAGAACTACCTTGGCGACTCCATTGCTGAAGAATTCAAAAATTCAGAGCTTCATGGTGATTCCACTAGACTTATGAAGAACTCAAATGCTGTCATTCTTGTTTCGAGGTATGCATGTGTATATTTTTCAGAAATTTATGGTTTCCCAAATCCTTTTCCCAAGGATGCATATTTTTTAAGGAATGGTCCAAAATTTAATGGAGAAGATTTGAGTTTGACCTTGAAGCATATATCAAATTTCTGTGACTTTACTGAACTTCTTAGAGTTAGACATGAAGATATTTTCATCAGATTGTTCTATGATTCATTTAAAGGGAAATGTACACAATGGATTGAAATTATTCCTGTCAAATATATTAATTCATTTATAGATTTTTGGCTTATCTTTTTGGAAACATGGATGGAAAAAATAGAGTTGGTGGCAGACTTTCTTTTCATTCAAGGTTTTAAGCAATGGAACGATGGTCACACTAATGAGGAGTGGATGCAAAATTTTCTTCGGCCTCGTCTTCTTATATAAAGTCACTTGTGTGCAAGTCAAAAGATAAGATTCAATTTTTGGATGAATTTGCTAAGAACATTGAGAAAGACATTGAAGTTTTAGAATATCAAATTCATTCCTATAGTCTTCATGGTCAAGATCAGTCTTTTTAAAATCTTTTTCATGCCAAAATACCAAGAGAAGGTGGTGCTACCTTTCTTTTTTTATATTGAGGAGGAATGTCTTGTTTTTGAAAATGAGTTTGATAGCACACAACTGAACTCTTATGTTGATAAAGAAAGCATATATGAGATTTCTAAAAATGCAGAAGGTCTTGAGAACCATCAAACAAACTATGTCTTCTATGATCCCATAGCTGACTACATGGAAGAGTTCTATAGTCCAACTTTTCAATTATGTTTTCACTATGAAAACCAGACATATTTTATGTTACCTTTGTCATTACAGTATCTAATTTTATTTTGGTTTAAGCACAATCAAGAAGTTCAGGTATCAGATCATCTCATTGACTGGCTTTATTGGAGGTTTCATGTCGCTTGAATCAAGCATGAAGATTGCAGCTGTTAGGGTAGGTAGGAGTGTGTGTGTGAATAAGCACAAGTATTTTGAGCATATTTTTAGCATGTATAGATTTAGTCTTCAGCTAGGATTGCAGTTTTCAACAAGCTTGAGCCTGAGGATAAGTCCATAAGAGTTTGAAGAAGTCTTCATCAATTTCAGAAGTTTTTTTTTTTCATTTAAATAAGGTATTGGAATGACATGCTCTTTGTTGTACCATAGGGGCACACCATCCCCAGTGGATCCACTGTTATCACTCATACGTTTTCAAGATTTCATTGATAGGGTCTTGCACATCATTCACCTAGGTTCCATTTTGTTTTCGTAGTTGGATTCATGAAATTTATAATTAAAAAACACATGTAATAAGCTTTATCCTAAGTCTAAACCCACCATGAGTCATGTCATGTCAATCAAATCCACTCCATGTCATTTATTTTTCGCACCCATGCCTTCAAATCAAAAAATAAGCCACTTTTCTATTTTTTCACCGTTTTGTGGCGAATACATTGGCAAAATAGCGGATTTCTCTACGGAATCACTTGACAATTCCGTAGCAGATCTGTCAGGATTTTAACCATTTTCGCTATGAAACTGTGTTTTTCTGCAAAAAATATAGAGCGGGGTGAGGTGTAAATTTTTTGATGGTCAAGGGTAAAGGTGAGGTCATTAAATTAGTTACCATGATCACCAAGCATGCAAGATCGTGATTTCACTCATCATTTCTTTTTATGGTCACATTTGTCATCATTCTCCCTCAAGTTGTCGAATTTCATTTTAAACTTCACCTCTAAGCACCTCTTTTTCATTAATTGTTCAAAATCTTGCATGTAGCATCACAGTGTCATCCTTGAAGAGTTGATTCACAGTGAAAACAACTTGCTGTCAAGGTTTGTTTATCTGCAGGTGTCACAGTTAAGAAGCAGTGATGGTATAAAGGAGAAATGGCAGTGAAGAAGAAAGTGAATAAATGAGGTTATTATGTGAGATACAAGCCTACGGACTTAAAAATATTGAATGAAGATCCTAGTTTCATGGATGCTTTCAGGAATGTGGGTTGTCTACAGTTCTGTCAGAAGGTGCGGGGTTTTCATGCTCAGATATCCAAAGACTTCACAACCAATTTCATAGGGACAACCTCAAAGGTAGGAGATTTGAATTTCAAAGTATCACCTGATACTATCTCTCAGGCTACAGAAATACCCAGAGGAGGTGAGGAATGGTTCAAAGGTACAAAATTCAAAATGCAAGCTATGAGGAATTTTTCAAACAGGAGCACATCAAATCTGACTTGGCAAGTGGCATCCCCAAGAGTTATATGAAAGAAAATTATTCAAAGTTGTTGTTTTTGGTCTAGAAGTATTTTACCTGTGAGGGGAGGTTTCACATGGTCTACTTATATCATTTCAGACTCCTTTTTCATTTCATTGGTAAGAAGCCCCTTGATTTTCCTTTATTTTTGTTTAGAAGTCTGGGGAAGATGTCTGATAAGGTCCAAGCCAAGGCTGAGGGCAGTGAGACCTCAGTTTTTCACCATGGCTTGATCAAAATATTAGCGTTGGAGGAATTAAAGAAGTTAAACAGATATTGGGCATCTTTTCTCTTTCTTAGTGGATATGAAGTAGATTTAGTGACACCTAAAAAAATTTCAAAGCCAAAGATTACTTCATCTCCAGTTGTGATAGAAGAAGTTAATGAAGAACAAGGACAACCTATTATGGAACCAATGGATATTGATGTTGAACCTATACCAGAGACTGATATCCCATAGCCATCACCTGCAAGTAAAAAATAGAAAATTAGCAAACATGGTAGCAGGAGGTTAACCAAGAGCCAAACCATTTCCAAAGGAAATATTGAAGACATCCTCGAGGAAATAGACATTGAATAATCTCCAATTTTCCAAGAATAAGACATTGAAGGGGATAGAAGGAAGAAGGAGAAAGGTAAGTCTGTCAAAAAATTAGATTTTGTAGGAGAAGATGCTGGTTTCATTTTCCAGCCAAGGAAACCAATGACTAGGTCACAGGTTTCAAAAGGTACCATGGAGAGTAAGAGAGCAGAAAATATTGACAAAGGCAATCAGCCTATCATAGAAAACATTATAGACCTATCTCCAGCAACAGAAGAGGCCTTTGTGCAAAGTAAAGGAAAAGAGCAAGTTGAGGCAAAGACTGAAGTACGAATATTGCAGGAGCAATCAAGAGAGGCCAGGGAAGAAGTTATTGAAGTCAAATTGGAACTACAATAGGCCAAGGTAGAAAAATAGCTAATGGCAAAATTTGAAAAAAAAAATGAAGGATCAGCTAGAAAAATATGACAAAACTCTATCAAATGCCAAGAAAAAAATGAAGAGAAGTCTTCCTCTGAGGAAAGTGGTGAAGAACACAAGAAACAAATATCTATGGTTACAATCTGAGAGGAAATGGCTTAAAGGGCAGGTTAAGGAGCTGGAAGACCAAATGGAGATGATTCAAGAAGAACTAAAGAAAAGAGGGTTGAAAATTAGAATGGTAAATGAACATGAAGAGGAACAGCGTGTTGATGCTAAAGATGAAATACCCAAAGTCTGAGTGGTTGGTCTAAAACATTTTTGATTAATTTTACAACTAGCATGAAACATCAATTTTGGTTTAGAATGCTGAATTTTTCAAGAAAAATGACAAATTTGTGTTTTTAGCCAAATTAGGCAGTTTCGTAGCGAAGTCCATGCTTGAGGGCCGGATTTCGCTATGAAATCCCTGTAGGATGTTTTTAACCCCAAAAACCAGTTTTGAGGGAAATCAAAGGAGGGAAAATGATGGTATTTAGCCCATATGACCTAACAAACATATCTTGATTAGAAGAGGAGGAAAAAAATGACTTTGGATGGCTGAAGTAAATGTGTTACTAAAATACGATATGAAACTGCCTAAGGGTACTCTCCTTTTGCAGTGAATTGTTTTAAATGGATTTTGGAGGTTTGATAAGTGTTTTGAAGGGCAGCCAGCCACGTGGAGACATCCAAGATGACAGTGGGCCATCCCAATAGAGATTCACTACTCAAAAGGAGTGTCACATATACAACTCAACATGAAGACAAGGATTAAAACTATGTTTATCTTTTCCTAAAAAATGGGACTGTTGTTTTCTAAATCTAGTGGGTACATTAATGTCTTAGTGATGGTGAATGCCACTCAAGCATATGATCCTTATCAATGTAATTTTCCCACTACTGAAGGAATGAATGTAATAAATGTAAAGCAGAGTCCTATTAGAAGTATAAGTATTTAGAGACTTGGTGTCTTTTTCAATTCCAAGAATGTAGTTTATAGTTATGATATGTGTCAAGGTTATGGTTCGATGATCTAGCCAGCTGGGAAGATCCTATGTAAGCAACAAAGTTCTATTTATCGACAATAAATCGAATCAGAAATGGTTGGAGAATGTTACTTGACACTACCACTATTGTAAACTTTTATCATAAGTAATATACATTGACTGTGTTTTTGCTTCACCTGAGACTCTTGGAATGTTTCAATGAGCTTATGTCTTATGTTTCTCCTTATCTTGTTTCCAATATCTTGATGTTGAATTACTCGGAATTCATGTTATGCATGATATGAATTCCTTTTAACATTTATCTATTGAATATTTGTGTGTGTTAGTATTTTCATTTCATTGAAACAGTAAAAGCCTCAGCTTCCACAAGAAGATCCACTTGTCATTGAATTCCTTCATATTGACTCCATAAGCCCAATCGTAGTGAAACCTATTTCATTTTTCACTTGCAATCAAATACATTAAAACACTTATCACAAATTTATCCACCTGATTGAATCCTAATTGACAAAATCATAAGTTTAATTGAGAGAGCCCTCTCAGGATGAAGAGGCTAATCCTTAGTCAAAAGTTGGTTTGAAAGAGTTACTTTAAGTTGTCTGGTGAAGCAGTCCATCAGTACAAATTTAGAGATAACACATCCTTTGGAACCAAGAATTCCTCCTCTCCATCCAAATCAAGCTTCCTTTCAATGGACAATCGCATGGCTTTCTCGTCATCAAATTTTATATCTCGTCTCACAACAGTCATCCTGTTGTTTGGAAAATACACCTGATATTTGTGGGGAGTATTAGTGTACCCCAAAAATATCCCAATATCAGTTGTTGGTTCTAGCTTCTTCCTAGAATCTTTGGTCACATGGAAATGGACATATGAGCCAAAAATCTTAAAATATGAAACATCAGGTTTCTTACCATAAAAATCCTCCTCTGGTGCATTGATGCCAAGTATCCGATGAGGACTATTTCTTTGCACAAATACCACTGTGTTGCATGCCTCTTCCCACAGATGCAATGGTAGGCCTTGATCATGCAATATCACTCGTGCCACACGCACAATTGTTCTATTATTTCTTTCTGCGACCCCATTCTGTTGTGGGTTATGAGGCGCAATCAACTCTCTTTGAATACCTTCTTTTCTACAAAATTTCTTGAATTCATTGGAGATAAACTCACCACTATTGTCTTTCCTAAGAGCCTTCACATGCTTCCCTGTATCTTTCTCCACCAGTGCTTTGAACTCACAAAATTTTGAGAACGTCTGATCTTTCTTCTGCATGAAGTAGATCCAACACTTTCTAGAAAAACCATTAACAAAGATCACATAATACATATGATTTGTTATCGAAATTGTAGAGAATGGTCCACACACATCTGAGTGAACTCTCTCAAGGATTCTTGCTACTCGGTTCTCCTTCTCGTGAAAAGTGGCCTATGCATACTTCCCCATGGTACATCCATTGCATGTGTCTATCTGTGCAAGAGTACCCTTCGAAAGCCC
The DNA here is from genome assembly GCA_034641835.2 of Pinus albicaulis. Taxonomy (NCBI): domain Eukaryota; kingdom Viridiplantae; phylum Streptophyta; class Pinopsida; order Pinales; family Pinaceae; genus Pinus; species Pinus albicaulis. The sequence goes on from CM076575.1 coordinate 1,545,563,514, forward strand.
TACAAAAATTTGTTGCATGACCTTCAAAGCTCTGCAGTGTAGATGGCCCAATATCATGTGCCATAACTCACCCTCATCCCGACTCACCACTTTGTTTTCTTTATGCATCAATGTTGCGCAACCATCTACATCAAGTTTTTAGATATTATTCGCATGAATCCCAATCTTCTTGGCTTTTCTTGTGGCTTTTTTATGAAGGAATGCTTTCCCTTCACTGAAAACCACATCATAACCTCTATCCTCCAACATAGCAACTGAAACTAAATTATTTTTCAAGCCTGGTACATGCATGACATATTTTAATAAGAAGGGTTTTCCTAACTGTCTCTGGAAGGTAACTGTACCAATCCCGATAGCGCTATACCTCCCATCATCACCCATTTCGATATGCATATGAAGATCCTTCTCCTCAAAGCTACTAAAAAGTTCTTTGTCTCCCGTCATGTGCAAATATTCACCACTATCCAAGAACCACACTAATCCCATTACACTAGACACCATGCATGCGATGAGAAAGAAGTCTAACTCAAATTGTGAGGCCAAAGCCTCACCAGCTGCAGATCCTTAAGCCTTCTTGTTCTTCTTCTTCTGTAGACAATTAGTTGCATAATTTCCATGCTCGTGAGATTGAAAACACTTCACTATGGACATGTCACGCTTCTTGTCTTCTTTGTCGAACTCAGATTTGGAATAGGATTTCTTTCCCTTCCATTTCTTTACCTTACCAACAAAGGTGAAATTTTCCTCATCAGTTGTCTTAGATGAGGATCCATCCCTGGTATTCCGCCTGAATTCTTCTTGCACCAAATCCGACCAAAGTCACTCACAATCTGGCAGCTTCTCCCTCCCATTGATAGAGTCCTAATAACTATGCCAACTCTTGGGAAGGCCTAGAAGAGTTAGGCTCACCAAGTCATCATCCGCTATAGTAATTCCGACACTCCCAAGCTCATCTCGACATTGGACAAACTTGGTTAAATATTTTGGAATAGTGTTTCCTTTCTCCATTTTGATTTTCCCGAGTGTTGAAAATGCAACAAGATGATGGAGCTTAGTGAAATGAAGTCGCCTTCACTAAGTGGGCCCGCGGGCTATTTTTGGCGCAAAGTCTATTTTTAGACTATGTCTATTTTTAGACATATGGAGCATGGTCTAGGAGTTGCAGTATGATATTCTTGGATGATTGGTCGAGTTGGTAAAAATAGATGGACCTCTATTTTTAGACATTTGGGCGGAGTCTATTTTTAGACTGCCAGGCTAAAAATAGAAAAGTCAAATATTATTTACCCTTAATAATATTTGGACTATAAACTTCAGTTTATCCTCTTGCAGCACTTCAGTTGGAGCTACGGATGTGGCCCATGCATCTGACAAAGGAATTACGCTATTCCTAGGGGTTTGGTTGAGCTAATGCATGGTTGACTTCAGTTAGACTCATGTGGCAGAGTTTTGGTGGAGTTGATGAGACAGTTGGTGGAGTTGTGTTCGGGTTAACTTAGTTGAACTAGTTGTATTTAGTTTAACTGGCTAATACACTAGAGATGAGTGGGGTGAATTAAATATTATTTAAGTCACTAAATATTAACTCATTATTCAACTAAAGAACACATCAGTTGACTGCAGTGCATGGACAGTTCAGTGAAGACCAGTGGAAGAGGTAGATGAAAGGGTGAGTTTGCTATTAGTTGTGACATTAGTTGTGCATGAGATTTGCACAAGCATTGGAGGAGATTGCCAATGAGGATTGCGCAGATCAAGCCAAGGAGATTTGAACTTGGATCTCTCATTACACCAACTTGGATTGCGCAGTAGAGGCAGGCAAACAGTGGATGAGTTTTGAACCCGTGACTTGTTCAAAACTGAGCTAGTTTGTGTGTAACTTTTGGAGATAGTACTGAGTACTTGTGAGGAGTATTGTGCTATGTACTATTACATGTTCTCTTCTATTATAATATACAAAATAGCTATGGGTTTTCAGCTATAAGCTTTCCGCATTACATATTGTGTTTATGTGCGCATGCGACTGTTTCTATTTCCGCATATTGATGATCAAATGTAGAAGAGGTTATGTGTTATGCATGAATTCGAATTAGTGTGTGACCAGGATAATCTCGGTGGATAAATCTTCATTATTCAGCAAATTTCTACATGGTATCGGAGTGAATTGATCATCGGGATCTATTACAGTGATTACAATTATTTCAGTAGACAGAGTCTGTAACGGGCCAAGTAGCCTCTGGATCCATCCTTTCTCTGAAAGGTGATATATCCAGTAAATGCCCTTACAGATGATCTCTGTGCTAGAAATAATTTGTTCTCACAGATCCAGAAGCAGTTGAGTTTTGAGCTTGGAATTCGAATTTTGCAACAGATTTTTTTCTTGGTGCCGAAGTTGAAATGTCTTTCAACGGTTTGCGACTCGAGTATGCCCTTGAAGGCAGTTCGAATTATGTTGCATGGAAAGACCGGATGGAGGCGGTATTAGATGATAGCGGGCTGAAGGAGTTCGTAGATATGGATGTCCAAAAGCCTACTGATCCTGCTGAAGTTGAGGCTTGGCAAAAGAAGATGGCGAAATGTCGAAGGACTCTGTTGGACGGCGTGAAGGATCACATTGTATCCAGCCTGCATGGAAAAGCTTCTCCATATTTGATGTGGAAAGCATTGACAGATCTATTCCAGAGCAAGAGCGACCAAAGGAAGCTGGCGCTCAAGGATAAACTCAGAAACATTAAGATGGAGAAAGGCGGGCGTATCGCTGGCACCTCACGGTCTTTACTCACGTAGATGAGTCGGGAAGTGTGGGGTGGACTGCCGATGATGAGGACTTGGTGAGCTTGGCTCTCCTTAGGCTTCCGAAGAGTTGGAATTCCTATCAGGACTCTGTCAATGGTCGGGAGAAATTGCCAGGATGGGAGAGACTTTGGTCTGATCTTGTGCAAGAGGAGATAAGGCGGAGTACCAGGGAAGGATCTTCATCAAAGGCATCCGATGAAGAAAATTGCGCTTTTGCTGCCAAAGCAAAGAAGGGGAAGAGCAAGAGATCTTCTCAATCCGGTGTGAAAGGCAAGAAGCAGGACATGTCTAAGGTGAAGTGCTTTCACTATCACTAGCACGGACATTATGCCACAAATTGTCCGTAGAAGAAGAAAAATAAGCAGGTTGCTGGATCTGCAGCGGGGAGAGGCATTGGCCTCCCCAGCTTGAAGTCCGGATTTTTCACGATCGCATGCTTGGTCTCAAGTGTGATGGGATCAGTATGGTTCTTGGACAATGGTGCGTCATTTCACATGACCGGAGATCGGGATTTGTTTTTAGATCTGGAGGAGAAAGATCTTGGAGTGCACATCGAGATGGGCGATGATGGTAGATACAGTGCGACTGGTATCGGTACCATTTCCTTTGAGAGGGAGTCTGGTAAACCCTTCGTATTGAAGGAATTTTTGCATGTTCCAGGATTGATGAATTATCTGATCTCTGTGGCGATGTTGGAAGACAAGGGGTACGATGTGGTCTTCAAATGTATGAAAATCTTTCCCCGCGTTAAAGAAGACAACTCTGAGAGACTCCCAAGATAGGGGTCTGGCACTAGAACCTTTATCAGTTGCAGGTAGATGGCTGCGCAGCAATGGCATGCAAGGCGGGAGAAGTGGTGAGCTAGGATGATGAGGGCGAACTGTGGCACAGGAGATTGGGCCACCTTCACCATGGAGCTTTGAAGATCCTGCAGCAGATTTCTACCGGGCTTCCTAAGGGCACTCTTGCGCAGTCAGATCAGTGCAAGGGGTGTACCTTGGGGAAGTATGTGAAAGCCACCTTTCACGAGAAGGATAGTCGCGCCACGACGATCCTTGAGAGAGTTCACACAGACGTGTGTGGTCCTTTCTCAGTAGCTTCGACAGAAAAGCACAAGTACTACGTGATCTTTGTTGATGATTTCTCTCGAAAGTGCTGGATCTTCTTCATGCAGAAGAAGAGCGATACATTCGCGAAGTTCTGTGAGTTTAAAGCACTGGTCGAGAAGGAGTCGGGGAAGAAGGTGATTGCTCTAAGGAGTGATAACGGTGGTGAATTCATCTCGCCTGAATTCAAGGAGTTCTGCAGCGCAGAAGGGATTCAGAGAGAGCTCATCGCACCCCATAACCCACAGCAGAACGGGGTGGCTGAGCGGAAGAACAGAACGATCGTGGGTGCTGCACGGGCGATGTTGCATGATCAGGGCCTACCCCTTCACTTGTGGGCCGAGGCATGCAATACTGCAGTGTATGTGCAGAACCGTTGTCCTCACAAGATACTTGGCATGAGTACACCGGAGGAGGCGTTTTCTGGCAAGAGGCCTGACATTTCTCATTTGAGGATTTTTGGCTCACCTGTCTACATGCATGTGACGAAGGACGCCAGAAAGAAGCTGGATCTGACCGCAGAGGTTGGAATATTTGTGGGGTACACTGATACACCTCACAACTATCGGGTGTATTTTCCAGACAGTCGCAAGACTGTTGTGCGACGGGATATCAAATTTCAGGAGGAGAAAGCCATGCAATGTTCGCTTGAGAGGGAGCCACACTTGCATGCAGAAGAGGAGCTATTAGTTCCTAAGGAGGAGCATCCGGATGTGGATCAGCCACAAGAGGAAGTTCATGGAGTGGAAGAGACCACTCATGCAGTGCTAACCATCAGATGGCGCAAGCGCACTACAGAAGCTGAGCGACTGGCTCGAGATGCAGAGAAGGTTGTAGGACCACCTACAGCATAGCACAGACAGAGACAGTCACCGGACCGGTACACTGGATACATGGCTCTTGTGAGCAAGTGTGTCGTGATAGAGCCATCCTCTTTCGAGGAAGCTGTGGAGGACCCTGCATGGGTAGATGCCATGGTGGAAGAGTATGATTCGATTGTCAGAAACAATGCATGGGAGATTGTCCCGCGACCAGAAGGGAAATCAGTGGTGGGTTCGCGATGGATCTACAAAGTGAAGCAGGTGGCTGATGGGAGTGTGGAGAAGTAGAAGGCAAGATTTTTTTCCCGTGGCTTCTCACAGATTGATGGGATCGATTATGAAGAGACCTTTGCACCTGTCGCAAGGTACTCTTCCATACGGATGATCCTAGCTCTCTCAGCGCAGATGGGGTGGCACATCCATCAGATGGATGTGAAGACTGTGTTCCTCAATGGAGTCATTGAGGAGGAGGTGTACATAGAGGCACTCCAAGGTTTCGGTGGATCTTCATAGTGAGTCGTATGTCTGCCGACTCAAGAGAGCACCGAGCGGGTTGAAGCAAGCACTGCTTGGTACACACGGAGGATAAATATTTCACCCCTTCGACTCTCCAAGAGTGAGGCGGATCCTCAACTGTACCAGATTTGGTGGAGGGGAGCTGTTGATCATCATACCGTATGTAGATGATCTAATTTTGACAGTGATGCGTTATTGATACTTTCATGCAAGGAGGATCTGGTAAAGGAGTTTGAGATGAAGGACTTCGGCCTCCTTTATTATTTCCTGGGATTGGAAATTTGGCAACGCAGTGGTGGACTATTTGTTTCTCAGGGTAAGTATGCTCGGGAGATACTGGAGAAGTTCAACATGCAGCTGGCTGCAAGCTCCGTTGATACTCCTCTTCCGGTGGTTGAGGAAGGAGGATGCTACTAGGGCAAAGAGGTAGTGATGCCACTGCCTATCTACGTTGGTGGGGTCGCTATGTATCTGGGGTCAATACACGACCCGATATATGCTATGTCGTTACTGGGCCTTTCGCAAGCTATGGTTAATACTACCAAGCTCTTCTCTCGAAGGCAAAGCATGTATTGCGTTATCTTAGTGGCACACGGGATATGGGTCTCAGGTACAGATAGAGGATGGAGCTAAGTTTGCGGCTTCATCGATGCAGACAAGGTGGAGCCCAACGGACCGAAAGAGCACATCCTCTGAGGAATCTTTAGTATCGGTCGACAAAGCAGCTTTATGGTACAGTAGCAGAGATCCGTGGCACTCCGCCCCACGAGGCCAAGTACATGGCAGCAAGCTTGGCTGCATGCGAGGCTATTTGGATGAGGAAGATCCTCGTCGGATTTTTCGGGTCGCACTTGGAGCCTACTGTGATTTATTGTGATAACCAGAGTTGCATTAAACTCTCGGCTAATCCAGTATTTCATGATAGATCCAAACACATCGACATCAGGTACCATCATATCAGAGATTGTGTGCGGCGGAGAATCATGTTACTTTCATACATTCCCACGGAGGATCAGGATGCTGATATCTTGACGAAGGCGCTCACCAGGAGAAAATTAGAATACCACAGAGGCAGGATAGGGGTTGCAAATAATCCATATCTTGTTGAGAGGAAGTGTTGAAAATGCAACAAGATGATGGAGCTTAGTGAAAAGAAGTCGCCTTCACTAAGTGGGCCCGCAGGCTATTTTTGGCGCAAAGTCTATTTTTAGACTATGTCTATTTTTAGACATATGGAGCATGGTCTAGGAGTTGCGGTATGCTATTCTTGGATGATTGGTCGAGTTGGTAAAAATAGATGGACCTCTATTTTTAGACATACAGGTCGAAGTCTATTTTTAGACTGCCTGTCTAAAAATAGGTCAGTCAAATATTATTAACCCTTAATAATATTTGGACTATAAACTTCAGTTTATCCTCTTGCAACACTTCAGTTGGAGCTACGGATGTGGCCCATGCATCTGACAGAAGGAATTACGCTATTCCTAGGGGTTTGGTTGAGCTAATGCATGGTTGACTTCAGTTAGACTCATGTGGCAGAGTTTTGGTGGAGTTGATGAGACATTTGGTGGAGTTGTGTTCGGGTTAACTTAGTTGTGATTAGTTTAACTGGCTAATACAATAGAGATGAGTGGGGTGAATTAAATATTATTTAATTCACTAAATATTAACTCATTATTCAACTAAAGAACACATCAGTTGACTGCAGTGCATGGACAGTTCAGTGAAGACCAGTGGAAGAGGTAGATGAAAGGGTGAGATTGCTATTAGTTGTGACATTAGTTGTGCATGAGATTTGCACAAGAATTGGAGGAGATTGCCAATGAGGATTGCGCAGATCAAGCCAAGGAGATTCAAACTTGGATCTCTCATTACACCAACTTGGATTGCGCAGTAGAGGCAGGCAAACAGTGGATGAGTTTTGAACCCGTGACTTGTTCAAAACTGAGCTAGTTTGTGTGTAACTTTTGGAGATAGTACTGAGTACTTGTGAGGAGTATTGTGCTATGTACTGCTACATGTTCTCTTCTATTATAATATACAAAATAGTTGGGGGTTTTCAGCTATAAGCTTTCCCCATTACATATTGTGCTTATGTGCGCATGCGACTGTTTCTATTTCTGCATATTGATGATCAATTGTAGAAGATGTTATGTGTTATGCATGAATTCGAATTAGTGTGTGACCAGGATAATCTCGGTGGATAAATCTTCATTATTCAGCAAATTTCTACACTAAGCTTGTCTTTCAGTGCCAATTTTTTGTGGTCACTGCTACTCTGAAACAGATTTGTCAAAGCCTTACACATTGAATATGGAGTCACTTTTCCATGGAGACTTGAGACAATGTGGTCTCATACTCCCTTTAATAAGATCATCCTCACCTTTGCAACCTTCTGTTTCCAAGCATAAATAAGAGCGACATCTTCTGCTGCGGGTTTGGGAATGTCATTATCAATGAATTATTTCAACCCATTGTCCTCCAAAACTGCCTCCATCCTGTCTTTCCACGCAATATAATTATAACTTCCCTCAAGTGCATATTCCAATCTCAAGCCATTGAAAGCCATCTTGATCCGCCTGTCGCACCAAAGAATATTTCTACAAACTCAAATGTTATTCAACACAAACTCAAGTTCTTCTCCACTGTAGTGATTTCCTATGCTCTGATACCATGTCGAAATTATACAAAAAATATGTATACCAATGGATTAAATCTGATCATGCGATATGCTAAATAAAGATACTGAATCCTTCTACAAATCAATTGTGGAAAATAAACATGGTCGCCAATCACAACAAGTAAAGAAAGAAGAAAATCAATCCACAACACATATATTTTCCTGGGGAAATCTTACTTCTCAAAACCCCTCTTCTTCTATTATATATTCACCAAGGAATCATGAAACAATTACAATGCACTCTTCTCACAAGATTCTCCTGCACTCTCACAACTATCTCACACTGATCTGGAAAAAATCAACCAACACTTAGCAAATTTTCAGCCTCTACTTAGCCTACCTTGCTTGTGCAATTAATGTGGAATGAAATCCCTATTATTTAGGAAATTCGCCTTCCAAAACTGCGCAATGCTCATGAGAAATACTATGGGTTGTTTTACTACATGCGGGCAGCCTACTAATAATACAACTGATAGTTAACATTCCTTTAACCTTTGTCTTAACTAGGTCTCCACTAGAACTGACATGCCATGCAACTATTAATAGTAAATCATCAATTACATGACATATCACTACATATGAATTAAATCTGATTTAATTCATTTGACCTCTCACTAGTGCAATAAACAGTTACAACAAGTTAAACTGATTTTTACTCAATTAATTGAGTTAACTGATTTCTCATGCATTAAAATAATGCACTAACTGCAACTTGGACTCAATAACTAATAGAATCACTCTGCATGCCTCACCAACCACCCTCAACTCGAATTCCATGATCTAACTAATTTTATCACACTCGGTTAACTATTACAAGTGATTATGAGATAAGATTACATTTTATTGTCCAATTTAATTAAGGGAAAATTAAATTAGACACACATTTCTTGTTGACTTTTCAACATTCCCCAGGTTTCAAATTTCCTCTTAAATTTTCTTATGATTCATGAACCGGGTTGTGCTAAGAGATATTTGAGGCATATGGGGATTCCATAATATTAAAATTCCTTCCAATTTTCAATAGTGTGAAATCCAATTTTTTTTTCAATTTTGCGTTGTTGTAAGACAGAGATATTGCAAGAGAAAATTTGAGATTTAACCTAGTTATTTAATCCCCTAGAAGTAATCAAGAAGAGATCCAAAATTTGTTTAAATCTTTTTTCAATTATAACTAATGCTCCTTTAAGAAGAAGAGTGGCATTTGCAAATTGTGAGTGATTGATACTTTTAATATCTCCAACAAAATGAATTCTAGGGCGGTTCCCTATCCTTTTCAAGTGGATAAATCTGCATCTAAGAGTGTCGGCTATAATCATATATAATAAAGGACATAGGTGGAAGCCTTGCTAAATACCTAAGGAAGCTTTAAAAATTTATGATCGTTTTCAATTTACTAAAGGAGAAATCCAAGGAGAGCTTATGCATAGCCTTATCCATTGAATAAATTTCCCATAAAAGCCTAGTTTCTTCATAACTGATAATAAATATTTGTGTCTAACCCTATTAAAGTCACTTTTCATATCGAGCTTTATAATCATACCTTTGTCACCTTGCTTCTGGCTAGAGTCGATTGTTTCCTAGAACATGACTATATTTTCCATAATTTGTCTCTGGGAGACAAAACCTCACTGATTTTCAGAGATCACTTGAGGGATAAAAATTTATGTGATTTTCAAGAATTTTGAAAATCACTTTGTAAAAAATGTTGCAGAGAGTGATAGGGAAAAATCGAGCAAAAGAGAAGGGATTGGATTATTTCGGGATGAGGGCTAGAAATTATGAGTTGATTCCTCCCCCCATGTATTTTTGTTTTAATGAATATCCCACCATTCTGAAAAGGTATATTTTGATAATATCCTAGTAAAATTGATAGAAATGGGCAGAAAAGCCATAAGGCCCTAGGGCTTTGTTCGAACTAAAGGAAATTACAAGATGCGTTATTTCTTCCTCTGTGTGTAGTTGTGTAGGAATTTGGTTCTATTATGTTGTTATTAATTCCGGGACTTCTTGCATCTTGTAGATTTCAACTTCATCTAAGGGTGTGTCATATTGTTTGAATAAAAAACTGAAATGTTGGATTGCTACCTTTTTTATCTGTTGTGAGTCCTTGACCTTTTCCCCTTGCACCATTATTTCAATAAATATGATTTTGCGTAGTATTGTTTGATGTATTTAGGCTATGTGATTGGTGAAAGGGATCTTCATATATATACTGCAAATATGGAACCCATCATGAAATGTTTGGTTCCTACAAATGTTTTTAAAGTAATGATTTTCATTTTAGTAGCACAATACCTAAGGAAATTTATAGCTTCAATTTCAGCAGCATCTGCACCACTTTCTACAAGTTTCTAGCCTTGAATGCAAGCCATAAACATGTTCCACATTCATTCTCACTTTCAATTGTTATTGAAATCATATACTCTGCTTGGTCATTTGATTCAAACCATAACCTAAGAGTAAAACACGATGAAGGAGCTACCGGTTGCACTTGGGTAACTATTTTGGGTCCTCAGTTGACAATATACGACTTCTCGGCACAAGTATGCCTGATTGTGTTTCAATAAGGAAAACAGATTACTTCTATAGTTGGTTTATTGAATGGTTTCTTTGTCATATGGCTATTTTTGTGTTTCAATGTTGGGTTAATCCTTGATGAGTCCCATCATTAGGTATATTGTGAATATTAGGATGCCATCGTCGAGCCTTAAAAATATCCTTTTCTCATATTAATTCATATTTTTGGTTATATTATGCTTATTAAGAAGAGTAAAAGGTGTATGTCATAGTATGTGGCCTAATGTGGCTTAATTGCAGGAAAATGGAGATTTTTTTAGGTATTTACTATGCAGGGGCTCAATGGAGACAGCAAGGAGAGAATATAGGGGGATTTTACACCTCCTTAACTCCTAACTCAGCTTGGGATCACAACATCCTCTCTCATCAGTTCAAATTAATTAGCAATTGTGTCATTACTAGTGAAAGTGAAGCTAAAGAAGGACAAGATCCTCTATCTTTGAGATCAAGGAGGAAATCACTCCTATTTTCAAGGGAGATGTTATCATCTACCATTTTGTATAAATAAACAAGATGAGAAGCTCATCAGGATTCAAATTTTTTATTCAACTATGTGTAGCTATTGAGCTCAGAGCTTGACACTGTCATTTTGAACTTTTATGTGATGTATAAGAATTTTACTTTATGATAATGGAGAAGTTGGTTATTAAAATCCATATGAGTTAGTTTCAGAGGGATGAGACCCTTGGGTTTGGGCCCAACCTAGTGGCTTAGGTCCCTCTTGTGTATTTGTGTTTTGTTCTTAGCTTCAAGCATTTCAGTAGAGGTTAAGCTATAAAAATATGTGATTGGAAACTTCCGCATCACCTCTCTTGTGGGAAAATGGTTGGAAGGATTCACAATCTCATTCAAAAAAAGTGTTTTTATGATTTCTTGGAAATAGATTATTGTTAGTTGTCCTTCTTCATATTTTATTTCAGTAGCTTAGAAGTTAGTTTGGTGATCATAGTAATGTTTTTATTTTTGTAAGTCAAGATTCTATTCATTCTTTTAAAAAGAGGCACATAAGTAGAAAAATGAAGGTAGTCTCACCCCGACCAGTTTTGTTGACTACTGCAATAAACACATGGAAAATATACATAAAAACAAATAAAGACACAATCCATAACTTAGGAGGCCAAAAACAACATTAAACACATAAAACAAGTAAAACACCTCTATCCATACTAGTCATCTGAAGTAATGGATGTTGGGTTTTCCAGAGCTATTCCTGGAGGAGGAGGACGGAAGCAGCACTAGACGTGCTCTTCGAAGTGGACCATCCATGCATCCAACTTCTCCACCTTCTCGGGTAATAGATTATGGCCTCGCCAAAACACCACGATGCACTCTCAGTCATGGCACTAGAAGCAATGCATTTTTTTCAATGTGGCAATGAGATTTGCATGCTCTTCCTACTACACTCGCTTTGAGGGTTCTAGGCGTTCCAGTTCCGACTAAATAAAATCTCGAAAGTTTTCCAAACAAAAATATTTTCTTTTTCTGCATCCTGAATTATGTGTCTTCCCCCGTCGCCCCGAGCCACCACGATGTATCGTTCCACCCCACTACTGGATCCACGAGGTGCGACTCCCACGACTTGCCATTGAGCAACCATGACCACGTCCATGACCACCACAATCCCTAGAGACTAATTGACCTAAATGAACAACATTTCTACCACCCCGTCCAGAGACAATGTTATCCATTTCCACCTGCAAGGGAGACTCTCGACCCCCAGGACCATCCGAATTAAGCTTCAGCCGTGAAGAAGAAAAATAAATACAATGTATAATATGAATTATGGTAGAACCAACACCACTGAGAAGGGCCAAAGCTAACCAAAAAGTTGATACACAAACTACAATTTGAACTGCATATAAATGCCCCACCCATGCTGACAGGACCACAAACATCCAACCTAAGATAAACACATGGAACCATAATTACAAACTAGAAGCAGGGATCTGGACCCACAATTCACTGTTCCCCACCTTGTGTAAGACAACCATTAACCAAACCACCCTAATTCCAACACACCCTCTCCACAGAAACCACAGAACCTTGCATAACCCCGATAAATAAATACTGAGGATAGTGATCCAAATTTCGCTCTAATGTGGAGGAGAACCCACCCATCCATAGCATGACCAACAAATGGGTTTCATAACCAGAGGTTTGAATCCTTTTTTGCTCGAGAGAACCAAAGAACATACACCAAATAGGAAATTAACCGAAATACACACCCGTAAGTGGACGAGGGGACGCCGACAACGAAGTTGCCACCCTTCCCAGACATTGTGCCCTCTGAATTGTCCACTCCCATGCAAAAATCTCAAGCTGCACTCGAAAAACAAATACCAAGCCCAGACTTCCTGGTAGAAAAAATTGACACCCTCCATTAATATTCTACGTACACCACCTCTCGCATGCTTCAAGGTTGATGGAGATCTCGCACAAACAAAAATAACACCTCCCGTACACAAGGTGCCTTGAGAGGACATGGATGCAGGTCCTTGCACCATCATCTAGGTGGTAATCATGAATTCCCACATGTTAATTCATTATCTTGGTTTATCGGTGCCATTGGGGAGTGATAAAAGTATTGTTAAAGCATATAATAGATTTTATTTAGATTCAAATCATATTTTCCATCATATTTCTTATCACTGTGTTAATGATCAATGAATTAATGGATGTGGCTAATTGTAGGGTTGTGTTAAGCTACAGGGAGGGTCCCTCTTTCACCTCCATATTTTAATTCTCCTTCTTCTCTTTCCATCTCTCAATTGTATCTCTAAAACTCTGTTTCCATAGTCACTCTGCCTAGCAAATTTAGGACATCGTGGGCATTCATCCTAGTGCATAACAGACCTCTAATAGGTCTTGTTCTTGGCTAGGAGGCTTCCCCAACCATTCTCCACTCCCCCTAAGCTTGATCCACCTCTTCATGCCTTCAAGACTTCATCTTCACCCTAAAAACACCCTCGAAACCCATCCTATTGCGTTACAGGTCCTCCTATAGCATTACAAGACCTCCTGTAGAAGCCTCCTATAGCATGCTTGTATCACCACTTCCCTTCACATTATTTTCTCTCCACTTCAACCTTAGCTCAGTTAGGATGAATAATTATTCCCAGCTATGATTGATGATCAAGAGAAGCTCCTGACCACTCCAACCATTCCTTTTCCTAGCTACAAAAACAAAGTAGAATTATTCTTTCAATTACAAGCAAGTTACAAATTAAATTTGTAATTTTCCAGCAAGTGTGAAGTAGATAGATGATACATGCAATTATGTTACTAATTTGATGAATGATTGAAGATAGAGTAGCTTTCTTTCTACAAGTATATTATCTTTCTTTCCCCTTCATGAAATGATAGTTAGCATCTACAAATTGAACAAATGGCAATTTTGTTTTCCTAGTTAGAGTCAGTTTTCAATTGTACTTCCATCAACAATTTTTCACTGTAGAAAAGTAGGAGGAATGGTATCTAAATAACCTGGTCTAATGTCATAGTTGAGGGTAGCATGAGTGGAATCCAATCTACTGAGCATATAGCATTGTCACCTCTAAGTTTGTACGAAACTTGGGTTGATAAATTGAGTTGAGGAGCCCTTGGGAGTTGCAACACTCTTGGTGCAATATTAGGGCTCATTATTATTTGACGTTGTTGTCGGGGAGGTGTCTAAGTAGATAATTGTTTCTGCTTAAGATTTTTTTTTCTGCTTTTTTTTTTTCATTCAGTTTTCAAAAGTGAAAAAAATTAAGAAAAAAAAAATTTCATGCCTCATAGGAGTAGGGATAATCAAGGAAAATTATTACCAAAAACCCCCACACCCTCAAGAAGTTAACCTTTGCTCTTCTTTGGTGACTGTGAAATTCCCTCTCTGACTAAAATGGAGTTAGAAGACCCTCTAAGTGAGGACCTAAAATTTTTGAAGAACCTATTGGGGAAGAAGAAGAACCTACTTTACCTACCCAAGCTATGGATGAAAACAAGAACAATGAGATTTTCCACATCAACGAAACCAATGGAGAGGATAGAATGAAGAACATAATCCATGGTTCCCTTCCACACTTCCATGGCCTAACCTCTAAGTATTCTGACACCTTCATGTTTAATTTTTTTGTTTTTTGTAGGACCTATGACTATGCCTCTAATGAACAAAAGTTGAATTTGTTCCCCTCTACCCTTAAATATGCAACCCTGCGCTGGTTTATGCATCTTCATGGGGGCATCATCACTACTTGGACACAAATTAAAGAGGATTTCAATATAAAGTACATGGATTATTGTAGGTCCAAAGAAACCAAGAAGTAATATTTAGGATGACTCTGGGACCTGATGAATCCTTAGAGGACTATGAGGAAAGGTTTCAACTCAATTATAGGAGGGCCAACTGTACCCTTGATCCTGAATCACTCAAGCTAGTTCTTCTCCAAGGGATCAAGGAGGAAGTGTTGGAAACCCTCAACATGCTATCTAGTGGATATATCTATAAATTATCCTATGATGACATCAAAATTATGTTTAATAGTCACTTTAAGGGTGCTAGGAAGAAGGGTAGGGATAGTCAAGGCTTGGTTAGTCCCTCTCCCTCCAAAACATCCATCAAGAATGAGATCGAGAACATGTTGGAGGACTTCAAGAGTGAAATGTTGCATACCTTTGCATTGCAAATGGATACCCTGCAAATCAAGAGAAATAAAGAGGAATTATAGAGGGCTCTATATTTTTTCTGTGCTAGATGCACTAAAAGACATCCTAGCAATGAATGCCCATTGAATGTCAGAGAAGTTTGCCTAGTATGTGAAGAAAACCATGCAATATAAAAATTCCCTCTTTTCGAGGCCTAAAAGTTGTATACCAAGGGGAAGAAGGTGGAACAGGGAAAATTTTCTTCATTAATCAAAGGAGACCTCAAGGACCTTGACCATATCAACAGGGCATGCAAGGTGCACATTACTCTTATTACAATCCAAATCAGAATGCACCTTTTCAACCTTGGTACTCTTCCACTCATCCATCATGGTCCACATCTCTCTCTTGGCCTTATTCTCTACCATATCCTCCTTAACCCATTAACCAACCTTTTTAGCCATATCCTCCCCAATCTTCTCAATTAGAAAACCCATCACAGGGGTGGAGGCCTCAAGTCAACCAAACTCCTGCCTTACTACCTCCACCCAAAACTCAACCACATTTCATTCATCCTACTCTACCTAAGCAACCTCAAATTCTTGCTCAACCCAAACAATAAGCAACCACATTATGTCTACATTGCAGAGACATCCTATCTTGCTTATGATGTCGAAATCCAGGAGGTCAAACTTCGGTCTAGGCTCCTCGATAATCATCCAACTTATCCACCTTAAAAGCTTGAAAAGGATATTGAATAAAGTGTTCATCAAGTCAATCCACCTCCTTTCCTGAAATGTTGATCCACCCTAGCCAATAGACCCTAGAAGAGATTGAACTTCTAGGAGAATTGAGGAATTTGTGTGACGAGATACCCCTTCTCCAGGCTATTAAATATGTTCCCATATATAATAAGCTTCTTAAGGAGAAAATTTTCAAAAAACCCAGGAGAAGAAGAAGAGACACCCCCACCATTAATCTTGTTGGGAAAATATCTGATTTGATGCTGGGGAAGGTGATCGTCCTGAAATGCCTAGAACCTAGAAGCCTAGTACTGGATGTTCACATTGATGGCACTATAGTCCCTAATAATCTGATTGATCTCAAGGTTGCAATCAATGTGATGACTAAAGACACCATGCAAAATCTAAATATCCAAGGGGATTTGACGAATACCACCATAGTGTTGCAGCTTGCAGACAGATCCACAATAGCTCTTGAGGGAATTGTTGAAGATATCATGGTATCCATTAACTCTTTGGAGTGTCCTATTAATTTCCTAGTTCTCTAGATCAAAACTAAGTTTAATGGTTATCCTCTTATCTTAGGAAGACCTTGGTTGGCCACTACTAATGCCTACATTAGTTGTAGGGCTGGGAACATGACTATTAAGAAAGAACCTTTATCAAAATAACTGGTATTGTATCATCCTACTCAACAATCTATTGAACATGACTTGCCCTAGTGGTTATGATATGAGGAAGTGGATGAATTGTATGACACCACCACCTACCCAATCTTCACTCTAGATATTGCTATAGGAGGAGGGAAACCTAATGAAGATGACCTCATTGACCATATCCTTTAGAACCGACCTCCCATTGTCATACCACTTGATCAACTAGTGAAAAAATACGGGGGTATCCCTTGGAATGAACTATTCTTTGTTGACTCAAGTCCTGAACATGTCAAGGTTGTAGAATTTGGCCCATCCAGAACTTTAAAGATCAACCCCTCTCTCTCATCCAACCAAGAAAAATAATTGTGTAATGTATTGAGAGAAAACTTAGATGATTTTTCTTGGGGTTATAAGGAAATGAAAGGGGTGCATCCATCTGTTTGTACTCATCATATTTACATCAAAGAGGGATGAAAACCTGTGTGCCAATCCGAGAGGAGGATGGACCCAACTCTTAAGGACATTATGAAGCAATAATTACAAAATATGCTAGATGTAGGGTTCATATACCCCATCTCAGATAGTGAGTGGGTGTCCTCTCTAGTTTTAGTCCCAAAGAATAATGGAAATTGGAGGACCTATGTTGACTATATATAGCTTAACAAGGCCAAAAACAAAGACCATTTTCCCTTGCCCTTCATTGACCTAGTCCTAGATGGTCTTACAGGAAAGAAATTATTTTCCTTCTTGGATGGATTTAGTGGTTACAATCAGATCTAGATCATCCCTGAAGACCAAGACAAGACAGCATTTACATGCCCCTGGGGAAATTTTTCCTATAGAGTTATCTCATTCGGTCTATGCAATGCCCTTGCTACTTTTCAAAGGGAAGTTTTAAGTATATTTGTTGAACTTGTTCATGAATCTGTTGAGATGTACATGGAATATTTTTCTCCTTATGGGTGTGAATTCCAAGAAGACCTCTCTAATCTATGTAAGGTCCTGAAGAAATGTATTCAAATTAATCTCTCACTAATCCTTGAGAAATGTGAATTCTTAATGAATGTAGGGACTGTCCTTGGCCATAATTCCATATCCAAGGAAGGGATACAGGTTGACCCAAACAAGATTTCCATCATCAAAAGGGTACCTACCCCTCAGAAACAAAGAGATGTTAGGATTTTATTGGGATTAGGTGGGTATTATAGAAGGTTCATCGAAGACTTTAGTAAAGTGGCTTCACCATTGTTTGGATTACTTGCATAAGATTCATATTTTTGTTGGAAAAGAAACTGCTAGGAGGCCCTTGAAATATTGAAATAAAAGGTGACCACTGCACCCATCCTTAGGGATCCCAACTGGGAATTTCCTTTCCATATCCATACTGATGCATCTGAAAAATATGTGGGGGAATCCTTGGGATAAGTAGAGGATAAACTCCCTTGTGCTATCTATTTCATTTGTAAGAATTTGTCTAAAGCTGAGTTGAATTACACTGTCACTGAAAAAGAACTCTTAGTTGTAGTACATTCTTTGAACAAATTCATACACTATATCACTAGATTTCAAACTTTTGTTCATATTGATCATGCAACCATTAAATATTTGATGAATAAGCCTGATGTGAATGCTAGGATAATTATATGGTTGTTATTATTACAACAACTTGATTTGACTATTATTGACAAACTAGGTAAAGAAAATGTGGTTGCAAATTTCTTGTCCAGACTAACTTTTCTTGCAGGTAATGGGGAGATGGTGGATGATCAACTTCCATATGAACACCCATTTTCCATCTCGGTGCTTTCTCCTTGGTTTGATGACATAGGCAACTACTTGGTTGCTGGGAGGTTCCCTCCTAATCTATCATCCAAAGAGAAATCAAATATTGTAAGGAAAAGTGCTCCTTTCACTTGGATTGGAGGCAATATTTTAAGACTGGGATGAGATCAAATATTGATGAGATGTGTAAGGGAAGAAGAGGTCTTTGAAATCCTCTTAGCATGTCATGATGGACCCTGTAGGGGTCATTTTTCTACTAAGAGGAAAACCTTTAAATTTTTACAAGTTGGTTACTATTGGCCCACTTTACATCAAGATGCAAGGAGATACACCACGAGATGTGATTAGTTCCAAAGGATGGGAAAACCCACACTCAAGGATGAGATGCCCCTACAAACTCAAGTGGCCTTAGATCCATTTGACAAGTGGGTCATGGATTTAACTAGGCACATTGGTCCACCATCAAGACAGAAGAGATACATTGTTGTGTGCACTAATTACTTGACAAAGTGGACTGAGACAAAGGCTATCAAAGAAGAAATTGAGCATAAAGTAGTTGAGTTTTTAAGAGAAAACATATTCTACAAATTTGGGTATCCAAGGGAGGTAATCACCAATCAAGGAGCACAATTCACATCAAATCTAATTGAGGATACCATGAGGCAGCACTATATCAAACACAACAAATCCACTGCTTATCACCCTCAAGAAAATGGGAAAGTAGAGGTAAAATATAGAGCGTTGGAGAGAATCCTCCCCAAGGTTGTTAGCAATAGGAAATATTTGGAAGACGGACTAGTGGAGGCCACTTGGGCCTATAACACCACTTGTAAAACCACCACTGGGTGCACTCCATATGATTTGGTTTATGGGAAGAAGGCTTTGCTTTCTATTGAGTTTGAATATAACACTTTGAGAATGACAACTCAGTTGTACTTAGACTTCACTACAACACAACAAGAAAGGTTGATACAACTTAATGGCTTAGATGAGTTTAGGATGCAAGCTCTCCTACACACTAAACTCATACAATTGTAGAGAAAGGTCTGGAATGACAAGCATATCAAGGTATGGCAACCCTTACCTATTCTCTATGTATAAAATGACTAAAATGTGTAATGTTTTTCAACCATCTCACTCTTCAACATATATACAAAGGGAGAAATATGGAAGTTGATGCTTCATCCAAAGATGGAAAACGGCTACCTTCTATGATCTTTCCTTTTTTAAGCTTCCTTCTATGATCTTTCCTTTTTTATTATCAAAGCTTACTCTTTAGCAATTTTGATCATACTATTTATTCTATTTATATATATCGAAGTCATATCTCTAATATGGAAAGAATATCAAAATTTTAAAATAAATTGAGTTTTTTCTTCTTGTACTAATCTCATGTAAAACAAAAAAACAAATTTATAACTAAATTATTTTTTTGATAAACTATAAAATGTACCAAATAAAAACAATGAAAAAATACTTGAAAGCATATAAAGAATGTAATCTTCTTAAAAAACTAAAGCAGCCTTGTAAATTAAATGGTTGATAAACAAATATAAGCATCAATCAATAATAAGCATCAAAACATTTGCCTCATTATACATATCAAATTCTTAAAATTAAAAAAAATTAAAAAATCTAACTCAATTATAATTTTATTGTAAATTATTATTATTATTATTAAAAAAAAACTTAATAAAAAGGTTAAACGTATACATCTAAAAAAACATTGGAACAAAATTGTTAACCATAGAGATTTACCCTACTTTACTATGGAGATTTTTAATTTATGAAGATGATTTGTTACAATACTATGGCTTATCAATACTATGTGCTCAAAAAATCATAACTCATTTCACATAATACTTCTTGGATAAATTTTTTTAAATTTAAAAAATATATATATATAATTTATATATATTATTATGAATTTTTTAAAATAATTATTTAAAAGAAAATTCTTATCTTCTCATTGATAATAATTAAATTAAATTAAAATTTAAAATATTAAAAAAACCTTAAAAGGTAAAAATTACTTTATTTATGAATGTGAAGAGTCTATTCATTAAAAAAATATATCTTTAATATTTTTCAATTAAAATTCTAAAAACCATATTAACCATTAAAAAAAAAAAAACCAATAAGACCATGTAAAATTCAACACGTCTATTTATGAATAGAACATCTCTAATTATTTTCCAACTTTTCATCCACGGATAGAATAGAACAAAATGAAATTAGATCATTGCTCCTGCTGAAATTTACTGACAGACAAAATGATTTTAGATCATTGCTCCGGCTGAAATTTACTGACAGTTTCACATGTCATTTAAACCCTAAATGCACAACCATCCAAAATAATTAGAAAGCTGTACTTGTTTATTTAAATATTCATATTACAGGGCACCTTCCATTAAATATTCAGATCACAGGGCACCTTTCAGTTACATTATCCCTGTCTGACCCCAGAGATCAGGCAGTTATATTACAGTGAATTCTCACGGTCACAGGTAGCCCATTCTTCATTCGCAAAGTGAGGGACACTGAATATTTTGGAACGTATGCGGTGTCTACCTCCAGACTGAACCTATGGAGGACAGATGCCACAATGGACTTCATCTGTATGAACGCCATCTCTTTTCCCAAACATATGCGAGGCCCTGCCTGGAACACGGTAAATTTGTATGGATTTGCTCCCACAAATTCCCCATCTTTAAGCCATCTCTCTGGTCTGAAATCCATGAAATCCTCACCCCAAATGCTCTTCATCCTGCCCATTGAATAGATATTGTAATTCACGAACCATCCTTTGGGTACAACAGTCCCGTCTGGCAATACATCATCTTTAGCAGCAACCTTTGAATCAACAGGCACGGGAGGCCACAGCCTCATGGACTCACAGAGCGCGGCATGGAGATACTGCATGCCCTTCAGTTCATCAAAGCCGAAGACGATCCATTCATCTTCGGGCTGTATGGAATTTCTGCTGCCTGTAATGAGCAAAATTTCTCTGCGAATGGCTTCTTGGACATGGGGTCGAGACGAAATCAGCCAGAAAAACCAAGTTAAGGCAGCCGAAGTAGTATCCCTCCCTGCCATCATAAAACTAACCATCATATCTCTGACGAATAATTCCGATTTCTCGGCCGCCATGGCCATCTTCTGAGAACCTTTCTGGTCGTACTCTCTCTCAAATTGCTCCAAATCAGACAGAGCTGCTGCCATGAATCTTGAAAGCAGGTCTTCCCTCACATGCCCTTCAGAAATCTCGCTTCTCCTGGAACGAATAATGTCCATGGCAAATTTGTTCACTACATTTATCGCTTCTCTTAACCGCTTCTCAGAACCGATGTCAAGCATTCGCTTGATTTTCCACAGAAAGGGAACAATGGAAAAAAACCTACCCGCGCTGATTTCAGTAGCATTGTTAAAAGCCTCTGCAAATTGGGACCTGGGCAGAGAAGGGTGGAGGCAACCTGGATCGACACCGAACGCAACCTTGCAGATATTATCGAATGCAAACCTCATCAGAACGTCCTGTAAGTCTATGATCTCTCCCCCTTCGCATGCGTTCTTGAGGACCACCATGAGCCGGTTCTTGATTTCCCACTGAACAGCCTCTACCACGAAGTTCCGGAGCGACTTGGTATTGAATTCGTAGCTCGCAAGCTTCCTCTGCATTTTCCACAGCTCCCCGTCCGTGTTGAAGATCCCCTTGCCCAGGAAATCGTGGAGAAAAAGACTGAAGCGTCCTCCCTTGGGGTAATTCTGAAAATTGGTTCTCAGAATATGCTCCACGTTTGAGGGATTCGCAGTGATAATGCCTCGGACGCCTCCGGGGCGCTGCACCATAAATGTGTGGGAAGGGATTCTGGAAAGACCATCCGTTGTCCATTCCAGAACTCTGTCCCTGTTCTTGAAAAATTCCCACAGAATACCAATTACAGGATATATTACAGGACCTTGGTATGGCCGATTGCTTCGATTTCTTGTAATGAAAAAGAGTAGGAACCCAAATGAGAAGAGAATAAAGGCAAGCAGAAACTGGTCGACTGCCATGGCAAAAGCTTGTCTGGTGTAGAAAAGTTCAATTCGGAAGTGGAAAGAAGGGCGACCACAGAAACACAACCTGTCCACTCTAAATTCTAAATTCTAGCCAAACAGAAACCGCTGCGAAAGAAAGTGCGGCTGCCGTATGCATCCTATCTATCCCCTGAGCTCCTATCACATCGTGCAGCATTATTCCATTCTCGCACAAGAATACCACATGATTTTACT
Organism: Pinus albicaulis; assembly: GCA_034641835.2. Taxonomy (NCBI): domain Eukaryota; kingdom Viridiplantae; phylum Streptophyta; class Pinopsida; order Pinales; family Pinaceae; genus Pinus; species Pinus albicaulis. Next base: position 1,545,586,089 of record CM076575.1, read on the forward strand.
TTTTGATTTTATGTGGTGGGGTGAAACCCCATGAAGAATACACGTTTATAGACAGCAAAAGAAGCCAATTGCTAGACAACTGAACTTTCTTCCTCTTCTTTAAAGATCAAAGATAACTACATCATAACCCTTTAGAAATCAATGTCTTCTTAAATATGACAACAAAGAACTGAAATACTTACATTTAAAATATGGTCCATGTAAAATTTAGGGAGGAAATCTCTTTTCAATGTCATATTTTTATGCTTTTCTATCTTTTATTTATTTATTTTATTTTATTTATTTACATCTATTTATTTTATTTTATTTATTTACATCTATTTGTCTTTACAATTAATTTAGTTTTAATTCACAACTCAGTACTAATATTCAATATGGATGATCTAGTTTCATGATTGTAAATAGTGAAATATTTTTGTTATTGTACATTTAAAAAAAATACATGTTTATTATTCAAAATGCTGTCAAAATTGAACAACAACTATCATGGCAATGATGTTTTTCATCTTCTTTTTATTTACATCTACTCGTCTTTTATAACAAATTTAGTCTTAATTCACAATTAATTTAGTTTTAATTCACAACTGGGAATTGATATTCAACATGGATGGTCTAGTTTGATGATTGTAAATAGTGAAATCTAGATGTTATTGTACATTTAAAAAAATATATATGTTCATGATCCAAAATGCTCTTAAAATTGAACAGCAACTATCATGACAGTGATGGAGAGATGGACAAGAGGGTAAGTGGACTATGATGGTGAAGGCACTGAACAACTATCATGACAATGATGGGAGAGATGGACAAGAGCGTAAGTGGACTATGATGTGAAGGTAGTAACTAGAGTGATAGTTGGACAAAAACAAGTGGTATTTTATGTAAGGTGGTTTGGACAATTGGTTTTTAGAAATGCACTCCCTAAAGAAATGATTTTTGTATAAAAATAAGTGAAAATTTTGAAACACTATAAATGCATTATCTAAGTGATAAATAATGATATTATGAATAATTTTGTTCTAGCGCTATTGATGGACTCCGAGGAATATAATATGTAAAGATAACAAGAGAAGGGAGAAAGCACATTCTAATGCAAAATAAAAGAAGGAAAAAGAAGAAAATAATTGAAAAATGTCAACCCAATGAAATGAAGTACAATGAAAAAGCTCAAGAAGGAAGAGGCTATATGGTTAAAACCCAATACTTTGGAGAAGCACTTCCAATATTCAAAGTTTGGTCCTCATGAAGCCTGCAATGCCTAGTACATCTATCATGTGGGGTTGGAAGTGAGCCATGAACCTGCTTTTATTGGTGTCAAAGGGTTAGAAGTCAATAGATAACTAACATGAGCATTCTAGTTTGGAAAAGTAGCCTCCAACAAGTAATGAATGAAGGTTAAACATATTTTGAAGGAATAAGGTTCTCTAGTCTTGATAAGCGACCAGTTTTTAGAGAGAAGCATGAAGAATCTTTGAAGAGACAAAAGAACCCTCCTCTAAACTGGTAGTAGGGAGCATCAAAATGCAAAATGGTAAGAAATATGAAGAATCTTTGAAGAGACAAAAGAACCATCCTCTAAACTCGTAGTAGGGAGAGCATCAAAATGCAAAATGGTAAGAAGTATGAAGAATCTTTGAAGAGACAAAAGAACCATCCTCTAAACTCGTAGTAGGGAGAGCATCAAAATGCAAAATGGTTTTATGTCATTATCTAAGGAGCATATCCAGTAAGTATGAAGCTTCCAAGGAATATAGTGACCTATCTATCAAAGTGAAATTGATGAGAAAAATCTCTAAGTTGGGCAAGAAGACCATCAATTTGAAAAATAACTAGAGTTTGGTGTACCTTGGGAGTTGAATGAACTCACCATTCCACTATACATACAAATATTGAAGTGGAACCTCATATATGTAAGCTAGCTTTTGTATATGTATGGTTTCTTTATATGCCTACATATACAAGCTAGTGTCAAAATGATGATTGGAAGAACAAAATCATGCATATACAAGAGTATCTTGAGTTGAGCACATATGAAAGTGTGCATATATGTAAGAGCACACATATGTGTTCATATACAGAAGCTATGCATATATAGAAGTATATGTGAAATATGCACACATATACACATGTGTGCATATACAGAAGCTATGTATATATAGAAGTATATGTGAAAGATGCACACATATACACAAGTTGAATTGCATATAAGTGTGGCTTTTGTATGCGAGTGATGCAAAAACCACATTGATATATATTGAAGTTGAACATAGCTTTTGTATATGTGTGATGCAAAAACCACATTGATACATATTGAAGTTGTAGATATATCAAAGTCAGTTTCCATATATACACATCTTTTGTATATGTATATATCTTTCATGTATACATGCATAAACATAAGGCATGCATATATGAATGCCAGCATCAATATATATAAGAAAATTGACTTCTATAATGATACGTTGAAAGTGTACATATACAAAAATATCTTATGTTGTGCTCATACAAAAGATACAAATATAAGAAAGTTATAAAGATAAAAAAACTTTTATCAATGTTCATCTTGCCATATATGCACATCTTTTGTATATATACACACATATTTCGTATATACATGCATAAACATAAGACATACATATATAAACGCTAGCATAAATACATACACAAAAATTAACTTCTATAATAATAAGTTGAAAGTGTACATATATAAAAATATTTTATATTATACAAATACAAAAAATAAGAATATAAGAAAGTTAAAGATAAAGAAACTTCTATTAATGTTCATCTTGCCTATAAGCATTCTTGCCTATAAGCATACATAAACTTAGAAGTGATGCATTTACAAAAAGTTCAAATACATACATGAAAGTTACCCATATATAGAAATGAAAACACAGATATGAAACCTAGCTGTTATATATACATAGCTTCTTTACATATGTGCATACTAGCTACTGTAAAAAAAAAAAGTGATTACATATACGGAAACTAACATATAAATTATAACTTCCATATTCTTATAACTTCTTATTAGATTTATCCATATATCAACCTTAAAGTCATATAAAAATATTCATTATATTTCACTTAGAGCTCATATGATACCAGAGCTAACATTTTTTCCCTAGCTCATGAAACTCGGGGAAAAAATATTTATATCTAAATTTCCTTTTTAATAAAACTTTAAAATATCCCAAATCCAAATAAAAATAGTGAGTATATAAAAAACGTACGATGCTTATTTAATCCCTAAAATAATTACAAAGCTCTACTTGTATATTCAGATAGCTGGAAGATGTAACAGGGCATCTTCCAGTTACATTATCACTGGCTGACCCGCTGAGATCCTCTCTGTTTAAGTGGCTGATACTCTCTGTTTCAGAGACTTCTCACTCTGACAGGCAGCCCATTCTTCATTCGCAAAGTGATAGACAGTACATATTTCGGAACATAGCCGGTGTCTACCTCAAGACTGAACCTATGAAGGACAGAGGCCACAATGGACTTCATCTGTATGAACGCCATCTCTTTTCCCAAACATATGCGAGGCCCTGCCTGGAACACAGTAAATTTGTAAGGATTTTCCCCCACAAATTCCCCATCTTTCAACCATCTCTCGGGTCTGAAATCCATGAAATCCTCACCCCAAATGCTCTCCATCCTGCCCATTGAATATATATTGTAACTCACGAACCATCCCTGGGGTACAACAGTCCCGTCTGGCAATACATCATCTTTCGCAGCAACCTTTGAATCCACAGGTACGGGAGGCCACAGCCTCATGGACTCACAGAGCGCGGCATGGAGATACTGCATGCCCTTCAGTTCATCAAAGTCGAAGACAACCCATTCATCTGTGGGCTGTATGGAATTTCTGTTGCCTGTAACGAGCAAAATTTCTCTGCGAATGGCTTCTTGGATATGGGGCCGAGACGAAATCATCCAGAAAAACCAAGATAAGGCGGTCGAAGTGGTATCCCTCCCTGCCATCATAAAACTAACCATCATATCTCTGACGAATAATTCCGATTCCTCGGCCTCCATGCCCATCTTCTTCTGCGAACCTTTCTGATCGCAATCTGTCTCAAATTGCTTCGAATCAGACAGAGCTGCCGCCATGAATCTTGAAAGCAGGTCTTCCCTCACATGCCCTTCAGAGATCTCGCTTCTCCGGGAACGAATAATGTCCATAGCAAATTCGTCCACTACATTTATCGCTTCTCTTAACTGCCTCTCAGAACCGATGTCAAGCATTCGCTTGATTCTCCACAGAAAGGGAAAAATGGAAAAAAACCTACCCGCGCTAATATCAGTAGCATCGTTAAAAGCCTCTGCAAATTGGGACCTGGGCAGAGAAGGGTGGAGGCAACCGGGATCGACACCGAAAGCCACCTTGCAGATATTGTCGAATGCAAACCTCATCAGAACGTCCTGCAAGTCTATGATCTTTCCCCCTTCGCATGCGTTCTTGAGCACCACCATTAGCCGGTTCTTGATTTCCCACTGAACAGCCTCCACCACGAAGTTCCGGAGCGACTTGGTATTGAATTCGAAGCTCGCAGCCTTCCTCTGCATTTTCCACAGCTCCCCATCCGTGTTGAAGATCCCCTTGCCGAGGAAATCGTGGAGAAAGAAACTGAAGTGTTCTCCCTTGGGGTAATTCTGAAAATTGGCTCTCAGAATATGCTCCACGTTTGAGGGATTCGCAGTGATAAAACCTCGGACGCCTCCTGGGCGCTGGATCATACATGTGTGGGAAGGGATTCTGGAAAGAAAATCCGCTGTCCATTCCAAAACTCTGTCCTTGTTGTTGAAAAATTCCCACAGAACACCAATTACAGGATATATAACAGGACCTCGGTACGGCCGATTGATTCGATTTCTTGTAATGAAAAAGAGTAAGAAGCCAAATGAGAAGAGGAGAAAGACAAGCAGAAACTGGTCGACTGCCATGGCAAAAGCTTGTCTGGTTTAGAAAACATCAATTCGGATCTGTATAAGTGGAAAGAAGGGCAACCTCTGAGACTCCATCGTCCATTCAAAATTCTAGACAAACAGAAGCCCTATGCATCTTATCTCCATCCCGTGAGCTCCTATCATATCGAGCAGCACTATTCTACTGTCACATAAGAAGGCCACATGATTTTACTTTTTCATTTCACGTGGTGGGTTTTCACCCCAGCAAGAATACACGTGGTTTATAGACAGCAAAAGTTACCCAATTGCTATACAATTGAACTTTCTTCTCTTTCAAAATCAAAGATTAGGTTAGATATATTTTAATAACGTGTCCAGTTAACTAAACTAGACCACTTAAAAAAAATCCTAACGGACCCAGATTCCATATCACATTCTCAAATTCCATATCACATTCTCAAGTTTCTTTCTGGAACATTTCTTTTTCATTTTACAATAATTCTTATTCATTTTAATTGTAATTAAAATATATTTTAATAACGTGTCCAGTTAACTAAACTAGACCATTAAAAAAAAAATCTTAACGGACCCAAATTCCATATCACATTTTCAAGTTAATTTTAATTAAAATATTTATAGTTTTGTGAAGCTCGTTCATTTTTAAACCACTTTCAAACTGATTAGGAATGTTCTTATAAGCTGGATATTTCATGATAAAATGTCAGTCGGTTTTAACCGCTTATGTTTTGCAAAAGATACGAATTTTTTGTTTCCTATTCTTTATTGGGGAGTTATCCATCTCTGTTTTTCACCCCTAAGATCACATCGTCAACTGCATTATTAATTAAAATTTTAATCTTTCTTGCAGTATTCCAATAAGTTTTTTCTTCATGAGTTTGACATATATTGTTTTTTTGCCAACTTGTTTTTTCCACATGACAATTCTAAATTAAATGTCAAAAAGACAACAACCAAACCATCAACCACCACCACGTGTTCACCCAAAAATAAGAGGCCTTATTTCCGAGGCTATCCAGCGATAAATAAGTAAATAAGTTTCGGTATACACTGCCCACCTCTAGATGATGTACTTCTTTAATTTTATGATGGGTATATAGCTCAGGAGTTGTCTAACCAACCAACAGAATATAGCCAGGATGGCAGTTTTTTGCTGAGATCTCAACCAACATAATAGAATATAACCGGGATGGCAGTTTTTTAAATCAAGTAGTTGGAGTGTTTGAATTGCATTTTTTATAGTGGAAATGGATTCAGCACTAAACACTGAAGTTTAACAACTATAAACAAGATTTTGAGATAAATCTTTGACAGAATTTGTCAAAATCTTTGCCGAATTATGGGTTATTCTGTGGGTTTTTTAGACTACGGCTATAGCCTAGACTTATTTACTGCTGAATAACCAGAGAAATAAAGTTTGCCCCCAAAATAGGAGTTGGTAGTGGAAATAGATTCAGGACTATCAAAAACCTTTAGGGCACCCAAAACACTGAAGTTTAACAGTTGTAAACAAGATTCTAATAAATCTTTACCAAAATTTGTCAAAATCTTTGCCAAATTCTAAGCAGTTTTTTTTAGACTACCACCCAAAAATATACCAAAACAAAATTCGATATGGAAGAAAGTGTCGATGCCGTATACATTTGATCTCTATCCTTTGACGTCTTATCACAGCAAGTAGTACTATTCCATTCTCACCAAATAATTTTAACTTCTCATTCATTCAAGAGATACCAAGTATATGACAGAGATACCAAGTATCGGGGTGGTTGGTTTCTTTTCCTCCTGCTTATTAAATAATATTTTATTTGTATTTAATTAACAAAATGAAAAGTAGTTATTCAATGATTTGCTTGCTGCTTAATATTTTCTCTCCTTAATATAAAATTATATAAATTAAAAAAAAATCAGTTTTAAAAGTATATGT